>LR738713.1:360169146-360271700 GCA_902687465.1 Secale cereale
AAAACTCTACGCGGGTGGGGGCGGGGGTGGGGGTGGGGGTGGCGGAGGAACACAGGCGGTGGGGGCCGGTGGTCCGGCCGGCGGCCCGTGCGGTGTTCCGTATGGGAAGAATCAGAGACGAGGAAGAAGAAGGGTTAGGAGACGTAGGATCTTCATCCAACCGCCTGAAATGGTCGACTGACCCAAATGACAAAAGTCACGCGACTTGCATGCGGACATGCCTTTATATTCAATACCATCATCGTACCTGCTTAGCACCGCTCCTGAATCCATCAAGCTAAACAACATGCCACTCATAATTCCAAACTTGTTGCTCAAGTATGAATCTGATATGATGCTGATATTGCTAAAATAGATAACATTTAATTGGTCAGCTAATGTTCCTACTTTACTTTCGAAAAAGCACGTGCACCACATATAGAGAGACAGCAGGGAGTTGCTTTCTTAATGCGCTCTGGTTCATCATGTGTGGGCACTGCGCAACGAACATTTTATTATCCAAAATCTGCTCGCTCTTCTTTAGCATGTTCCTCTTCCGTTCTTCTTTAATAAGTACTCTCTCCGTTCCTAAATACAAGTCTTTGTATAGATTCCACCATGGACTACATATGGAGCAAAATGAGTGAATCTACACTCTAAAATGTATCTCGATACATCTGTATGTGATCCATAGTGGAAATCTCTACCAAGACTTATATTTCGGAATGGAGGGAGTATGATAGTAGTACAATATGTTCCTTGTAGTGAAGATGAGCAGGGACATTTGCAGTGTAGAGGTCTATACGGTCGGTTGGTATGGAAACTTTGAACTCTTCGGGCCTCTTTGATTCGTAGGATTTTCTAAACATGGGAATAGTATTTGTAGTGGCCTGCCCACTTGAATCCTATAAGAATAGCAAGAAAATGCGGGGAGCTGTGTCGCCTTTGAGAGTTACACTGATATTAACAGTACCGCACCTTCAGTTGAAGAGAGCTGGTATCCGAAGCCTTTCTAGCCGCACCGACAATACTAGCACATATATTCCAGCAAATTCCACTTTGCTGATTTTACTCTGATGCTTACGGTTTTCCCGTTATATCTACACTATGATCTGTGTAGCTGTTTTGTGTCGCACTAGCAATAGTCCACTCTTGAAGCTAAACACCGCAATGACTTACAAAATTGGCACCAAGGCATTGCGCTTTTGTGTCGCACTAGCAATAGTCCACTCTTGAAGCTAAACACCGCAATGACTTACAAAATTGGCACCAAGGCATTGCGCGCCATTCCGGATGCAATGAAACTCATACGCTCCCCACTTGTTGACTCTTGTTCAGAATATGATCCTATTGACTGTTGTTCAAAATTGCCACATATAGAGAGACAACATGGAATTGCATTTCTTTGGGCGCTGTGATTCATCATGAGTGGGCAACCAACATTGTATGCAATTAAGCGGAACCTCAAGAATATGCTTCCTCTTCTGTTCTTTAACATGTTCCTCTTTTGTTATTCTGTATTTAGTACGTACAGTATGTTCCTTGTCAAGAAGGGGAGCAGGGACATCTATAGTCAACAGCTGATAGAGTGGGCATGTACTTGATCGACATGGTTTCAATTACTAGCGGCAATACAACACCGTATTTTCAAGCCAGTTCCACTTTTCCGATTTATATATAGTGGTTATGGTGTACCCCTTTTATGTACACTATGATTTGCCTAGTTGCTGTGTGCTCTTGTTATCATGGTTTGGCAATAAACTCTCTATACATTATATTTTGAACCTATCATCTACCAACTATCCTTACTTCTGGAGCCTATTTTTTTGTGTACTTGTGCCAGATTATATAAATGCACGCACCATATTACAGCACACATGAGCTCTCTCATCAGAATCCAGTGATAGCACACAAGTGTTTACAGGGGCGCCCCTATATTAGAATATCCTCTGCATTAGAAAGATAATCTCACAACTATTTATGTTTTCATGGTTCTCAGATATTATACGTAATTAAAGTGAATATCAGAATCCGTGCATCAGAAGAATATTGTGGAACACTGCAATGACTTACAAAATTGGCACCAAGGCATTGAGTCCCATTCTAGATGCAATGAAACTTATACGCTCCCCACCTGTAGATTATTGTTCAGAATATGATCCTAATGACTATTCTAACCTCGAGGAGTCAAAGGCAGATGGCCTGTCATGTTCACCCATCATGGTGCCTACTCTAATTTGGCAAGGTTTTATTGATTGCGCGTATCTTGCATATGTTGTCTTGCATTTCTTCTACTTTGTTGCACCGCCATCTGCTTAGTTTACTCATCATATATGTCGAGATGCCATGCCCATCGATTATCAATACATATTCCATCTGTCATCATACCATGTTTTTCCACTCAAATGCTGTTCTTGTGCATAAGACATCAAAAAGGAAGAGGGTGATTGCCGAACCTGAAGGAGCACCAGCAAAGTCCTTGAAAAACGTGGTTGTGCCGGAGAAATCAGACAACACCCCACTTATATTGCCTGTACAACCAGTGATACAGAACGTAGGACCGACTCCAGCAGACTGTACCCATACTTCACTGGCCACACCACTAGCCCCACCACACAGGACCTGCACTCCAGCAAAAGGTATGCCGATTCCAGTTGCCATAGCACCAGCTGTACCACAGAAAAATCCCACTCCAGCAAAAAGTACAACAAGTCCACCGGCCGAAGACCTATCCCAACTGCAGAGACGGCCAATTCCTGCAGATTGGAACCCCATTCCAGTTATTCCCAGTTTAAAAGACAATGCTTTCAATGTTGTTAGGGACTACGTGCATATATTCCCATCATTGGAAGATTATAGTGAAGACAAACACCATTTTCACATCTTCCTGTCCCACTTATGTGTAAGTGCTATTATTCATGGTGATTATTTTCCTGTTTTCTGCTGATTGAACGCATCAATGATTTACATTACATTGTTGTAAGTAGGCAAGGGTCAATCTGGATAGTCATGACGAGCAAAGCTTGCTTGCGCCTTTCAAGGAAGCATTGCAGCAGTGTTGGTGTTACGTGAGGAAATCACATTTTGATGGCAAGTCTATAAACGAATTTCTGGTGAAGTCTCCTGTGCTAAATTTAGAAGACACTGAATGGAAAAATCTTGTTATGCACTGGTCTCGTTCCGAGGATGAGGTACTGTCTATGATATCACATGACAATTTGAACTTCTACTTTTCCGCATGTGCCTTACAGATCTTTTTTGCTGGAAATTTGCTCGAAAAAGAATTCCGATTTGAAAAGAACGACAGGATATCGCAAATATGCTGCCCGCTGCTTTGCTCTTGTTAGTACCTGTTGTCCTGTATCACTGTACTTGCATACATACCTGGTTCATTATGTGACAGCAGTATGCATGATAGCTTGCTTATCAATTGTTCGCTCCAAATTATCTGATCTATATGAATGGTTACATTAGTGTAGAATATATCCAATGCCAATGAATTTTTTTAGCTCTGCATTGTTCTTGTAAGTACATACTGTCCTTTATCAGCATACTTATATTGACAGGTAGTTGTTCATGTACCATCACTCTGCAGCTTATTTTCCTTTGCCCTCCATTTTCTACACATAAGATCTATATTTACTCTTACCATAAGGTTGGATAACACCGATGGTACTGAAGAATTTTAGCTCTGCATTGCTCTTGGTTGTACCTTTTGCCTGTATCGATGTACTTACATTTATAGCTACTTGGTTATGTAGCATCACTCTTCATCTTATCTTAAATATTCTCCATTTTTTCTTATATTGTCACATCTATATTTACTCTTAACAAAATGTAGAATAAAGGCAATGCTTATGAAGAAGATTCTGTGGTAAACTTCTTTAATCCCCCCCCCCCCATCAGAATGGACAAGGGCTTTATAGAGCCTACCTTCACCAATAATGTAAGTTTGTCCTTCTCAAGCCTTCAAACTTTGTTGTGTATATTTGGTTAGGCATGACTGCAATAGCTGTTTATTTTTGGTGTTTGCATCAAATTGCATGTTTAAAGTTTATTATGTACTCCAGTTCATAAACAAAAGTTTGTCCTTCTCAATTTAAGTTTTTAGTTGTACAACCAAGTTCCTTCTTCATACCATGTAAATTAAACTATACAGAGCTAGTGATCTTATTTTGCCAATCTGAAATGGGATAAATTGACAGCACACTAACCATTGATACTTATGAGTTCTTGATGTGTAATCCAGTGGTGTCGTGAAGCTGCCAACTCCTTCACAATGTCATTTCCTGCCATGTCTTGACCTGGACAATACCATATTGTGTTAATGCTATTTTAAACTGTGTCACTTTATTTGTCAGTAAGAAATGTGATGAATTGTCAGCACTGATACTTATATGTGCAAAACCTGTCATATGTGTGCTTGTTTATCTTTCAGAGTGAGGAGGATATAAGTGTCAAACAAGTGCAGTCTCACCAGCTTGCTCAGCTGCTTGCGTTGCAACTCCCGAGCAGGGCTAACCTTAAAGGGCCGGACCTGATCTGGGCCATAATTTGGCCCAGAACATGGTAGGCTTTTAATGGGCCGGATATCATATGGGCCATTATTAGGCCCGGAACGTGGCAGGCCATTAGTGGACCGGATCAAATATGGGTTGGCATTTGTCCCACAATATGGCAGCCAGTTAATGGGCCGGCCTACTAGGGTCCTCAAAATCTTGTGGACCTACAGCGGGGCCGGATCATTAATGTTGGCAAAATCTCATGGGCCTTTAGCTGGGCCGGCCCATTATGGTACACAAAAATTTTGTGGGCCTTCACCTGGGCCGACCCATTATGGTCCGCAAAAATCTTGTGGGCCTTTACCTGGGCTGGCCCATTATGACCCGCAAAATCTTGTGGGCCTTTAGCTGGGCCGGCCCATTATGGTTCGCAAAATCTTATGGGTCTTTAGTTGGGCTAGCCCAATATCATCTCCAAAATCTTGCGGG
Organism: Secale cereale; assembly: GCA_902687465.1. Lineage (NCBI taxonomy): Eukaryota > Viridiplantae > Streptophyta > Magnoliopsida > Poales > Poaceae > Secale > Secale cereale. The sequence continues at coordinate 360,174,117 of LR738713.1, forward strand.
CCTTTAGTTGGGCCAGCCCATTTAAACTTTATGGGCCACTTTTGGGCCGGTCCACGTGTCAACATATCATAGGCGCATCTCGCCCATTGGATGAGTGACACCTGTGCCAACGCGGAGCTGACAACTGTTTCCGTCAGCCAATCCGAATTTTACACGTGCAAAATCCCCATTGGTCGGGTCTGTTAACGGGTTATCGGATCCAAAACCGGACCCGATAGCTTAACGGCGTTCCGTTACGGTGGATGCCACGTGTCGGTCACCCTTGACGAAAGCACTTCTGTGACGCGTGATTTATCGTCATGGAAGTGGACACTTCCGGTGATGATAATTTTGGTAATGTCATGGAACACTTCTACGACAGCACATGTATGACTATCTTGATTCTGTCATAAAATCGTCATGGATGTACATGCATGACAGAAAACGTGACCTACTCTGACAAACACGTATCATCACGGAAGTGTATCTTTTTTGTAGTGCATATATGGATCGCTGGAGCTTGCACACTTTGTTAGCACCTTTAGGATCGACAAAACCTTCTGGTTGCATCATATACAACTCGTCTTTGAGGTATCCATTAAGGAATGCAGTTTTGACATCCATTTGCCAAATTTCATAATCATAAAATTTGACAATTGCTAACATGATTCGGACAGACTTAAGCATCGCTACGGGTGAGATAGTCTCATCGAAGTCAACTCCTTGAACTTGTCGAAAACCTTTCGCAACAAGTCGAGCTTTGTAAATAGTAACATTACCGTCAGCATCGGTATTCCTCTTGAAGATCTATTTATTTTCAATAGCTTGCCGATCATCGGGCAAGTCAACCAAAGTCCACACTTTGTTCTCATACATGGATCCCATCCCAGATTTCATGGCTTCAAGCCATTTTTCGGAATCTGGGCTCATCATCGCTTCCTCATAGTTCGTAGGTTCATCATGGTCTAGTAACACGACTTCTAGAACTGGGTTACTGTACCACTCCGGTGTGGAACGTACTCTGGTTGATCTACGAAGTTTAGCAGTAACTTGATCCGAAGTTTCATGATCATTATCATTAGCTTCCTCACTAATTGGTGTAGGAATCACTGGAACTAGTTTCTGTGATGCACTACTTTCCAATTCGGGAGAAGGTACAGTTACATCATCAAGTTCTACTTTCCTCCCACTCACTTCTTTCGAGAGAAACTCCTTCTCTAGAAAGGATCCATTCTTAGCAACGAATATCTTGCCTTTGGATTTGTGATAGAAGGTGCACCCAACAGTCTCCTTTTGGTATCCTATGAAGACACATTTTTTCGACTTGGGTTCGAGCTTATCAGGTTGAAGCTTTTTCACATATGCATCGCAACCCCAAACTTTAAGAAACGACAACTTTGGTTTCTTGCCTAACCACAGTTCATAAGGCGTCCTTTCAACAGATTTAGATGGTGCCCTATTTAACGTGAATGCAGCTGTCTCTAAAGCATAACCCCAAAACGATAGTGGTAAATCGGTAAGAGGCATCATAGATCGCACCATATCTAATAAAGTGCGGTTACGACGTTCGGACACACCATTACGCTGTGGTGTTCCGGGTGGCGTGAGTTGTGAAACTATTCCACATTGTTTCAAATGAAGACCAAACTCGTAACTCAAATATTCGCCTCCACGATCAGACATAGAAACTTTATTTTCTTGTTACGATGATTCTTTACTTCACTCTGAAATTCTTTGAACTTTTTAAATGTTTCAGACTTGTGTTTCATTAAGTAGATATACCCATATCTGCTCAAATCATCAGTGAAGGTTAGAAAATAACGATACCCACCGCGAGCCTCAACACTCATTGGTCCACATACATCAGTATGTATGATTTCCAACAAATCAATTGCTCGCTCCATTGTTTCGGAGAACGAAGTTTTAGTCATCTTGCCCATGAGGCATGGTTCGCAAGCACCAAGTGATTCATAATTAAGTGATTTCAAAAGTCCATCAGTATGGAGTTTCTTCACGCTCTTTACACCAATATGACCTAAACGATAGTGCCACAAATAAGTTGCACTATCATTATTAACCTTGCATCTTTTGGCTTCAATATTATGAATATGTGTATCACTATCCAACAAGAATAGACCACTCTTCAAGGGTGCATGACCATAAAAGATATTTCTCATATAAATAGAACAACCATTATTCTCAGATTTAAATGAATAACCATCTCACAATAAACAAGATCCAGATATAATGTTCATGCTTAACGCTGGCGCCAAATAACAATTATTCAGGTCTAAAACTAATCCCGAAGGTAGAAGTAGAGGTAGCGTGCCGACGGCGATTACATCGACTTTGGAACCATTTCCCACGCACATCGTCACCTCGTCCTTAGCTAATCTTCGTTTAATCCATAGCCCCTGTTTTGAGTTACAAACATTAGCAACTGAACCAGTATCAAATACCCAGGTGCTACTACGAGCATTAGTAAGGTACACATCAATAACATGTATATCATATATACCTTTGTTCACTTTTCCATCCTACTTATCCGCCAAATACTTGGGGCAGTTCCGCTTCCAGTGTCCAGTTCCTTTGCAGTAGAAGCACTCAGTTTCAGGCTTGGCTCAAGACTTGGGTTTCTTCATGGGAGTAGCAACTGTCTTGCTATTCTTCTTGAAGTTCCCCTTCTTACCCTTGCCCTTTTTCTTGAAACTAGTGGTCTTGTTAACCATCAACACTTGATGCTCCTTTTTGATTTCTACCTCCGCAGCTTTGAGCATAGCAAAGAGCTCGGGAATTGTCTTCTGCATCCCTTGCATGTTATAGTTCATCACAAAGCCTTTATATCTTGGTGGGAGTGATTGAAGAACTCTATCAATAACACTATCTTCATAAACTTTGCAACCAAGTTGAGACATATGATTGTAGTACCCAGACATTCTGAGCAAGTGTTCACTGATAGAACCGTTCTCCTCCATCTTACAACTGTAGAACTTATTGGAAATCTCATATTTCTCAATCCGGGCATTTGCTTGAAATATGAACTTCAACTCCTGGAACATCTCATATGCTCCATGACGTTCAAAACGTCATTGAAGTCCCGATTCTAAGCCATAAAGCATGGCACACTGAACTATCGTGTAGTCATCAGAACGAGCTTGCCAGACGTTCATAACGTCCGGAGTTGCTCCTGCAGCAGGCTTGTCACCTAGCGGTGCTTCAATGACATAATTCTTCTGTGCAGCAATGAGGATAATCCTCAAGTTACAGACCCAGTCCGTGTAGTTGCTACCATCATCTTTCAACTTAGCTTTCTCTAGGAATGCATTAAAATTCAACGGAACAACAACATGGGCCATCTATTTACAACAACATAGACATGCAAAATACTATCAGGTACTAAGTTCATGATAAATTAAAGTTCATTATACAAATTACTTAAGAACTCCCACTTAGACAGACATCTCTCTAATCATATAAGTGATCACGTCATCCATATCAACTAAACCATGTCTGATCATCACGTGAGATGGAGTAGTTTTCAATGGTGAACATCTGATGTTGATCATATCTACTATATGATTCACGCTCGATCTTTCGGTCTCCAGTGTTCTGAGGCCATATCTACATATGCTAGGCTCGTTAAGTTTAACCTGAGTATTCTGCGTGTGCAAAACTGGCTTGCACCCGTTGTATGTGAACATAGAGCTTATCACACCCGATCATCACGTGGTGTCTCGGCACAATGAACTTTCGCAACGGTGCATACACAGGGAGAACACTTATACCTTGAAATTTAGCGAGAGATCATCTTATAATGCTGCCGTCGATCTAAGAAAAATAAGATGCATAAAAGATAAACATCACATGCAATCAATATAAGTGATATGATATGGCCATCATCATCGTGTGCCTTTGATCTTCATCTCCAAGGCACCGTCATGATCACCATCGTCAACGGTGCGACACCTTGATCTCCATCATAGCATCGTTGTCGTCTCGCCAACTATTGCTTCTACGACTATCGCTACCGCTTAGTGATAAAGTAAAGCAATTACATGGCGATTGCATTTCATACAATAAAGCGACAACCATATGGATCCTGCCAGTTGCCGATAACTTTGTTACAAAACATGATCATCTCATACAATAAAATTTAGCATCATGTCTTGACCATATCACATCACAACATGCCCTGCAAAAACAAGTTAGACGTCCTCTACTTTGTTGTTGCAAGTTTTATGTGGCTGCTATGGGCTTAGCAAGAACCGTTCTTACCTACGCATCAAAACCACAACAATATTTTGTCAAGTATGTGGTGTTTTAACCTTCACAAGGACCGGGCGTAGCCACACTTGATTCAACTAAAGTTGGATAAACTGACACCCGCCAGTCACCTGTGTGCGAAGCACGTCGGTAGAACCAGTCTCGCGTAAGCGTACGCATAATGTCAGTTCGGGACACTTCATCCAACAATATCGCCGAATCAAACTATGACATGCTCATAAGCAGTATGACTAGTATCATCCACAACTCACTTGTGTTCTACTCGTGCATATAACATCTACGCATAAACCTGGCTCATGATGCCACTGTTGGGTAACATAGTATTTCAAAAAAATCCCTACGCACACACAAGATCATGGTGATGTATAGCAACGAGATGGGAGATTGTCGTCCACGTACCCTCGTAGACCATAGGCGGAAGCGTTATGACAACACGGTTGATGTAGTCGTACGTCTTCACGATCGACCGATCCTAGTACCGAACGTACGACACCTCCGCGATCTGCACACGTTCAGCTCGGTGACGTCCCACGAACTCACGATCCAGTAGAGCTTCAAGGGAGAGTTCCATCATCACGATGGCGTGATGATGGTGATGATGAAGTTACCAACGCAGGGCTTCGCCTAAGTACCACAACGATATGACCGAGGTGTGTTTCTGTGGAGGGGGCACCGCACACGACTAAAAGATCAATGATCAACTTGTGTCTGTGGGGGTGCCCCCACCCCCGTATATAAAGGAGTGGAGGAGGGGGAGGGGCCGACCCTCTATGGCGCACCCTAGGAGGAATCCTACTCCCACCGGGAGTAGGAATCCCCCTTCCAATAGTAGGAGAAGGAGGGAAGGAAAGAGGGGAGAGGAGGAAGGAAAGGGGGCCGCCGCCCCCCTTCCTTGTCCAATTCGGACTAGAGGGGGAGGGGGCGCGCGACCAGCCCTGGCTGCCCCTTCCTATCTCTCCCAAGGCCCATGAGGCCCACTTCACTCCCCGGGGGTTCCGGTAGCCCCTCGGTACTCCGGTAAATGCCCGAAACCATCCATAACCTTTCCGATGTCCAAACATAGGCTTCCAATATATTGATATTTATGTCTCGGACATTCCGAGACTCCTCGTCATGTCCATGATCATATCCAGGACTCTGAACTACCTTTGATACATCAAAACTCATAAACTCATAATATCGATCGTCACCGAACGTTAAGCGTGCGGACCCTACAGGTTCGAGAACTAAGTAGACATGACCGAGACTCATCTCCGGTCAATAACCAATAGCGGAACCTGGATGCTCATATTGGTTCGTACATATTCTACGAATATCTTATCAGTCAAAACCACATAATAATATACGTTGTTCCCTTTGTCATCGGTATGTTACTTGCCCGAGATTCGATCGTTGGTATGTCAATACCTAGTTCAATCTCATTACCGGCAAGTCTCTTTACTCGTTCCGCAATGCATCATCTCGTGACTAACTCATTAGTCATTTGCTTGCAAGGCTTATAGTGATGTGCATTACCGAGAGGGCCCAGAGATACCTCTCCGACACTCGGAGTGACAAATCCTATTCTCGATCTATACCAACACCACAAACACCTTCGGAGACACCTGTAGAGTATCTTTATAATCACCTAGTTACGCTTTGACGTTTGATAGCACACAAGGTGTTCCTCTGCTATTCGGGAGTTGCATAATCTCATAGTCATAGGAACATGTATAAGTCATGAAGAAAGCAATAGCAGTAAAACTAAACGATCAAGTGCTAAGCTAACGGAATGGGTCAAGTCAATCACATCATTCACCAATGATGTGATCCTGTTAATCAAATGACAACTCATGTCTATGGCTAGGAAACATAACCATCTTTGATTCAACGAGCTAGTCAAGTAGAGGCATACTAGTGACACTTTGTTTGTCTATATATTCACACCTGTATTATGTTTCTGGTTAATACAATTCTAGCATGAATAATAAACATTTATCATGATATAAGGAAATATAAATAGCAACTTTATTATTGCCTCTAGGGCGTATTTCCTTCAGCCTCCTCTAGGGCCGGCCACCCCCTCCCTCCCTCCTTTATATACGTGGGGAGGGGGGCACCCTAGGACACACACGTTTCTCTTAGCCGTGTGCGGTGCCCCCTCCACAATTTGCTCCTCAGGTCAAAGCATCGTAGTGCTTAGGCGAAGCCTTGCATGGATCACATCACCAACACCGTCGCCACGCCATCGTGCTGGCGGAACTCTCCGTTGATCCTCTACTAGATCAAGAGCTCGATGGACATCATCGAGCTGAATGTGTGCCGAACACGGAGGTGCCGTACATTTGGTACTTGGATCGGTTGGATCGTGAAGACGTTCGACTACATCAACCGCGTTAACATAACGCTTCCACTTACGGTCTACGAGGGTATGTGGACACACTCTCCCCGTCTCGTTGCTATGCATCTCCTAGATAGATCTTGTGTGAGCGTAGGAATTTTTTTGATTGCATGCTACGTTTCCCAATAGTGGCATCATGAGCCAGGTCTATGCGTAGATGATTTGCACGAGTAGAACACAAAGAGCTGTGGGCGATAATAGTCATACTGCTTACCACCAATGTCTTTGATTCGGCGGTATTGTCGGATGAAGCGGCCCGAACCGACATTACATGAACGCGTTCATGAGACTGGTTCTACCAACGTGCTTTGCACACAGGTAGCTGGCAGGCATTTGTTTCTCCAACTTTAGTTGAATCGAGTGTGACTACGGCCGGTCCTTGTTGAAGGTTAAAACAACATACTTGATGAAAAATCGTTGTGGTTTTGATGCGTAGGTAAGAACGGTTCTTGCTAGAAGCCCATAGCAGCCACGTAAAACTTGCAACAACAAAGTAGAGGACGTCTAACTTGTTTTTGCAGGGCATGTTGTGATGTGATATGGTCAAGACGTGATGAGTTATACGATTTTGTATGAGATGATCATGTTTTGTAAATTATCGTCAACCGACAGGAGCCTTATGGTTGTCTCTTTATTATATGAATTGCGAACACCATGTAATTGCTTCACTTTATCACTATGAGTTAGCGATAGTAGTAGAAGCAATAGTTAGCGAGACGACCACGCCACTACGATGAAGATCATGGTGTCAAGCCAGTGACGATGGAGATCATGACGATGCTTTGGAGATGGAGATCCAAAGCACAAGATGATGATGGCCATATCATGTCACATATTTTGATTGCATGTGATGTTTATCTTTTTATGCATCTCATTTTTCTTAGAATGACGGTAGCATTATAAGATGACCCCTTACAAAATTTCAAGGTACAAGTGTTCTCCCTGAGTATGCACCGTTGCGACAGTTTGTCGTGCCGAGACATCACGTGATGATCGGGTGTGATAAGCTCTACGTTCACATACAATGGTTGTAAGACAGTTTTGCACATGCAGAATACTCGGGTTAAACTTGACGAGCCTAGCATGTATAGACATGGCCTCAGAACACTGGAGACCGAAAGGTCGAGCGTGAATCATATAGTAGATATGATCAACATAAGATGTTCACCATTGAAAACTACTCCATCTCACGTGATGATCGGACATGGTTTAGTTGATTTGGATCACGTGATCATTTAGATGACTCGAGGGATGTCTATCTAAGGGGAGTTCTTTAGTAATATGATTAATTGAACTTTAATTTGTCTTGAACTTAGTACCTGGTAGTTTTTTGCATATCTATGTTGTTGTAGATCAATGGCCCGTGCTACCGTTCCCTTGAATTTTAATGCATTCCTAGAGAAAGCTAAGTTGAAAGATGATGGTAGCAACTACACGGACTGGATCCGCAAGTTGAGGATTATCCTCATTGCTGGACAGAAGAATTATGTCCTTGAAGCACCGCTAGGTGACAAGCCCCCCGCTAATGTGGATGCTTTGAACGCTTGGCAGACGTAGTCTCATGACTACTCGATAGTTCAGTGTGCCATGCTTTACGGTTTAGAATCTGGACTTTAAAGACGTTTTGAACGTCATGGAGCATATGAGATGTTCCAAGAATTGAAGTTAATATTTCAAGCAAATGCCCGAGTTGAGAGACATGAAGTCTCTAATAAGTTCTATAGCTGCAAAATGGAGGAGAACAATTTTGTGAGTGAACACATACTCAGAATGTCTGGGTACCACAACCACATGACTCAACTTGGAGTCAAAGTTGATGATGATAGTTTTATTGACAGAGTTTTTCAATCACTGCCACCAAGCTATAAAGGCTTCGTGTTGAACTATAATATGCAAGGGATGCAAAAGACAATTCCCGAGCTCTTCTCTATGCTCAAAGCTGCAGAGGTAGAAATCAAGAAGGAGCATCAAGTGTTGATGGTTAACAAGACCACTAGTTTCAAGAAAAAGGGCAAGGGAAAGAAGGGGAACTTCAAGAAGAATAGCAAGCCAGTTTCTTCTCCCGGGAAGAAACGCAAGTCTGGAGCCAAGCCTGAAACTGAGTACTTTTACTGCAAAGGGACTGGTCACTAGAAGCGGAACTGCCCCAAGTATTTGGCGGATAAGAAGGATGGCAAAGTGAACAAAGGTATATTTGGTATACATGTTATTGATGTGTACCTTACTAATGCTCGTACTATTGCCTGGATATTTGATACTGGTTCGGTTGCTCATATTTGTAACTCGAAACATGGGCTACAGATTAAACGAAGATTGGCTAAGGACAAGGTGACGATGCGCGTGGGAAATGGTTCCAAAGTCGATGTGATCGCCGTCGGCATGCTCCCTCTACATCTACCTTAGGGATTAGTTTTAATAATTGTTATTTGGTGCCCGCGTTGAGCATGAACATTATTTCTGGATCTTGTTTGTTGCGAGGCGGTTATTCATTTAAATCGGAGAATAATGGTTGTTCTATTTATATGAGTAATATCTTTTATGGTCATGCACCCTTGATGAGTGGTTTATTTTTGTTGAATGTCAATCGTAGTGATACACATATTCATAATATTAATGCCAAAAGATGCAAAGTTGATAATGATAGTGCAACATATTTGTGGCACTACCGTTTAGGTCATATTGGTGTAAAGCGCATGAAGAAAATCCATGCTGATGGGCTTTTGGAATCACTTTATTATGAATCACTTGGTGCTTGCGAACCATGCCTCATGGGCAAGATGACTAAGACTCCGTTCTCTGGAACAATGGAGCGAGCAACTGACTTGTTGGAAATAATACATACTGATGTATGCGGTCCAACGAGTGTTGAGGCTTGCGGCGGGTATTGTTATTTTCTGACCTTCACAGGTGATTTGAGCAGATATGGGTATATCTACTTAATGAAACATAAGTCTGAAACATTTGAAAAGTTCAAAGTATTTCAGAGTGAAGTAGAGAATCATTGTAACAAGAAAATAAAGTTTCTATGATCTGATCGCAGAGGCGAATATTTGAGTTACGAGTTTGGTCTTCATTTGAAACAATGTGGAATAGTTTCATAGCTCACGCGACCTGGAACACCACAACGTAATGGTGTGTCCAAACGTCGTAACCTTTATTAGATATGGTGCGAACTATGATGTCTCTATAGTTTTGGGGTTACGCTTTAGAGACAGTTGCATTCACGTTAAATAGGGCACCATCTAAATCCGTTGAGACGACACCTTATGAACTATGGTTTGGCAAGAAACCCAAGTTGTGGTTTTTAAAGTTTGGGGCTGCGATGCTTATGTGAAAAACCTTCAACCTGATTTGCTCGAACCCAAATAGGAGAAATGTGTCTTCATAGGATACCCAAAGGAACTGTTGGGTACGCCTTCTATCACAGATCCGAAGGCAAGATATTCGTTGCTAAGAATGGATCCTTTCTAGAGAAGGAGTTTCTCTCGAAAGAAGTGAGTGGGAGGAAAGTAGAACTTGATGAGGTAATTGTACCTTCTCCCGAATTGGAAAGTAGTTCATCACAGAAATCAGTTCCAGTGATTCCTACACCAATTAGTGAGGAAGCTAGTGATATTGATCATGAAACTTCAGATCAAGTTACTACCAAACCTCGTAGGTCAACCAGAGTACATGCCGCACCAGAGTGGTACGGCAACCCTATTCTAGAAGTCATGTTACTAGACCATGATGAACCTACGAACTTTGAGGAAGCGATGATAAGCCCAGATTCAGCAAAATAGCTTGAGGCCATGAAATGTGAGATCGTATCCATGTATGAGAACAAACTGTGGACTTTGGTTGACTTGCCCAATGATTAGCAAGCAATTGAAAATAAATGGATCTTTAAGAAGAAGACTGACGCCGATGGTAATGTTACTGTCTACAAAGCTCGACTTGTTGCGAAAGCTTTTCAACAAGTTCAATGAGTTGACTACGATGAGACTTTCTCACCCATAGCGATGCTTAAGTCTGTCCGAATCATGTTAGCAATTGCCGCATTTTACGATTATGAAATATGGCAAATGTAACAGCCCCAAAATTGGGTTACAATTTTTGTGCTGTTATTTCTTCTTGGCAATCATTTTTCCAATTTTCTCCTGAGTTTGCTGGATGACTCTAAGAATTCTTGCCATTTCCAACCTTTCAAAACCTTGCTCATGTCTTTGTCAATGGGCAAGACCTCATTTGCATCATCTCAAATCCTCTCAAACCCTAATTCCAATTTTTTGGAATTTGAATGTGGCCTTTGTGATTACAAAGGAGCCATCATTTTACTTGATCTGTTGATCATTCCATCTGTTCCAAGAGACCCTCCTATCCTGGATATGCAAAAATATTGCTAAGTCCCATGCAATATTTTTGAATTATGATTTATTCCTTGTCTTGCCTTTCCGAAGAATAAAATCGAAAGACATATCCAGTAATCTCCTCAATTCATGAGAATTGGTGGAGTTGATATTTATGCCTAATCCAAGCTCTGGCAAAAATATTGGCCACATTAAAATAAGGAAAATTTCATTTTCCTATTTTAAGCCAATATTACATTTCTACCATTTTCCAAAGGAGCTACCGTTTTTATGGCAAGGAAAATGCCCAAATAATTTGTGGAGCTTGTCCTTGCTATATAATCACTAGTTCCATCATTAGCTCATGTTCCACAATTCAAAAATTTGGCACATGATCCAATGCAAGTTTCTGCCTTCTTTGAAATTTTGCAATGGAAGTGCATTATTCCTAATTCCTATTGAGCTGCTATTTGGCAGGGTGATTAAAATTGATACATCACCCATGCATACCAAAGATGAGCTCAATCCATTCATCCTAGCTCCATGTGCAATTTTTCAAAGTTTCTGACCAGAATGTAACCTTGTGAAGGAAGTACCTTCATAGAGCTTACAAATGGGATGAAACTTTTCTATCTTCTCAAGTATCCAAATTCATTAGCTTCCACCTAAATTCAGCTCATTTCATTGAGCTATGTGAGCACAGGAGCAATTCTTGTTTTCTGCCCAAATTTTTAGTTTGTGAAGCAAGTATATTTTATCTTGCTCCATTATGGCTGAAAATATTCCTAAGCCTTCTCTTATCCATATAACCCACCTACCCAAGATCTTGGCTCAGTTTTTCCCATGTTTCTGGCCAGAAGTGATGTTTGTGAAGCAAGTACCATTTTGGCAAGTCCATTTGGTATGATCTTTTTGAAGCATCTACATATGACCAAATCAGGAAGCTTTGCCAAGTTTTAGCCCAATCCAACACTCCTAGTGAGTGCCTCTTCATCATTTGTTTTCTGGGCTATATTTGACAGTTGCACTGCAGCTATGTTAAATACTTGCCCAAATCCCTTCCAAATTTCCAAGACCGTAGTCCTTGCTACCCTAAACCTCCTAGACATCAAGTTGTCATGTTAACCTCTCTGGTTTGATCACCAAGATGTGGCCAAGTTTGCAACAGAAAACTTGTCGAGCTTGTGTCCCTCTTCTCACTTCACCTCTGCCCGTGCCATCACCTCCTCTTTAATGAGACTCTGAAGGACTCTACTTCTGACATGGTTTGGCACTAAGTAGACGACTAGAGCGCGTGTTGTCGGTGGTGACCACGGGTCAATGGAGGCCAAAACGGTGGTCTAGCCACTGTTCTCGTCGGCACCCCTGCTCCGGCCGGTTCTGGCTTGCCCAAGCATGTCACACAGCTCCCCCTCGACGTCGTCTTCCCCCTGGAGCTCGTCCCCCCTTCGTTCGCTTCCTCGTTGAGCCGTCGCCGACGCCAAACACAGTGAGCTCCCGTGTGCGCCGTCGTTTTGTATTGCCTGGCATGCGACTATATCTCCTACGTGTCGAGGCACGAGTTAGAGACATAAGCGCATTCTGGAATGATCGCAAGCGTGGTATCTTTGCACAACTCATGTAAAGAACATGGATGAAAGAGTAAAATAGTTGGCTTACACTCACCACGTCACACAATTAAAACAATAGCATACATTTATCCAAATAACACAGGGTCCGACTACGGACGAAATCAAACAAGAAAAGATACCACAAACACAAGTCCTGATCGGTCCTAGTAGGAACCACTACTGATCGTCGGATACGTCACATACATACGACCACGCTCTTCATCGAACTCCCAGTGAAGTTCTTGTCCATCTCCTGCGTCGTACTCAGTTGTACCTGCATCTGGTGTGTGTTGTAATCTGTGAGTCACAAGGACTCAGCAATCTCATTCCCGGGTATCAAAACTAACAAAGCCTTTTAGGTGTGGAGAGGTAATAAAGTGGCTGCAGCAAGCACTAAGCCACTAGCTTATGAATTCAGAGCGAGATGAGGATATGGGCCAACGGTCACCAAAGATGATCAATAGGTGATCCTAGCTACTCATGTTCAAGCACAACCCTACCGTGTTCACTTTTTGAAAACCCCTTCAAAAAGAGACCGTCACGGTTACACACACATGTAGTGTATTCTTAAGGATATGGTGTCAAGTTATCTACAACCGGATATTAGCAAATTCCCATCTGCCACATAACCGCGGGCACAACTTTCGAAAGTTCATAACCCTGCCGGGGTGTCCCAACTTAGCCCATCACAAGCTCACGATCCGCGGAGTCACAACTCCATGTTGGGAAGACCCGAGTATTCTCGGAATCCCGTGCTCAAGATATTTTGACAAAGGTAAAACAAATCCAGCAAGACCTCCCGGCGTGCCGACACCCTGATAGTAGCCGCGCGCATCTTGTCTGTGGCCACAACCGGATGAGCAGTACGTACGGCAACCAAAGACCCCAGAAACTGGGTGGCACCGCAAATGGCTCTAGTTTGGACCAACACTAATGAGGAGCACTGGCCCGGGGGTTGATTAAGAACTCGGGTTAATTGCTCCCTATGCAGTTTTTTTAGTTGTTTGGCAAATGGTAGTGCCAATGTTGGGCCTTGCTGGAAAATCTTTAAGCAATGCGAATTATCAAGGGGGGGCCCATAAACCCCAACCATGTTAGGAACGCAAAATCAAGGAACATAACACCGGTTTATCGGGTCCTAAGGTGGCATGAGTGGAACAAAACACCAAGCAAAAGGCCAAGACTTCCACCCATTACCAATATATATATGTGCATTAATTTAATTAAGATATATATTGTGTTATCCCAATAAAGAAGTCCAATCATGGAGCAATCTTCCAACTTCACCTGCAACTAACAATGCCATAAGAGGGGCTGAGCAAAAGCGTACTTAGCCAATCAATGGTTTGCTAGGAAGGCGGTTAGAGTGTTTCATGGCAACATAGGAGGCTGACAAGACAAGAATAGGCATTGCGGCATAACTATAGAGCGAGACAACTAGCAAAGCAAAGATAGAGGTGATATCGGGGAACGGTTGATGTCTACTACGCAAAATTCTTCTTGTAGAAGTTGTTGGGCCTCCAAGTGCAGAGGTTTGTAGGACAATACCTAATTTCCCTCAAGTGGATGACCTAAGGTTTATCAATCTGTGGGAGGCGTAGGATGAAGATGGTCTCTCTCAAACAACCCTGCAACCAAATAACAAAGAGTCTCTTGTGTCCCCAACACACCCAATACAATGGTAAATTGTATAGGTGCACTAGTTCGGCAAAGAGATGGCGATACAAGTGCAATATGGATGGTAGATATAGGTTTTTTTAATCTGAAAATATAAAAACAGCAAGGTAACTAAAGATAAAAGTGAGCATAAACGGTGTTGCAATGATAGGAAACAAGGCCTAGGGTTCATACTTTCACTAGTGCAAGTTCTCTCAACAAGGATAACATAATTGGATCATATTACTAGCCCACAACATGCAACAAAGAGTCACTCCAAAGTAAATAATAGCGGAGAACAAACGAAGAGATTATGGTAGGGTACGAAACCACCTCAAAGTTATTCTTTCTGATCGATCTATTCAAGAGTCCGTAGTAAAATAACACAAAGCTATTCTTTCCGTTCGATCTATCATAGAGTTCGTACTAGAATAACACCTTAAGATACAAATCAACTAAAACCCTAATGTCACCTAGATACTCCATTGTCACCTCAAGTATCCATGGGCATGATTATACGATATGCATCACACAATCTCAGATTCATCTATTCAACCAACACAAAAGAACTTCAAAGAGTGCCCCAAAGTTTCTACCGGAGAGTCAAGACGAAAACGTGAGCCAACCGCTATGCATAGATTCCCAAGGTCACGGAACCCGCAGGTTGATCACCAAAACATACATCAAGTAGATCATGTGATATCCCATTTTCACCACAGATAAGCACATGCAAAACATACATCAAGTGTTCCCAAATCCTTAAAGACTCAATCCGATAAGATAACTTCAAAGGGAAAACTCAATACATTACAAGAGATTAGAGGGGGAGAAACATCATAAGATCAAACTATAGTAGCAAAGCTCGCGATACATCAAGATCGTGCCATCTCAAGAACACGAGAGAGAGAGATCAAACACATAGCTACTGGTACATACCCTCAGCCCCGAGGGTGGACTACTCCCTTCTCGTCATGGAGAGCGTCGGGATGATGAAGATGGCACCGGAGAGGGATTCCCCCTCTGGCAGGGTGCCAAAACGGGTCTAGATTGGTTTTCGGTGGCAACAGAGGCTTTCGGCGGTGGAACTCCCAATCTAGGTTACTTTCCGGAGGTTTCTGTATATATAGGAGGTGTTGGAGTCGGGGGCAAGTAAAGGGGGTCTCCGGGTTAATAGGTTAGTCCCAAAAATCATATAGAAGTGTATATAAAAGCCCATAAAACATCCTATAAGGATAATATAATAGCATGGAATACTAAAAAATTATAGATACGTTGGAGACGTATCAAGCATCCCCAAGCTTAATTCCTGCCCGTCCTCGAGTAGGTAAATGATAAAAATAGAATTTTTGATGTAGAATGCTAACCAACATAAATCTCAATGTATTTTTATTTATTGTGGCATGAATGTTCAGATCCGAAGGATTTAAGACAAAAGTTCATATTGACATAAGAATAATAATACTTCAAGCATACTAACAAAGCAATCATGTCTTCTCAAAATAACATGGCCAAATAAAGTTATCCCTACAAAATCATATAGTCTGGCTATGCTCCCTCTTCATCACACAAAATATTCATATCATGCACAACCCCGGTTTCAGCCAAGCAATTGTTTCATACTCAAAATTTTCAAACCTTTCAACTTTCACGCAATACATGAGCGTGAGCCATGGATATAGCACTATAGGTGGAATAGAGTGGTGGTTGTGGAGAAGACAAAAGAGGAAGATAGTCGCACATCAACTAGGCGTATTGATGGGCTATGGAGATGCCCATCAATAGATATCAATGTGAGTGAGTAGGGATTGCCATGCAACGGATGCACTAGAGCTATAAGTGTATGCAAGCTCATCAAAAGAAACTAAGTGGGTGTGCATCCAACTTACCTACTCATGAAGACCTAGGGCATTTAAGGAAGCCCATCATTGGAATATAAAAGCCAATTTCTATAATGAAAATTCCCACTAATATATTAAAGTGACAAAACAAGAGACTCGCTATCATGAAGATCATGGTGCTACTTTGAAGCACAAGTGTGGAAAAGGATAGTAGCATTGTCCCTTCTCTCTTTTCTCTAATTTTTTTAAAGGGGCTTTCATCTTTTTTTAGCCCCTCTCTATTTTTTTGGGGCCATCTTTTTTTATGCCTATATTTTTTTATTTTTTATTTGTTTCTTCACACGAGTCAATGCTCTAATAATGAAGATCATCACACTTTTATTTACTTACAACTCAAAGGTTACAACTCGAAGCTAGAACAAGATATGACTCTATATGAATGCCTCCGGCGGTGTACCCGGATGTGCAATGAATCAAGAGTGACATGTATGAAAAATTATGCATGGTGGCTTTGCCGATGTCAACTACATGATCATGCATGGCAATATGACAATATGAAGCGTGTCATATGAACGGAACGGTGGAAAGTTGCATGGCAATATATCTCGGAATGGCTATGGAAATGCCATGATAGGTAGGTATGGTGGCTGTTTTGAGGAAAGTATATGGTGGGTGTATGGTACCGGCGAGAGTTGCGCGGTACAAGAGAGGCTAGCAATGGTGGAAGGGTGATAGTGCGTATAATCCATGGACTCAACATTAGTCATAAAGAACTCATATACTTATTGCCAAAATTTACGAGTGACCAAAACAAAGTAATCAACGCATGCTCCTAGGGGAAGGGTTGGTAGGATTTAACCATCTCGCGATCCCGACCTCCACACAAAGGATGACACCCAATAAATACCTCATGCTCTAACTTTGTCACATAGCGGTTCACCATACGTGCATGCTACGGGAATCACAAACTTTAAGACAAGTATTTCTCAAATTCATAATTACTCTACTAGCATGACTCTAATATCATCATCCTCATATCTCAAAACAATCATCAAGTATCAAACTTCTCATCATATTCAATGCACTTTATATGAAAGTTTTTACTATACTCATCTTGGATGCCTATCATATTAGGACTAGTTTTATAACCAAAGCACATTACCATGCTGTTCTAAAAGACTCTCAAAAGGATATAAGTGAAGCATGAGAGTCCATCTATTTCTTCAAAATAAAACCACCGCCGTGCTCTAAAAGATATAAGTGAAGCACTAGAGCAAATGACAAACTACTCCAAACGATATAAGTGAAGATCAATGAGTAGTTGAATAATTATGTAACTATGTGAAGACTCTCTAACATTTGAGAATTTCAGATCTTGGGATATTATTCAAACAGCAAGCAAAACGAAATAAAACAAAATGACGCTCTAAGCAAAACACATATCATGTGGTGAATAAAAATATAGCATCGAGTAAAGTTACCGATGAACGAAGACGAAAGAGGGGATGCCTTCCAGGGCATCCCCAAGCTTAGGCTTTTGGTTGTCCTTGAATTTTACCTTGGGGTGCCTTGGGCATCCCCAAGCTTAGGCTCTTGCCACTCCTTATTCCATAGTCCATCGAACCTTTACCCAAAACTTGAAAACTTCACAACACAAAACTTAACAGAAAACTCGTAAGCTCCATTAGTATAAGAAAATAAAACCACCACTTAGGTACTGTTATGAACTCATTCTAAATTCATATTTGTGTAATATCTACTATATTCCAACTTATCCATGGTTCATCCCCTCCGATACTACTCATAGATTCATCAAAATAAGTAAACAACACATAGAAAACAGAATTTGTCAAAAACAGAACAGTCTGTAGCAATCTGTAACTTTTGAATACTTCTGTAACTCTAAAAATTCTGAAATAAATTGTTAAACCTGAGGAATTTGTCTATTAATCATCTGCAAAAAGAATCAACTTAAAAGCACTCTCCAGTAAAAAATGGTAGCTAATCTCGTGAGCGCTAAAGTTTCTATTTTTTACAGCACGATCACATAAACTTCACACAAGTCTTCCCAAAGGTTCTACTTGGCACAAACACTAATTAAAACACAAAACCACATCTAAACAGAAGCTAGATGCAATATTTATTCCGAAACAGAAGCAAAAAGCAAAGAACAAAAATAAAGTTGGGTTGCCTCCCAACAAGCGCTATCGTTTAATGCCCCTAGCTAGGCATGATGATTTCAATGATGCTTACATAAAAGATAAGAATTGAAACATAAAAGGGGCATCATGAAGCATATAACTAGCACATTTCTGTCTAACCCACTTCCTATTCATAGGGATTTTGCGAGCAAACAACTTATGGGAACGATAATCAACTAGCATCGGAAAGCAAAACAAGCATAGCTTCAAGATTTTAAGCATATAGAGAGGAAACTTGATATTATTGCAATAGGTAGAAACATATGTTCCTCTCTCATAATAATTTTCAGTAGCATCATGAATGAATTCAAAAAATATAAATATCACATAAATCATTCTTTTCATGATCCATAAGCATAGAAATTTTACTATTCCCATCATAAGCAAAATTTTATCATCAATAGTAGTTTGAGCAAACTCAACAAAATAATTATCATGTGAGGCATAATCCAATTGAAAACTAGAATCATGATGACAAGTTTCATGGTTATCTTTATTCATTATAGCATACGTGTCATCACAATAATCATCATAAATAGGAGGCGTGCTTTCATCATAATAAATTTGCTCATCAAAACTTGGGGGACTAAACATATCATCTTCATCAAACATAGCATCCCCAAGCTTGTGGCTTTGCATATCATTAGCATCATGGGTATTCAAAGAATTCATACTAACAATATTGCAGTCATGCTCATCATGCACATATTTTATGCCAAGCATTCTATGTAATTCTTCTTCTAGTACTTGAGCACAATTTTCCTTCCCATCATTTTCACGAAAGATATTAAAAAGATGAAGCATATGAGGTAACCTTAATTCCATTTTTAATTTTCTTTTATAAACTAAACTAGTGATAAAACAAGAAACTAAGAGATTCGATTGCAAGATCTAAAGATATACCTTCAAGACTCACCTCCCCGGCAACAGCGCCCGAAAAGAGCTTGATGTCTACTACGCAACCTTCTTCTTGTAGACGTTGTTGGGCCTCCAAGTGCAGTGGTTTGTAGGAAAATAGCAAATTTTCCTCAAGTGGATGACCTAAGGTTTATTAATCCGTGGGAGGCGTAGGATGAATATAGTCTATCTCAAACAACCCTGCAACCAAATAACAAAGAGTCTCTTGTGTCCCCAACACACCCAATACAATGGTAAATTGTATAGGTGCACTAGTTCAGTGAAGAGATGGTTATACAAGTGCAATATGGATGGTAGATATAGGTTTTTGTAATCTGAAAATATAAAAACAGCAAGGTAACTAAAGATAAAAGTGAGCATAAACGGTGTTGCAATGATAGGAAACAAGGCCTAGTGTTCATACTTTCACTAGTGCAAGTCCTCTCAACAAGGATAACATAATTGGATCATATTACTACCCCTCAACATGCAACGAAGAGTCACTCCAAAGTAACTAATAGCGGAGAACAAACGAAGAGATTATGGTAGGGTACGAAACCACCTCAAAGTTATTCTTTCTGATCGATCTATTCAAGAGTCCGTAGTAAAATAACACGAAGCTATTCTTTCCGTTCGATCTATCATAGAGTTCGTACTAGAGTAACACCTTAAGATACAAATCAACCAAAACCCTAATGTCACCTAGATACTCCATTGTCACCTCAATTATCCATGGGCATGATTATACGAGATGCATCACACAATCTCAGATTCATCTATTCAACCAACGCAAAAGAAATTCAAAGAGTGCCCCAAAGTTTCTACCGGAGAGTCAAAATGAAAACGTGTGCCAACCCCTATGCATAGATTCCCATGGTCACGGAACCCGCAAGTTGATCACCAAAACATACATCAAGTAGATCACGTGATATCCCATTGTCACCACAAATAAGCACATGCAAGAAATACATCAAGTGTTCACAAATCCTTAAAGACTCAATCTGATAAGATAACTTCAAAGGGAAAACTCAATCCATTACAAGAGAGTAGAGGGGGAGAAACATCATAAGATCCAACTATAGTAGCAAAGCTCGCGATACATCAAGACCGTGCCATCTCAAGAAAACGAGAGAGAGATATCAAACACATAGCTACTGGTACATACCCTCAGCCCCGAGGGTGGACTACTCCCTCTTCATCATGGAGAGCGCTGGGATGATGAAGATGGCCACCGGAGAGGGACTCCCCCTCCGGCAGGGTGCCAAAATGGGTCTAGATTGGATTTTGGTGGCAACAGAGGCTTTCGGCGGAACTCCCGATCTAGGTTACTTTCCGGAGTTTTCTGTATATATAGGAGGTGTTGGAGTCGGGGGCAAGTAAAGGGGGTGTCCGGGTTAATAGGTTAGTCCCAAAAATCATATAAAAGTGTATATAAAAGCCCATAAAACATCCTAGAAGGATAATATAATAGCATGGAACAATAGAAAATTCTAGATACGTTGGAGACGTATCAACGATCATCTTGCCTGGGATTCCGCAAGGAAGAAGAACGAGTCCATGAAGTAGTCGAACAAAACCTCACAACTCCGAAACGAAACCGAAGCTAACGAGAGAAGCATACCGGAAAGAAGCAAACAAGATGGTAAACGCACAAGCATAAACATGGCATGATGCACCAACAAGTATGATGCATGTCCGATTTAAATATGCATGGCATGTCAAAGTGCACAAACAATACTACACGTTAAGTGGAGCTCAATATGCAATGAGTTGCATATTGACAAAACACCACATTTTATTTATTTAGTTGAGTCTCGTTTAGATAGACATCAATATTAAATGGTAATTAACATGGCAAGAGGTGAAGTATGAGTAAACTAACTATTTAGGCAATTTAAATGGGGCCGGGAAAACAAACAACAATTTCGGAAAATCCCCATATGTCATTTAGCAATTTTCAAGCAAGCAACAATATTAACCATTTAAATGTTATTATCATGATGTGGATGACAAATGCAAGTTTTATGAAATTTTTGTTAAAAGTTGACATGAAGACGATATGGAGTATTTCGTCACCGTGGTGGAAGGAAAGGGGGTGCCACAACAGCGATAACCGAAAACGGTGCCACGGCAACATCTCGGTTCCGACAACTCATCGAGATGTCGGTGCAAATGATGAAGGGTGAAAGTGAGCTGGCCATGCAAGGATGGTGGGGTGCTCCCGGTTTCTGGGTTTCCACGGGTCGGCAACATGGCAAACGAGGGGTAACTCGGACACGGTGCAAACAAGTGATACGCCTCATACAACACAAGCATTAATTCACGGGCGTCGTCTCGGCGGTATACCTTCAAAGCATGCGGTTCGGGGTGGTTCGAGTCTCGAGGGAAGTAGCCGTTCATGTTTCGTAGATGTTCGGGGTCACGACGAGGAACTTGACGTCCACGGAGTCGACGGTAGTGGAACTTGGCATTTTTGCAACCCGGGTCTTCGGCGACGGTAGTTGTACACGAGGTGTCGTGGGAAGTAGTCCTTCACGGGGTCTTCGATGGTCGACGGTAGTGGTACACACGTTGTCGGGGTACTTGTCGGTCCGGTCTTGGCGACGGTAGTGGAAGTAGTGGTACAAGGTCGTCGTGGTACTTGGCGTTGTTCGATCCCTTAACCAGGGTCGTCATGTAGTTGTTCTCGGTGACGGAGTCGAACTTGGCATATTGCAGGTCTCCGGTGGTCGTTGTGGTACAGATTTCGTAGACGAATTTTGACGGAGCATGGTGTCGTGGTACTTGGCAAAAAAATTGGGCGGTCTTGACGCATCCAAATCAAAGCAAGGCCAAGGGGCCTCGGGCATCGCAGACCGTGGCTGTGATGGGCACTCGGGCATGGCGCTGGATGAGCTGATTGAGCGAACCGGCTCGATGCAGGGGAGCTGCGGGTGACGAACTTGGAGGCGGCGATGGGGACGTAGGTCTCCAGAGCGTCGGCGGAGGAGCAGGGGACGGCCTGGCCGGAGAGGAGGCCGCGGCATCTCCAGCCGGACAGAGCTCCGCAGGGCGGCTTGGCCTGTAGGTTGGCGGGTGGCGCTCATCGGCGACGTCGGTCAGGCGGCACGGCGCGGCGAGATGACGAGGGGACACGGGGTGAGGCGGGAGGAGGAGGAAAGAGGTCCGTCGGGCGGGTCGGTGGCCTGTGGTGGTGGTGGAAGGGCGCGACGGATGGAAGGGGGCCGAGGAGGGAGGAGGAGAGGTGAGGTCGGCGCTCGGCGGTGGGGATCGGGATGCTGACATGGAGGCGGAGCAGAGGAGGATCGAGGGAGAGGTGTTCACGTGCGCGCGTGAGAGTGGCGGCGAATGGGGGGACGAGGGAGAGATCGAGGGGTGAGCGAGATCGAGGGAGGCTAGCTAGGGTTAGAGAGTTGGAGGGGGCGGCTGGGCCTGGTCTAGCTGGGCCTAGTGGCCTGCTGGGCTGGGCTCTCTCTCTCCCTCACTTTATTCTCTTTAGCAGAAAACAATAGAGAGAAGAAAATGAAGAGAGGTTTAGAAAAAGAATTAGATCAACGGATATATTTTCCATGGACCAGGAAAATATGAAGGATGTAGCAAAAATGGTTGGAAGAGGTTTTCGCAAACTAAATCCAAACTCATTTGAATATAATTCAAATGGATTTGAATAGGATGTGGGTGAGGGAGGTCCAAAAAGTTCAGATTTTTGGTGGAGGTGGGATGTTAGACAAAAGAATTACAGACAAAGTTTGGGGACCAAACTTGAAGTAGGGAAGGCATGAGAATTAACTGCAAGTGAGTTTACGGTAATTCCACATCAATGGAATATTTATAATAGCTCCATAAATATTAGGAGGATATGTTATAAAGAGAAGTCAACCTTGTGAATTCCCTCGATTTAAATGGATCGAACATCCACACAATTTATTTAGTTGAGATGCAAGGATTAATGACATGATGGCATGATGACATGATGCAATGCAAAAATAAATAAAACACACGGCAAAACCCGGAATAGCTGGAAGTCTTCTGGAGCGTCGGTCTCGGTGCGTCACACGTTTCCTCGCTCCTGTCCACTTTATCCTCTCGTCCGCGAGCGTTGCTCGATTCCGTGACCTCCTGCCACTCGTCCGCACCCCCCTCGTTGCCTTGCCGCCCCTCTCCGTGACCCTTGGCCGCGCGTGTGCGCCGCCGGCGCATGGACATGTAGCCGCGCCGCGTGTCACCTCCTTCCCTCCCCCTCGAGCCTTCCTCGCGTCTATTTAAGCACGCCTCGAGCTTCATCGCGGTCCACAACCCCTCCCCGAGCCTCTCCCCGAGCTAGAGCCCCTCCCTGTCCGCTCCATGGCCGAACCATCACCGCTCGGCGCCGTCAGCGATTTTCCTCCGTGGCCAAGCCCCCGCTCTTCCCTTTGCATCCACGGCCGTCCCCTATATCCAACAGGCCGCCGCCACCCTCAACTCCGGCGAGGGAGCCCTACCAGTGCACCTCCCCGCCAAAGCCCTTTGGCCGCCGCGGACCTCCACGGCCCCGGCGCTGCAGGCAGCCTTGAGCCCCTCCATGGCTACCCACGGGCGCGGCGTGAGACGGCGGAGCCCGTGCGCTCTCCGGCCGGTCCCCTCGGGCAGCGAGGCGATGGCTAGGGCAGCGGCCGGCCCATTCCTTGTGCCCCTGCCTCTCTATGTCGCGATGGGGAAGAAGACCCAGGCGAGAGAGGAAGAAGGTGCCACGGGCCCCACCTGTCATTCTCTCAGCGCTGACGTTGCGGACCCGCTGACTGGATTAAGTGAAAGCGCACTTTCGGGGTGTACGTCTTTGAGTAAGAAAAGGCACTCTGCTGCTTCTTTTTGGAATACGCTTTCAGTGTTATGAAGACGTATTTTCCTGAAATGTGTTTTCTGTTTTTCAGCCCCGCCCGCCGAAGTGGCTAGTTTGTGAACGTTCACTGTTTAGTGCATTTTTCTGCCTAACGAACGAACGTCCGCAACTTTTCAACCGTAGCTCCGATCGAGGTGATTCCAGCTCTCACGTTCTCTATTCATCACGCTCTTTCCGTTGGTATCATTTTCATTATGTTTTCACACAGTGAAAATGACCACTTTGCCCTTGCATGTAAACAGCCCCCTCCGAGAGAGAGCTATTTCCGGCAAAACTTTCCGTGATTGTTCTACACGTCTTCCCGAAGTATTTGTCGACCCCAGGCAAGCCAACCTCTTATCATAAGCCCCGAACTTGCATGTTGACTTTTCTTGCACCTCGTGTGTGTGCTTAGTTGCATTAGTTTCTTGTCTGTTTCGCCTGCCGTTATTTCAGTAGTGCTAGATGTTATTGTTATGTGCCATGCATGCTTGTGTTTTCATAAAATAAGTTGACATGCTAGTTTAATGTTGTTAATGATAATATCATGCCTCTATTTAGTTTCATGTTAGTACTATCGATGTTATGATACCTCTGTTGCACTGCTAAGATTGCTAGTACTTGGTATTGCCATGTTTTACATGCTATCATTGTTCAATTGAAAGGCTTGATGTTTTGTTACTGCATCAGTATGTTGCATGTTGCATTCATGTTAATTATGTTCACATTGATGATGGAAAAGTTAATAATATGACTTAATAACAGACCTCCTCCGTCATCACTGGGATGTCATAGTGCCACCAAATCGAGCTTTTTCCAGTGCAACCACATTTGCCTTGGTATGGGAAGCCCTAACTGATTTATTGTCACGCCTCTCGCCGGTGCCTCTAACATAGGGAAGGTCATGGGCGCGCGCTACCCTGATCAGGTAGGCAGACATGAACCTTGTGAGCCCGAGTTGTTTTGCGCGCTTTGTCCCCGTTTGGGACCGTTTTTGCCACGACGGTGGCCGTTTTGCCTTTGGTAGGCGTGGGCCACCCAGGACTGAACCCCAAGGGGTGTTGGTCGGAGTCGCCAGGAGAGTGTCATGGCAATAGGTCGGTTCTGTCGGAACGCCGTTGGTCCACCCGAATGGGATACGAGGCCATGGGTTCTGTGGTGTGGGTACAATGCGCTACCTGTGCAGAGTGTATTCAGTCTATCGATAGCCGCGTCCTCGGTCATGGGCACAAGTTCGTAGTAGGTCACACTATCAGGTCTTGGTCAAAATGGAGGATAAACCTAAAATAACTAAGTTGATAAATATTGTGTAACAAATAAGGTGATGACTTGGACTTTGAGACAGTTGTGAGTAATCACGATGATGAGTTGGTATGATCACAAGACAAGGTCTCGATGAGTGCTGAACCAAGTATGGTTCCGTTCGTGATCCGCAAATGATCATCGCTTGGTTGCGAGGCAACCCGTTGGTAAGAGAGTCTGAGGGACTCAGTGCACTAGTTTGTTTACATTGCATGAGTAGTATGTTGATTATTTGCATTGATAGAACCATGGTAGAACAGGGGATGATTGCATAAAGTTAGCATGTTATGTTGGCAATGGATATGATTGGTAGTTTACTTTTAGTATAGCTTTCATGATGCCATGCCATGTCTTGATTGAACTTATGCCATGCTTTGAGATGCTATGGTTTGTTTTGCCATTGCCATGTTAGAAGTAACTTTGATCAGCCATTGCCATGCTAGTATATGCTGTGATGTTGTTCATTCTTGTTTTGATCCATGCCTCTAGTTAATATCTTGCCATGCTTAGTTTCTGCTTTGAGGTAGGTTATTGCAGACGTTTGGTTCTTACTTTGTCATCTGTTTGTTTGGATGCTGTGTAATTGGTTGTCTTGCAAGTACATTCAATGTACTGACCTGGCGTGTCATGCCAGTTTTGTAGGTCGTGCCCAGATTGTTCGATTGCTCCGTCGTGCTAGGTCATAATCTTGCCAGTCCTGTGAGTTGTGGAGCCCAGCCTGAGTTGTTATGCTGCCAAACCAAGACTTCCGCTGCCTTTTAAATAGACTTCCGTTGCCATTTTTATAGCCTTGAGGCTATGCCAGATAATTGTATTCATCAATGATGTAACCTTATATACATGTATTTGGTGAATATTATTGTACCCGGAAGGCTGTATCATGGACCTGTCGTGCGTCAGGTGTTATCCTGGGCTGACGTGCGAAGGCCCCCTGCTCCAAGCGGACCAGGGTGCCACAACAAATGGATGTCAAAACTACATTCCTTAATGGATATCTCAAAGAAGAGTTGTGTTTGATGCAACCAGAAGGTTTTGTCGATCCAAAAGATGCTAACAAAGTGTGCAAGCTCCAGCGATCCATCTATGGACTGGTGCAAGCATCTCGGAGTTGGAATATACACTTTGATGAGGTGATCAAAGCATATGGTTTTATACAGATTTTTGTAGAAGCATGTATTTACAATAAAGTGAGTGGGAGCTCTATAGCATTTCTGATATTATATGTGGATGACATATTGTTGATTGGAAATGATGTAGAATTTCTGGATAGCATAAAAGGATACTTGAATAAGAATTTTAATATGAAATACCTCGATGAAGCTGCTTATATATTGGGCATCAAGATCTATAGAGATAGATCAAGACGCTTAATTGGACTTTCACAAAGCACATACCTTGATAAAGTTTTGAAGAAGTTCAAAATGGATTAGTCAAAGAAAGGGTTCTTGCCTGTGTTACAAGGTGTGAAGTTGAGTAAGACTCAATGCCCGACCACTACAGAAGATAAGGAGAAAATGAAAGTAATTCCCTATGCTTTAGCCATAGGTTCTATCATGTATGCAATGCTGTGTACCAGACCTAATGTATGCCTTGCTATAAGTCTAGCAGGGAGGTACCAAAGTAATCCAGGAGTGGATCACTGGACAACGGTCAAGAACATCCTGAAGTACCTAAAAAGGACCTAGGATATGTTTCTCATTTATGGAGGTGACAAAGAGCTCGTCATAAACGGTTACATCGATGCAAGCTTTGACACTGATCCGGATGACTCTAAGTCACAAACCGGATACATATTTTTGTTGAACAGTGGAGCTGTCAGTTGGTGTAGTTCCAAGCAGAGCGTCGTGGCGGGATCTACGTGTGAAGCGGAGTACATAGCTGCTTTGGAAGCAGCAAATGAAGGAGTCTGGATGAAGGAGTTCATATCCGATCTAGGTGTAATACCTAGTGCATCGGGTCTAATGAAAATCTTTTGTGACAACACTTGAGCAATAGCCTTGGCGAAGGAATCCAGGTTTCACAAGAGAACCAAGCACATCGAGGGACGCTTCAACTCTATCTGCGATCAAGTCAAGGAGGGAGACATAGAGATTTGCAAAATACATACGGATCTGAATGTTGCAGACTCATTGACTAAGCCTCTTCCACGAGCAAAACATGATCAGCACCCAAACTCCATGGGTGTTAAAATCATTACTATGTAATCTATATTATTGACTCTAGTGCAAGTGGGAGACTGAAGGAAATATGCCCTCGAGGCAATAATAAAGTTGTTATTTATATTTCCTTATATATCATGATAAATGTATTTTATTCATGCTAGAATTGTATTAATTGGAAACTTGATACATGTGTGAATACACAGAGAAAACGGAGTGTCCCTAGTATGCCTCTACTAGACTAGCTCGTTAATCAAAGATGGTTGAGTTTCCTAACCATAGACATGTGTTGTCATTTGATGAAAGAGATCACATCATTAGGAGAATGATGTGATGGACAAGACCCATCCGTTAGCTTAGCATATCGATCGCTTAGTTTTATTGCTCTTGCTTTCTTCATGACTTATACATGTTCCTCTGACTATGAGATTATGCAACTCCAGAATACCGGAAGAACACCTTGTGTGCTATCAAACATCACAACGTAACTGGGTGATTATTAACATGCTCTACAGGTGTCTTCGAAGGTGTTTGTTGAGTTGGCATAGATCAAGAATAGGAATTGTCACCCTGAGTGTCGGAGAGGTATCTCTGGGCCCTCTCAGTAATGCACATCACCATAAGCCTTGCAAGTAATGTGACTAACGAGTTAGTTACGGAATGATGCATTACAGAACAAGTAAAGAGACTTGCCGGTAACCAGATTGAACTAGGTATGATGATACCGACGATCGAATCTCAGGCAAGTAACATACCGAAGACAAAGGGAACAACGTATGTTGTTATGCGGTTTGACCGATAAAGATCTTCGTAGAATATGTAGGAGCCAATATGAGCATCCAGGTACCACTATTGGTTATTTACTAGAGATATGTCTCGGTCATGTCTACATAGCTCTCGAACCCGTAGGGTCCACACGCTTGACGTTCGATGATGTTATGTATTATCAGTTATGTGTTTTGGTGACCGAAGTTTGTTCGGAGTCCCGGATGAGGTCACAGACATGATGAGGAGTCTCGAAATAGTCGAGAGGTAAATATTCATATATTTGAATGTTATATTCGGACATCGGAATGGTTCCGTATGATTCGGGTATTGTTCCGGAGTACCGAGGGGTTACCGGAACCCCCCGAGGAAGCAATGAGCCTACATGGGCCATAGGGAGAGGGGAGGTAGCCCACTAGGGGTAGCCGCGCCCCCTCCCTTAGGGAGTCCGAATAGGACTAGGGGAGGGGGCGCCCCCCTTTCCATCTTCTCTTCCCTCTCCCTTCCTTCCTTCCTTCTCTACAGAAGGGAAAAAGAGGGAATCCTAGTCCTACTAGGATTGGAGTCCTAGTAGGACTCCTCACTTGGTGCACTTCCTCTAGGGCCGGCCGCCCCTCCCTCCCTCCTTTATATACGTGGGGACGGGGCACCCTAGGACACACAAGTTTCTCCTAGCCGTGTGTGGTGCCCCCTCCACTGTTTGCTCCTCAGGTCATAGCGTCGTAGTGCTTAGGCGAAGCTCTGCGCGGATCACATCACCAATACCGTCATCATGCCGTCCTACTGACAGAACTCTCTCTCGACCCTCTACTGGATCAAGAGCTCGAGGGACGTCTTCGAGCTGAACGTGTGCTGAACACGGAGGTGCCGTACGTTCGGTACTTGGATCGGTTGGATCGTGAATACATAACGCTTCTGCTTACGTTCTATGAGGGTACGTGGACACACTCTCCCCGTCTCGTTGCTATGCATCTCCTAGATATATATTGCGTGAGCGTAGGAATTTTTTTTGAAATTGCATGCTATGTTTCCCAACAAGAAGAGGTATGTAAAATTGAGAAGCATTTTTTAGGACTGGAACTGTTGCACGTGTTGCGCAGCACGAACAAGGAAGCCAACGACATCGCCAAGAGAGCATGCGGCGCGAGCCCCAGAAGCCCGGCGTCTTCGAGGAGAGGATCTTCAAGCCATCAGGCGCACCCCAAGCCGCGGGCATACCGCTGACTGAGGAGGAGCTGCCTCCAACACCAACCTCAGGAGCCCCGGCCCGTGCCTCGGCCTCAGGAGCTCGCATGCTTCTCGTGCTGGAACCTTAGGAGGGCGACTGAACCAAGGATTTCAAGGAGTATCTGCTAAGTGTCACGTTACTAGAGGAAGAGGCAAACATGGAGCGTGTGGCTCGACAGGCTACTACTCACTGCTTGTAGGACTGCGAGTTGTACCACAGGCGCCCCAACAATGTCTCGATGTGGTGGACATCCAAGGAGCAGGGGAAAGAGCTGCTCGCCGATATCCATGGTGGGGATTACGGGCACCACTCTTCCTCATGCACCCTTGTGTGCAACGCGTTCCGTAGTGGTTTCTACTGGCCCATGGGGCTCCAAGACACCACTGAACTGGTCCGGACCTGCGAGGCTTCCCAGTTCCATGCCAAGTAGACTCATCAGCCGTTGCAGGGCCTCCAGACCATCCCGCTCTCATGGCCCTTTGTGGTGTGGGGGCTGGACATACTAGGCCCTTTTCCCCGAGCACCCTGAGGCTACCGCTACCTCTACGTCCCCATCGACAAATTCACCAAGTGGGCGGAGGTGGAGCCCGTATGCACCATCCCTGCCGGCTCGGCGGTCAGGTTCATTAAGGGCCTTGTGAGCCATTTTGGTGTCCTGAATCGCATCATTACTGACAATGGCTCTCAGTTCATGAGCAACCTTTTCAAGACATATTGTGCTAACCTTGAACACAGATATGCGACTCTTTGGTGGTGCACCCGAGGAGCAACGACTAGGCCGAGCGTGCCAACACGGAGGTCCTGAGGGGCCTAAAGGCGAGGAGCATCAAGAAGAAAGTTGAGGCTTGCGGTCGGGGTTGGCTCGATGAGCTTCAGTCAGTGTTGTGGTCCATCCGCACCACCGCAACTAAGCCCATCGGCCAGACCCCGTTCTTCCTTGTTTATAGGGCTGAGGCGGTCCTCCCACATGAGGTCATGCATCGCTTGAGGGAGTCCTGGATAATGGGGTCCTCGGGCGTGCGGGCTATGTAACATGGGCCGGACTGATGGGCCGTGAAGATACAAGACAGAAGACTTTCTCCCGTGTCTAGAAGGGACTCTCCTTAACGTAGAAGGCAAGCTGGGTGTGCGGATATGAAGATTCCTTCCTTTGTAAACCGACTTTGTACAACCCTAGCCTCCTGCGGTGTCTATATAAACCTGAGGGTTTAGTCCGTAGAGGTATTTACAATCATACAGACTAGACATCTAAGGTTTAGTCATTACGATCTCGAGGTAGATCAACTATTGTAACCCCTATACTCATCAAATTCAATCGAGCATGAAGTAGGGTATTACCTCCATCAAGAGGGCCCGAACCTGGGTAAACAAAGTGTCCCCTGCCTCCTGTTACATTCGGTCCTTAGATGCACATTTCGGGACCCCCAACCCGAGATCTGCCGGTTTTGACACTGACATTGGTGCTTTCATTTAGAGTTCCACTGTGTCATCGTCGAAATGCTCGATGGCTCGCCTTGTCATCAATGACAATATTACTTCCGGAGGAGCCCTAGTTTCAGGGAAAACCCTCCGGCTTAGCGGCTTCACCATGGGTGCCCGTTCGGCCGTTAAGCCAAAAGCAAACCCTCTAGTCGCCGAAAACCCTCTTCGTATCAGCCCTGAATACTCCGACAAGATGGATCCAGTAGATATATCATCTTTGAATGAGCTGCTAGACCGCATCGCCCTCCTTGGGGTCACAATTGACCATGATCGGATTGGGCTTAAACTCGACGAAAGAGAGATTAAAACTCCACCGATCACCCATCAGGTAGCGGTTATGGAGGAGCAAGCTAATAATAACTCTTCTCCTACGTTGAGAACAAAGTATGTTCGGATTTCTGAACTTGGAAAGCCGGATACCTGTGTTCGGGAGGACACTCCCTATCCCTCGGACACAACATCAGACATCAAGCCTGAAAATCCGTCGGGCACTCCGGAACCTGGGTTGGTCAACCGGGAAATCCCTCAAACTCCGGACTCCACTGTGGGTCAGGGCGTGAATTTAATCCTGCCCACCCACCACAAGCAATATTCTCCAGGCAATACCGGTTCCCTGGACATATGCGACCTAATGTATGTGCGGCAACAGCCTCAGGAGACAGTCCACCACTTTTGGGACAGATTCCTCCTTTTTAAAAACAAGATAAAAGACTGTTGCGACGATGACACAATTTTGGTATTCGCAACAACTGTACGGATGAAGGGATCCTTAACACCCTCAGTCGCCGTCGCATACTGCACTTTGATGATTTGGCACACATAGTACATAAGTACTGTGCAATGGAAAGCGCTTGGAAAAGCCAGACGGACCACTGGGAACCTCAGGCCTTTAAGCCATCTCCCGGGCGGGCAAAAAGGATGCACCGTCACGGCACACCCACTCATTATCCCGGACAAGAAAACCAAGCCCTTTACGGGACATAGAACTGTCTTCGAAGAATGGCTCGATGGGCCCTATAAAATACACTCAACACCGGATATTGAACCAACGCACATCCTACGAGCATGTTGGATGCTCCGGCAGGTGGCCAAGAGCGGTGAGGGTATCCTCACCAACAACACCCCAAAGAGATACTCTTCGAAGGACGATGATTTCAAAGTATTCACAGTCTTCGAGACCTTCTCATCTAATAATCGGTGCAAAAGGGCGCTCAGTGACCTCGTCGAAGTATGCCAAATAGCAGTAATAAACCCTTGGAACAATACGACAATCAATTTCAATGCGGATGATGAACCAAGGTCCCGCTCAGTCCGGGCACCAGCTGCATTGGTCCTAAACACAATCGTGGACGGTTTTCGGCTCACTAAAGTGCTAATGGACGGCGACAGCGGGCTGAACCTCATCTACGAGGACACCCTCAATAAAATGCAAATCCAGAAGAGTCGCATTGAGCAAAGCAATACATCCTTTAGAGGGATCATCCCTAGCAGGGAAGTAAGATGCTCAGGGAAAATTAAACTGGATGTGGTATTCGGCACACTAGAAAATTATAGGTCCGAAGAGATAATCTTCCAGGTGGCCCCTTTCAACAGCAGATATCATGCCCTGTTAGGGCGAGATACATTCACACACTTTCAAGCTATACCTCATTACGGGTATATGAAGCTCAAAATGCCCGGGGCCAGTGGTGTTATCACAGTCTCTGTTCGCACACGAACACGTCATCGTGTACCCTCGACGCCGGGGGTGATGCACCGCAGCTCACGTCGAAGGAGACCCGTCCGGAAGCGCGGTACGCAGGCAATCCGGCGGGCGCTTTTGTAGACCCGAAACCCCACGCGTTCGGGAGGGACCCCGTCTGGACGCACGGCTGCTATGGGCTGCCCTAGGTCGACCTGATCGCCCCTAGGGCCTCGAGGTTCGCCGTCCTGCAACAAGAAGAACAGACGAAGAACAAGGAAGAAGAAGAACTAGGGTTAAGGAGAAAAGATAAAAGATAAAAAGTGGTAGATGATTTGATCGATTGTGTGTTGTTCAATCGGCCGTCACCCCTTAGGTATATAAGAGGCGGTTGGACTTGCCGTGCAAGGAAAAGACTTGGATTTACGTCTAAAACCCTAGCCAAATTCGGATTGGTTTTATCCGAACTTTCCAAAACTGTTCGGTTTAAACTGGCTGTACCTTGCGTGTAATTCTTGAGGTGGTAAACGACCTCGGATCGAAAAGAGCCCAAAAGCAATCTTGACCGTTTCGACGATACGAACAACTTTCATGTTGAACGTTTTTCGATTTGAAGCCATCTTCTAGGCCAAAACGGTCACACAATACAGGCTGTTATTCGCGCTACCCATCAGACAAGTGGCTGGTGGGGCGCGCCACTTATGGCTCTGTGACAGGGCTATGTTCGAATTGCTGTAACTTTTGCATACGAACTCGGATTGGGACGATTTTTATATCAAAATCGACCGTTTCGACGAGACGCACAACTTTCATGTTGAAACCTTTTCCATTTGAAGTCGTCTTAATTGGGTTTCAAGCCATTCTTTAATCTGGTGTCATCATGAGCATCTCTGAACTTGTCATAACTTTTGCATCCGGACTCCGTTTTAGACCACTTTCATATCCATCTTGATCTTCTCAAAGAAAGCCATCTCATGGTGACTTCCAATCATAAGTTTGAAGTAATATTGACATAGATTAAAGCAACTTTTACGATTGTGCCACTTTTGAGCGTCAACACATGCCCCCCTGTTTTTCGGCAAAGCAAGCGTGTCGAAAAATAATTTGTACCATGTTGGTTCTAAGGACGATGTCAACACCCCATCGGCCATTTATATGCTTAGGACGATAATTATATATCGTCCATTATTGTTCTTGAACCCTTGATGCAAACTTGGGCGAAACCTTCTCAACTTCGTTAACAATCCGATGATAAAGTTCCATAGATATGTATCTCAAGGTCATCCTCCGAACCATATTGTTCCCCCTTTTGCTAGGATTTTGTAGATAATCAATAAACTCTCTCCAATCCTTAGTATCACCTGCATCAAAATTCATTAGTGGCGGAAGCTGTGAACTTCGGTTCGGCCTTACCTATGTTGACGAGACGAAGCATCGGCTATTGAGAGAAATGCAATACACCATGATTAACGTAGTAGCCGGATGCTTGTTGTGCCAACTCTTTTAAATTGTCATGTCTAAATGTAAGAGCAATTTTAAAGCAACCCAGGTAAATTTTGCATCTAGACATATCTCAAGATAAACTATAAGTGATTCGTCAAAACATTGATAACCCTTGGATATTTGTTGCACTACTCATAACGAATCACCGAAAGCCTCAAGATGTATATCACCTTGTCTCGCTCTCCATTCGAACTAAGGACGATGCTAGAATACTACACCGGCCATGCATTGACATATTCTTAGGACGATAGATAAATATCGGCCATTACCATGTAAACCTCATTCAAAGCACATATAGCCGAAACAAATAAATGAAATGACAAACTAAGTATTTCGGCCATTTGGATCAGCAACAAACTTGTAACTAATCAAATGTATAGTGACTTGGTAATATCCTTTCATGATGTAAGAAATTATATGGCATCCATGGATTAAAATAAGCCCATTGAGGGTTACCAATCATACCTGATGACGAATTCCATGACATGTGCGTTAATAGCATAGTTGAAGAATATGGATAATGTGTAGACCGAGGATGCTGAAACCTTCGGCTTCGTCCTTCATAGTTTTCACTCTTTTCCTTCTTCACCTTTGCCGCACTTCTTGTAATGGAAGCTTGCACATAATTCTTATTTTGATCACTTCCTTTGGGAACCCACGCCATGTTTCTTTCTTCAAGTTCTTGTGCACTAAGTTTTTGTAATTTCTTCTTTTGCCAATATGATAAGCCGAGTGGGCACCCCGTCTGCGATTTTGTCTTGGCCAATGGCAATCCTTTTTTGTCCTTGTGCACTCTCAACTTCTTTTCTTCAGATTTGACACTTTGACTGTCAATAATTGGTTGCTTCATCTCATTGCCTTTAGTAGCCAATGTCAACACTTTAATTGGCTCTTTTTCATTTGAGATCAAATCGGAAGTTGCACTCTTACGACCATCTCTTTTAACACGGTAAACTTGCTTGACCACCTTTTTCTTCTCCCTTGAGCTCCGGACCGATTCCTTATGATCGAAACGGTCTTTAACATGTGATTGTTCAAATGTTGATCTTCTCGGAGCTGCATAATATTGGTGAGATGGTCTAAAATAAGATGGAGAATGCGCCCTTGTATCATACCTGTCCCATGATGGATATGGATCTACTTGAGCATAGGGAGGCATCCACGGCATTGGCATTGGCGGCCCAAAATAAGGATATGAATATGTTGCATAAAAATTGTCACTTTGCCAATACCGATCCTCATACTTGCACCTTGGGGGTGATCTTGGTTTCTTTGCATGATTTGGCCGATAAGCATTCTTCTCTTCACTCTTCTTTTGATATTTATCCAATAGTTCAACGAAGCTGATTTTTTATCTCTTACACTTGCGCTTATTCCGGCCTTTGTTTTCTTTTGGTTTGCTTTCATCGATCATTGGATTTACTTGCTGCCCCCCAGTCCTTGGCGTCTTCATTGTAGCTTCAATGGAACTCTCGCCCTCAAGATTATGCTCGTTATGCTCTTCAACAACTTCTTTACTTGAAAGCTTGATCCCATCACCTACAGCTTTTACATTCTCTTTAAATGGATCGGCTTGAAGCAGCCGATGCAAAAACTTTTTGCCATCGGGACCAATCGGAATAGACTGGTCATCTCTTGGTGTTTCAACAAACTTCAATCGACCTTTTTCAATGGCCGATTTAACTATTTGACGAAACATGTTGCAATCCTCAAAATTATGCTTGGATGAATCATACAACTTACAATACATTCGTCCTTGGATTGATGGCTTAACATGGTGATCAAGAATTGTAATGTAATTCTTTTTCAGCAACAAATCAAATATTTGATCACACATGCTTGAACTGAAGGTATACTTCGTGTTTTTTAGCCGATCTTGCTGTTTGAACGGCTTTGGAGATAAGCAAATGAATGGTTCAGATTTGTAATCTCCCCATTCGGCTATGTATTGTGTTTTCCACTCTATCTCCGATGTCTTTGTATAAGATATTATATTAGCATCAGTTTTCTCAATAGAATTTAACCTTGGCTTTAAATTTCTGAAACGAAGATATTTAGAACATACATGTCTCAGTTGAGATCAAGTGCAAGCCAAGTACGAAATAAGCAAAGCTACCCAACTCGATATGAACTTTACATAAAGCAACGGGGAAAGCTTTGGCTGTAACAATAAGTCAATATCGGTCTTTATAAATGGCATAATGGGTTGACCGATATGTTCTATAACGATTTTATTGCTAACAAGTAAATTACCCTTCTTCATTGGTCTTTCAAAATTACTTAAGATGATTTTTCTAATAGATGCATCAACAATATAGTTTTGACCAAATCTGAAAATAGGTAAATTACTCTCTATGCATACCTCTTCAAATATATTGGGAGAACATGATGGTGATGTCACTTGAAGAATATCTTGCTCCGTATTTGGATGGCTCCCCAACACCCTTTCATCATATTTTTCTTGATTCCGTGCATCATTGCTTTGAATATCCATGTTAGCCGAACTTTGTTCGGCTACTTGTTCTTGTCCTTGAGGCTTGTCAATTTCTATGGCACGGAACTCATAGGGCAGGAAGTAGGTTCCATTGACTTCGGAAAAATCAAGTATGACTGTTTTGCTATGCTTTCCATGCACTTTCTCAATAATGTTTGCCTCTTTGGTTTTGATGGACTCAGAATATATACTACTTGATTCGGCTTTTCGAATAACCGAATTTTCTTTGTTACCTGAATCAACAACTTTATCTTTTTGAATTTGCAAGGCTTCTCGCTCTCGTCTAATTTTAGCCCACATCTCAGCTTGGCGAGCTTTAAACTTTTTCATCTCAATTTCCATCCACTCGTCATGAGATTGCCCCCCAATACTTTGAGACTCTTTCGGCAATGAGGTGCCGAAACTTTGCGATTGTTTAGGTGGTACAGTGGATGGTACAACACTGGGCAACTGCATCATTTGCACAACTCTAGCTTTTACAGCAGCAAAATCATGAGGCTTCCCGCCTTCTATTAGTTCCTGGCGAATAGAGTTGCACAAATCCCAAGAGAATGTAAGCTTGTTCTCAATTACCCAGTCTGGATATGGTTGCCCCCCAATGCTTTTAGACTCTTTCGGCAATGAGATGTTGACAAAATTCTGTAATTGTGTAGGGAGGACATGATATGCCACGGTAGTAGGTGAAGGCATTTGTGCTCCTGCAGAAGTTTCACTTATTCGGCCATGACCATTAAGGTGCGGAGCCGAATTATGGACATCAACAGTTGCGTATGGTGCCAAAAAACTAGTAGCATGAGGTGTAACATATGATGTTTGAAGGTAATTGGCCGGATAACTAGTAGTAGCATGGCCAATTCCCCTATCCACCAGCATGTTTGTATTAACATGTTGCAAATTAGTTGCCGATGAATAAAAAGATGAAACACTATGTTGCATGCCATTGAAAGATCCTACATGGGGTGTTTCAACTTGATTAACCGAACTCATCATGTTGTTCATCGGCATATGGATTTGTGGGGTTGCCGATGCATGAGAGTTGGGATACATATGTTTTATGTTGCTAAAATTATATGAAGTAGAATCATGGAGATTTTGTTGCATCGGCCCTTCTACATAATTAGATGCATGATTGATAAAGCTAGGGCTAGCCGATACATTATGCTCATTAGATGATCTAGCAACAACATATGCATTATTTGCATCTACATATGTGAATTGGGTATTCATATTACCTTTGTAGATCGCAAGCCCTAGATGACGATCTCTTCATAGCAAGAACGGGCCGGAGACCGTTCAAAGCTTCGTCCCCAGCGGAGTCGCCAAAAAGTGTGTTCGCACACGAACACGTCACCGTGTACCCTCGACGCCGGGGGTGATGCACCGCAGCTCACGTCGAAGGAGACCCGTCCGGAAGCGCGGTACGCACGCAATCCGGCGGGCGCTTTTGTAGACCCGAAACCCCACGCGTCCGGGAGGGACCCCGTCTGGACGCGCGGCTGCTATGGGCTGCCCTAGGTCGACCTGATCGCCCCTAGGGCCTCGAGGTTCGCCGTCCTGCAACAAGAAGAACAGACGAAGAACGAGGAAGAAGAAGAACTAGGGTTAAGGAGAAAAGATAAAAGATAAAAAGTGGTAGATGATTTGATCGATTGTGTGTTGTTCAATCGGCCGTCACCCCTTAGGTATATAAGAGGCGGCTGGACTTGCCGTGCAAGGAAAAGACTTGGATTCACGTCCAAAACCCTAGCCAAATTCGGATTGGTTTTATCCGAACTTTCCAAAACTGTTCGGTTTAAACTGGCTGTACCTTGCGGGTAATTCTTGAGGTGGTAAACGACCTTGGATGGAAAAGAGCCCAAAAGCAATCTTGACCGTTTCGACGATACGAACAACTTTCATCTTGAACGTTTTTCGATTTGAAGCCTTCTTCTAGGCCAAAACGGTCACACAATACAGGCTGTTATTCGCGCTACCCATCAGACAAGTGGCTGGTGGGGCGCGCCACTTATGGCTCTGTGACAGGGCTGTGTTCGGATGGCTGTAACTTTTGCATACGAACTCGGATTGGGACGACTTTTATATCAAAATCGGCCGTCTCGACGAGACGCACAACTTTCATGTTGAAACATTTTCCATTTGAAGTCGTCTTAATTGGGTTTCAAGCCATTCTTTAATCTGGTGTCATCATGAGCATCTCTGAACTTGTCATAACTTTTGCATCCGGACTCCGTTTTAGACCACTTTCATATCCATCTTGATCTTCTCAAAGAAAACCATCTCATGGTGACTTCCAATCATAAGTTTGAAGTAATCTTGACATAGATTAAAGCAACTTTTACGATTGTGCCACTTTTGAGCGTCAACAGTCTCTAGTGATCCGGACATAGCACTTCGCGCCGAAAAAAAAATCGCATCCCTGGCCCTCGAGGCACTGTCCGAAGCCCTAGCGGCCGAGGAACTCACTGCTCTGCGTTCCACAGTGGATAGGGACAACGTAATCCTGGATAAAAGGCCTAAATCCACCTCCTTCAAACCAGCGGACGAAATAGTCAAATTTCAAGTCCACCCGACGGATCCCGAGAAAACAACTTCCATTGGGGCACAACTGGAACCCACGGTCGACGCCGCATTACGAGCATTCTTGCGCGAGAACTGAGATACCTTCGCCTGGCACCCCTCGGATATGCCAGGAATCCCACGCGCATTGGCCGAACATAGTATCAATATACTGAAGGGATACAAGCCGGTCAAGCAAACGCTCCGGTGATTTTCCGAACCCAAGCGACAGGCTATGGGGGAGGAGCTAGCCAAGTTACTCGAAGCCGGGTTCATTAGAGAGATCAAACATCTGGATTGGCTACCAACTTGGTCATGGTACCAAAGAAGGATAAGTCCTAGCGCATGTGTGTCGATTTCAAAGACCTTAACAAAGCCTGCCCTAAGGACCCATTCCCACTACCCTGCATCGATCATATTATTGATGCAACCGCGGGGCACGATTCACTGTGTTTCCTTGATGCATACTCCGGATACCATCAAATTAAGATGAAGGAATCCGACCAAGCCGCAACGGCATTCATCACCCCGTATGGGCCTTTCTGCTTCAACACCATGCCTTTTGGGCTCAAGAACGCCGGCGCAACCTACCAACACATGATTCAAATGTGCCTAGAAAAGCAAATCTGCAAAACTGTGGAGGCATATGTAGACGACGTAGTCATCAAAACGAAGCATGTTGAATCCTCGATGGACGACTTACGCCTTACATTCGACAACCTCCAAAGATATGCTATAAAGCTCAATCCGGAAAAGTGCGTTTTCGGCGTCCCCGCCGGCAAACTGCTCGAGTTCATTGTTTCCAATAGAGGAATTGAAGCAAACCCAGCCAAAATCCGAGCCCTGTCACAATTGACAACAGCAACGGACCTCAAGCAGGTCCAAAAACTAGCCGGGTGCATGGCAGCTTTGAGCCGCTTTATCTCCAGATTGGGATAAAAAGCACTGCCATTGTATCGCCTACTGCGACGCACCGACCACTTCATGTGGACGGATGTGGCAACAGCTGGACTGGAGGAAATAAAAACTTTGCTAGCAAGCAACCCCATCCTGGCCACACCAAACGTCGACGAACCAATGTTGCTCTACATATCGGCAACTCACCAGGTGGTGAGTGCGGTACTCGTCGTCGAACGAGAAGAGGAGGGGCATAAATTCCTAGCTCAGAAACTGGTATACTACGTATCAACGGTCCTCACGCCATGCAAATCCTGATATCCGCATTATCAGAAGATATCATATGCGGTCTTTATGGCATCCCGCAAGCTGCGACACTACTTTCAAGAGTGCTCAATCATGGTGGCCTCAGAGGTACCACTCAATGACATTATAAACAACCAAGATGCCATCGGCCGGATTGCCAAATGGGCTATTGATCTCTTACCATTTGAGATAACATACAAACCATGCCGAGCAATTAAATCTCAGGTGCTGGCTAACTTCGTCGCCAAATGGACAGAGGCCGAACTCCCTAAAGAGTACGACACATATTCCAACTGGGTGATGCACTTCGATGGCTCTAAAATGCTAGACAGACTTGGGGCTAGTGTCGTCTTGACATCCCCCACAGGAGACACACTCCGTTACGTGCTGCAAATACTATATACAGACTCCAACAAAGCAGCCGAATACGAGGTCATGTTGCATGGTCTCCGGATGGCCGTCGCCATGGGCATACAACGCCTTCAGGTGTGTGGGGATTCAAACCTTGCAATATCCCAAATAAACGGAGAATTCTAGGCAAACGACCTGAAGATGGCGGTTTATCGCAACGCCGTACTCAAAATATTAGCTTGGTTCGAGGGGCTCGCGTTTTATCACATGGCTCGAGATAGTAATCAGGCCGCAGACATCCTTGCTCGCAAGGGCGCTAAAGGAGACCCAGTCCCACAAAACACCTTTGTGGAGAGGCTCTTCAAGCCATCCGTGGTATGGTAGGACGAGAGCGGCAAAACTAGTCCGGAGCCGATCATACCTTCCGATGCAGAACAAAGTTCCGATATCATCAGAGGCTTGGGTATCGAAATAACACAATCGGCCCACAAAATCATTGCTATTATTGCCCCATGGACCGAGCCTTTGCTCGCCTACCTTACTAGGAACGAGCTCCCGGAGGATCAGACTGAAGCCTGTCGCATAGTGTGACGCTCAAAAGCCTACAAAGTTCACGAAGGGGAATTGTACACGAAAAGTACTATCGGAGTCCTTCAAAGATGTACCTCTGAAGAAGAGGGACAACAGCTCTTGGCTGAAATAAACACTCGCCTCGGCGGCCACCATGCCGTAGCTTGGGCCCTTGTAAGTAAGGCCTTCCGTGCTGGTTTCTTTTGGCCCACGGCCCGGGCATATGCACATGACCTCGTACAGCGATGCCTGGGATGCCAACTTTTCGCTAATCAAAGCCATATGTCGCCCACCGCCCTAAGAACAATCCCCATCACCTGGCCCTTTGCGGTCTGGGGCTCAATATGGTCGGACCCCTTAAAGGGGGAAGCCATAAGAGGAAATACTTATTGGTTATGGTCGATAAGTTCAGTAAGTGGATAGAAGCCAAGCCAGTCAAAACAGCTGAAGCCGGACCGATGATAGACTTCATATCTGGCGTAGTACACTGTTATGGTGTCCCGCACATTATTATTACTGACAACGGCTCTAACTTTACAGCCGATGAGGTGAAAACATGGTGCGCCAATTTGGGTATCAAACTCGATTATGCCTCCGTATATCACCCTCAGACAAACGGTCAAGTCGAACGGGCTAACGACATGATAATGAGCGGCATCAAACCCAGACTAGTGCGATCTCTGCAAGAACCAGACAAACACTGGGTCGAGGAACTCGATTCTGTACTCTGGGGGCTACGGACCATGCCCAATCGCACGACTGGATACACACCTTTTTTCATGGTGTACGGCGCGGAGGCAGTCTTGCCTTGCGACATTATTCATGACGCACCACGAGTACGCATGTATGAAGAGAGAGAAGCCGAGCTCGATCGGCAGGACGACTTAGACGGCCTGGAGGAGGAGCGCGATGTCGCGAAGGCCCGTTCTGCATTCAATCAACAGCAGGCTCGGCGGTACCAAAGCAGAGAAGTACATGCAAAGACTTACAATGTCGGGGAACTCGTTCTACGCCTACCAGAGAAGAAAAAGGACAAGTTCAAGCCCAAATGGGAGGGTCCATTTGTCATAGATGAAGTTCTCACTAGAGGAGCCTATCGTCTTCGCAATGCTTCGGACAATCGCTTGG
This sequence comes from Secale cereale, assembly GCA_902687465.1. Classification (NCBI taxonomy): domain Eukaryota; kingdom Viridiplantae; phylum Streptophyta; class Magnoliopsida; order Poales; family Poaceae; genus Secale; species Secale cereale. Next base: position 360,216,570 of record LR738713.1, read on the forward strand.
AGCCAAACCCATGGAACGCGGCAAGGCTCCGAAGGTTCTACGCCTAAAAATTTGCACATATACCCTTTTTATCCTCGCTCCTTCTCTTCCTCCTCTTCGCTATCTTTTTATTTTTTTCATTTCTATACGACTTTTTTCAGCGTGTGTTTGGATAAACCACACACTTGAAGGGTGTTCATCCTTAAATGTACATACCCCACAATACCTGGGGGCTTCTTTTTACAAGAAGCTTATTATAATTATTCTGTGAGCATCAAGCTCACCCTATATATGTGTCATCTACCCACATATGTCTTTTTACCATCATTATATGCACCTTTATGACTTAAGTTTTTGCCAAGCTGGGTTGCCTAGCTCCTGTGCTTATGCCCTACGTTCCTGTTTGTTCGGCTAGGGCATAAAGGGAGCCCCTCTGCGATTGTTATAGCCGGGTTATCCGGACGTGTACCTCAGATGGGTGAAGCCGAAAGCTAGTGTTCTTAAGGGAATGATCGGTCGGTGAGCAAAAGATGAACTGCCTTTGTTGCAATACAAAAACCCCAGATGACATGTAATGCCCAGGATGGAATTATACCTCCTACGTGTCGAGGCACGACTTAAAGGCATAAGTCCATCCTAGAATGATCTCAAGTTTGGTAATCTTTGCACAACTCATGTAAAAGAGGGATAGTAAACTGAAAAATAGTTGGCTTACAATCGCCACGTCACAGAATAACAGTACAAGTCTCAAACATCATACAATAAGATCACTACAACCCTCTAAGGGCAAAAGCCAAATGTCAAAGTACCAAACTCAGATAAATAAAACAACCACAGGCGGATCGAATCCTAGTAAGAGACTCCACTACTGATCGTCCGGGTAGCGCACGTAGTAACGACTACGCTCCTCGTCGTACTCCCAATCCAGCTCGGTGCCATCACCTGGATAGCTCACAGCTGGACCTGCATCTGGTGTGAAGTAACTGTGAGCCACAGAGGACTCAGCAATCCCGTCTCCGGGTAACAGAACTATCAAAGCCTTTAGGTGAGGGAAAGGCTGAAGAAAGAAATGAGGTGAAGGAACAACAAAGAGTCTGCAGCAGCAACTAGCACTAACTTACGCAAGAGAGAGCGAGAAGAGAAGGCAACGCGAGAAGTGATCACGAAGTGATCCTAGCTACAGCTCACAAACATAACCCCTCCGTGTTCAACTCCCGAATCCCGATTCGGAAATTGACAGTCACGGAACACACGCTGGTAGTGTATTAGTATCATTGTGTCAAGTTATCTACAACCGGAATTAACAAGCTCCCATCTGCCACATAACCGCGGGCACGGCTTTCGAAAGTTCAAACCCTGCAGGGGTGTTCCAACTTGACCCATTACAAGCCCACGATCCGCGGAGTCGCAACTCCAAAGTGGGAAGACCCGAGTATCCTCGGAATCCCGTGCTCAAGTTAAACCGAACTAAGGTAAGGCTAATCCAGCAAATCCTCCCGGCGTGTCGTCACCCTGATAGTAGCCGCGCGTATCTAGGTCTCAGGACACGACCGGATGAGACATCCTACGGGTTTTTACCAAACCTCGAGTTTCCTTGAGGTGGCCCCGCAGTCCGCTCGTTTCGGACCAACACTCATGTGGAGCACTGGCCCGGGGTTGTTGATTAAGAAAGAGGGTTAATTACTCCCTATGCATGTTTAGTTTGTTATTAGGCAAATAGTACCAAGGTTGGGACTTGCTGGAAAAGACTTAGCACTTAGCGGTTTATCGAGGGGGTCCCATACACCCCAACCGTGTTAGGAACGCATAATCAAGGAACATAAAACCGGCTTATACGGATCCTAACGGCATGAGTGGAACAAAACACCAAGCAAAAGGCTTAGCCTTCCACCCTTGCCAATATATAGATGATTTCAGTTTAAGCATTTATATAGTGTGATATAACCCAACCAAACTTCAACATGGAGCAAGCATCTTCACTTCACCTGCAACTAGCAACGCTATAAGAAGGGCTGAGCGAAGCGTACTTAGCCAAGCAACGGTTTGCATAGGTAGGGTGGTTAAACATGGCAATTGGTTACAAGTAGGAGGCTGACAAGAAGAACATGGGCATCGAGGCAAAACTATAGATCGAGACTACTAGCAATAGACAAAGATAGTAATGTTATCGGGGTTCGGTCATCTTGCCTGAAGAGAAGAAGTTCGGATCGAAAGAAGGGTCCTCGTGCTCAAACTCGTTGGAAACCTCGTGCTCAACCTCGTTGGAAAACTCGTGATCAACTTCCGGCTCTAAACAAGACAAACACACCAAGCACCAATCAACACGATGCAATGCGCACTCGAAAACATGTATGCATGATGGATGCACTAGTGAAGCACATGGAGCACGTAAAACATCACTCAAGCAAAACACCTCAAAACAAGATAACAAGCTGATATTATTAATCTACACAGAAAAACACCCAAGTTTGATATAAGATTCGCTGAAATCGGAGTTACGGGCTAAAAGTTATGCCCGAAACAAGATTTGAGCGAAAACTGCAAATTACAGCAACATAGCATCTTTGGAGCTCAAAATAATTAATCTACAGCACCCAAAAGCATGGCAAAGGACTTGAACATAAACTAGATATAATGTACAGCAACTAGGTCCAAAGTGCACCCCCAACGGAGTCACGGATCAATAGCAATGATCTTGGACATATTGAACTTTGAAATAAAATTCTGGCAGCAGAATTTTATTGAAAGTTTGGAGCAAAAGATAAGCATGCTACAGCCACCCAAATGGACATGTGAGGACATGGATGGAAAGACAACAATATATACTTCAAGGAACAATCAAAATCCACCCCAAAACTATCATGCATTTTCCTATAACATCACACGAACATGGCATCGGAACGTTACAGATTTCAGACTTAGTGAAATTTCACTAAGTCCTAAAACAGCAACATTATCATAGCATCAAAAAGAGCATGTTTAAGACACCTCGAAACTAAACATGGCAAAGGGTAAGCACCTCATCAAAATACATATGACGGTGATCCCGAAACACACAAGCATGCATCATTGTGGTGAACACACCGATTGCAACGAGCTCAACAAGATGGCATTTCATAACAAGTGAAAACACAACATGTGAACATGGCATCTTGCAACGATGATAACAAGGAAACAATAAACCTACCATGCAACCTATCACACACAACACGTAGTTCGTGACGAGACGAACACGTGGACATGTCATTTGCATCGTTTGGACAAACGAGCTAAAAGTTATCACAAGTCAAAGGTGGCATGAAAATAACACATAACAGCAGTTTATATCATCATACACTCTTGCAACAGCAAAACAAGCCCCTAGATGACCTCTAACATGCATGACTACAACAGGTAAAACGTAGAGGGCATCTCCACGAACATCTGGACATGCTACACGCGCAAAACGGAGCACCACAGTAGAAGATACAGCAGGTCAAAGTAGGCATCTCAGGCTGACAGATCTGGGACTAAGAGGGGAAAAGTCAACCTCGATGAACAGTACGAAGACGGGCCCGGTGCTACAGTGACGGCGGCCCGATCCGGCGCGGGGCGGCCCAGGCGCGCGGAGACGAGCAGGCGGCGGTGAAGCGGAGGCCCGCGGGGCGGCCTGCGGTGTACGGGCCGGCCTGGCTGGCCCGCAGCGCGCGGCGAGGAGGTGCGGCCCAGGCGCGGCTGGCTGGTGCGGGGGAAGGGCGATCCCGCGAGGCGAGGCGATGGACGGGCCGTGGAGGGAGGAAGGCCCAGGGAGGGCGCTGGCGAAGTGGGGACCTCCCCTGGGCTGGCGGCGGCGATCTGGGCCCCGACCAGATCGATCGCTGGAGCGGGAAGGGGCCGATCGGGTCGATCGATCCGCTGGGGTGGCGCTGCGGCCGGTCGAGGAACAGGCGCGCCTCGCGTTGACTTCGGCGCTGAGCTGCTTCGAGCCAGCCGGCAGCTGCGGCGGCGGATGGATCCGATGGATCCCTCGGGATCCTTCGGGATCCGAGATTTTTGGAAACTGAGATCTGAAATAAAAGAAAAAAAAAGATAGAGGGAAGGAGGAAGAAGAAGGGGACATGCCAAATAGACTAGGGGTCTATATATAGCAGTTTTAGACTAGGGTTTGGAGACTAGGGTTGTTTAGGAGCCCTCCGATCGTGATCCAACGGATCCGATCGCGAGGATGATTTAAAAGGACCAGACGGAGATGAAAGAATGCAACAGGGGTATTTCCGGGACACGAAGCGAAGGCACTTCGGGCCCACACGAGCAACGGAGGGAAAAGTCAACGGAGTCCAAACGAGACGAGATTTGAGAGGCGGGTTGCACACAACAAAACAACAACACACAACACAACCTCGCGGCACACCGGTAACGAAAAACGCCCGAACAACAAAGTAGGCCTACGGGACGTCACGGACACGTGAGGGAGCTCCGGAACACGAAACGGACAACGGGAAGAAACGCCACGAACCGGATGCAACCCACAACACAGATGCAATGCAATGCACATGTCTACATGATATGAATGAATGCCACACACTCACACAACAAAACGACAAAAGCCCGAAAGACAAAGAACCCGAAATGGAAATAGATGAAGCCGGAGATTTATTATATACCCAAAAGGGAAAATATTACATCCGGGGCATTACAAACTCTCCTCTACTACAAAAAGATCTCGTCCCGAGATCTAGGACTGGAAAAAGGAAGGGTACTCGGAACGAAGATGATCTTCTCGTTCCCAGGTAGCTTCTCGGTCTGTGTGATGTGACCACTTGACTTTCAGAAACTTGATGGTCTTGTTGCGAGTCTTGCGTTCGGTTTCTTCGAGAATTGCAACTGGATGCTCTCGGTAGGAAAGGTCTTGTTGAAGATCAATCTCCTCAAACGGAATCATGCGCTCAGGTGCCTTGAAGCATTTGCGAAGCTGAGACACATGGAAGACATCATGAACATTTGCAAAGTTGGAAGGGAGCTCGAGCTGATAGGCTAGATCGCCTCTTTTGCCAAGAATTTTGAAAGGCCCGACGTATCTAGGAGCAAGCTTTCCTTTGATACCGAATCTCTGGGTTCCTTTCATCGGAGACACTCGGAGATAGACATGATCACCGATGTCGAATGCCAAATCACGATGCTTTCCGTCATAGTAACTCTTCTGACGCGACTGAGCGGCCTTGAGATTCTCACGTATGACTTTGCACATTTCCTCGGCTTCAGAGATCAAGTCATTGCCAAGAAGTTGGCGTTCACCTGTTTCAGACCAGTTGAGAGGGGTACGGCACTTTCTGCCATAGAGAATTTCAAACGGTGCTTTGCCTGCACTTGCTTGAAAGCTGTTGTTGTAAGAGAATTCTGCAAATGGAAGACACTCCTCCCATTTCATGCCGAAGGAGATGACACAGGCTCTGAGCATATCTTCAAGGATCTGATTCACACGCTCGACTTGACCACTAGTCTGAGGGTGAAAAGCAGTGCTGAACCTGATCTTCGTGCCCATGGCGGACTGAAAGGAGTCCCAGAACTTTGATGTGAACAAGCTGCCACGGTCTGAGGATATCACTTGAGGAATGCCATGTAGGGACACAATTCTGGAAGTGTACAACTCTGCAAGTTGAGCTGCATTGATTGATTCTTTGACTGGAAGAAAGTGAGCGACTTTGGTAAGCTTGTCAATCACCACAAAGATAGCATCATTGCCTCGCTTGGATTTAGGAAAGCCAGTGACGAAGTCCATTTCAATGTGGTCGAACTTCCACTCAGGAATAGGAAGAGGTTGGAGAAGACTGGCTGGACGTTGATGTTCTGCTTTCACTCTTCTGCATACATCACATTCATTCACGAATTGGGCAATTTCCCTTTTCATGCGTGTCCACCAGTAAGATTGCTTGAGGTCTTGATACATCTTGGAACTGCCAGGATGAATGGAAAGGAGAGAGTCATGAGCTTCTTCCATTATGAGCTTCCTGAGATCACCTTTGGGAACAACGAGTCTGTCCTCGAAGAACAAGGTATCTCTCTCATCAACACGGAAGCACTTATATTTTGGAGTGCCCTTTGCAATCCCATGTTTCACCTTCTTCACCATGGTATCACTGAGCTGAGCCTCACGGACTTGATCTTCCAAGGTAGGAGCAATCTGGAGATTAGCAAGAAAACCCTGCGGAACAACCTGAAGGTTGAGCTTCCTGAAAGCTTCACAAAGCTCAGGCTGATGTGGCTTGATGAGAAGGCTGTTGCAATATGCCTTTCTGCTCAAAGCATCTGCAATCACATTCGCCTTGCCTGGAGTGTACTCAATGCTGGGGTTGTACTCTTGGATCATCTCGACCCAACGAGTCTGGCGGAGGTTCAGATGCGGCTGTGTGAAGATGTACTTCAAGCTCTTGTGATCAGTGAAGATGTCGACCTTTCTGCCCAACAACAGATGTCTCCACGTAATCAGAGCATGTACCACAGCTGCTAGCTCGAGATCATGTGTGGGATAGTTCTTCTCAGCTGGCTTTAGCTGACGTGAAGTGTATGCCACAATTCTCTTCTCTTGCATAAGCACACCACCAAGGCCTTGAAGAGAAGCGTCACAGAACACTTCATAGGGCTTGGATTCATCTGGAGGAATCAGAACTGGAGCTGAGACAAGCTTCTCTTTGAGGGTTTTGAAAGCCACTTCACAAGCGGGAGACCAAAAGTATTTGACATTCTTCTGAAGGAGGTTGGAAAGAGGCTTGGCAATCTTGGAGAAGTTCTCCACAAACCTTCTGCAATAGCTGGCAAGACCCAGAAAACTGCGGAGCTGCTTGACGTTCTGAGGAGCTTCCCAGTTGACAATTGCTTCAACTTTCTCGGGATTAACCGCAATACCGTCAGCTGAGATGATGTGACCCAGGTACAAAACCTTATCGAGCCAAAACTCGCACTTTGAGAACTTGGCATAGAATTTATGCTCTCTGAGTCGATCAAGAACCAGACGCAAGTGCTTTTCGTGATCTTCTTCATTCTTGGAAAACACCAGAATATCATCCAGATACACTAGCACAAATTCGCCAGTATAGGGGTTGAAGATGTAATGCATCATCCTTGAAAAGGTAGGAGGAGCATTGGCGAGACCGAAGGACATGACGGTATACTCATATGAACCGTAGCTCGTTCTGAAAGCCGTCTTGGGAATGTCTTCCTCGCGAATGCGAATTTGATGATAGCCCATTCGGAGGTCAAGCTTAGAGAACACTTTAGCTCCTTTGAGCTGCTCAAAGAGTTCATTGATGTTGGGGAGCGGATACTTGTTCTTAATCGTCTTCTTGTTCAATGGCCGGTAGTCAACACAGAGACGCTCCGTGCCGTCTTTCTTCTTGACAAATAAGACACCACAGCCCCACGGAGATGTACTCGGTCTGATGAGACCCATACGCTCCTGTTCATCCAACTGTTTCTTCAATTCCTTCAATTCATCTGAAGAGAGCTTGTATGGACGCCGACAAACAGGTTCGGTGCCCGGCTCGAGTTCAATGACAAACTCCACCTGACGGTGTGGAGGCATGCCTGGAAGTTCTTCTGGAAAGACGTCTTGATATTCATTCACCACTGGAATTTGCTCTATGGCATTAATTTCACCCTTATCATTAAGAGAGAAAAGCCGAATAGTATTATCCCTGGAGGCGAAGATAATCACATCTTCATCAGAATGAGTCAATTTGACTTCCTTTTGAGCGCAATCAATGTGAGCATCGTGCTGAGAAAGCCAATCCATTCCGAGAATGAGGTCGATATCAGAATGACCAAGAACCACCGGAGAAGCCAAAAATCGATAATCACCCATGCGAATAGAAACATCCGGAGCATATAATCTAGAAGTCATGCATCTTCCCGGAGAAATCACTTGCAACTCCCTTGGCAAAGGCATAGTGCCCACATTATACTTGGATGCAAATGGGAATGACATGAAAGAATGTGAAGCACCCGAATCAAATAACACTTTAGCTGGAAAAGAGTTCACTGGAAGGTTACCCAGAATGACATCAGAAGAAGCCTCTGCTTGTGCTGCATTCATCAGATTAACCCTTGCAGACTTTGGATCATGCTTGACAATAGCTGAACTCATAGGAGGAGGAGGTGGAAGACGTTTCGGATTCGGACATCTGTTGGCATAGTGACCTTTCTGAGTGCATTTGTTGCAAGTCACTTCTGAGAGAGGACGGAACTGAGAGCCACTGGACTTGGAGCCTTGAGACTGAAACTGCTTCTTCGACTGGTTGCTTGGGTTGGGTGGGTGGGAGAAACCACGGCCACTAGAGTTCTTGTTGTTGGAGTTGTTGAAGTTGCTGGAGTTGTTGTATGGAGCTCGAATCATTGGAGGAGGAGGAAGCCAGAATTTCTGTTGTTTCGCAGCCAACTGAGACGATGAGGTAGAGTGAACAGCATCTCGAATTCTCTTCTTAGAAGCCTCCATCTTAAGCTGAGCTGCTTCTTGTTTCAAAGCCATATTATAGAACTTATCGAATTCGTCTGGCTCGAACAAAGTGAGAGCAAGCTGAAGTTCATCTTTGAGACCTCCACGGAACTGATAGATTTTGCTCTTTGCATCAGGTATGTCTTGCTTTGCGTAGCGAGCGAGGTTTTGGAACTTGACATTATACTGATAGACTGTCATGGAGCCCTGCTTGAGGTTGCGGAATTGCTCACGCATACCCTCAATGACACTGGTAGGAATGTGATGCGAGCGGAAATCTTTGCAGAAATTCTCCCAAGATATCACTTGACCCGGCCTTGAGTCCTTGTACTGCTGCCACCAGTCAGCTGCTTGATCTTTCAGTTGGAAGGCTGCAAACTTCACATAGTCATCTTCTTTCACGTTACTGCACTCAAAATGCTTCTTGATATCGGTCAGCCAATCCTCAGCATCAAGAGGGTCGACACAGTAACTGAAAGCTTTAGGATTGTTGGCCAAGAACTGGTTGAGGGTAGCATGGTGCTGCTGGAAGAAGTTGCCTTGGTTCATTGGAATGCCCTGATTAGCTTGATTAGCTTGATTAGCTTGCATCATCTGCATCATCTGCATCATCAACTGAGTGTTCTGAGCAGTAGTCTGCATAATTGCTCTCCAAGCCTCAGGCGGAGGAGGAGGTGAAGGAGGACGTTCTGGAACCTCTTCACCCTCTGGGTTGGCATTCGGAACCCTTTTCGGAGCCATCCTGTAAGAGATGACCACGAATCAGCAATTGATTGACAAAAGGAATAAGCTGAATCAATGGAATGAATTGCAACAAGTCTTCACAATAATCATTCGAACAATAAGAACGAATGAAATCATCCGAACAAGAGGAACGAATGAATTTCTTAGTTAAATGATAACATCAGTCTTCACGAGAAGCCACATAGGGATCAAAAGGATAAATAATAAAAACAACAAGGTACGGAAGGGAACAAACACAAGAGAGGAGTTTCGTTCTAACATCTTTGTGCTGAAAGCATATGAACGCGTTACGAAAAGGTTTTGCAATCCCCGGATCAGCATAGCCAAGGACCCTTTAAGATGCAACTCCTGATAGTAACATCGGTCATATAACTCCTTCACTCAATGTCGAACCCCGAACTCACTAACCTGCATTCGTTGGAAGAATGCCTACGATCTACTGGATAAAACCCACCTATAGCTTTCCGAAAGATTCCAGTTATGCAATCAGGTGTTGGGGATACACGGGAAGCACCGCGCAATCAACTCTAACCTACATCCAGGTGTATCCATCCTTCAACACATAACCAGTCTTTCTCGGAAACTGTGTACCTCGGACCTTCGAAAAGCATCCACTATAACAAGCTATGGCAATACTCCCGAACTACCTCCCCAGTACTGGGTGATGTCGGGGTTATCTTGCCACTGGCCGTATAGGGGAGATTTTCGATGTCGGCCGTCTTAAGTATTTAGTATTGTCACGATATGCTTGTTGCAATGATACCCCGAAGCTCAACTCCTCGGTAACAGGAGGCATCGGGAACAATATCCTTGTCACAAGAACATCGAAACAATCCCAGAATACTCGCGGGATTCCTAAAAAAAAAAAATTGTGCAAATTTTGAGGATAGGAGAGACAAGAGTAGACGTCAGGAGTCCTCACCAGAGAGAAAGGGGATGAGAAGCAAAGAATCCTACTCTCCGATATAATATAGGACTCAAAAAGTTTTCAGTGTGTGCCTAGACTCAACCGTCAACGGTTCGATCAAACAGTGGGGGCTCCTAGGTCGGAGAAGGCTCTGAATACCAACTTGTAATGCCCAGGATGGAATTATACCTCCTACGTGTCGAGGCACGACTTAAAGGCATAAGTCCATCCTAGAATGATCTCAAGTTTGGTAATCTTTGCACAACTCATGTAAAAGAGGGATAGTAAACTGAAAAATAGTTGGCTTACAATCGCCACGTCACAGAATAACAGTACAAGTCTCAAACATCATACAATAAGATCACTACAACCCTCTAAGGGCAAAAGCCAAATGTCAAAGTACCAAACTCAGATAAATAAAACAACCACAGGCGGATCGAATCCTAGTAAGAGGCTCCACTACTGATCGTCCGGGTAGCGCACGTAGTAACGACTACGCTCCTCGTCGTACTCCCAATCCAGCTCGGTGCCATCACCTGGATAGCTCACAGCTGGACCTGCATCTGGTGTGTGAAGTAACTGTGAGCCACAGAGGACTCAGCAATCCCGTTCCCGGGTAACAGAACTATCAAAGCCTTTAGGTGAGGGAAAGGCTGAAGAAAGAACAAGTCTGCAGCAGCAACTAGCATCTATCTTACGCAAGTGAGAGCGAGAAGAGAAGGCATCGCGAGAAGTGATCACGAAGTGATCCTAGCTACAAGCTCACAAACATAACCCCTCCGTGTTCAACTCCCGAATCCCTATTCGGAAATTGACAGTCACGGAACACACGCTGGTAGTGTATTAGCAACATTGTGTCAAGTTATCTACAACCGGAATTAACAAGCTCCCATCTGCCACATAACCGCGGGCACGGCTTTCGAAAGTTCAAACCCTGCAGGGGTGTTCCAACTTGACCCATTACAAGCCCACGATCCGCGGAGTCGCAACTCCAAAGTGGGAAGACCCGAGTATCCTCGGAATCCCGTGCTCAAGTTAAACCGAACTAAGGTAAGGCTAATCCAGCAAATCCTCCCGGCGTGTCGTCACCCTGATAGTAGCCGCGCGTATCTAGGTCTCAGGACACGACCGGATGAGACATCCTACGGGTTTTTACCAAACCTCGAGTTTCCTTGAGGTGGCCCCGCAGTCCGCTCGTTTCGGACCAACACTCATGTGGAGCACTGGCCCGGGGTTGTTGATTAAGAAAGAGGGTTAATTACTCCCTATGCATGTTTAGTTTGTTATTAGGCAAATAGTACCAAGGTTGGGACTTGCTGGAAAAGACTTAGCACTTAGCGGTTTATCGAGGGGGTCCCATACACCCCAACCGTGTTAGGAACGCATAATCAAGGAACATAAAACCGGCTTATACGGATCCTAACGGCATGAGTGGAACAAAACACCAAGCAAAAGGCTTAGCCTTCCACCCTTGCCAATATATAGATGATTTCAGTTTAAGCATTTATATAGTGTGATATAACCCAACCAAACTTCAACATGGAGCAAGCATCTTCACTTCACCTGCAACTAGCAACGCTATAAGAAGGGCTGAGCGAAGCGTACTTAGCCAAGCAACGGTTTGCATAGGTAGGGTGGTTAAACATGGCAATTGGTTACAAGTAGGAGGCTGACAAGAAGAACATGGGCATCGAGGCAAAACTATAGATCGAGACTACTAGCAATAGACAAAGATAGTAATGTTATCGGGGTTCGGTCATCTTGCCTGAAGAGAAGAAGTTCGGATCGAAAGAAGGGTCCTCGTGCTCAAACTCATTGGAAACCTCGTGCTCAACCTCGTTGGAAAACTCGTGATCAACTTCCGGCTCTAAACAAGACAAACACACCAAGCACCAATCAACACGATGCAATGCGCACTCGAAAACATGTATGCATGATGGATGCACTAGTGAAGCACATGGAGCACGTAAAACATCACTCAAGCAAAACACCTCAAAACAAGATAACAAGCTGATATTATTAATCTACACAGAAAAACACCCAAGTTTGATATAAGATTCGCTGAAATCGGAGTTACGGGCTAAAAGTTATGCCCGAAACAAGATTTGAGCGAAAACTGCAAATTACAGCAACATAGCATCTTTGGAGCTCAAAATAATTAATCTACAGCACCCAAAAGCATGGCAAAGGACTTGAACATAAACTAGATATAATGTACAGCAACTAGGTCCAAAGTGCACCCCCAACGGAGTCACGGATCAATAGCAATGATCTTGGACATATTGAACTTTGAAATAAAATTCTGGCAGCAGAATTTTATTGAAAGTTTGGAGCAAAAGATAAGCATGCTACAGCCACCCAAATGGACATGTGAGGACATGGATGGAAAGACAACAATATATACTTCAAGGAACAATCAAAATCCACCCCAAAACTATCATGCATTTTCCTATAACATCACACGAACATGGCATCGGAACGTTACAGATTTCAGACTTAGTGAAATTTCACTAAGTCCTAAAACAGCAACATTATCATAGCATCAAAAAGAGCATGTTTAAGACACCTCGAAACTAAACATGGCAAAGGGTAAGCACCTCATCAAAATACATATGACGGTGATCCCGAAACACACAAGCATGCATCATTGTGGTGAACACACCGATTGCAACGAGCTCAACAAGATGGCATTTCATAACAAGTGAAAACACAACATGTGAACATGGCATCTTGCAACGATGATAACAAGGAAACAATAAACCTACCATGCAACCTATCACACACAACACGTAGTTCGTGACGAGACGAACACGTGGACATGTCATTTGCATCGTTTGGACAAACGAGCTAAAAGTTATCACAAGTCAAAGGTGGCATGAAAATAACACATAACAGCAGTTTATATCATCATACACTCTTGCAACAGCAAAACAAGCCCCTAGATGACCTCTAACATGCATGACTACAACAGGTAAAACGTAGAGGGCATCTCCACGAACATCTGGACATGCTACACGCGCAAAACGGAGCACCACAGTAGAAGATACAGCAGGTCAAAGTAGGCATCTCAGGCTGACAGATCTGGGACTAAGAGGGGAAAAGTCAACCTCGATGAACAGTACGAAGACGGGCCCGGTGCTACAGTGACGGCGGCCCGATCCGGCGCGGGGCGGCCCAGGCGCGCGGAGACGAGCAGGCGGCGGTGAAGCGGAGGCCCGCGGGGCGGCCTGCGGTGTACGGGCCGGCCTGGCTGGCCCGCAGCGCGCGGCGAGGAGGTGCGGCCCAGGCGCGGCTGGCTGGTGCGGGGGAAGGGCGATCCCGCGAGGCGAGGCGATGGACGGGCCGTGGAGGGAGGAAGGCCCAGGGAGGGCGCTGGCGAAGTGGGGACCTCCCCTGGGCTGGCGGCGGCGATCTGGGCCCCGACCAGATCGATCGCTGGAGCGGGAAGGGGCCGATCGGGTCGATCGATCCGCTGGGGTGGCGCTGCGGCCGGTCGAGGAACAGGCGCGCCTCGCGTTGACTTCGGCGCTGAGCTGCTTCGAGCCAGCCGGCAGCTGCGGCGGCAGATGGATCCGATGGATCCCTCGGGATCCTTCGGGATCCGAGATTTTTGGAAACTGAGATCTGAAATAAAAGAAAAAAAAAGATAGAGGGAAGGAGGAAGAAGAAGGGGACATGCCAAATAGACTAGGGGTCTATATATAGCAGTTTTAGACTAGGGTTTGGAGACTAGGGTTGTTTAGGAGCCCTCCGATCGTGATCCAACGGATCCGATCGCGAGGATGATTTAAAAGGACCAGACGGAGATGAAAGAATGCAACAGGGGTATTTCCGGGACACGAAGCGAAGGCACTTCGGGCCCACACGAGCAACGGAGGGAAAAGTCAACGGAGTCCAAACGAGACGAGATTTGAGAGGCGGGTTGCACACAACAAAACAACAACACACAACACAACCTCGCGGCACACCGGTAACGAACAACGCCCGAACAACAAAGTAGGCCTACGGGACGTCACGGACACGTGAGGGAGCTCCGGAACACGAAACGGACAACGGGAAGAAACGCCACGAACCGGATGCAACCCACAACACAGATGCAATGCAATGCACATGTCTACATGATATGAATGAATGCCACACACTCACACAACAAAACGACAAAAGCCCGAAAGACAAAGAACCCGAAATGGAAATAGATGAAGCCGGAGATTTATTATATACCCAAAAGGGAAAATATTACATCCGGGGCATTACATGACAATTTTTACTGTGATCTTTTAGCGTCACAACTTCGGTATGCACAAAAATCAGCATACTAACCCAGAGAAAGGAACCCTTAACGAAACTATTCTCTCTGGAAGATGTTTCTTACAACCAAATGTAATATAACATAACTCCCCGAATACAACTTGTCTCTTCAAGCAACTATGATTGGATTGCGTGGTTTCCGAACATGCTCGGGTGTTTACCCAGCGTATAGTATTCGGAAACACTCTGAACCTAGGGTTTCCAAAGGTTGAAGCAGAAGGTCTGCCATGACAATCGTTTTACAAATTCAGCTGGAGACAAGTTTATTGACAAAAGTACATTACTACTTAGACTCAAAAACTTCTTCTTCCTCTAGACCTTCTAATAAGCTGTCTAGTTGACAATCCTGTTGGGAAAACTTGGCGGCTAACTTCACTTGGTCATACACCAGGCTGACTGGAATTTCCTGTCCATCGGATCCTTGAGGTCAGACCCGTGCCATATGATTTGGATCAAGCCTGGCCTATCGTGTTTTTACCATGGCCCAGGCTTCCCGAGCACCCTCTCGGCATGCCGATATCTTCCATAGCCCAAAACGGCGCCGAGCTCCCTTATAAAAATCACGAGTTCCTCCATACTTCCTGGAGGAGAATCGGCTGGCCATAAAGCCTTAGCAATGTTCCTCATTGCCTTCCGCGCTCGCTCATGCACCTTGGACAACTCCTGTAGCAGGTCGCCTCGAAATCCAGACACCTCTTCTTCGGGCCGCCCAGTTAACAACTCTACAGAAACAACCTTGTCAGGGTTTCGCATTAGCGAACTATACTAGAACAAGTTCAAAAGGCATACTGAATATGCCGCCTCTCAGATTTCTGTTTTCTTTTAAGGCATCCGCAAGTTGGGCTCGCATGTCTTCCAGCTCCTGGTCGAGTTGGGTATTGGCATCCTGCAGATTGTTCTTCTTAGTCCTGACCCGTGTGAGTACACGTTCACCAGCGGCTTCTTGCCTTTTGGCATGCGCTTTATCCGCCAGTGCGGCCTTTAATTTCTGTTCCAACTGATCCGATGATCCTGCCATTGTATAATAAGTCAAACGTTTATTCACATAAACGGTACCGGCAGTCGATTGTATTTTCCAGACGAAAGGGGACATTACCAGTCGGAGCCTCCTTGGATTTCTCCAGTTCGGCGATAGCGGCAGCCAGCTGGTTTTGACACTATTTTAGTTCCCGGGATAGGTTCTTATCCGTGAGTACCTGATTATACATCGATCCTTAAAATCAGTTGCTTCAACTGTTTTCAAGTCTCGGGGGCTACTGTTATATGGTTATTAAAATCTACACAAAATGATCTTACCCGCATATCCTTTGAAAGCTGGTAAGTTGAAAGGATCGAGAAGAGTATGTCTAGAGGGGGGTGAATAGACGTCTAGCAAGAAAAGTGGCATCTTTTAAATTACTTCAAGTTGGAGTGGAGATTTAGCACATGTTTGAACATTCACAATACATAACAAGCATGCATAACAAGAGTGTATATGTATTGGAAGGTAAAGCCTGCAACTTTGACTACTTGACCAAATCAAAACCTAGCCTTTTCCCAATTTTAAGTCTTGGAAGATTTTAGCAATTATGCACAAGTCAAGCAATCAACCTACACATGCAATTCTAAGAGTATAGCGGCGAAATATAAAGCAATTGCATATGAAGGTAAAGGGAGGAGTTTGAGGGAGCAAACACAATGTAGACACTGAGATTTTTATGCGTGGTTCCGATAGGTGGTGCTATCATACATCCACGTTGATGGAGACTTCAACCCACAAAGGGTAACGGCAGCGCAAGTCCACGGAGGAGTCCACCCACAAAGGGTCCACGAAGAAGCAACCTTGTCTATCCCACCATGGCCATCGCCCACGAAGGACTTGCCTCACTAGGGTAGATCTTCATGAAGTAGGCGATCTCCTTGCCCGTACAAACTCCTTGGTTCAACTCCACAATCTTGTCGGAGGCTCCCAAGTGACACCTAACCAATCTAGGAGACACCACTCTCCAAAAGGTAATAGACGGTGTGTTGATGATGAACTCCTTGCTCAAATGCTTCAAATGATAGTCTCCCCAACACTCAAATAGCTCCTCACAGATTTGGATATGGTGGAAGATTGATTTGAGTGGAAAGCAACTTGGGAAGGCTAGAGAACAAGATTCATATGGTAGGAATGGAATATCTTGATCTCAACACTTGAGTAGGTGCTTCTCTCTCAGAAAATGTATGTTGGAAGTGTAGGTATGTTCTGATGGCTCTCCTCATGAATGAAGAGTGGGTGGAGGGTTATATATAGCCTCCACACAAAATCCAACCATTACACACAATTTACCAAACTCGGTGGGACCGATTCAGAGAACTCGGTCAGACCGATTTAGTTCATAATGTGACCGTTAGGCATTTCTGTGGGACCGATATGATCAACTCGGTGGGACCGATTTCATTAGGGTTAGGGCATAACGTAATCTCGGTGAGACCGATTACACAAACTCGGTGCGACCGATTTTGGTAATAAGCACATTAGAGAGTTGGTCAGGCAAATTCGGTGGGACCGATTCGCTCGTTTCGGTTGGACCGAAACGTTACAAAGAGGCAACAGAGAGTTTGCAATGTTAACTCGGTGAGACCTATTTTCACATCTCGGTTAGACCGAAATGTTTCAAATAGGAAACAGAGAGTTTACATTCCCATCTCGGTGAGACCGAGATCCCTTTCAGTGAGACCGAAATGATTAGGGTTTTTGGCAGTGCCTATGTCAAATGAACTCGGTGGCGCTTGATAGAAAATTTCAGTGGGGCCGAGTTTGACTTTTAGTTTGGGACATATGTGGTTTTGAGAAAGTGGTTTAGGGTTTTGGAGCATAGCACTGAGTACTTTGAGCAAGCAAGCCATTGAGCAACACCTCATCCCCTTTGAATAGTATTGGCTTTCCTATGGACTCAATGTGATCTTGGATCACTAAAACAGAAAATGTAGAGTCCCGAGCTTTGATCTTGAGCCAATCCTTTGTCATTATCATCTTGAAGGGGTTCCACATCCTCTAGTCCATGCCACTCCATTTGTTAAACTTGTCTGAAATATACTAGATGAAAACATTAGTCCAACAAGATATATGTTGACATTAATTACCAAAATCACCCAGGGAGCACTTGTGCTTTCAATCTCCCCCTTTTTGGTAATTGATGACAACCTACATCAAAGCTTTAGATAAAGATATGAAGAATAACAAGTAAAGATTTGGAAGGACATGTAACATGCATAGGCTCCCCCTAGATGTATGCAATCATGTAAATATGGAATATAAGAGCATGTGAAAGCATAGACATGACAGAGCAAGCAATGAGTTATATGTATCTTGGCTATATGCATCAGAGCAAATGATATGAATACATGAAGAGTATCTTCATGTTCATGATTCCTTCTTGCAAACAATATGGACATTAGCAAGAAATCTTCATGCACATGAGTGTGATGCATATACTTACCTTGTGATCTTGAGCTAGCTTATGAAGGGATGGACCTGAGTAAACAAGGTTAGATAACACAGGTACATCTACTAGACAGAGCAACAAAAGAGCCACAAGAGTACCAAGATTGGGATAACATGTATAGAGTGAGTACTTGGTACTCTTGAATACAGACATGTTCCCAAATGTAAAAGATATTGCAATGGATTCAAAGACTTGCAAAGACATAACATAGACATGTCTTTCCCCTCTTAAAGACATGTGGATTCTCTCCTCTTGAACACCAAGCATCTGGGGCATGTGAATGCTCTCTCCCCTTGTATGAGATCCTCTCTTCCCTGTATGAAATATTCTCTCATTAAGCTTTGATGTGAACTCTCTCTCCCCGTTTGACATCAATTTCCAAGAAGGGATCTTCTGGAGTGTGAGTAAAAATAGGTTTGGTCCTTGAGTCACAGAGCAGAGTAGTATATAAAATGTGATGCTGGTGGAGGACAAGAATCATTGAGTGGAGCTGTAATAAATATGGAAGATGCAGGTGACAAAGTGTCTCCTCAGTATTGAAATCGGTAGCACCGAGTTGTTTTCTTCGGTGGCACCAAGATGGTTTGGTTCAACCGAAAGAGGCAAATCGGTGGGTCCGAGTTCAACACAGAGAGAACATTTTTTCATCCCAGCTCACTAGGCAAATAAGATCTCACAAAGGTTTGCAAGGAATTAACTGAAGGATTTGCAATGAATTGGATGCAGAAAATGCAGAACAAAACAGAGAAAAGAAAATCTAGATGAAGTTTTTTCTATTTAAAAGAAGGGAAACAAAATGCAAGGAACAAATGCACAAACTTAGAGAAACACTAGATAACTTCATCTAGAATTGGTCGGCGACAAAGTCACCTATGTTTGAGTATATTGACTTAGGAGTCAAGCGAAGACACTTGATCATAGGTCATACTCGTCATTTAAGCTCAAAATGGGGTTACCATTTCTCATTTAAGCACTTGATGTATTATCATCTTGTTGAGTTGCTTTGACCCATGTCTTGGGGTAAAGCTTCTCTAAGATGGAATGACATACCTTGGGTGATGGTGTTGATCTTGATCATAGTTGAACTTGTGTGGGTTGCTCAAGGTTGATGTAGCTCATCAAGAATTGGGAGCACCACTTGTATTTTGAGTTCATTTACCTACATGGGTTAGATTTGCAAGGAAGATCACTTGTGTATCCAGAATGACAATCCTGAAAGCTTGATACCAAATGAAATTTGATATATAGAAATTGTCAAAGGATATATTGAAGGGTTTCATGCTTCCTTGTCTTCAACCACCACGGTGTAGGGACTTGGTGATGTAGAGATTGCTCAAGGTGTGAGTGAGTTGCAATCCTATGGATTTAGATTCAACCAAGTGCCTACAAGGGTTAGATAACATGCAAGGGTACAAATATATCCAAGACATATGATCAACATCATAAGAGAAAAGTCAAGGATTAGTCAAAGACTTATGCCTTGAATGTATCCAAATGGAGTTCCTCCTCCAAGTTTGAGGCATCAATAATGTTCAATTCACCTATCAACCTGCAAAACACTTTCTCATCAAGTGGTTTAGTAAATATATCCGCTAACTGCTTATCGGTGCGAGCATGTTTAAGATTGATATCACCCTTAGCAACATGATCTCGAATAAAATGATGACTAACTTCAATATGCTGTAATGCCCCGGATATAATACTTTCCCTTTTGGGCATATAATATATCTCTGGCTTCATCTATTCCATTTCGGGTTCTTTGTCTTTCGGGTTTTCGTCGTTTTGTTGTGTGCGTGTGTGGCATTCATTCATATCATGTAGACATGTGCATCGCATTGCATTTGTGTTGTCGGTTGCATCCGGTTCCACGCGTTCCTTCCCGTTGTCCGTTTCGCGTTCCGGAGCTCCCTCACGTGTCCGTGGCGTCCCGTAGACCTACTTTGTTGTTTGGCCGTGTAACGTTACCGGTTTGGCGCGAGACTTGTCGTGTGTTGTTGTTTTGTTGTGTGTAACCCGCCTGTCAAATCTCGTCGCGTTTCGAGTCCGTTTGCTACCCCAACAATTATTCTCGTGGGCTCAAAGTGCCTCCACTTTGTGGCCCAAGACAACCCTACAATAGCCCACTTCCCTCCTCTAGGCCCATCCTAACTCCCCTCGCGATCGGATCCGTCGGATCGCGATCGGAGGGCTCTAAAACACCCCAAATCCCTCAAACCCTAGCACCTACCCTATATAAACATCCCCCATGCCATTTTTGGCAGCCTAAATCCCCTCCACCTACCTCTAGCCCCTTCTCCCCTCAATTTTTGTGCTACACCAGATCCAAAACGCCACTTTCCTGTCTCCTCCTCGAATCCCGCAGGAACCAGCAGCCGCCGTCGCTCCTGGGAACGAGCGCCCACGACCAGATCCAGATTTCCCTCCGTTCCAGCGCCAGGTCAACGCCCCCGTGCCGCCTCCGCCGCCAGGCATCAAGCGCTCCGCCAGATCTGATCGGGGCAGGAGGCCCCGATCGATCCGCTCCGCCGGTCCAACCCTGCTGGGCCGCGCCGCCCAGCAGACCTCTCCAAGGTCGCCAGCCCGCCAGCTGGGCGCAGGCCCCGATTCAGGCCGCTCGCCAGGCGCCATCGAAGGCCGATCGGTCGATCCCGCCGTCTCTCCTGCCTAGGCCTTCCGCCTCGAACTGGGCCAGGCTTGGAGCCTCCAGTCGCCGCGACCGCCAGGCCTCCCGCATCGCCAGCGCAGCCGTCGGGCCAGGCCGCATCTCCTCCGCCCCGCGCGGGCCGTTTTGCCTCCAGGGACTGGGCCGCCTGCCCGAGCCCACCTCCAGCCGCCGTCCGCCCTGGGCCCGAAGCCGCCGAGCGCCTCGGCTCGCCTCCCTCCAGCGGGCCAGCTCCACCGTTCGCCCCGCTCGGGTCCAAAGCGGGCCGGATCCCGCGCCCGATCCACACCGACGGGGCCCGATCCGCCTCTCCTGCCCGATCCACGAGCCTGTTTGACCTTTTTAAGATCTGAGAAGGTTGCCTCTAAATCTCTAAGTCCCCAGTTTTGTTGTGTCTGATGCTTATTTCAAAGTGCGATAACTTCTTGTGTGTTACTCCGATTTGCGCAAATGACATGTCGAGACGTTCGTGGTGATTAGCTCTACGTTTCATTCCATTGTGCCATGCATGTTTGTGGTCATCTAGATGCTTATTTTTCTGTTGCAAGAGTGCATCCCGGTATAAACTGCTGTTATGTGTTGTTTTTATGCCATCTTTGCATAGTGATATCTTTTAGCTCGTTTATCCGAATGATGCAAATGACATGTCCATGTGTTCGTCTTGCCATGCTCTACATGTTGCTTGTGTTAGGATGCATGATAGATTTATTCTTGCCATGTATATCTTCGTTGCAAAGTGCCATGTGGCTGTGATGTTGTTTCACTTGTTATGAAATGCCATCTTGTTGAGCTCTTTGCTATCGTTGTGTTTATCTCCATGATGCATGCTTGTATGTTTCGGAATCACCATCATGTGTACTTTGATGTGGTGCTTACCACTTGCCATGTTTAGTTTCGAGGTGACTTAAACTTGCTCTTTTAGATGCCATGATGAAACTGCTGATTTAACACTTAGTGGGTTTTCACTAAGTCTGAAATATGTAACGTTCCGATGCCATGTTTGCTTGCTGCTCTAGGACAAACCATGATAGTTTTGGAGTGGATCTTGATGGTTCCTTGTAGTATATATTGGTGGCTTTGCATTCATGTTCTCACATGCTTATTTAAGTGGCTGTAGCATGTTTAACTTTTGCTCCAAAGTTTCAATAAAATTCTGCTGTCAGAATTTTATTGTCAAGTTCAATATGTCCAAGCTTGTTGCTATTGATCCGTGGCTCCTTCGGAGGTGCACCTTTGGACTTATTTGCTGTAGGATATGTCTAGTTTATGTTAATGCTCTTTGCCATGGTGTTTGAGTACTGTAGCTTATTTTTCTAGTGCTCCGAAGTTGCTATGTTGCTGTAATTTTCAGCTTTCGCATGTTTCTTGTTTCGGGCATAACTTTTAGCCCGTAGCTCCGATTTCAGCGAGTATTATATGAAACTTGATTGATTTTCCGTGTAGATTCATAATCTCCTATTGTTATCATGTTTTGAAGTGATTTTCTTGAGTGCTATTTTCCGTGCTCCGTGTGCTTCCTTAGTGCATCCATCATGCATTCATCATTTTGGTGTGCGCATTGCATCTTGTTGATTCGTGCCTTGTGTGATTGTATTGTTTAGAGCCGGAAGCTGAGACCGAGTACGAGTGCGAGCACGAGGTTACCAACGAGGTTGAGCACGAGGACCCTACGATCCGAACGACTACACTACAGGCAAGATGACCGAACCCCGATAACATTACTATCTTTGCCTATTGCTAGTAGTTCCGCTCTATAGTTTTGCCTTGATGCCCATGTCTTTATTGTCAGCCTCCTACTTGTAACCATTACCATGTTTAACCACCCTACCTATGCAAACCGTTGCTTGGCTAAATACGCTTCGCTCAGCCCTTCTTATAGCATTGCTAGTTGCAGGTGAAGATCGAAGATGCTTGCTTCATGTTGAAGTTTGTTGGGTTATATCACACTATATAAATGCTTAAATATGAAATCATCTATATATTGGCAAGGGTGGAAGGCTAAGCCTTTTGCTTGGTGATTTATTCCACTCATGCCGTTAGGAACCGTTTAAACCGGTGTTATGTTCCTTGATTATGCGTTCCTAACACGGTTGGGGTGTATGGGACCCCCTAGATAAACCGCTAAGTGCTAAGTCTTTTCCAGCAAGTCCCAACTTTAGTACTATTTGCCTTAACAACTAAAACTTTCCGAGGGAGTAATTAACCCGAGGCTTAATTAATTCAACCCCCTGGGCCAGTGCTCGATTTGAGTGTTGGTCCAAACTAGAGTCACTTGCGGATACCACCCAGTTCGCTGGGATCTTCGGTATCTGTACGTAGCACTCATCCGGTCGTGGCCTGAGACTAGATACGCGCGGCTACTATCAGGGTGTCAGCACGCCGGGAGGATTTGCTGGATTAGTTCGGAGTATCTTGAGCACGGGATTCCGAGAATACTCGGGTCTTCCCACTTTGGAGTTGCGACTCCGCGGATCGTGGGCTTGTCATGGGCCAAGTTGGAACACCCCTGCAGGGTTATGAACTTTCGAAAGCCGTGCCCGCGGTTATGTGGCAGATGGGAGCTTGTTAATATCCGGTTGTAGATAACTTGGCACATTGTTCTAATACACTACCAGCATGTGTACCGTGACTGTCAATTTCCGAATAGGGATTCAGGAGTTGAACACGGTGGGGTTATGTTTGTTGAGCTTTAGCTAGGATCACTTCGTGATCATCTCTCGACCGAGGCCTTCTCTTCTCGCACTCTCTCACATAAGCAAGTGCTAGTTGCTGCTCCAGACACTTATTCTTTTCTTCAGCCTTATCCTCTCCCAAGGCTTAAATAGTCTTGTTACCCGGGAACGGGATTGCTGAGTCCTCTGTGGCTCACAGTTACTTCACCACACCAGATGCAGGTCCGATGGTGAGCTATCCAGGTGATGGCACCGAGCTAGACTGGGAGTACGACGAGGAGCGTAGTCGATACTATGTTCGTTATCCTGATGATCAGTAGTGGAGACTTCTACTAGGATTCGATCCGACCTGTGGTTTTAAATTATGTTTGGTATCTTGTCATTTGGATTTTACCCTTAGAGGGCTGTGATGTTTTAATGTATGATGATTGAGACATGTATTGTATTTGTGTGACGTGGCGAGTGTAAGCCAACTATTTTATGTTTTCCATCCCCATCTTTTACATGAGTTGTGCAAAGATACCAGACTTGCGATCATTCCAGTATGGGGTTAAGTCTCTAAGTCGTGCCTCGACACGTAGGAGATTTAGTCCCATCCTGGGCATTACAAGTTGGTATTCAGAGCCTTCTCCGACCTAGGAGCCCCACTGATTGATCAAATCGTTGACGGTCGAGTCTAGGCACACACTGAAAATATTTTGAGTCCTATATATTATATTGGAGAGTAGGATTTCTTTGCTTCTCATCTCCTTTCTCTCTGGTGAGGACTCCTGACGAACTCTTGCCTCTTCTACTTTCAAAAATTGCACCAAATTTTTTTTTAGGAATCTCGCGAGTATTCTGGGATTGTTTTTATGTTCTTGTGACGAGAATATTGTTCTCGATGCCTCCTGGCATTAGGGGTTGTGGCAGTGTCCCGGAGAGTTGAGCTTCGGGGTATTGTCGTCACAAGCATATCGCGGCAGTACTAAATACTTAAGACGGCCGACATCAAAAATCTCTCCTATACGGTTAGTGGCAAGATAACCCCGACATCACCCAGTACTGGGGAGGTAGTTCGGGAGTATTGCCATAGCTTGTTATAGTGGATGCTTTTCGAAGGTCCAAGGTAGACAGTTTCCGAGAAAGACTGGTTATGTGTTGAAGGATGGATACAGCTGGATGTAGGTTTAGAGTTGATTGCGCGGTGCTTCCCCTGTATCCCCAACACCTGATTGCATAACTGGAATCTTTCGGAAATTAATAGGTGGGTTTATCCAGTAGATCGTAGGCATTCTTCCAATGAATGCAGGTTAGCGAGTTCGGGGTTCTACATTGAGTGAAGTGGTATTATGACCGATGTTCCGATCGGGAGTTGCATCTTAAAGGGTCCTTGGCTATGCTAATCCGGGGATTGCAAAACCCTTTCGTAACGCGTTCATATGCTTTCAGCACAAAGATGTTAGAACGAAGCTCCTATCTTGTGTTTGTTCCCGTCTGTACCTTGTTGTTTTTCTTATTTTACCTTTTGTCCCCTATGTGGCTTCTCGTGAAGATTGATGTTATCATTTAACTGAGAATTTCATTCGTTCCTCTTGCTCGAATCATTTCATTCGTTCCTATTGTTCGAATGATTATTGTGAAGACTTGTTGCAATTCATTCCATTGATTCAGCTTATACCTTCTGTCAATCAATTGCTGATTCGTGGTCATCTCTTTCAGGATGGCTCCGAAAAGGGTTCCCAACGCTAACCCAGAGGGTGAAGAGGTCCCAGATCGTCCTCCTTCCCCTCCTCCTCCGTCTGAGGCTTGGAGAGCGATTATGCAGACTACAACTCAGAACACCCAGATGTTGATGCAGATGATGCAGCAGATGCAAGCTAATCAAGCTAATCAGGGTGTTCCAGGGAATCAAGGCAACTTCTTCAACCAGCAGCACCATGCTACTCTCAACCAGTTCTTGGCCAATAATCCAAAAGCTTTCAGTTACTGTGTCGACCCTCTTGATGCTGAAGATTGGTTAACCGACATAAAGAAGCATTTTGAGTGCAGTAACGTAAGAGAAGAGGACTATGTGAAGTTTGCAGCCTTCCAACTCAAAGACCAAGCAGCTGACTGGTGGCAGCAGTACAAAGACTCCAGGCCAGGTCGTGTGATCTCTTGGGAGGATTTTTGCAAGGACTTTCGCTCTCACCACATTCCTACAAGTGTCATCGAGGGTATGCGTGAGCAATTCCGCAACCTGAAGCAGGGCTCTATGACAGTCTACCAGTATAATGTCAAGTTCCAAAACCTCGCCCTCTATGCTAAGCAAGACATTCCTGATGCTAAGAGCAAAATCTACCAGTTCCGTGGAGGTCTGAAAGATGAACTTCAACTTGCTCTCACCTTGTTCGAGCCCGATGAGTTCGACAAATTCTATAATATGGCTTTGAAACAAGAGGCAGCTCAGCTTAAGATGGAGGCTTCTAAAAAGAGAATTCGAGATGCCGTTCACTCTTCCTCATCGTCTCAGATGGTCTCGAAGCAACAGAAATTTTGGCTTCCTCCTCCTCCAGTGATTCGAGCTCCTTACAACAACTCCAACAACTCCAACAACAAGAACTCTAGTGGACGTGGCTTCTCCCACCCACCCAACCCGAGCAACCAGTCGAAGAATCAGTTTCAGTCTCAAGGCTCCAAGTCAAGTGGTTCTCATTTCCGTCCTCTCTCAGAAGTGGTGTGCAACAAGTGTGGCCAGAAGGGTCATTATGCCAACAGATGTCCGAACCCGAAGCGCCTTCCACCTCCTCCTCCTCTGAGCACAGCGATTGTCAAGCATAATCCAAAGTCTGCAAGGGTGAATCTGATGAGTGCAGCTGAAGCGGAGAATTCTTCTGATCTCATTTTGGGTAACCTTTAAGTTAACTCTTTTCCAGCTAAAGTCTTGTTTGATTCGGGTGCTTCGTTGTCCTTCATTTCAAGACCTTTTGTTGCTAAGCATGAATTGGTTTCGGAGAGGATTCCTAGACCTTTGAAGATTATTTCTCCGGGTTTGCAAATGACTTCCAACTCAGTGGCTCCGAATGTGTCTATTCGCATGGGTGATTATGGATTTCTGGCTAATCCGGTGGTTCTTGGTAATTCTTATATTGACCTCATCCTCGGAATGGATTGGCTTTCTCAGCATGATGCTCACATTGATTGTGCACAGAAGGAAGTCAAGATGACTCATCCTGATGAAGATGTGATTATCTTTGCCTCCAGGGATAACACTATCAGGCTTTTCTCTCTCAATGATAAGGGCGAAATTAATGCCATCTCTCAAATTCCGGTGGTGAACGAATATCAAGACATCTTTCCTGAAGAACTTCCAGGCATGCCTCCACACCGTCAGGTGGAATTTGTCATTGAACTCGAGCCGGGTACTGAGCCAGCATGCCGGCGTCCGTACAAGCTCTCTCCGGATGAATTGAAGGAATTGAAGAAGCAGCTTGATAAACAGGAGAGTATGGGTCTCATCAGGCCTAGTACGTCTCCTTGGGGCTGTGGTGTCTTATTTGTCAAGAAGAAAGATGGCACGGAGCGCCTCTGTGTTGATTACCGGCCATTGAACAAGAAGACAATAAAGAACAAATATCCGCTCCCCAACATCAACGAACTCTTCGAGCAGCTCAAAGGAGCTAAAGTGTTCTCTAAGCTCGACCTCCAAATGGGCTATCACCAAATTCGCATTCGCGAGAAAGACATTCCCAAGACTGCCTTCAGAACGAGCTTCGGTTCATACGAGTATACAGTCATGTCCTTTGGTCTCGCCAATGCTCCTCCTACCTTCTTGAGGATGATGCACTACATCTTCAACCCCTATACTGGCGAGTTTGTGCTTGTGTATCTGGATGATATTCTGGTGTTTTCCAAGAATGAAGAAGATCACGAAAAGCACTTACGTCTGGTTCTTGATCGACTCCGTGAGCATAAGTTCTATGCCAAGTTCTCCAAGTGCGAGTTTTGGCTCGATAAGGTTTTGTACCTGGGCCATATCATCTCAGCTGACGGCATTGTGGTAAATCCCGAGAATGTTGAAGCAATTGTCAACTAGGAAGCTCCTCAGAACGTCAAGCAACTCCGCAGTTTTCTGGGTCTTGCCAGCTATTGCAGAAGGTTCGTTGAGAACTTCTCCAAGATTGCCAAGCCTCTTTCCAACTTGCTTCAGAAGAATGTCAAATACTTTTGGTCTCCAGAGTGTGAAGTGGCATTCAAAACTCTCAAAGAAAAGCTCGTCTCTGCTCCAGTTCTTACTCCTCCAGATGAGTCCAAGCCCTATGAAGTATTCTGTGATGCTTCTCTTCAAGGACTTGGTGGTGTGCTTATGCAAGATAAGAGAATTGTGGCATACACTTCTCGTCAGCTCAAGCCAAGTGAGAAGAACTATCCCACACATGATCTCGAGCTAGCAGCTGTGGTACATGCTTTGATTACGTGGAGACATCTATTGTTGGGCAGAAAAGTCGACATCTACACCGATCACAAGAGCTTGAAGTACATCTTCACACAGCCTAATCTGAACCTCCGCCAGACTTGTTGGGTTGAAATGATCCGAGAGTATAATCCCAGCATTGAATACACTCTTGGCAAGGCGAATGTGATTGCAGATGCTTTGAGCAGAAAGGCATATTGCAACAGCCATCTTATCAAGTCGTACCAGCCTGAGCTTTGTGAAGCATTCAGGAAACTCAACCTTCAAGTTGTTCCGCAGGGTTTTCTTGCAAATCTCCAAATTGCTCCTACCTTGGAAGATCAGGTCCGTGAGGCCCAACTCAGTGATACCATGGTGCAGAAGGTGAAACATGGTATTGCAAAGGGCACTCCAAAATACAAGTGCTTTCGTGTTGATGAGAGAGATACCTTGTTCTTCGAGGACAGACTCGTTGTTCCCAAAGGTGATCTCAGGAAGCTCATAATGGAAGAAGCACATGATTCTCTCCTTTCCATTCATCCTGGCAGTTCCAAGATGTACCAAGACCTCAAGCAGTCTTACTGGTGGACACACATGAAGAGGGAGATTGCCCAATTCGTGAATGAATGTGATGTTTGCAGAAGAGTGAAAGCAGAACATCAACGTCCAGCCGGTCTTCTCCAACCTCTTCCTATTCCCGAGTGGAAGTTCGACCACATTGAAATGGATTTCGTCACTGGCTTTCCTAAGTCCAAGCGAGGGAATGATTCTATCTTCGTGGTGATTGACAAGCTTACCAAAGTCGCTCACTTCCTTCCAGTCAAAGAATCCATCAATGCAGCTCAATTGGCAGAGCTGTACACTTCCAGAATTGTGTCCTTACATGGCATTCCTCAAGTTATCTCCTCAGACCGTGGAAGTTTGTTCACATCAAGGTTCTGGGACTCCTTTCAGTCCGCCATGGGCACTAAGATCAGGTTCAGCACTGCTTTTCACCCTCAGACTAGTGGTCAAGTCGAGCGAGTGAATCAGATTCTAGAAGACATGCTCAGAGCCTGTGTCATATCTTTTGGCATGAAATGGGAAGACTGCCTTCCATTTGCCGAGTTCTCGTACAACAACAGCTATCAAGCAAGTGCCGGCAAAGCTCCGTTTGAAATCCTCTATGGCAGAAAGTGTCGTACCCCTCTCAACTGGTCTGAAACAGGCGAACGTCAACTTCTTGGCAATGACTTAATCTCAGAAGCCGAAGAAATGTGCAAAGTCATACGTGAGAATCTCAAGGCCGCTCAGTCGCGTCAGAAGAGCTACTATGACGTCAAGCATCGTGATTTGGCATTCAACATTGATGATCACGTGTAATGCCCCGGATGTAATACTTTCCCTTTTGGGTATATAATATATCTCCGGCTTCATCTATTTCCATTCCGGGTTCTTTGTCTTTCGGGTTTCGTCGTTTTGTTGTGTGAGTGTGTGGCATTCATTCATTTCATGTAGACATGTGCATCGCATTGCATTTGTGTTGTCGGTTGCATCCGGTTCCGCGTGTTTCTTCCTGTTGTCCGTTTCGCATTCCGGAGCTCCCTCACGTGTCCGTAACGTCCCGTAGGCCTACTTTGTTGTTCGGGCGTGTAACGTTACCGGTGTGCCTCGAGGTTGTTGTGTGTTGTTGTTGTTTTGTTGTGTGCAACCCGCCTCTCAAATCTCGTCTCGTTGGGACTCCGTTGGCTTTTCCATCCGTTGTTCGTGTGGGCCCAAAGTGCCTTCACTTTGTGTCCCGGAAACACCCCTACTGCAGTCTTTTATCTTCTCCTAGGCCCTTTTAATCTACCCCCGCGATCGGATCCGTCGGATCGCGATCGGAGGGCTCCTAGCACCCCTAAATTCCCCCCTAACCCTAAAAACTGCTATATATTAGGCCCTAGTCTAATTTTGGGCATCCCTTTCTTCTTCCTCTTTCCCTCTCTCTTTTTTTTTCTCAGATCCCAGCCACCCTCACCGGACTGGGTCGATCGGGGGATCAATTCCCGATCGATCCCCGAAGTCAACGCCGCCAGAGCCGTCGCAGCCGGCCGCATCGATCGCCCCAGCCGGCCGCATCGATCGCCATTCTCGGGCCCAGCGGGACCACTGCACCGGGCCACCGCTTCGCCCTCCCCGCGCGGGCCGGTCCCCACTTCCCCGCGCGCCGGCCCAGGTCCCCACATCGCCACCGCGCCGGTTCACTGATCGGGCCGCTCCTCCCGGCCTCGCCTCGCCCCTCCGCCACTCCAACCGCGCGCCGCGGTGGGCCGCAGCCTCACCAGGCCAGACCCCGCGGGCCGCCATCCCCCAGATCCGCTCCGGCCCAAGTCTGATCTGTTTTGAGGTTGTTTCAACTACTAAGTCCCCAGTAATTTTTGTGTCTGATGCCTTTTTCAAACATGCATAACTTTTTGTCTGTTGCTCCGATTCGCGCGTATAATATGTCCAGACGTTCGTGGGATCGTGCTCTACGTTTCATCTGTAGTTGTCATGCATGTTAGAGATCATCTAGGTGCTCGTTTTGCTGTTGCAAGAGTGCATCATGGTATAAACTGCTGTTATGTGAGATTTTTGTGCCACCTTTGCCATGTGATATCTTTTAGCTCGTTTGTCCGAATGATGCAAATGACATGTCCACGTGTTCGTCTTGCCATGCTCTACATGTTGTATGTGATAGGTTGCATGGTAGATTTATTATTGCCTTGTTATCATCGTTGCAAAGTGCCATGTGGCTGTGATGTTGTTTCACTTGTTATGAAATGCCATCTTGTTGAGCTCGTTGCCATCGTTGTGTTTACCTCCATGAAGCATGCTGTGTGTTTCGGGATCACCTTCATGTGTACTTTGATGAGGTGCTTACCGCTTGCCATGTTTAGTTTCGAGGTGACTTAAACATGCTCTTTTATATGCCATGATGATATTGTTGTTTTAGGACTTGGTGGATTTTCACTAAGTCTGAAATCTGTAACGCTCCGATGCCATGTTCTTGTGATGTTCTAGGACAAAGCATGTTAGTTTCGGAGTGGATTTTGATTGTTCCTTGTAGTATATATTGTTGTCTTTCCATCCATATCCTCACATGTCCATTTAAGTGGCTGTAGCATGTTTACCTTTTGCTCCAAAGTTTCAATAAAATTCTGCTGCCAGAATTTTATTGTCAAGTTCCATATGTCCAAGATCATTGCTATTGATCCGTGGCTCCGTTGGGGGTGCACCTTTGGACTTAGTTGCTGTAGTATATGTCTAGTTTGTGTTCTAGGTCTTTGCCTTGTTGTTTGAGTGCTGTAGCTCAATTATTTTGAGCTCCGAAGATGCTATGTTGCTGTAATTTTCAGCTTTCGCTCATTTCTTGTTTCGGGCATAACTTTTAGCCCGTAACTCCGATTTCAGCGAATCTTATACCAAACTTGATTGATTTTCTGTGTAGAATCATAATATGTTATTGTTGTCATGTTTTGAGGTGTTTTGCTTGAGTGATATTTTACGTGCTCCGTGTGCATCCTCAGTGCATCCATCATGCATTCATCTTTTTCGAGTGCGCATTGCATCTTGTTGATTGGTGCTTGGTGTGATTGTTTTGTTTAGAGCCGGAAGCCGAGACCGAGATCGAGTACGAGCACGAGGTTTCCAACGAGGTTGAGCACGAGGACCCTTCTTACGATCCGAACGACTTCTCTTCAGGCAAGATGACCGAACCCCGATAACATTACTATCTTTGCCTATTGCTAGTAGTCTCGATCTATAGTTTTGCCTCGATGCCCATGATCTTCTTGTCAGCCTCCTACTTGTAACCAATTGCCATGTTTAACCAACCTACCTATGCAAACCGTTGCTTGGCTAAGTACGCTTCGCTCAGCCCTTCTTATAGCGTTGTTAGTTGCAGGTGAAGATCGAAGATGCTTGCTTCATGTTGAAGTTTGGTTGGGTTATATCACACTATATAATTGCTAAAATGAAATCATCTATATATTGGCAAGGGTGGAAGGCTAAGCCTTTTGCTTGGTGATTTGTTCCACTCATGCCGTTAGGATCCGTATAAGCCGGTGTTATGTTCCTTGATTATGCGTTCCTAACACGGTTGGGGTGTATGGGACCCCCTCGATAAACCGCTAAGTGCTAAGTCTTTTCCAGCAAGTCCCAACATTGGTACTATTTGCCTAATAACAAA
The DNA here is from genome assembly GCA_902687465.1 of Secale cereale. Taxonomy (NCBI): domain Eukaryota; kingdom Viridiplantae; phylum Streptophyta; class Magnoliopsida; order Poales; family Poaceae; genus Secale; species Secale cereale. Next base: position 360,248,385 of record LR738713.1, read on the forward strand.
CTAAACTTGCATAGGGAGTTATAAACCCTTTTTCTTAATCAACAACCTCGGGCCAGTGCTCCACATGAGTGTTGGTCCGAACTGGGGGTCCTGCAGGGCCACCTCGAGGAAACTCAAGGTCTGGTAAAAACCTGTAGCATCGCCCATCCGGACGTGGCCTGAGACGAGATACGTGCGGCTACTATCAGGGTGTCGGCACGCCGGGAGGATTTGCTGGATTAGCCTTACCATAGCTCGGTATATCTTGAGCACGGGATTCCGAGGATACTCGGGTCTTCCCACTTTGGAGTTGCGACTCCGCGGATCGTGGGCTTGTAATGGGTCAAGTTGGAACACCCCTGCAGGGTTTGAACTTTCGAAAGCCGTGCCCGCGGGTATGTGGCAGATGGGAGCTTGTTAATTCCGGTTGTAGATAACTTGACACAATGTTACTAATACACTACCAGCGTGTGTTCCGTGACTGTCAATTTCCGAATAGGGATTCGGGAGTTGAACACGGAGGGGTTATGATTGTTGGGCTTGTAGCTAGCATCACTTCGTGATCACTTCTCGTCCGAGGCTTTCTCTTCTCGCTCTCACTCACGTAAGCTAGTTGCTAGTTGCTGCTGCAGACACTTATTCTTTTCTTCAGCCTTTCCTTTCCCAAAGGCTTAAATAGTCTTGTTACCCGGAAACGGGATTGCTGAGTCCTCTATGGCTCACCGTTACTTCACCACACCAGATGCAGGTCCAGTTGTGAGCTATCCAGGTGATGGCACCGAGCTGGATTGGGAGTACGACGAGGAGCGTAGTCGGTACTATGTGCGATACCCGGATGATTAGTAGTGGAGACTCTTACTAGGATTCGATCCGCCTGTGGTTTATTTATCTGAGTTTGATATCTTGACATTTGGATTTTGCCCTTAGAGGGTTGTGATGTTCTTAATGTATGATGATTGAGACTTGAATTGTAATTCTGTGACGTGGCGAGTGTAAGCCAACTATTTTCTTTTTACAATCCCCTCTTTTACATGAGATGTGCAAAGATTACCGAACTTGAGATTATTCTAGGATGGATTTATGCCTTTAAGTCGTGCCACGACACGTAGGAGGTATAACTCCATCCTGGGCATTACAAGTTGGTATTCAGAGCCTTCTCCGACCTAGGAGCCCCCACTGTTTGATCGAATCATTGACGGTCGAGTCTAGGCACACACTGAAAACATTTTGAGTCCTATATTATATCGGAGAGTAGGATTTCTTTGCTTCTCATCCCCTTTCTCTCTGGTGAGGACTCCTGACGACTACTCTTGTCTCTCCTATTTTCAAAAATTGCGCAAATTTTTTTTTAGGAATCCCGCGAGTATTCTGGGATTGTTTCGATGTTCTTGTGACAAGGATATTGTTCTCGATGCCTCCTGTTCCCGGGGAGTTGAGCTTCGGGGTATTGTTGTCACAAGCATATCGCGGCAGTACTAAATACTTAAGACGGCCGACATCGAAAATCTCTCCTATACGGCCAGTGGCAAGATAACCCCGACATCACCCAGTACTGGGGAGGTAGTTCGGGAGTATTGCCATAGCTTGTTATAGTGGATGCTTTTCGAAGGTCCGAGGTACACAGTTTCCGAGAAAGACTGGTTATGTGTTGAAGGATGGATACACCTGGATGTAGGTTTAGAGTTGATTGCGCGATGCTTCCCGTGTATCCCCAACACCTGATTGCATAACTGGAATCTTTCGGAAATCTATAGGTGGGTTTTATCCAGTAGATCATAGGCATTCTTCCAACGAATGCAGGTTAGTGAGTTCGGGGTTCTACATTGAGTGAAGGGGTTATATGACCGATGTTACTATCAGGAGTTGCATCTTAAAGGGTCCTTGGCTATGCTGATCCGGGGATTGCAAAACCTTTTCGTAACGCGTTCATATGCTTTCAGCACAAAGATGTTAGAACGAAACTCCTCTCTTGTGTTTGTTCCCATCCGTACCTTGTTATTTTCTTATTTTATCCTTTTGTCCCCTATGTGGCTTCTCGTGAAGATTGATGTTATCATTTAACTGAGAATTTCATTCGTTCCTCTTGTTCGAATGAATTCATTCGTTCTTATTGTTCGAATGATTATTGTGAAGACTTGTTGCAATTCATTCCATTGATTCAGCTTATACCTTTTGTCAATCAATTGCTGATTCGTGGTCATCTCTTACATGATGGCTCCGAAAAGGGTTCTGAACGCTAACCCAGAGGTGGAAGAAGTCCCAGAACATCCTCCTTCCCCTCCTCCTCCGCCTGAGGCTTGGAGAGCAATTATGCAGACTACAACTCAGAACACCCAGTTGATGATGCAGATGATGCAGCAGATGCAAGCTATTCAAGCTAATCAGGGTGTTCCAGGGAACCAAGGCAACTTCTTCAACCAGCAGCACCATGCTACTCTCAACCAGTTCTTGGCCAACAATCCTAAAGCTTTCAGTTACTGTGTCGACCCTCTTGATGCTGAAGATTGGCTAACCGATATAAAGAAGCATTTTGAGTGCAGTAACGTGAAGGAAGATGATTATGTGAAGTTTGCAGCCTTCCAACTGAAAGATCAAGCAGCTGATTGGTGGCAGCAGTACAAAGACTCCAGGCCAGGTCAAGTGATCTCTTAGGAGAATTTCTGCAAGGATTTTCGCTCGCACCACATTCCTACAAGTGTCATCGAGGGTATGCGTGAGCAATTCCGCAACCTGAAGCAGGGCTCCATGTCAGTCTATCAGTATAATATCAAGTTCCAAAACCTCGCTCGCTATGCTAAGCAAGACATTCCTGATGCCAAGAGTAAAATCTATCAGTTCCGTGGAGGTCTCAAAGATGAACTTCAGCTTGCTCTCACTTTGTTCGAGCCAGATGAATTCAACAAGTTCTATAACATGGCTTTGAAACAAGAAGCAGCTCAGCTTAAGATGGAGGCTTCTAAGAAGAGAATTCGAGATGCTGTTCACTCTTCTTCATCGTCTCAGTTGGCTGCGAAACAACAGAAATTCTGGCTTCCTCCTCCTCCAATGATTCGAGCTCCATACAAAAACTCCAACAACTCCAACAACAAGAACTCTAGTGGTCGTGGTTTCTCCCACCCACCCAACCCGAGCAACCAGTCGAAGAAGCAGTTTCAGTCTCAAGGCTCCAAGTCAAGTGGTTCTCATTTCCGTCCTCTCTCAGAAGTGACTTGCAACAAATGCACTCAGAAAGGTCACTATGCCAACAGATGTCCGAATCCGAAGCGTCTTCCACCTCCTCCACCTGTGAGTTCAGCTATTTTCAGGCATGATCCAAAGGCAGCAAGGGTAAATCTGATGAATGTAGCACAAGCGGAGAATTCTTCTGATGTCATTTTGGGTAACCTTCCAGTTAACTCTTTTCCAGCTAAAGTGTTAATTGATTCGGGTGCTTCTTGCTCTTTCATGTCATATCCATTTGCATCCAAGGACGATATTGTCACCAAAAATCTGCCAAGGGAGTTAACAGTTATTTCTCCGGGGAGACGACTGCACTCCAGTGTTTATGCTCCGGATGTTTCTATTCGCATGGGTGATTATCGATTTTTGGCTTCTCCGGTGGTTCTTGGTAATTCTGACATTGACCTCATCCTCGGAATGGATTGGCTTTCTCAGCATGATGCTCACATTGATTGTGCTCAAAAGGAAGTCAAGATGACTCATTCTGATGAAGATGTGATTATCTTCGCCTCCAGGGATAATACTATCAGGCTTTTCTCTCTCAATGATAAGGGCGAAATTAATGCAATATCTCAAATTTCGGTGGTGAACGAATATCAAGACGTCTTTCCTGAAGAACTTCTAGGCATGCCTCCACACCGTCAGGTGGAGTTTGTCATTGAACTCGAGCCGGGTACTGAGCCAGTGTGCCGGCGTCCGTACAAGCTCTCTCCGGATGAATTGAAGGAATTGAAGAAGCAGCTTGATAAGCAGGAGAGTATGGGTCTCATCAGACCTAGTACGTCTCCATGGGGCTGTGGTGTCTTATTTGTCAAGAAGAAAGATGGCACGGAGCGCCTCTGTGTTGACTACCGGCCATTGAACAAGAAGACGATTAAGAACAAATATCCGCTCCCCAACATCAATGAACTCTTTGAGCAGCTCAAAGGAGCTAAAGTGTCTCAAATTCGCATTCGCGAGGAAGACATTCCCAAGACGGCCTTCAGAACGAGCTACGGTTCATACGAGTATACCGTCATGTCCTTCGGTCTCGCCAATGCTCCTCCTACCTTTTCGAGGATGATGCATTATATCTTCAACCCCTATACTGGCGAGTTTGTGCTTGTGTATCTGGATGATATTCTGGAATTTTCCAAGAATGAAGAAGATCACGAAAAGCACTTACGTCTGGTTCTTGATCGACTCCGAGAGCATAAATTCTATGCTAAGTTCTCCAAGTGCGAGTTTTGGCTCGATAAGGTTTTGTACCTGGGCCACATCATCTCAGCTGACGGTATTGCGGTTAATCCCGAGAAAGTTGAAGCAATTGTCAACTGGGAAGCTCCTCAGAACGTCAAGTAGCTCCGCAGTTTTCTGGGTCTTGCCAGCTATTGCAGAAGGTTTGTTGAGAACTTCTCCAAGATTGCCAAGCCTCTTTCCAACCTGCTTCAGAAGAATGTCAAATACTTTTGGTCTCCCGAATGTGAAGTGGCATTCAAAACTCTCAAAGAAAAGCTTGTCTCTGCTCCAGTTCTGACTCCTCCAGATGAATCCAAGCCCTATGAAGTATTATGTGATGCTTCTCTTCAATGTCTTGGTGGTGTGCTTATGCAAGATAAGAGAATTGTGGCATACACTTCTCGTCAGCTAAAGCCAAGTGAGAAGAACTATCCCACACATGATCTCGAGCTAGCAGCTGTGGTACATGCTCTGATTACGTGGAGACATCTGTTGTTGGGCAGAAAGGTCGACATCTTCACTGATCACAAGAGCTTGAAGTACATCTTCACACAGCCGCATCTGAACCTCCGCCAGACTCGTTGGGTTGAAATGATCCAAGAGTATAATCCCAGCATTGAATACACTCCTGGCAAGGCGAATGTTATTGCAGATGCTTTGAGCAGAAAGGCATATTGCAACAGCCTTCTTATCAAGCCGTACCAGCCTGAGCTTTGTGAAGCATTCAGGAAACTCAACCTCCAAGTTGTTCCGCAGGGTTTTCTTGCAAATCTCCAAATTGCTCCTACCTTGGAAGATCAAGTCCGTGAGGCCCAGCTCAGTGATACCATGGTGAAGAAGGTGAAACATGCTATTGCTAAGGGCATTCCGAAATACAAGTGCTTCCGTGTTGATGAGAGAGATACCTTGTTCTTCGAGGACAGACTCGTTGTTCCCAAAGGTGATCTCAGGAAGCTCATAATGGAAGAAGCTCATGATTCACTCCTTTCCATTCATCCTGGCAGTTCAAAGATGTACCAAGACCTCAAGCAGTCTTACTGGTGGACACGCATGAAAAGGGAGATTGCCCAATTCGTGAATGAATGTGATGTATGCAGAAGAGTGAAAGCAGAACATCAACGTCCAGCCGGTCTTCTCCATCCTCTTCCTATTCCCGAGTGGAAGTTCGACAACATTGAAATGGACTTCGTCACTGGCTTTCCTAAATCCAAGCGAGGAAATGATGCTATCTTTGTGGTGATTGACAAGCTCACCAAAGTCGCTCACTTTATTCCAGTCAAAGAATCAATCAATGCAGCTCAATTGGCAGAGCTGTACACTTCCAGAATTGTGTCCCTACATGGCATTCCTCAAGTTATATCCTCAGACCGTGGAAGTTTGTTCACATCAAGGTTCTGGGACTCCTTTCAGTCCGCCATGGGCACTAAGATCAGGTTCAACACTGCTTTTCACCCTCAGACTAGTGGTCAAGTCGAGCGCGTCAATCAGATTCTAGAAGACATGCTCAGAGCCTGTATCATCTCCTTTGGCATGAAATGGGAAGACTGCCTTCCATTTGCCGAGTTCTCTTACAACAATAGCTTTCAAGCAAGTGCAGGCAAAGCACCGTTTGAAATTCTATATGGCAGAAAGTGTCGTACCCCTCTCAACTGGTCTGAAACAGGAGAACGTCAACTTCTTGGCGATGACTTGATCTCAGAAGCTGAAGAAATGTGCAAAGTCATACGTGAGAATCTCAAGGCCGCTCAGTCGCGTCAGAAGAGCTACTATGACGGCAAGCATCGTGATTTGGCTTTCAACATCGATGATCATGTCTATCTCCGAGTTTCTCCGATGAAAGGAACCCAAAGATTCGGTATCAAAGGAAAGCTTGCTCCTAGATACGTCGGGCCTTTCAAGATTCTTGGCAAAAGAGGCGATCTAGCCTATCAACTTGAGCTCCCTTCAAACTTCGCCAATGTTCATGATGTCTTCCATGTGTCTCAACTCCGCAAATGCTTCAAGGCACCTGAGCACATGATTCCGTTTGAGGAGATTGATCTTCAACAAGACCTGTCCTACCGAGAGCACCCAGTTCCCACTCTCGAAGAAACCGAACGCAGGACCCGCAACAAGTCCATCAAATTTCTGAAAGTCAATTGGTCACATCACACCGACCGAGAAGCTACCTGGGAACGAGAAGATCATCTTCGTTCCGAGTACCCTTCCTTTTTCCAGTCCTAGATCTCGGGACGACATCTTTTTGTAGTTGAGGAGAGTTTGTAAAGCCCCGGATGTAATACTTTCCCTTTTGGGTATATAATATATCTCCGGCTTCATCTATTTCCATTCCGGGTTCTTTGTCTTTCGGGTTTCGTCGTTTTGTTGTGTGAGTGTGTGGCATTCATTCATTTCATGTAGACATGTGCATCGCATTGCATTTGTGTTGTCGGTTGCATCCGGTTCCGCGTGTTTCTTCCTGTTGTCCGTTTCGCGTTCCGGAGTTTCCTCACGTGTCCGTAACGTACCGTAGGCCTACTTTGTTATTCGGGCGTGTAACGTTACCGGTGTGCCTCGAGGTTGTTGTGTGTGTTGTTGTTTTGCTGTGTGCAACCCGCCTCTCAAATCTCGTCTCGTTTGGACTCCGTTGGCTTTTCCATCCGTTGTTCGTGTGGGCCCAAAGTGCCTTCACTTTGTGTCCCGGAAACACCCCTACTGCAGTCTTTTATCTTCTCCTAGGCCCTTTTAATCTACCCCCGCGATCGGATCCGTCGGATCGCGATCGGAGGGCTCCTAGCACCCCTAAATTCCCCCCTAACCCTAAAAACTGCTATATATTAGGCCCTAGTCTAATTTTGGGCATCCCTTTCTTCTTCCTCTTTCCCCTCTCTTTTTTTTTCTCAGATCCCAGCCACCCTCACCGTACTGGGTCGATCGGGGGATCAATTCCCGATCGATCCCTGAAGTCAACGCCGCCAGAGCTGTCGCAGCCGGCCGCATCGATCGCCAGGCTCGGGCCCAGCGGGACCACTTCACCGGGCCGCCGCTTCGCCCTCCCCGCGCGGGCCGGTCCCCACTTCCCCGCGCGCCGGCCCAGGTCCCCACATCGCCACCGCGCCGGTTCACTGATCGGGCCGCTCCTCCCGGCCTCGCCTCGCCCCTCCGCCACTCCAACCGCGCGCCGCGGTGGGCCGCAGCCTCACCAGGCCAGACCCCGCAGGCCGCCATCCCCCAGATCCGCTCCGGCCCAAGTCTGATCTGTTTTGAGGTTGTTTCAACTACTAAGTCCCCAGTAATTTTTGTGTCTGATGCCTTTTTCAAACATGCATAACTTTTTGTCTGTTGCTCCGATTCGCGCGTATAATATGTCCAGACATTCGTGGGATCGTGCTCTACGTTTCATCTGTAGTTGTCATGCATGTTAGAGATCATCTAGGTGCTCGTTTTGCTGTTGCAAGAGTGCATCATGGTATAAACTGCTGTTATGTGAGATTTTTGTGCCACCTTTGCCATGTGATATCTTTTAGCTCGTTTGTCCGAATGATGCAAATGACATGTCCACGTGTTCGTCTTGCCATGCTCTACATGTTGTATGTGATAGGTTGCATGGTAGATTTATTATTGCCTTGTTATCATCGTTGCAAAGTGCCATGTGGCTGTGATGTTGTTTCACTTGTTATGAAATGCCATCTTGTTGAGCTCGTTGCCATCGTTGTGCTTACCTCCATGAAGCATGATGTGTGTTTCGGGATCACCTTCATGTGTACTTTGATGAGGTGCTTACCGCTTGCCATGTTTGGTTTAGAGGTGACTTAAACATGCTCTTTTATATGCCATGATGATATTGCTGTTTTAGGACTTAGTGGATTTTCACTAAGTCTGAAATTTGTAACGTTCTGATGCCATGTTCTTGTGATGTTCTAGGACAAAGCATGTTAGTTTTGGAGTGGATTTTGATTGTTCCTTGTAGTAGATATTGTTGTCTTTCCATCCATATCCTCACATGTCCATTTAAGTGGCTGTAGCATGTTTACCTTTTGCTCCAAAGTTTCAATAAAATTCTGCTGCCAGAATTTTATTGTCAAGTTCCATATGTCCAAGATCATTGCTATTGATCCGTGGCTCCGTTGGGGGTGCACCTTTGGACTTAGTTGCTGTAGTATATGTCTAGTTTGTGTTCTAGGTCTTTGCCTTGTTGTTTGAGTGCTGTAGCTCAATTATTTTGAGCTCCGAAGATGCTATGTTGCTGTAATTTTCAGCTTTCGCTCATTTCTTGTTTCGGGCATAACTTTTAGCCCGTAACTCCGATTTCAGCGAATCTTATACCAAACTTGATTGATTTTCTGTGTAGAATCATAATATGTTATTGTTGTCATGTTTTGAGGTGTTTTGCTTGAGTGATATTTTACGTGCTCCGTGTGCATCCTCAGTGCATCCATCATGCATTCATCTTTTTCGAGTGCGCATTGCATCTTGTTGACTGGTGCTTGGTGTGATTGTTTTGTTTAGAGCCGGAAGCCGAGACCGAGATCGAGTACGAGCACGAGGTTTCCAACAAGGTTGAGCACGAGGACCCTTCTTACGATCCGAACGACTTCTCTTCAGGCAAGATGACCGAACCCCGATAACATTACTATCTTTGCCTATTGCTAGTAGTCTCGATCTATAGTTTTGCCTGGATGTCCATGATCTTCTTGTCAGCCTCCTACTTGTAACCAATTGCCATGTTTAACCAACCTACCTATGCAAACTGTTGCTTGGCTAAGTACGCTTCGCTCAGCCCTTCTTATAGCGTTGTTAGTTGCGGGTGAAGATCGAAGATGCTTGCTTCATGTTGAAGTTTGGTTGGGTTATATCACACTATATAATTGCTAAAATGAAATCATCTATATATTGGCAAGGGTGGAAGGCTAAGCCTTTTGCTTGGTGATTTGTTCCACTCATGCCGTTAGGATCCGTATAAGCCGGTGTTATGTTCCTTGATTATGCGTTCCTAACACGGTTGGGGTGTATGGGACCCCCTCGATAAACCGCTAAGTGCTAAGTCTTTTCCAGCAAGTCCCAACATTGGTACTATTTGCCTAATAACAAACTAAACTTGCATAGGGAGTTATAAACCCTTTTTCTTAATCAACAACCCCGGGCCAGTGCTCCACATGAGTGTTGGTCCGAACTGGGGGTCCTGCAGGGCCACCTCGAGGAAACTCAAGGTCTGGTAAAAACCTGTAGCATCGCCCATCCGGACGTGGCCTGAGACGAGATACGTGCGGCTACTATCAGGGTGTCGGCACGCCGGGAGGATTTGCTGGATTAGCCTTACCTTAGCTCGGTATATCTTGAGCACGGGATTCCGAGGATACTCGGGTCTTCCCACTTTGGAGTTGCGACTCCGCGGATCGTGGGCTTGTAATGGGTCAAGTTGGAACACCCCTGCAGGGTTTGAACTTTCGAAAGCCGTGCCCGCGGTTATGTGGCAGATGGGAGCTTGTTAATTCCGGTTGTAGATAACTTGACACAATGTTACTAATACACTACCAGCGTGTGTTCCGTGACTGTCAATTTCCGAATAGGGATTCGGGAGTTGAACACGGAGGGGTTATGATTGTTGAGCTTGTAGCTAGGATCACTTCGTGATCACTTCTCGTCCGAGGCTTTCTCTTCTCGCTCTCACTCACGTAAGCTAGTTGCTAGTTGCTGCTGCAGACACTTATTCTTTTCTTCAGCCTTTCCTCTCCCAAAGGCTTAAATAGTCTTGTTACCCGGAAACGGGATTGCTGAGTCCTCTGTGGCTCACAGTTACTTCACCACACCAGATGCAGGTCCAGTTGTGAGCTATCCAGGTGATGGCACCGAGCTGGATTGGGAGTACGACGAGGAGCGTAGTCGGTACTATGTGCGATACCCGGATGATTAGTAGTGGAGACTCTTACTAGGATTCGATCCGCCTGTGGTTTATTTATCTGAGTTTGGTATCTTGACATTTGGATTTTGCCCTTAGAGGGTTGTGATGTTCTTAATGTATGATGATTGAGACTTGAATTGTAATTATGTGACGTGGCGAGTGTAAGCCAACTATTTTCTGTTTACAATCCCCTCTTTTACATGAGATGTGCAAAGATTACCGAACTTGAGATCATTCTAGGATGGATTTATGCCTTTAAGTCGTGCCTCGACACGTAGGAGGTATAACTCCATCCTGGGCATTACATCACGTTTATCTCCGTATGTCTCCGATGAAAGGCACCCAAAGATTTGGTATCAAAGGAAAGCTTGCTCCTAGATACGTCGGGCCTTTCAAAATTCTTGGCAAAAGAGGCGATCTAGCCTATCAACTTGAGCTCCCTTCCAACTTCGCCAATGTTCATGATGTGTTCCATGTGTCTCAACTCCGCAAATGCTTTAAGGCACCTGAGCGCATGATTCCGTTTGAAGAGATTGATCTTCAACAAGATTTGTCCTACCGAGAGCATCCTGTTGCTATTCTCGAAGAAACCGAACGCAAGACCCGCAACAAGTCCATCAAATTCTTGAAAGTCAAGTGGTCACATCACACCGACCGAGAGGCTACGTGGGAACGAGAAGATCATCTTCGTTCCGAGTACCCTTCCTTTTTCCAGTCCTAGATCTCGGGACGAGATCTTTTTGTAGTTGAGGAGAGTTTGTAATGCCCCGGATGTAATACTTTCCCTTTTGGGCATATAATATATCTCCGGCTTCATCTATTCCATTTCGGGTTCTTTGTCTTTCGGGTTTTCGTCGTTTTGTTGTGTGCGTGTGTGGCATTCATTCATATCATGTAGACATGTGCATCGCATTGCATTTGTGTTGTCGGTTGCATCCGGTTCCACGCGTTCCTTCCCGTTGTCCGTTTCGCGTTCCGGAGCTCCCTCACGTGTCTGTGGCGTCCCGTAGACCTACTTTGTTGTTTGGCCGTGTAACGTTACCGGTTTGGCGCGAGACTTGTCGTGTGTTGTTGTTTTGTTGTGTGTAACCCGCCTGTCAAATCTCGTCGCGTTTCGAGTCCGTTTGCTACCCCAACAGTTATTCTCGTGGGCTCAAAGTGCCTCCACTTTGTGGCCCAAGACAACCCTACAACAACCCACTTCCCTCCTCTAGGCCCATCCTAACTCCCCTCGCGATCGGATCCGTCGGATCGCGATCGGAGGGCTCTAAAACACCCCAAATCCCTCAAACCCTAGCACCTACCCTATATAAACATTCCCCATGCCATTTTTGGCAGCCTAAATCCCCTCCACCTACCTCTAGCCCCTTCTCCCCTCAATTTTTGTGCTACACCAGATCCAAAACGCCACTTTCTTGTCCCCTCCTCGAATCCCGCAGGAACCAGCAGCCGCCGTCGCTCCTGGGAACGAGCGCCCACGACCAGATCCAGATTTCCCTCCGTTCCAGCGCCAGGTCAACGCCCCCGTGCCGCCTCCGCCGCCAGGCATCGAGCGCTCCGCCAGATCGGATCGGGGCAGGAGGCCCCGATCGATCCGCTCCGCCGGTCCAACCCTGCTGGGCCGCGCCGCCCAGCAGACCTCTCCAAGGTCGCGAGCCCGCCAGCTGGGCGTAGGCCCCGATTCAGGCTGCTCGCCAGGCGCCATCGAAGGCCGATCGGCCGATCCCGCCGTCTCTCCCGCCTGGGCCTTCCGCCTCGACCTGGGCCAGGCTCGGAGCCTCCAGCCGCCGTGACCGCCAGGCCTCCCGCATCGCCAGCGCAGCCGTCGGGCCAGGCCGCATCTCCTCCGCCCCGCGCGGGCCGTTTTGCCTCCAGGGACTGGGCCGCCTGCCCGAGCCCACCTCCAGCCGCCATCCGCCCTGGGCCCGAAGCCGCCGAGCGCCTCGGCTCGCCTCCCTCCAGCGGGCCAGCTCCACCGTTCGCCCCGCTCGGGTCCAAAGCGGGCCGGATCCCGCGCCCGATCCACACCGACGGGGCCCGATCCGCCTCTCCAGCCCGATCCACGAGCCTGTTTGACCTTTTTCAGATCTGAGAAGGTTGCCTCTAAATCTCTAAGTCCCCAGTTTTGTTGTGTCTGATGCTTATTTCAAAGTGCGATAACTTCTTGTGTGTTACTCCGATTTGCGCAAATGACATGTCCAGATGTTCGTGGTGATTAGCTCTACGTTTCATTCCATTGTGCCATGCATGTTTGTGGTCATCTAGATGCTTATTTTTCTGTTGCAAGAGTGCATCCCGGTATAAACTGCTGTTATGTGTTGTTTTTATGCCATCTTTGCATAGTGATATCTTTTAGCTCGTTTATCCGAATGATGCAAATGACATGTCCACGTGTTCGTCTTGCCATGCTCTACATGTTGCTTGTGTTAGGATGCATGATAGATTTATTCTTGCCATGTATATCTTCGTTGCAAAGTGCCATGTGGTTGTGATGTTGTTTCACTTGTTATGAAATGCCATCTTGTTGAGCTCTTTGCTATCGTTGTGTTTATCTCCATGATGCATGCTTGTATGTTTCGGAATCACCATCATGTGTACTTTGATGTGGTGCTTACCACTTGCCATGTTTAGTTTCGAGGTGACTTAAACTTGCTCTTTTAGATGCCATGATGAAACTGTTGATTCAACACTTAGTAAATTTTCACTAAGTCTGAAATCTGTAACGTTCCGATGCCATGTTTGCTTGCTGCTCTAGGACAAACCATGATAGTTTTGGAGTGGATCTTGATGGTTCCTTGTAGTATATATTGGTGGCTTTCCATTCATGTTCTCACATGCTTATTTAAGTGGCTGTAGCATGTTTAACTTTTGCTCCAAAGTTTCAATAAAATTCTGATGTCAGAATTTTATTGTCAAGTTCAATATGTCCAAGCTTGTTGCTATTGATCCGTGGCTCCTTTGGGGGTGCACCTTTGGAATTATTTGCTGTAGGATATGTCTAGTTTATGTTAATGCTCTTTTCCATGGTGTTTGAGAGCTGTAGCTTATTTTTCTAGTGCTCCGAAGTTGCTATGTTGCTGTAATTTTTAACTTTCGCATGTTTCTTGTTTCGGGCATAACTTTTAGCCCGTAGCTCCGATTTCAGCGAGTCTTATATGAAACTTGATTGATTTTCCATGTAGATTCATAATCTCCTATTGTTATCATGTTTTGAAGTGATTTGCTTGAGTGCTATTTTCCGTGCTCCGTGTGCTTCCTTAATGCATCCATCATGCATCCATCATTTTGGTGTGCGCATTGCATCTTGTTGATTCGTGCCTTGTGTGATTGTATTGTTTAGAGCCGGAAGCTGAGACCGAGTACGAGTACGAGCACGAGGTTACCAATGAGGTTGAGCACGAGGACCCTTCTTACGATCCGAACGACTACACTTCAGGCAAGATGACCGAACCCCGATAACATTACTATCTTTGCCTATTGCTAGTAGTTCCGCTCTATAGTTTTGCCTCGATGCCCATGTCTTTATTGTCAGCCTCCTACTTGTAACCATTACCATGTTTAACCACCCTACCTATGCAAACCGTTGCTTGCTAAGTACGCTTCGCTCAGCCCTTCTTATAGCATTGCTAGTTGCAGGTGAAGATCGAAGATGCTTGCTTCATGTTGAAGTTTGTTGGGTTATATCACACTATATAAATGCTTAAATATGAAATCATCTATATATTTGCAAGGGTGGAAGGCTAAGCCTTTTGCTTGGTGATTTGTTCCACTCATGCCGTTAGGAACCGTTTAAACCGGTGTTATGTTCCTTGATTATGCGTTCCTAACACGGTTTGGGTGTATGGGACCCCCTCGATAAACCGCTAAGTGCTAAGTCTTTTCCAGCAAGTCCCAACTTTGGTACTATTCGCCTTAACAACTAAAATTTTCTGAGGGAGTAATTAACCCGAGGCTTAATTAATTCAACCCCCTGGGCCAGTGCTCGATTTGAGTGTTGGTCCAAACTAGAGTCACTTGCGGATACCACCCAGTTCGCTGGGATCTTCGGTATCTGTACGTAGCGCTCATCCGGTCGTGGCCTGAGACTAGATACGCGCGGCTACTATCAGGGTGTCGGCACGCCGGGAGGATTTGCTGGATTAGCCTTACCTTAGTTCGGAGTATCTTGAGCACGGGATTCCGAGAATACTCGGGTCTTCCCACTTTGGAGTTGCGACTCCGCGGATCATGGGCTTGTCATGGGCCAAGTTGGAACACCCCTGCAGGGTTATGAACTTTCGAAAGCCGTGCCCGCGGTTATGTGGCAGATGGGAGCTTGTTAATATCCGGTTGTAGATAACTTGGCACATTGTTCTAATACACTACCAGCGTGTGTACCGTGACTGTCAATTTCCGAATAGGGATTCGGGAGTTGAACACGGTGGGGTTATGTTTGTTGAGCTTTAGCTAGGATCACTTCGTGATCATCTCTCGACCGAGGCCTTCTCTTCTCGCACTCTCTCACGTAAGCTAGTGCTAGTTGCTGCTGCAAACACTTATTCTTTTCTTCAGCCTTATCCTCTCCCAAGGCTTAAATAGTCGTGTTACCCGGGAACGGGATTGCTGAGTCCTCTGTGGCTCACAGTTACTTCACCACACCAGATGCAGGTCCGATGGTGAGCTATCCAGGTGATGGCACCGAGCTAGACTGGGAGTACGACGAGGAGCGTAGTTGATACTATGTTCGTTATCCTGATGATCAGTAGTGGAGACTTCTACTAGGATTCGATCCGACCTGTGGTTTTAAATTATGTTTGGTATCTTGTCATTTGGATTTTACCCTTAGAGGGCTGTGGTGTTTTAATGTATGATGATTGAGACATGTATTGTATTTGTGTGACGTGGCGAGTGTAAGCCAACTATTTTATGTTTTCCATCCCCATCTTTTACATGAGTTGTGCAAAGATACCAGACTTGCGATCATTCCAGCATGGGGTTAAGTCTCTAAGTCGTGCCTCGACACGTAGGAGATTTAATCCCATCCTGGGCATTACATATGCTTAGTTCGAGAATGTTGCATAGGATTATGAGCAATCTTAATATCACTTTCATTGTCACAAAGCAATGGAACATGTTTCACATATATCCCATAATCTTTACGAGTTTGGGTCATCCAAAGTAATTGAGCACAACATGAACCAGTGGTAATGTATTCCGCTTCGGCAGTGGATAAGGATACCGAGTTGTGTTTCTTTGAGGACCAAGACACAAGAGATCTACCAAGAAATTTACAAGTACCCGAAGTGGACTTTCTATCAACCTTGTCACTGGCATAGTCCGAGTCGGAGTAGCCAACAAGATCAAAAGAGGACCTCTTAGGATACCAAATGCCAAAATTTGGTGTATGAATTAAGTAGCTCACTATCCTTTTCACAACCTTAAGATGACATTCTTTAGGGGCCGCTTGATATCGTGCACACATGCACACACTTAGCATAATATCAGGATGGGAGGCACATAGATATAACAATGAACCAATCATAGAGCGGTAAATTTTTTGATCAACCGGTTCGCCATCCTTAGTCAATTCAAGATGTCCACTAGTAGGCATGGGTGTAGTCATACCTTTGCATTCTTGCATGTTGAACTTCTTGAACAAGTCTTGGTATACTTTGTTTGAGAAACAAAGGTACCTTCCTTAGTTTGCTTGATTTGCAACTCAAGAAAGAACTTGAGTTCACTCATCATAGACATCTCAAACTTTTCCGACATTAGCTTTCCAAACCTTTCACTAAAATGGTGGTTAGTAGAACCAAATATGATATCATCAACATAAATTTGGCACACAAATAATTCACCATTAACCCTTTTAGTAAAAAGAGTAGAATCTATTTTTCCAATTTCAAAGCCTTTTTCAATAAGGAACTTGGTCAAGCATTTATACCACGCTCTAGGAGCTTGTTTAAGACCATAAAGAGCTTTGTGAAGTTTGTAAACATGATCGGGTTTCTTAGGATTGACAAAGCCGGGAGGTTGTTTAACATAAACTTCCTCCTCAATTTCACCGTTGAGAAAAGCACTTTTAATGTCCATTTGGTGCAAGGTGATATCATGGTGATTAGCATAAGCGAGTAAGATCCGAATGGACTCAAGTCTAGCAATGGGGGCATATGTCTCACCGTAGTCCATACCTTCGACTTGAGTGTAGCCTTGGGCGACGAGACGTGCTTTGTTGCGGATGAATTTACCATATTCATCTTTCTTGTTGCGAAACACCCATTTCGTACCGATGATGTTGTGGTTGTTGTCAGGCTGCTCGACCAATGTCCACACTTGATTTCTCTCAAAGTTGTGTAGCTCTTCCTGCATAGCGTTCACCCATTCCGGATAATCAAGAGTATCTTAAACCTTCATAGGTTCAAGGTTAGATATGAAAGAGTAATGTTCGCAAAAGTTAGCTAGACGAGATTTAGAGCGAGTGATTCTCCCGGTTTGGATATCATCGTAGATTTTCTCTACGGGATGATCTCTAGAAATTCTTGCTCTAACTCGGGAAAGATTTTGCTTGGGTCGGGGTGGAACATCCTCTTCATCTTCTTCTTCTTCTTGTCCATCTTCATTGTTATTGGTGTTGTTGTCCCCTTGTGGAGGTGGAGAAGGAGGTCGATGAGCTTCATCTTGATGCACTTCCTTGTTTTCTTCATCATGGCATGTCCCACTTGTGGATGCCTCCAAGTCAAATTGTGGTTCACCTTGTCGTGAGGTAGAAGCTTCCACATGGACGGATGAAGTACTCTCTTTCACCTCCGTTGGATGGATCTTGCCAATAGACAAGTCTTGAATTGCTTCCGAAGGATCTTTATCTCCTACATCAATTGGCAATTGCTCTATTTGCAAGCCGTTAGATTCAACAAATTTCACATATATCGTCTCTTCAACCTTTCGGGTGAAATTGTTGAAGACACGGTAAGTGTGAGAGTTTGAGCCATAACCAAGTAGGAAACCTTCATGAGATTTAGGAGCAAATTTAGAACGACGGTGCTTATCAAGAATGTAGCACTTTGAGCCAAATACTTGAAAGTATCCAACTTGGGGTTTGTTACTGGTGATGAGACGAGCACCTCCCCTTTGAGGCATGCGACAGTGCAATAGGTGAGGCGCGATGGGGAAACTCTTTTGGAGAAGATGCTCCCGGGGCACTTACATGCGAAGAGGGGAGAAGGCCGGGGTAATCGGCCATAATGGCCACCTTTGTGCCATCGTAGCTCGCCTGATCGAAGACCCCCTCCTTGAGCTCCACGAATATATGCGGATCCTCTTCAAAACCGCGATCTAGGTCCCGAATATGGTCCTCCGATTGCGGAGTGGGACTGTGGATTCCCGCAGTGGCCTTCCTCCATTCCTATTAAAAATGGCCAGGTTAAATCCAATAGGTTACAACTCAGGAAGAGGATCGAGAAAGGTTATGGATTAAAGGCTTACCCAGCTAGGAGGGTTGTACATGGAAAAACCCTCTCGGCACTTGAGGTGAGTGAATTCCTCTTTCTCTCCTTTATAAAGATCGGCCAACATGGCGGACACGGTGGCAATGTTGTCCGGATCCTTGCGAACGCAGCGGGATGCATCATCCTCCCCGTTGTAATTCCACATGGGAAGTCCCCTGTATTGGAGTGACTGAACACCCCGCGTTATGCAAATCGCCATAACCTTGACTATGGACAGCCCGGATTGGGCGAGGACTTTTATCTTGTCCATTAGTATCTTAACCTCTGCACTATCCACCTCATTGGGGCTTCGGGGACGCCAGTTGTGGTGCTTATTTAACGGAGCTTTGGAAAATTCGGGAAGGCCTCGTCGGATGGGATCCAAGAGAACGACGTCTTCAATATAAAACCACTCCAAGGGCCACTCTTCGGATGCCTTCTTCAGAGTACTAGATAGGTATCCTGTCCCGGCTATGCGCCATACTTCGGCACTGCCCACCTCGAATAAGGATCCTTTTTGGGAGCGAGGGACGTGGCAGAAGAGTTTCTTCCATAGCTCGAAATGGACCTTGCAGCCTAGGAATAGCTCACAGAGAGCGACAAAGCCCGCGATATGCAAGATGGAGCCCGGCATAAGATTGTGCAGTTGGAGGCCATAGTACTCTAGGAGACCCGGGAGGAAGGGATGGATTGGAAATCCAACGCCTATTAAGAGAAAGGAAACAAAGCACACCCGCTCTACCTCTGAAAGGTTCGGAAAATTCTCTGCCAAGGCTTCGCCAGTAAAGGAAGTTAATCTCGCCCGAACGAGGACTAGATCCTCAGGGGGAAGATAACCCTACGCCTGGAGCTTGGTCAGTTGGGCCTGAGATACGGAGCAGCTCTCCCAATTGACTTTTTGAGGGCCGTGGGGGCGGGAGGAAGAACTAGGGACGCTAGCCATGGTTGCATGGTTTCTCGAGGCAAGCTCGAAGGATCTTTTCGGGTATGGAATGACATCTGAGATCTAATCTCCTTAAATAGACATCTTCCGTACGCTGTTGAGGGGTTATCTGTAAAAGTGTTTGGACCCTTTGTATTCGTTTGCCACGTGTAAGCTGAGGCAACGGAAGCACAGAAGCCGAAGGGCATGGTATTTAATGTGAAGACCGAGCTGTTCGAGGAAATTTCCTTGCCAAGACCGAAGATGTAAGAGCCAAATATAGCCCTTTGGTTCAGGCACTTTGAAGTATTCAGAGGAGGAACCCGCCTTGCAATGACGAAGACAATCTGCATGCCGGACACGTCGTCATTGAATCCTGGTTCGGGGGCTACTGAGGGAGTCCTGGATAATGGGGTCCTCGGGCATCCGGGCTATGTAACATGGGCCGGACTGATGGGCCGTGAAGATACAAGACTAAAGACTTTCTCCCATGTCCGAAAGGGACTCTCCTTAACGTAGAAGGCAAGCTAGGCGTGCGGATATGAAGATTCCTTCCTTTGTAAACCGACTTTGTACAACCCTAGCCTCCTCCGGTGTCTATATAAACCGGAGAGTTTAGTCCGTAGAGGTATTCACAATCATACAGACTAGACATCTAGGGTTTAGTCATTACGATCTCGAGGTAGATCAACTCTTGTAACCCCTATACTCATCAAAGTCAATCTAGCAAGAAGTAGGGTATTACCTCCATCAAGAGGGCCCGAACATAGGAAAACAATGTGTCCCCTGCCTCCTGTTACCTTCGATCCTTAGACGCACAGTTCGGGACCCCCTACCTGAGATCTGCCGGTTTTGACACCGGCATCGCTCCCCGCGAGTGCTGGCATTTGACGAGGCACATCAAGATGCCTTGCGAGGGGCCGACCTTGTGCTCGGGTAGAAGCTCGCCGCTGGTCTTCCCTTCGTGTCGCAAGGTACCAGTAGGCATTGCGGCGATACCATTGTCGTGAAGTCCACCCCCGAACTCTGGAGGTCGGAGACCTCGTCCTGAGGCGGGTCCTCTCCAGGGAGGGCCTTCACAAGCTCTCGCCCATGTGGGAGGGCTCGTTCAAGGTCGTTCGTGTCTCTAGGCCTGGCTCATTCCACCTAGAAACAGAAGACAGACCCCCATCCAGAACGCCTGAACAATCCAGCATCTCCGCAAGTTTTACCCGTGAAACTCTCACATAATAATGAGTGGGGTTGTAGACGCCCCGGGGTCCTCGCTCGTCGCGTCGCCCCCCGGCCCCGCAGAGGACCCCGCCCACGCCCAAGTGGAAGCACCATGCTCCACGCTGGCAGTCGACACTGCCCACCAATGTCTATGCCCACACCCATGTAATGCCCAGTATGAGATTATACCTCCCACGTGTCGAGGCACGACTTAAAGGCATAATATCATACTGGAATGATCTCAAGAATGGTATCTTTGCACAACTCATGTAAAAGAGGGATGAAATTGCAAAAGAGTAGTTGGCTTACACTCGCCACGTCACACAATGCATTACATAAACATTCATCATCCAAATAACATCAGAGTCCGACTACGGACGAAGACCCAAATGAAAGATACCATAAATAAATAACACAAGGTCCCGATCATCCTAGTAAGAGCCCTACAGATCCTCTGGATAAGACACGTAGTATCACCCACGTTCTTCGTCGAACACCCAGTACAACTCTGTGCCATCATGTGTGTAGTTCACCATAGTACCTGCATCTAGTATTGTGTAGAATCTGTGAGCCACGGAGGACTCAGCAATCCCGTTCCCGGGTAGCAAAACTATCTAAGCCTTGGGTGTGGAACAAGGCTGAAGAACAAGGTTGCAGCTGCACTAGCACTAGCTTACGTGTTTAGAGCGAGAAGAGAAGTGCCAGCGTTCGTCAAAGTGATCACGAAGTGATCCTATCTAAGCACGTCATTCATAACCCCACCGTGTTCACTTCCCGAACCCCTTCGGAAAATGACTGTCACGGTTACTCACGCTGGTAGTGTATTCTGAACATGATGTCAAGTTATCTACAACCGGATATTAACAAATTCCCATCTGCCACATAACCGCGGGCACGGCTTTCAAAAGATCAAACCCTGCAGGGGTGTCCCAACTTAGCCCATCACAAGCTCATGATCTGCGGAGTCGCAACTCCAAGGTGGGAAGACCCGAGTATTCTCGGAATCCCGTGCTCAAGATATACCGACTAAGGTAAAACTTATCCAGCAAGACCTCCCGGCGTGCCGACACCCTGATAGTAGCTGCGCGTATCTCGTCTCAGGCCACGACCGGATGGGAGATTCTATAGGTTTTTACCATCCCTTGAGTTTCCTTGAGGTGGCCCCGCAGAACCCCCAGTTTGGACCAACACTCACGTGGAGCACTGGCCCAGGTTGTTGATTAAGAAAAGGGTTTATAACCCCCTATGCAAGTTTTAGTTGTTAGGCAATGTAAAACCAATGTCGGGCCTTGCTGGAAGAGCTTTAGCGCTAAGCAGGTTATCGAGGGGGGCCCATAAGCCCCAACCGTGTTAGGGACGCATAATCAAGGAACATAACACCGGTTTAAACGGTTCCTAGGGTGGCATGAGTGGAACAAAACACCAAGGAAGAGGCTTAGCCTTCCACCCATTACCAATATATAGATGATTTGGTTTAACAGATTATATATATTGTGATATCTCAACAATAACTTCAACATGAAGCAAGAATCTTCAAATCTTCTCCTGCAACTAACAATGCTATATGAGGGGCTGAGCGAAGCTTACGTAGCCAATCAAAGGTTTTCTAGGTTGGGGGTTAGAGAGGTTCATGGCAACAATAGGAGGCTGACAAACAAACATAGGCATCGAGGCAATAACCTAAAGAGCGATACATCTAGCATAGGCAAAGATAGTAATGATATCTGGGTAAGGTCATCTTGCCTGTTGAGCCGTCGATGGGATCGTAACCTTGCTCCTCACACTCAACCTCGGTAGGAACCTCGTACTCGGTCTCGGCTCCCGGCTCTACTCAACACAAGAACACAACATGGCACAATATCAAACACGGTGCAATGCACAATCAACATGATGCAAGTATCAAATGCGTATGCATGTGGAAGCACTTGAACCTAAGAAGAAGATGATGAAGAAGGCCTCATCTTGGAAAACCAAGTAAGCCACTGGATAGAGGGGAAGATTTCTGTTGAAATCGATATAAAGATCGTCGGAAACGGAGACACGGTTTGCAAAAGGCAAGCAAAACAATATTCACACAAAGCTGCAGTTTACAGCCACATGGCATGTTTGGAGCAAGAAATAATTATGCTACAGCACTCAAACATGGAGACAAAGGGCATGGATGTGAAGTAGACATGATACTTAACAAGCATGAACTTAGAACACCCCCAAAAACCTACTGGAACACAATTAACCAAGCATGGCAAGTTGCAATAAATTTATCCAGACTTAGCCAAAATCTGGGAAGGCAAAAACATCATCATGATGCCGCCTTCGGAGGCACACAACAACATGCATATCAACTCCACTAAGTATATAAAGATCATGGACATGTAGTAGACATAGCATACATCAAACAACGCCATTGGAGCAACTCCATAGGAGGCATGGATCAATAGCAACAAGCTACACCAAATTGATCATGCTGATAAAAACCTGACAGGTAAAATTTATAGCAACTTGAGAGCAAGAAATAAATAAGCTACGGCAGGCCATATGTGCAAGTAAGGGCATGGATGGATAGAGCATAACATGGACAACAAGGATTGATCATTTGACATACTAAAACATGCATGGATTTGAGTGAGGCATCAAGCAAACATGGCATCGGGTTAACATATTTCCAGACTTTGCAGTTTTTTCACTAAGTATAAAACAGTAACATTAGCATGGCATGTTTACAAGCTTGTTTAAGTCACCTCAAGGCATATCATGGAAAGTGGATTGCACCACAACAAAGACCATATGATGGTGCTTCTAAAACATATTGACATGTGGCAAGAAGACAAACACATCAATAGCAATGAGCAAGTCAAAACAGCATCTCACAACAAGTTTCAGCACTTAACAACCACATGCACTTTTGCAACAGAGATTAGCATGGCAATATGATACCTAACACGAATGCTACAACAACCATCATGTAGAGCACTTCAAAAAGGACATTTTGACATATCGTATGCTCCATTTGGATAAACATGCACAAAGTTATCACGTCTCAAACATGGCATCAAATTAACAAGTAACGGTAGTTTTAAACTTATAGCACTCTTGCAACGATGATTAGGGCATCAAGATGAACTCAAACAAGCATGCCACAGTGGAACAAAAAGAAGAGCATATTACCACGACCATTTTGATATATTACACGCCCAAAACGGATCTTCGAGCACGAAGTTACATCCATGAAAAGGAGGCAACAAGATGTAGCAGATCTAGGGACTTAGTGGATTTTATACCTCCCGAAAGTCAAACGTGGACGGAGGCTTGCGGGACGAGGAGATCCCGGGGAGGCGGGGTGGCGTTTGGTTGGCGGGACGGGTGGATCTCGTCCACCCGGATCCAGATCTGGGGCGGCTCGCCGGAGACCGCAGACGGGGGGG
>LR738713.1:360281793-360486701 GCA_902687465.1 Secale cereale
CGGCGCGAGCTGGCCGGAGTAAGCCCGGCGGCGGCGGGGGTTGAAGAGGCACCGGCGGCGGGGTTGAAGAGGGCGGCGGCGAGGCGCGCCGGCGCGGGAGACGGCGTGCGGCGAGGTACTGAGGGCGCCGGCGGCGGGGATTCGCGGAGGCGCGGCGGTGGCGTTCCACCGGAGGTGGCAGGGACGAAATCAGGAGGCTCCGCGGCGGCGGACGGGCGCGCGGACGGGCGGGCCGGCCTCGGGCTCGCGGGCCTGCGGCGGCGCTGGTGGGAGGCGGCGGTGAGCGGACACGTGGCGGCGTCTGATTGGTCCGGCGCGTCCGGGCGGACGTGTCCGGTGGCGCGAGGAGGGAGGAGACTAGGGTTTTGCCCGAAAATTCGGGGGAGGGGGCTAATTTATAGATTCTGGGAGTTAGGAAGGTCCAAATGGGGAGCAGTTTTCGGCCACGCGATCACGATTCGACTACCGAGAGTATGGGAGTGGTTGTGCTGGGTTAGTGGGCTGTTGTGGAGGGGGTCTTGGGCCAAAAAGAAGAGGTGCTTTTAGCCCACTAGGTTAACCGTGAGAGTACCAAACGAACTCCAAACGCGATGAAACTTGACAGGCGGCCTACACGTACTAAAACAACAACGCACGACAAGTCTCACCTCATTCTGGGAACGTTACACGGCCACACATGAAAAAAGGACTCGGGGGTGCCACGGGCACGTGTGTGAGTGTCGGAACTCGAAACGGACAACGGGAAGAGGCGAGAGGGACCGGATTGAAGTGACAACACGAATGCAATGCAATGCACATGATAACATGACATGGATGAAATGCACACACGCAGACGACAAAACGAAGAAACCCGAAATGAAAGAAGAGCCCAAAATGGAATTGTTGAAGTCAACGTTTCATATATTGCCAAAAATGGAAAGTGTTACATCTGGGGTGTTACAGCCCAGTGGTAGCACCATGCTCTGCGCTGGTCGGAAGACTAGCATAGGCACCGGACGCGGCTATTTTTTTGAGTCTTTCTTGTATTCGAATATGCTATTTCTCGAATGAAGTTTGAAGTTTCGCGTCTTTGTTTGGAAAAAGGGAGAATTTTTTCGTTGCGATCTTTGTTTTCTCTCTCTTCGTGTCCGCATCTCTGGAGGCTCACTGTCTGTTGCCTCCCCCTGAGCTCCTTGCGAGTGGGGGCTGGGCACGGTATGCGCCCGCAAGGCCAAGGACACGGTTGCCATGGCCCCGCGCATGGGCACACCTTGCCAAAACTTCCGCGTCCGGCTCCTCGTGCAGTGCTCTAAGAAAAGTCGGCAGACGAGCGCGGCACCAGACCGCGGGCGTACCTCAGGAGCATCGTGCGTTCAGATCTATGGTGCAGGACGGACTCCGGAGGGCGTCTCCGAAGACATGGGTGCCCACAAGTCCCCATGGAGGCTTTGGGTTCAACCGGCCTGAGAGAGCGCGCTGGATCAAAATCTCCGGATGGGTGCACCCTCGCGACGCCGCCGGCCACCATCGACGAACGAGCACGATAAGCTAAGTATCCTGATCACGCTGGGCAGGAGCCCCTTACGTAACACTAGCACGAAAGGCAAAATATTTTTAGGAAATACTAATAAAATGTCACAAGGCCCCAGTTCATTACATGCCCCATGGGGCCCTTCTTGTGTCTTGATACAGAGGAAATAAAAAAAGAGGAGCACCCTCCCGCAGACCGAAGCTCCAAAAGATGGGCCTTGGTGCCACCCGCGCTTACTCGGAGTCCTCCACCTCCTTGACGGTGGCGCGGTGGCTCGGAATCCTCCTGGGTCCGGGCGCGGCGGCTCGTGGTAGTAATCATCGTGGGAGCTCTAGCCGGATGAGGTGATGTTGCTGCTGAAGAACTCGCGACCGTCGCCAAGGGCAAGTTCACCGCCGAGGACGTCGCGGCCGCGGTGGGCGGCGCCATTAGATGGGTGGTCGTCGTTGATGTTGATGTCCTCAAGGCAACACCCCAGGAGCTTGCCGCCCCAGATGATCTTCACGTAAAGCGTTGGCGCTCCATCGTACTTGAATTGCAGAGTGCACCTCCCCACCAAGCCACGGGCACGGGCGAACGCCTCCCAACCGTGGTTCAAGAACACAAACCCCACGGGGTGACCTCGACCTCCGCCCACGAGGCCCTGCTGTCGGTGTCAAAACCGGCAGATCTCGGGTAGGGGGCCCAAGTTGTGAGTCTAAGAATCGATGGTAACGAGGGACACTAGGGACACAATGTTTACCCAGGTTCAGGCCCTCTTAGAGGAGGTAAAACCCTACGTCCTGCTTGATTGTATTCGATGTGTATAGGGCTTACAGGATTTGATCTACCTCGAGATCGTATTGGCTAAACCCAAGCCATCTAGACTATGATTATTCTGATGCCCTCTACGGACTAAACCCTCTGGTTTATATACACACCGGAGGGTCCTAGGGTTATACAGAGTTAGTTCACAGAGGAAGGAAGTATTACACTCGGACATTAAACTTGTTGTTCTACGCACATAGGAGTCCTACCCGGACACGTGAGGTGGTCTTCTGCTTTGTCTTCATGACCCATCAGTCTAGCCCATATCAAATAGACCAGACACCTGAGCACCACCTAATCCAGGACTCCCTCAGTAGCCCACGAACTTGCCTTCAATGACGATGTAGTATCTGGCTTATGTCTTTGGCTTTGCAAGGCGGGTTCTTTATCATACTCTGAATTGATGACAGTCCGACTTTGACCTTTATGCTTTGCCTTTATGATTTCTTCCCATCGTCGCCTCGATTTCCATGCGCCGGGCAAATGCAAATGGCCCACAATATTTTTTACAAATAAGCCCCTTACCATGCAAGGGCGGTATCTATTTAAGGGGGCTAGATCCCCAAATGCCATTCCACATCGCGCAAAGAGCATCAT
Source organism: Secale cereale (assembly GCA_902687465.1). NCBI lineage: Eukaryota > Viridiplantae > Streptophyta > Magnoliopsida > Poales > Poaceae > Secale > Secale cereale. The sequence continues at coordinate 360,284,708 of LR738713.1, forward strand.
AGCAAACCACGAAAAACCGAAAAACATGGCAGACGCCCCTAGCTCTTCCTCGCGCCCTCATGGCCCTCAAGTGGGTGATTGGGGAAGTTGCTCAATGTATCACCTCCAGCTGAATCGACTTCAGACGGAGGGATATCTCTGTGCAGGCAGGATTGGCCTCGATCGGCAAGGAGGCACTAGCAGAAAATTTCCTCAACCCCAACAAGGGGGAGAGGGTGTGCTTCGTTTTGTTTCTTCTGAGGGGCGTAGGATTTCCGATCCACCCCTTCCTCAGAGGTATTGGAATTCTACAGGATCCAGCTGCACAACCTCACACCAGGTTCTATCCTGCACATTTCGGGTTTTGTCGCTCTCTGCGAGCTGTTTTTAGGTTGCGAGGCTCATTTCAAACTATGGAGAAAGTTCTTCTGCCTCGTCCCTCGTTCCCAAGGGGGTTCCATATTTGAAGTGGGCAGCGCCAAAGTATGGCACATAGCCAGATCAGGTTACCTCGTTGGAACTCCCAAGAAGAAGTCCGAAGAATGGACTTTGGAATTGTTTTATATGGAGGACGTTCCCCTTTTGGACCAAGTTTGGCGTGGACTTCTCCAATTCTCCAGTGCTCCTTTGAAGAAACGCTTCAATTGGCACCCTCAGAGCACCAAGCAAGGAGTTAGTGCGGAAGTTAAGAGGTTAGTTAACAAGGTCAGGGTACTTGCCCATTCCAAACTCTTGATAATTGAAGTCATGGCCATCGCGATAAAGCGATGCATCCAGCCCCTTTAGTCCAGGGGCACCCCTTATGGTGTCACAACAGAACGGATGACACCTCTTGTTCCAAGCGCAAGGGTCCGGATACCCCAACCACTATGGCCGCCGTTCTGGCAGATCTTTATAAGGGGGAGAAAGAAGAATTCGCCCGTTTAAGTTGTCGGGAAGGTTTTTCCATGTATAACCCTATCGAATGGGTAAGTTTTTTGATTATCAGCATTATCCAACCTCATTATTGAGATGTGATAATCAAATTATTCCAGTCGTCTTAAAACAGACATGGAGGAAGGTGGTCGAAAAGTTTCATTGCCCCTCCCCACAGCCAGAGGACTATGCTCGCAACGAAGACCCCGGATTCCACGAGGATACGGATATATTTATAGTGCTTGCTAATGGAGTCTTTTATAAAGCAAGCCTTGACGGCTCGGAAATGGCTATTATGGCCAATTACCCCGGCCTTCTCCCTTCCCCCGATGGAAGTACTCAGAGGACATCCTCAAAAAAGGAGCCCCCCACTCGCGCCTCACCCGTCGCATTGAATCGTGCTCCAAAGGGTCGGCGCTCAGCGAGTCGCACTCCATCGAGGGCGGCTTCTAGGTAGACAGCGCCTATGCAGGGCGAGCCTTCAAAGCGAAAGGAATTCGGGAGCACCGTCGAGCCCCCTCCTTCACCAAAGAGGTATGACCTTTAATACGTGCTTAGGCATAAGACCAGATTGTCACATTTCTCCTCCCATCTTATTTTAGAAGGAGCGTATGACGAACCGTGTCCCAGTTAGCCGATCACCGGCTAATCCGGCATCGGACTCATCAACCAGGACAAGAGCCAATACATATGCAGCACCAAATTATCCACCTCATGAGGATTCGGATGACGTATCCGTCACAAATTCCGAAGTGGAGAGCACGATGAACATCGACGACTGAAAGAGGCCATGTGTGCTCCAATTTTCATTGAGCAGGAATTCAATGCCTTCAGCTCCATGGATGCATATATCCTAGCCATCTGGGATGGACTTGCGGAAATGGCTCACCTGTTTTCAAATGATATATAGGTAAAAATCCGTTTAAATTTAATAGGTATATGCCAGTAGCCCCCGTGACTTGAAGCGGTTAGTCCAATCGATTTAAGGATTGTTATGACAACATGTTCTCAAATAGATGAACACCGCGCTGTCCCAGGAGCTTGAAAGGAGCCGAATAAGGCTGAATCCCGCCACCACAGAGCTAGAGGAAGTGAAGAAATTCACGAGGGGCGCTCATGGTAAGGAAAAATAATATTCGAAAAAATGATCCGCTGCAATGATGTTTAAGCATACATTGTTGTATTTTGGTAGCGGAATCTATAGGTCAACTTGAAGAGAGCTTAAAGGCTCCCCAGAAAGGCCAGGAATATGCTGAGAGGCAAGAAGCAGCCGGTCGTCGAGTACTCGCATGGACCATATATCAAAAGAACAAATTGGAGGAGGAAAAGGATAATCAAGCCGAAGAGATAAAGATATTAAAGGCTCAATTATCAGATGCACTAAAAGAAAATAAAAAGTTGAAAGGCGGCATATTCGGTGTGGCCTTTGAACTATCCAATGAACTCGTATTATCCGGTAATTCAGAGTATTATAATGTTGTTCTCGCTGGTCTGTTAACCAAGCGTCTTGAAGAAGAAGTATATGGATTCCAAGGTGGCATACTAAAAGGGCTTTCCATAGTGCATGAGCGGGCCCGGAAAGCCATGAAGAGTATGGTCAAAGCCTTATGGCCATTCGATGCCCCTCCAGAAAGTATGGAGGATTTGGTGAACCTATTCAAAGGTGCCCGGCGCCGTTTTGAGCTATGGAAGGCTTCAGCATGCCGGGAAGGTGCACAAGAGGCATGGGCGATGGTGAAAACACGCTACACCAGGGTCGAGCTGAATCGTATGGCCCGAGTTGGACCTCGGGGACAGGACGGAAAAGAGATTCCCGTGAACTTGGTATACGACCAAGTGATGATAGCTGCGAAATATTTGCAGGAAGACTGTAGCTTAAACAATCTTATAGATGGCATAGATAAATAATAGGCGTTCGATTCTATGTATCAATGTACTTTATCATCAAACTTATCTCCAACCGAACTTGTCAAAATTAGTCATGGCAGGCCTTCCCCTTCAACCTCCGAACCAAAGGGTTGGAGTGTTTCTGGATACCATGTTTGAATGTAATAAACACTCATTATGTTCAGAAACTAGGCAATCCAGTCATATTGCTTAAACAGACAAAATTTGTCTGAAGAGTTACGTTATATTACTATTAACGTAAGAAACATCTTCCAAGGAAAATAGTTTCGTTAAGGGTTCCTTTCCTTGGGTCAGCATGCTTAATTATGCATGCCTAGGATTTGATCCAAAAGATAGAATTACGGGCAGTCTATCCCTTATTTTTTAGAAGAATTACATAAACGTAAATAATTTTTCTTTGCTTGCCGACCAATTATTCCCTTAATAACGCTAGCTTTCGGCTTCACCCGTTTGAGGTACAGATCCAGATTACCCGGTTGTAACAATCGCAGAGGTGCTCCCTTTACACCCTATCCGAACAATCGGGAACATAGGGTATAAACACACGAGCGAGGCAACCCAGCTTGGCAAAAACTTAAGTCATAGAGGTGCATATAATGGCAAAAAATGTATAGAACAAATGACGTAGACAATGTAGACAACAAGCTTTTAGTAGTAAGCTTAGTCAAAGAAGCGCCTAGTTATCGTGGGGTACATACATTTAAAGACGTGTACCCCTAACAGTTCGGTAGATCCGAACACATCCCGAGGCATTAAAAGGAAAAATAAAAAAGGAGAGGAGAAAAAGGAACCTAGTCAAGAAAAATAAAGAAAAGGTGCTACCGAACTATCCGTAGAATCGTCGGAGCCGAGAAGTGTTCCATGGATTCGGCTCAAGGCGATTATCCGATGCATTACTAAGGCAATAGGCTCCTCATGTGAGAACTTCACCTTTGATGAAGGGCCCCTCCCATCTTGGTTTGAGCTTATCCTTTTTCTTCTCTGGGAGACGCAAGGCGAGATTGCCAACGTTGTATGTTTTGGCCCGCACTTCTCTGCTTTGGTATCACCTAGCCTATTGTTGATAAAATGCGGAACGAGCTTGCGTGATATTGTGCTCCTCTCCGAGGCCGTCTAGGTCATCCTGCTGATCGAGCTCGGCTTCTCGCTCTTCGTACATACGCACTCGAGGTGAGTCATGAATAATGTCGCAGGGAAGAACAACTTATGTGCCGTACACCATGAAGAAAGGTGTGTATCCAGTTGTTCGGTTAGGTGTGGTCCGCAGCCCCCAGAGCACAAAATTGAGTTCCTCAACCCATTGCTTATCTGACTCCCATAGGGAGCGTACCAGTTGGGGTTTAATGCCGCTCATTATTAGGCCATTGGCCCATTCAACCAGACCATTTGTTTGAGGGTGATAGACGGATGCATAATCAAGTTTAAGGCCCATATTAGCACACCAGTTTTTCACCTCATCGGATGTAAAATTGGAGCCATTATTAGTGATAATGTTGTGCGAGACACTGTAGCGGTGTAGCACGCCGGATATAAAGTCAATCACTGGACTTGCTTTGGCCATTTATACTGGTTTCACCTCTATACACTTAGTGAATTTATCCACCATAACTAGTAAATACTTCTTTTGTGGCTTCCCCCTTTAAGGGGTCCAACCATATCAAGCCCCCACACCGCAAAGGGACAGGTGATGGGGATTGTTCTTAAGGCGGCGGGAGGCATATGACTTTTATTGGCGAAAAGCTGACATCCCACATAACGTTGGACAAGGGCTTGTGCGTCTGCTCGGGCTGTTGGCCAGAAAAAACCTATCCCAAAAGCTTTGCTTACGAGGGTCCGAGCTATGGCGTGATGGCCGCCCAGACCAAAATGTATTTCGGCCAAGAGTTTTCATCCCTCCTCTGTGGACATGCACCTTTGGAGACACCAGTAGTGCTTTTCTTGTACGACTCACCTTTGTGAACTTTGTAGGCTTTAGAACGCTGAACTATGCGACAGGCCTCATTTTGATCATCGGGAAGCTCTTGCCTATTAAAGTAGGCCAGGAAGGGTTTGGTCTAGGGAGCAATAACGGCCATGACCTCATGAGCAGAGGGTGTTATTTCAGTATCCGAACCCCTGATGATATTTGTATTGTGTTTGGTTTCTTGTGGCCTGATCAGGTCCGAACTAGCATCTTTACTCTCGTCCATCCATACCACGGATAGCTTGAAGAGCCTTTCCATAAAGGTGTTAGGCAGGACAGGGTCGCGCTTGGCGCCCATGCGAGCGAGTATGTCCGCTGCCTGGTTATTGTCTTGAGCGACATGACAAAATTCGAGCCCCTCGAACCGAGCCGATATTTCTAATACGACATTTTGATATGCCGCCATTTTTGGATCTTTTGAATCAAACTCTCCATTTACCTAAGATATTGCCAGGTTTGAGTCTCCACGCACCTCTAGGCGTTTTATGCCCATGGAGACAGCCATGCGGAGACCATGTAGTAATGCCTCGTATTCGGCATCATTGTTGGAGTCTGTATACATGATTTGCAACATGTAGCAGACTGTGTCCCTGTAGGGGATGTTAAGATGATGCCAGTCCCCCGTCCGGCTAGCATCTTAGAGCCGTCAAAGTACATGGTCCAGTTGGAGTATGAACTGTACTATTTAGGGAGCTCGGCTTTCGTCTACTCTGCAACGAAGTCGGACAACACATAAGATTTGATAGCTTGGCGTGGCTTGTATGTTATTTCAAACGGTAAGAGCTCAATGGCCCATTTAGCTATGCGGCCGCTGGCGTCCCTGTTGTTTATAGTGTTGTTAAGTGGTACTTCGGATGCCACCATGATCGAACACTCTTGAAAATAGTGTCAGAGTTTTCGGGATGCCATAAAGACCGCATAAGCTATCTTTTGATAGTGAGGGTATTAGGATTTGCATCGTGTAAGGACCACCGATATGTAATAGAGTGGTTTTTGGATGGGGAATTTATGTCCCTCTTCCTCTCGTTCGACGACGAGTACAATGCTCACTACCTAGTGACTTGCTGAGATGTAAAGCAACATAGGCTCGCCAACACTTGGGACGGCTAGGTTTGGGTTGCCTGCTAATAAGGTTTTTATTTCTTCCAATCCGGCTATGGCTGCTGTCATCCATTCGAAGTTGTCGGTGCGTCTAAGCGGTCTATAAAGTGGTAATGCTTTTTCTCCTAATCTGGAGATGAAGCGGCCTAAAGCCACCATGCACCCTGCTAGCTTTTAGACCTGCTTTAAGTCTGTTGGTGTAACCAGTTGCGACAAGGCTCGGATTTTAGCTGTGTTTGCTTCAATTCCTCTATGGGAGACAATGAACCCTGGTAGCTTTTCAGCTGGAACGCCGAAGACGCATTTTTCCAGATTGAGCCGTATGTCGTATATTCAGAGGTTATCAAATGTGAGGCGGAGATCATCCACAAATGATTTGACGTGTTTAGTCTAGATGACCACGTCATCCACATATGCTTCAACTGTCTTGCCGATTTGTTTTTACAAGCATGTTTGAATCATGCATTGATAAGTGGCACCAGCATTTTTAAGCCCAAAAGGCATAGTGTTGAAACAAAAAGGCCCGTATGGGGTGATGAACGCTGTTGCGGCCTGGTCGGACTCCTTCATTTTAATTTGATGGTATCCAGAGTAGGCATCGAGGAAACACAGTGAGTGATGTCCCGCTGTTGCATCAATGATCTGGTCAATGCGGGGCAGCGGAAAAGGGTCCTTAGGGCATGCCTTATTGAGGTGTTTGAAATCGACACAAAGGCGCCAGGACTTGTCCTTCTTTGGCACCATGACCATGTTGGCTAGCCAATCCAGGTGTTTGATTTCTCTGATGAACTCAGCCTCAAGTATTTTGGCTAGCTCCTCCCCCATACCTTGTTGTTTGGGTTCAGAAAATCACCGCAGTGATTGCTTGACTGGTTTGAACCCTTCGATTATGTTGAGGCTGTGTTCAGCCAGTCTTCGTGGGATCCCGGGCATGTCCGAAGTGTGCCAGGCAAAGATATCCCAATTGTCACATAGGAACGCGCGTAAGGTGGTGTCTACCGTCGGGTCCAGCTGTGCTCCGATGGATGTTGTTTTATTGGGATTCATTGGGTGCACTTAAATTTAACTATTTCATCAGTTGGCTTAAAAGAGGTGGATTTAGGTCTCTTGTCGAGAATCACATCATCCTTGTCCACCGTGGATCGAAGGGTGGTTAACTCTTCGGTCGCAAAGGCTTCGAATTGTGTTAAGAGCCAAGGATGCGGTTTTGTTTTCGGCGCGGAGTGCTTTATCCGGATCACTCGTAATTGTGATTATTCCATTGGGCTCTGGCATTTGAAGCTTCATGTACCCATAATGGGGTACGACTTGGAAACTTGAGAAAGCGTCCCGCCCTAGAAGGGTGTGATATCCACTATTGAAGGGAACAATGTGAAAGAGCAACTCCTCTGACCTGTAATTTTCAGGCGGGCCAAATACTACATCAAGTTTGATTCTCCATGAACATCGTGCTTCTTGACCGGGGATGATGCCTCGAAAGGTGGTATTTCTTTTCTTGATGCGTGTTCTATCGACCTGCATTTTGTCGAGCATGTCCTCGTAAATGAGGTTAAGCCCACTACCGCCATCCATGAGCACTTTGGTAAGTCGAAAACCATCCACAATGGGGTTTAGTACTAAAGTGGCGGGTGCTCGGACTGATTGAGCCCTTGGTTCGTCGTCAGTGGTGAAGGCTATTGCCGCATCGTTCCATGGGCTCACTGCGGTTACTTGGTGGACTTAAGCCGATTATTTGAAGAGAAAGTCTTGAAGACCATAAGGACGTTAAAATCGTCATCTTACGGAGTGTGTTTCTCTGGAGTGGTGGTGGTGTGGATGGCCTCACCACTTTTAGCTACCTACCGGAGTACCCAACATGCTCGAAGGATGTGAGTTGAGTCTGTGCTTGACTTCGCATGTATCGGATAGGGCTTGTGGATGATTTTGTCAAGAATGGGCATGTATCCCGCAAAGGGTTTGTTTTTCTTGCCGACGGGCTTATGATCGAGTGCCCCATGAGGGTGTATCCGTTTTGCCCGGGCAGTACATTGATTGAAAGCAGCAAGTTCCAACTGGGTTTTCTGGGCCTTCCCTGTGCTTTCCATTGTGCAGTACTCCCGTACTAAGTGCGGTAATTCCATGAAACTCTGTATGTGACGGCGGTCAAGGACATTCAAAATTCCCTCATCGGTACAATTGTGATGTAAGACCGGAACTGCATCGTCGTCGCAACAATCTTTAGTCTTGATTATGACAAGTAGGAACCTGGCCTGGAAGTGATGGACCATTTCCTGAGGTTGCTGTCGTACATACATCAGGTCATATATGTCTGGCAAGCCTGAATTACTTGGAGAGTATTGATTGCGGTGGGTGGGTGGGCTAAAACCCAAATCATGACCCAAGATTGTATTCAGAGTTTGCAAAATCTCCGAGGTCGGCACTTTGGGTCCGGGAGGATCCAAGTGCTCCCCGGACTCTATGTCCGACCCTGAGTTAGGAGGACGCGGAGTCACACCCCAAGGAAGGCTATCTGGCTCAAGGGATTCGGAGGTCCGAACATAGCTGGTCTTCAGTTTAGGAGAAGAAGTGTTTTCGGCTCATTCCTCAATGACCGCTACAAGGTGAGTGATCGGTGGGAGATTTATTTCCCTCTGGTCAGGATTAAGCCCGACCCGATCATTGCCCGTTGAAAGCCCTAGGACGGCGATGCGATCTAGCAGCTCATTTAAGGATGACGTGTCCGCCGGATCCATCTTCTCAGAGTATTCGAGACCGATGCAGGGGTGGTGCTTGGTGATCACGGGGGACACTGCCGGCTTGATGGCCATGCAGGCACCCACGGTGAAACCGTCGAGCTGGAGGACCTGTCCCGAAGTCAGGCTCCTTCCAAAAGTGATATCGTCATTGATGACAAGGCGAGCCATAGATCGCTTTTCGCGACTACACAACGGAGCTCTCAATGAAAGCACCATTGTCGGTGTCAAAACCGACAGATCTTGGGTAGGGGGGCCTAAGCTGTGAGTATAAGGATCGATGGTAACGAGGGACAATAGGGAGACTACGTTTACCCAGGTTTGGGCCCTCTTAAAGGAGGTAAAACCCTATGTCCTGCTTGATTGTATTCGATGTGTATAGGGGTTACAAGAGTTGATCTACCTCGAGATCGTATTGGCTAAACCCTAGTCGTCTATCCTATGATTATTTTGATGCCCTCTATGGACTAAACCCTCTGGTTTATATACACACCGGAGGGGCCTAGGGTTATACAGAGTCGATTCACAGAGGAAGGAAGTATTACACCCGAACATTAAACTTGTCATTCCACGCACATAGGAGTCCTACCCGGACGCGGGAGGTCGTCTTCTTCTTTGTATTCATGACTCATTAGTCCGGCCGATATCGAATTGACCGGACACCTGAGGACCCCCTAATCCAGGACTCGCTCACATGCTGCTGCAGTCATCGGTCTGCAGCAATAGGCCGCCCGACCCTCCAGCTGACATCTCCTGTGCGAAGAAGTCTGAGAGGCGGAGCTAGGGGTCCTCCGGCCTCTCCACCCACACCACGAATTCCCGAGACACGTCGGCCGAGTTGAGTTGTGGGCGCGGCGGCCGGGCGACCGCCGATCGCCCCTTGCCCCGACCATGATCGCCGCTACCTCCACCGCCCCCACCACGGCGGCGGCCCATCCCGCGGCTATGAGGGGCAATGCGAACGCCGACAAAGGTGCGCTTGCGCCCTGGAATGGCGACCGCCAATGTACCAGAGTCCTTGTGAGGATGTCCACGCCTCCTTTTCAGAGGGGCTGACTCTGGCCTCTCCAGCAGAGCCTTCCCTTTATCGGCAGCTGAAAATCTCCTCACTGGCGCCATAGATGCCCTAGCTAGATAGTGATGCGACGAAGGAGGAGAAAGAGGTGAGCGGAAAGAACATGAAGATCGGTTGGGGCTCCCCCCCAAACATTTATAGGCAAAGGAAGGTTAACCGGCGCCCTCCAAAACCCAGGCAATGATGGCCCTGCTGCATGCTAATGCTTGCTAGAACTACGTCGGTGTTTCCCCAAACAGGAAGGGATGATGCAGCATAGCAACGGTAGGTATTTCCCTCAGTGATGAGTCTAAGGTTATCGAACCAGTAGGAGAACCAAGCAACACAACATAAACGGCACCTGCACACAAATAATGAATACTCGCAACCTAACATGTAAAAAGGGGTTGTCAATCCCTTTTGGGTAACGGCGCCTAGAGATAGGCAAACAGACGTGAGAGAGTTGTAAATATTGATAGATCGAACACCAAATATGATAAATTGCTGAAAGGTATTTTGTATTTTTGGTTTAATAGATCAGAAAATAAAAACAAAGGAAAAGTAGATCGCAAAGGCAAATATATAAGAAAGAGACCCGGGGGTCGTAGGTTTCACTCGTGGCTTCTCTCGTGAAAATAGCAAACGGTGGGTGAAAAATTATTGTTGGGAAATTGATAGAACTTCAAAAAATCATGACGATATCCAGGCAATGATCATTATATAGGCATCACGTCCAAGATTAGTAGACCGACTCCTGCCTGCATCTACTACTATTACTCCACACATCGACCGCTATCCAGCATGCATCTAGTGTATTAAGTTCATGGAAAAATGGAGTAATGCAATAAGAATGATGACATGATGTGGACAAGATCTATTTATGTAGAAATAGACCCCATCGTTTTATCCTTAGTAGCAATGATACATATGCGTCAGTTCCCCTTCTGTCACTGGGATCAAGCACCGTAAGATCGAACCCACTACAAAGCACCTATTCCCATTGCAAGATAAATAGATCAAGTTGGCCAAACAAAACCCAAATATCAGAGAAGAAATACGAGGCTATAAGCAATCATGCATATAAGAGATCCAAGAAGACTAAAAATAACTTTCATGGATATAAAAATATAGGTCTGATCATAAACTCAAAGTTCATCAAATCCCAACAAACACACCGCAAAAAGAGTTACATCATATGGATCTCCAAGAGACCATTGTATTGATAATAAAAAGAGAGAGAGGAAGCCATCTAGCTACTAACTACGGACCCGTAGGTCTACAGAGAACTACTCACGCATCATCGGAGAGGCACCAATGGAAGTGGCGAACCCCTCCGTGATGGTTTCTAGATTGGATCTTGTGGTTCTGGACTCTGCGCCGGCTGGAATTGATTATCGCTGACTCCCCTAGGGTTTCTAGAATATTTGGGTATTCATAGAGCAAAGAGGCGGTCCAGGGGCACCAAAGGTGGGTACAACCCACCAGGGCGTGCCTGGGCCTCCTGGCACGCCTTGGTGGGTTGTGCTCCCCTCGGAGCACCCCCTAGGTGCTTCTCCGGCCCACTGGATGTCTTCTTGTCCAAAAAAATCACAATTTGTTTTGCTGCATTTGGACTCCGTTTGGTATTGATTTCCTATGATGTAAAAACATGCAGAAAACAGCAACTGGCACTTAGCACTATGTCAATAGGTTAGTACCAAAAAATGATATAAAATGACTATAAAATGATTATAAAACATCCAAGAATGATAATATAACGGCATGGAACAATAAAAAATTATAGATATGTTGGAGACGTATCAGCATCCCCAAGCTTAATTCCTGCTCGTCCTTGAGTAGGTAAATGATAAAAACAGAATTTTTGATGTGGAATGTTGCCTAACATTAACATGTCATATCATATTCTTTTCTTTATAGCATGGACATTTGGACTTCTATATGGTTCAAAGCAATAGTCTAGTTTTGACATGAGATTTAAATACTCAAGCATATCAACAAGCAACCATGTCTTTAAAAATATCAATGCTAAAATAAGTTATCCCTAGCCAATCATGCTCAAGCATTGATCCATTCATGAAACACACTTGCATATTAACTACACCCAATACTCAAGTACGATACTAGTGCCTCCTAGTTGATGTTTTATAAGAGAAGATGGAGACTCAAATTCAAAATAAATATTGCATGAAGTAAAGGAAAGGCCCTTCGCGGAGGGAATTAGGGATTTGTAGAGGTGCCAGAGCTCAAAGCTTAAATTGAGAGATAAAATTATTTTGGGTGGCATACTTTTCCCACCAACGAAAACGACTTAGAGTTCCCAACACTTTCCATGCTAGATATATCATAGGTGGTTCCCAAACATAAAATAAAGTGTATTCCTTTCTCCACCAAACTTTCACAAGCCATGGCTAACCGTATCCACGGGTGCCTTCCATACCAACACTTTCCAAGGAATTTATTATTTGACAACATAAAGTAAATTCATTTTTTTCATTTCGCGACTGGGCATCCCTAATACCTTTGCCTTACTCTTGTGCAATAACAAGTGAATAAACACTCATCGTGAGAATAACACATCTAGCATGGAAAATATTGGCCACCCCTCACCACCTCACGAGCGGTACGAGCACACGAAAGATAAATTTATTTTGAAAATTAGAGATGGCACATACAAATTTGCTTAGAATGGCAAAAGAATACCGCATATAGGTAGGTATAGTGGACTCATGTGGCAAAACTGGTTTAAAGGATTTTGGATGCACAAGTAGTGATCATACTTAGTGCAAAATGAAGGGTAGCAAAAGATTGAGAAGCGACCAACCAAGAAACAAATAATATCGTAAGTGAGCATTAAGCATAATTAACACTGAATAATGCACCACAAGGAGGATGTAATTTCATTGCATGACTATTGACTTTCGTGCTTCGATAGGGAATCGCAAACCTTAACGCCAATATTCTTACTAAAGCACAATTACTCATCAACATGACTCACATATCACATCGTAATATCTCAAAACTATTACAAGGAATCAAGTTTATTTTGTCCAATGATCTTCATGAAAGTTTTTATTATATCCTTCTTGGATATCTATCACTTTGGGACTAATTTTCATGTGTTGCTTTTGATAAGCTCAAACAAATATAAGTGAAGATCATGAGCATAATTTTTTCCTTTCACTCAAAATAATTTAAGTCAAGCAAGAGAGAATTTGTTCAAAAATATTAAAGCACACCATGCTCAATAAAGATATAAGTGAAGTACTAGAGCAAATCCATAGCTCATAAAAATTTAAGTGAAGCAAAGAGAGCTATTCTAACAAGTCATGGCATAATTATGGCTCTCTCAAATAGGTGTGTCCAGCAAGGAATCAAGACTTAAAAAGCAAAACAAAACAAGCAAAGACTCATATCATACAAGGCGCTCCAAGCAAAACACATAGTATGTGACAAATAAAAATATAGCTTCGAGTAAATACCGATGGTCGTTAGAAGAAAGAGGGGATGCCACTCGGGGCATCCCCAAGCTTAGTTGCTTGCTTCTCTTTGGATAATAGCTTGGGATGCCATGGACATCTCCAAGCTTAGGATATTCTTACTCCTTATTCCTTCATCCATCATAACATCACCCAAAACTTGAAAAAACTTCAATCACACAAAGCTCAACAAAAACCTTCATGAGATCCGTTAGTATAAGAAAACAAATCACTACTATAAGTACTGTAGCAAACCAATTCATATTTTATTCTTGCATTATATCTATTGTGTTCCAACTTTTCTACGGCAAAATGTCATCAAATAAAACCATAGAATCATCAAAACAAGCGCACGACGCAAATAAAACAGAATTTGTCAAAAAACAGAACAGTATGTAGCAATCTGGATATTTTGAATACTTCTGTAACTCTATTTTTTTGAAAAATTAGGACCGCGCGAAAAATTTGTATATTAATCTTGTGCAAAAAGAATTAACTCAAAAACATTCTTCTATTGAAAATGCGAATTTTTTTCGTGAGTGCAAAATTTTAAGTTTTTCAGCAAGATCAAATCTACTATCACCCAACCAGATCCTAAAGGCTTTGCTTGGCAGAAACGTTTATTCAAACCACAAAAACACATCCAAACAGAGGTATTATTGTGTATTTTATTGAAAATAGCAAGAAAACCAAAAAGGCAAGAGATAGAAGTTGGGTTGCCTCCCAACGAGCTCTTTCTTTATAGCCATTAAGATACGCTTAAGATTTCAATGATGCTCACATGAAAGATAAGAATTGAAGCACAAAGAGAGCATCATGAGACATGTGACAAACACATTTAAGTCTAACATACTTCCTATGCATAGGCATTTTGTAGGCAACCAAATTATCAAGACAAGAAATATCTAGCATATGCAAGGGAGAAGAATAAAACATTAGCAATCTCAACATAACGAGAGGTAAATTAGTGACATGGAAATTTCTACAACCATATTTTCCTCTCTCATAATAATTGCATGTAGGATCATACTCAAATTCAACAATATAGCTATCACATGACATATTCTCTATATGATCCACATGCATGCAAAATTGACACTCTTCCAAAATAGTGGGATCATCATCAAATAAAGTCATGACCTCTTCAAACCCACTTTGATCACTCTCCAAATATGTGGGATTCTTTTTACCTAAAGTTGTCACTCTTCCAAACCCACTTTCAATATCACTGCAACCATAATTATCAATAACATGTTCATCATGAGGCATAAATAAATTTTCAAGATCATAGGAAGAATCACTCCAATCACGATCATTGCAATAAGTAGAGGACATATCAAAATTAGCATCCCCAAGCTTGGGGTTTTGCATATCATTAGCACAATTGATACTAATAGAATTTATAATAACATCATTGCAATCATGCTTTTCATACAAGGAACTACCATGAATTACTTCGTAAATTTCTTCTTTTATCACTTCATTACAATTTTCAGATTCATGAATCTCAAGCAAAACTTCATAGAGATAATCAAGTGCTCTCAACTCACTAGAAATTGGTTCAACATAATCGGGTATTTTGAAAAGATTCACAATTAGATGAGGATCCATATCAATAGATTTTTAGCAAGCAAAGATGTAAGAAAATAGAAGGTACATGGAAACACAAGCAAAGATAACAAACAAGATGGCAAGCAAAAAGATAGATCTGACGAGAAAACAACAAACGAAAAAGAGGGCGAATAAAAACGGTAAATTTTTGTGAAGTGGGGGAGATCAAAATGAGAGGCAAATGGCAAATCATGTAAATTGAAAGGAGATGAGATTCGTGATTAGGAACCTGGTAGATGTTGATGATGTCTCCCCGGCAATGGCGCCAGAAATTCCTTTTGATGCTTGCTAGAACTACGTCAGTATTTCCCCAAAGAGGAAGGGATGATGCAGCACAACAACGATAGGTATTTCCCTCAGTGATGAGACCAAGGTTATGGAACCAGTAGGAGAACTAAGCAACACAACATAAATGGCACCAGCACACAAATAACAAATACTTGCAACCCAGCGTGTAAAAGGGGTTGTCAATCCCTTTCGGGTAACGGTGCCTAGAGATAGGCAAACGGGCCTAAGAGAGTTCTAAATATTGATAGATCGAATGAAAAATAAGATAAACTGCAGCAAGGTATTTTTGTATTTTTGGTTTAATAGATCTAAAACTAAAAGCAAAGGAAAAGTAGATCGCAAAGGCAAATAATATAAGAAAGAGAACCGGGGGCCGTAGGTTTCACTATTGGCTACTCTCGAGAAAATAGCAAATGGGGGGTGAACAAATTACTGTTGGCCAATTGATAGAACTTCAAATAATCATGACGATATCCAGGAAATGATCATTATATAGGCATCACATCCAAGATAAGTAGACCAACTCCTGCCTACATCTACTACTATTACTCCGCACATCGACCGCTATCCAGCATGCATCTAGTGTATTAAGTTCATGGAAAAACAGACTAATGCAATAAGAACGATGACATGATGTAGACAAGATCTATTTATGTAGAAATAGACCCCATCATTTTATCCTAAGTAGCAACAATACATATGTGTCGGTTCCCCTTCTGTCACTGGGATCAGGCCCCGTAAGATCGAACCCACTACAAAGCACCTCTTCCCATTGCAAGATAAATAGATCAAGTTGGCCAAACAAAACCCAAATAACCGAGAAGAAATATGAGGCTATAAGCAATCATACATATAAGAGATCAAAGAAGACTCAAATAACTTTCATGGATATAAAAAGATTTCATTGAATCCCAACAAACACACTGCAAAAAGGGTTACATCATATGGATCTCCAAAGAGGCCATTGTATTGATAATCAAAGAGAGAGAGGAAGCCATCTAAATACTAACTACGAACCCGTAGGTCTACAAAAATCTACTCACGCATCATCAGAGAGGCACCAATGGAAGTGGTGAACCCCTCCGTGATGGTGTCTAGATTGGATCTGGTGGTTCTGGACTCTGCGGCGGCTGGAATTGATTTTTGTCGACTCCCCTAGTGTTTCTGGAATATTTGGGTATTTATAGAGCAAAGAGGCGGTCTGGGGGCACCCGAGGTGGGCACAACCTACCAGGGCGTGCATGGGCCTCCTAGCACGCCCTGGTGGGTTGTGCTCCCCTCGGAGCACCCCCCCAGGCGCTTCTCCGGCCCACTAGATGTCTTCTGGTCCAAAAAATGCGTGGTGGCAGCGCAGGAAGCAGTCTGGATGAAGGAGTTCATCACCGACCTAGGAGTCATTCCAAGCGCGTCAAGCCCGATGACTCTCTTCTGTGACAACACTGGTGCTATTGCTATTACCAAGGAGCCCAGGTTTCACAAGAAGACCAAGCACATCAAGCGCCGTTTCAACTCCATCCGGAATTTTGTTCAGGATGGAGACATAGATATTTGTAAAGTGCATACGGATCTGAATGTCGCAGACCCGTTGACTAAACCTCTTTCACGGGCAAAACATGATCAACACCAGAACTCTATGGGTGTTCGATTCATCACAATGTAACTAGATTATTGACTCTAGTGCAAGTGGGAGACTGTTGGAGATATGCCCTAGAGGCAATAATAAAAGCATTATTATTATATCTCCTTGTTCATGATAATTGTCTGTTATTCATGCTTGAATTGTATTGTACGGAAACAGCGATACATGTGTGAATACACAGACCACATTGAGTCCCTGGTAGGCCTCTAGTTGCCAGCTCGTTGATCAACAGATGGTCACGGTTTCCTGACCATGGACATAGGATGTCAGTGATAACGGGATCACATCATTAGGAGAATGATGTGATGGACAAGACCCAAACTTGAGCATAACACGAGATCGTATAGTTCGTAATGCATAAGCTTTTCGGTGTCAAGTATTTATTCCTTAGACCATGAGGTTGTACAACTCCCGGATACCGTAGGAGTACTTTGGGTGTGCCAACCGTCACAACGTAACTGGGTGTCTATAAAGGTACGCATCGGGTATCTCCGAAAGTGTTTGTTGAGTTGGTACGAACCAAGACTGGGATGTTGTCACTCCGTATGACGGAGAGGTACCTCTGGGCCCACTCGGTAAGACATCATCATAATGAGCTCAATGTGACTAAGTAGTTAGTCACGGGATGATGGATTACGGATCGAGTAAAGAGACTTGCCATGACGAGATTGAACAAGGTATCGGGAATACCGACGATCGAATCTCGGGCAAGTATCGTACCGATGGACAAAGGGAATAACATACGGGATTGAGTGAATCCTTGACACGGTGGTTCATCCGATGAAGATCATCGAGGAACACGTGGGAACCAACATGGGTATCCAGATCCCGCTGTTGGTTATTGACCGGAGAGTGGTCTCGGTCATGTCTACGTGTCTCCCGAACCCGTAGGGTCTACACACTTAAGGTTCGGTAACGCTAGGGTCGTAGAGATAAATGCACGTGGAAACCCGAAAGTTGTTCGGAGTCCTGGATGAGTTCCCGGACGTCACGAGGAGTTCCAAAATGGTCCGGAGGTAAAGATTGATATATAGGAAGTCCAGTTTCGGCCAACGGGTGATCTCCGGGGGTCACCGGGAGCGTCCCGGGACCACCGGAGGGGCCCCGGGGGTCCACCGGGTGGGGCCACCCATCCCGGTGGGGCCCCTAGGCCGCAAGGGGAAGTGTCCAGCCCTCTGGGCTGGCGCACCACTAGGGGGCCCACCTCCCCATGCGCCTAGGGTTAAAACCCTAAGGGGGAGGGGGGCTCCACTTGCCTTGGGGGCAAGGAACCCCCCTGGCCGCCGCCCCCTTGCAGATTGGATCTGCAGGGGGCCCAAGCGCACCCCCCTGTCCCCTATATATATGTGGGGAGGGAGAGGGCAGCCGCACCCAAGCCCTGGCGCCTCTCCCCCTCCCGTCACACCTCCATACTCCCACGCAGGGCGCTCGGCGAAGCCCTGCTGCGATCTCCACTACATCCGTCATCACGCCGTCGTGCTGCCGGATCTCTGATGACTTCTCCTCCCCCCTTGCTGGATCAAGAAGGAGGTGACGTTGCTGCACCGTACGTGTGTTGAACGCGGAGGTGCCGTCCGTTCGGCGCTAGATCATCGGTGACGAAGAACGTGAAGAGTACGACTACTTCATCCACACTTCGTTGAAAGCTTCCGCACGCGATCTACATAACGGTATGTAGATGCACTCTTACTTGCTCGTTTCTAGATGTCTCCATAGTTGGATCTTGGTGAAAGCGTAGAAATTTTTTGAATTATGCTACGTTCCCCAACAGTAAGAAGAATGGGTGTTGGATATATCCTACCCATTGAGGAACCCCTTGTGGCTGAAGGAGAAGGACAATGTTCCACCCAAGTGGAACCATCATCAACCCAAGACCCACACGCTTTCGAAGAACAAAGTGAAGGCCCTCAACCAGACGAACAAGGCCAAGTGCAAGATCAATCACAAGATGGTGGTGAGCCACCAAATGACGCACAAGGCCAAGTTCTCTCCTCTAAGCAAGATCAAGATCAAGAGGAAGCTCAAGATCAAGATCAAGCTCTTGACGTCGCTCAAGATGGTCAACTTAGTGCTCCTCAATTGTCACTTGAAGAGCAATTGGAGCATCGTGCTGCAAAAGTTAACTCCAAGTTTGCTTCTAGAGAACATCACATGGAGAATATTCTTGGAAGCATCACAAAGGGGGTAAGCACTCGTAGACAATTAGCAAACTATTGTGCTCATCAAGCTTTTGTCTCTTGTGTTGAACCTCAGAAGGTCTATGAGGCGCTCGAAGATCCTGATTGGCTTAATGCCATGCATGAAGAACTCCACAACTTCGAGCGCAACAAAGTGTGGCGTCTGGTGCCGAGGCCAAAGGAGAACCATAATGTCATTGGTACCAAGTGGATCTTTAAGAACAAGCAGGATGCCCATGGCATTGTCATTCGCAACAAGGTGCGGTTGGTGGCTCAAGGCTACTCCCAAGTCGAGGGTATCGACTACGGTGAAACCTTTGCCCCCGTTGCTCGCCTTGAATCTATCCGTTTGTTGCTTGCCTATGCTTCTCATCATAATTTTAAGTTGCAACAAATGGATGTGAAAAGTGCATTTCTTAATGGTCCTATTAATGAGTTGGTTTATGTCAAACAACCCCCGGGATTTGAGGATCCTAAGTTCCCCAATCACGTGTATCAACTCGATAAGGCACTCTATGTCCTTAAACAAGCCCCACGCGCGTGGTATGAGCATCTTACCAAGTTGTTACAAGATCGTGGGTTTGAAATTGGGAAAATCGATCCCACTCTTTTTACTAAGAAGGTCAAAGGGGAGTTGTTTGTCTGCCAACTATATGTTGATGATATTATCTTTGGTTCATCTAACAAAGCTTTCAATGATGAGTTCGCCGCACTCATGACCACTCATTTTGAGATGTCCATGATGGGAGAATTGAAGTACTTCCTTGGATTTGAGATTAAGCAAAGAAGAGAAGGAATCTTTATCAAACAAGCCAAGTACACTCAAGACATGCTCAAGAGGTTTAATCTAAGTGATGTCAAGCCTGCTACTACTCCAATGCCAACCAAGTGCCAACTTGACATTGATCCCAATGGAAAAGCGGTGGATCAAAAGGTATGTCGTTCTATGATTGGTTCCTTGCTTTACCTTTGTGCATCTAGACCGGATATTATGTTGAGTGTGGGAATCTGTGCACTGTTTCAAGCCTCACCTAAGGAAAGTCACTTTGTGGCAGTCAAGCGAATCTTTCAATATTTGGCTCATACCCCAAACTTTGGCTTATGGTACCCAAGAGGAGCAAACTTCAACCTTGTAGGTTTCTCTGACTCGGACTGGGCGGGAGACAAAGTGGATAGGAAGTCCACTTCCGAAGGGTGCCAATTCCTTGGTTGCTCTCTGGTAAGTTGGTCTTCCAAAAAGCAAAGTTGTGTGTCTCTCTCGTCCACCGAAGCAGAGTATGTGGCAGCTGGCAGTTGTTGTGCTCAACTTCTATGGATGAGGCAAACTTTAAAGGATTACGGTGTCACTTGTGACAAAGTGCCTCTTTGGTGTGACAATGAAAGTGCCATCAAGATTTCTCTCAACTCGGTGCAACACTTCAAGACGAAGCATATTGAGATTCGGTATCACTTCATCCGGGATCATATTCGACGAGGAGAAATCGAGCTCCACTATGTCATCACTCATGATAACCTTGCAGATATCTTCACGAAGCCTTTGGATGAAGCAAGATTTCGCGAGTTAAGGCATGAGCTAAATATCATAGATTTGAGCAATGTGGCTTGAAACCTTGCACACACCTCCCACTCAATATAGTTATCTTGCCTAGATGTAGGCATGGACATAGGGGGAGTATTGTTCTCTCAATGAACTCTCCCTCCCCCCATTATGCATAAACTGATCAACTCTTTCACATTCGTCATTCATGATGACACTTGTGTTTCAAAGAAGAGCTTTGGTTATGGGCCCAAGGATAATTCTTTGCGGTGCCATACCATTTGACTCTAACATAGGTGGCTCCGGCCACCGCCCTCGGGCTAGGTTGGTTCTCTTTTGTTTAGCTCCTTGAGTGTTCTTAGGTGTGTGAATTCTCTAATGGGTCTTGGAGTATTCACCATCATACTACAGTGACTAGCTCCATCCTAAACCTTCTCATCCAAGCCATCTATTCCAAATGTACACAAGTTTGCTATCCTGGAGTGGGTTGTTGCTTCCTGGCGGTACAACCGGTGGTACCAGCGGTTCTACCGCTTTACCACCGGGTTGTAGCCCAGCGGTTCTACCGGTCTAGAGCCAGCGGTTCTGCCGCTGGTACTCTGACCAGTACCCCTGGCCGGTACTACCGGTGTTGGTGCGCGGTACTACCGCTTCACGCGGAAGTACCGCCCCAACCACCAGGTAGCTCCTGGAGCGGTACTACCGGTCCCCGGACCGGTACTACCGGCTGCTTAACTGGGCAGGTATAAATAGTACGGGCCGAAGGGGTATCTCTGTTTTCCCTTTCACGCCCGTCCGTTCCATTTGCCCTAGCCGCCGGTTGCTCCGCCCACTGCCCTGAAGCGCCCTCCGGCACTTCGGATCGGTCGGCCCTTCATCGGATTCGCTCCGTGGAGGCCGCCTCCTCCTCGATCTCCTCCCATGGATACCGGTATTGCCCTGTTCTTCTCTTTTTAGGGTTCTTTCCTTGAATCCTCCTTCTAGGGCAATGCTAGTGTTCCCTCATTTTTGGCTAAATGCTTGGTGGGAAAGATCCTTATAGACTCCTTATTCACTTGTGCGTAGTTAGTAATAGACATAGTGCATCTATTTTTGAGATCGGGTGGTTCCTCTCCTTCAACTCGGCAGATCTGCTCTCAGCGGTTCTACTGGTCTCCACGACCGGTACTACCGCTGGACCGGAACTACCGGTTCAATAACCGGAACTACCGATTGCTCTGAACATATATGCTCTGTTTCTATTCTACTTACATACCCGTGAATTATTCTTCTGATCTTGTGTACATTCCTCTCATCTTTGCTGGGTTGCTTTGTGTTCTCCGTGTGCGTTTGCAGGTGGCTCTAGCTCTTGTGCTGCTCAGAACACCAAGAAGAGGGTCCGTAGGGGCAAGAGGCCAGCTGACAATGAAGAAGATCGCGAGGTTGTGGTCCCCACCAAAACCACTTGCCGGGAGAAGTCAGTTGCTGCCAAGCAGCGTGCAGCGCTACCTATGCATAAGTGGAAGCTTCCGGACTGGGAGAAGTTTCGCTTTCAGGATCCTTACACCGGACCACCAACTCCTCGCTGGAATAACCCTCAGTTCCGGAATGAATTGCAAATGAAGATTGTGTCTGAAATCTTCGAGCACCACAAGAACAAGTTCACCCAGATGTGGTCCATTGACCTTGAGCATTGGGGGAACAACCTCGATTCCTTTGGGGAGGCTCTGGAGGTATGTGAGGAGTTTGACTTGATCAAGCTCATGGAGCTGCGCTGTGATTTTGATGTGGAGCTTGTCTATCGGTTTTATGCTACTGTCCACTTCGGCAGTGACGATCAGCGTCACCTTTCTTTTATGTGCCGGGATGAGTTCTTCCATGTTCCCTGGAGTGCCTTCTGCAATGCTCTGGGCTATGCTGACACTGGTTTGGAGGGTCAAGGTGGTCTCCGTCCTCACGACCGAGCCAACCCCATGGATAAGGTGAAACTTGCTCCTCTGTATATCCCTGGCCGTGGCATTGTGGGTAAATCAAATGATCTTCTGTCTGTCTATGATATTCTACACCGTGTGTTCCATTGTGTGCTGCTGCCCAAGGTTGGGAACCAAGATGATATCTATGGATATCTGATGGATTTGCTTGTGGCCATGAAGACCAAGAGGGGCAAAGGCATCACTTTCGATGTGTCTAAGTGGATGCGGGAGGAGATGTACAACTGTGTCTGGTACCGCAAGGTACCTATCTACGCTCCTTTTGTGATGCGCTTCCTATACTCAGTTTGGGAAGTCCGGAGGCCTGGAGTGCCTCTTACTACTCCTGATAAGCTCACGGAGCATGAGGTCAAGATGCTGAAGAAGAAGAAACATGCTGCTCCTCGCTTCCCTGCGGGGAATGAGGAGGATACTTTTGCTACCTCGGATGACGAGGACTTTGAGATGGAGGCGGGGGCCAAGCCCTCTTGGGTGGAGAAGCTGACTACCAAGGTCAAGAAGACCTTCTGCTTATAGACTCATATTCACAAGAAGCTCTACAAGGCCCATGTGTCTGAGAAGATGGCGCGCCGTAGACAGATTCAGATGATGAAGCACCTCAATGTGCGAGGTGTGCAGAGTGGCTCTGAGAAGGGCATCACTCCTGAAGAGAAGTGGTCTTTGGCTACTATCAGTGGTCTGATGACGAGCCCACTACGTCTGCTGCTCGTGTGACTGAGGATGCTGAGGATGCTGAGGCTGAGGTTGCTGAGGATGCTGAGGAGGCTGAGGAGTCTGAGGACTCTGACCATGATGATTCTGATGATTCCCTTGCGACAGGCGACGAGCTTTACTGAGCCCTGGGGCATTAGTTTCGCTCTTTTCCTTTTTGGTGCTTGATGCCAAAGGGGGAGAGAGTTATTAGGTCACGGGAGTTGCATGGGTTTTCTTGCAGTTACTTTCCTCGTATTGAACCTTTTATTTTATGTCCTGTGTACTTATCCTATGTTGTGACCTTGTGCATGGTGTGAGACATGGGTGCCCTTATCTATTTATCTATGCACTTATCTCGGAAGAGCCTGCTTATTATCAGTGATCTAATCTCTAGCTCTCTGCTCTTTCTTTGCAATCATATGCTTTGTTGTCTACTATGTTGGTTTGCGGTCGCTGGTTGGTCTATAAAACCTAGGGGGAGCATTGATCCTAGTTTGAGTACTTTTGCATTCCAAAAGCAAACTCTAAATAAGTGCTCACACTTAGGGGGAGCTCCGCATATATTTTATAGATACCCCGTGCTATTCGTGTGGTTGTCATCATTCACCAAAAAGGGGGAGATTGTAAGGGCATCTCTTGCCTAGGGTTTTGGTGATGATGACAATACATGTGTGGACTAATCGTGCGTCATATATTACTCAGGTACACATTGTGTGGCGCAAGACAGTTAGGCCTTCCCTCTAGAAGGAAAAGATCGAAGACGGAGTTTCCGACGCTTTTTGTTTCCCTTGGTCGTAGGAAATCCGTACTATTAAGAGGGAACCCACATCGAAAGGTATTGGGTGAATGAAGTCACGTACACAGTTACTATGCACCCACCATATTGCCTTTGTTCGAGGAGAGAGAGGTCCCCTTGGTTCTATGTGTGTGTGCGGTCTTCTCTATTGCGGTAGTACCGCTGGTAACAGCGGTAGTACCGGTGGCCGGTAGTTCCGGTCGAACCACCTCCCCTAGTACCGCATAAGGGTGATACCCTTCTGTACTGGGTGCGATGGTGGCCCGGAAGTATCGGAGTCCTCTCAACAAACCGGTACTACCGGTATTCAGTGTGGTAGTACCGCTTGAACTGCCACCACTCAGGAGCTACTGCCCTAGCGGATGTTCCGGCTCTACCACCACCCCAACTACCGCCGTTGGTTAAAAACCTTCTGGACTCGAAGCGATAGTTGACCGGTGGTGGAGCGGTAGTTCCGGTTTTCTCCGGAAGACCGGTACTACCGTGTGCTACACCGGAAGTACCGCCCTGGTGCCATGGCTGCGGTTTTCTTCACACACCGGTTGTACCGGTGGCTTGTGCGGAAGTACCGGCCCAGTGTATTTAAGCACATAATGGTTGGAATCTTGGGGACCATATTTAAGGAGGTCCTTCTCCCACCTCCCACCTACCTCTTGCCTCTCTCTCTCCTCCATTAATCCCATTGAAGCTTTCTTTCCCGATCTCTCTCCCTAGCCACTCAAACTTGTTGATTTGCTAGGGATTGAAGGAGGAGACCTAGATCTACACTCTCACCAAAGGAAACTTGATTCCCCATACTTTCTTGTGTGGATTTTGTTACTCTTGGGTGTTTGAGCACCCTAGACGGAAGAGGTCACTTCGGAGCCACATTCCATTGTGGTGAAGCTCCGGGGTTTCGTTGGGAGCCTCCAATTAAGTTGTGGAGAGAGCCCCAACCTCGTTTGTAAAGGTTCGGTCGCCACCTTCAAGGGCACCACTAGTGGAATCACGGCACCTTGCATTGTGTGAGGGCGTGAGGAGAATACGGTGGCCCTATTGGTTTCTTGGGGAGCATTGTGCCTCCACACCGCTCCAACGGAGACGTACTTCCCCTCAAAGGAAAGGAACTTCGGTAACACATCCTCGTCTTCACCGGCTCCACTTGTGGTTATTTCTTTCCTTTACTTGTGCAAGCTTTCCTTGTTTATCTTAGATAACTTGCTTGTGAGGTTGTTATCTTTGCTTCCTATAAGTTGTCATCTTAGTTGACTATCTAGACAACTTATTTTGTTGCTTAATTTAAATTGGTTAAGAAAAGTTAAAAATTGTTAGTTGCCTATTCACCCCCCCCCCTAGTCAACTATATCGATCCTTTCATGTGTGAAGGCCAGAAAGTAACGATACCGACCGCGAGCCTCAACACTCATTGGACCACATACATTAGTATGTATGATTTCCAATAAGTCAGTTGCTCGCTCCGTTGTTCCATAGAACGGAGTTTTAGTCATCTTGCCCATGAGGCATGGTTCGCAAGCACCAAGTGATTCCAAAAGCACATCAACATGGAGTTTATTCATGTGCTTTACACCAATATGACCTAAACGGCAATGCCACAGATAAGTTGCACTATCATTATCAACTTTGCATCTTTTGGCTCCAATATTATGAATATGTGTATCACTATGATCGAGATCCAACAAAAATAGACCATTCATCAAGGGTGCACAACCATAAAAGATATTACTCATATAAATAGAACAACCATTATTCTATGATTTAAATGAATAATCGTCTCGCAACAAACAAGATCCAGATATATTGTTCATGCTCAACGCTGGCACCAAATAACAATTATTTAGGTCTAACACTAATCACGAAGGTAGATGTAGAGGTAGCGTGCCGACGACGATCACATCGACTTTGGAACCATTTCCCACGCGCATCGTCACCTTGTCCTTAGCTAATCTTCGTTTAATCCGTAGCCCCTATTTCGAGTTACAAATATTAGCAACCAAAGCAATATCAAATACCCATGTGCTACTACGAGCATTAGTAAGGTACACATCAATAACATGTATATCAAATATACCTTTGTTCACTTTGCCATCCTTCTTATCCGCCAAATACTTGGGGGACTTCCGCTTCCAGTATCCAGTCCCTTTGCAGTAGAAGCACTTAGTTTCAGGCTTGGCTCCAGACTTGGGTTTCTTCACGGGATTAGCAACTGGCTTGCTATTCTTCTTGAAGTTCCCCTTCTTTCCCTTGCCCTTTTTCTTGAAACTAGTGGTCTTGTTAACCATCAACACTTGATGCTCCTTTTTGATTTCTACCTCCGCAGCTTTGAGCATAGCGAAGAGCTCGGGAATAGTCTTCTACATCCCTTGCATATTATAGTTCATCACGAAGCCTTTATAGCTTGGTGGCAGTGATTGAAGAACTCTATCAATAACACTATCTTCTTAAACTTTGCATCCAAGTTGAGTCATGTGAGTGTAGTACTCAGACATTCTGAGTAAGTGTTCACTGATAGAACGGTTCTCCTCCATCTTGCAACTATATAACTTATTGGAGACTTCATATCTCTCAATTCGGGCATTTGCGTGAAATATTAGCTTCAACTCTTGGAACATCTCATATGCTCCATGATGTTCAACACGTCTTTGAAGTCCTAATTCTAAGCCGTAAAGCATGGCCCACTGAACTATCGAGTAGTCATCAGAACGAGCTTGCCATGCGTTCATAACATCCGGAGTTGCTCCTGTAGTAGGCCTGTCACCTAGCGGTGCTTCAAGGACATAATTTTTTTGTGCAGCAATGAGGATAATCCTCAAGTTACGGACCCAGTTTGTGTAGTTGCTAACATCATCTTTCAACTTAGCTTTCTCTAGGAACGCATTAAAATTCAAGGGAACGGTAGCATGGGCCATTGATCTACAACAACATAGATATGCAAAAACTATCAGGACTAAGTTCATGATAAATTAAATTTCAATTAATCATATTACTAAAGAACTCTCACTTAGATAGACATCCCTCTAGTCATCTAAATGATCATGTGATCCAAATCAACTAAACCATGTCCGATCATCACGTGAGATGGAGTAGTTTTCAGTGGTGAACATCTTATGTTGATCATATCTACTATATGATTCACGCTCGACCTTTCGGTCTCTAGTGTTCCGAGGCCATGTATGTACATGCTAGGCTCGTCAAGTTTAACCTGAGTATTCTGCATGTGCAAAACTGTCTTACACCCATTGTATTTGAACGTAGAGCTTATCACACCCGATCATCACGTGGTGTCTCGGCACAACGAATTTTCGCAACGGTGCATACTCAGGGAGAACACTTGTACCTTGAAATTTTGTAAGGGATCATCTTATAATGCTACCGTCGTACTAAGCAAAATAAGAAGCATAATAAGATAAACATCACATGTAATCAAAATATGTGACATGGTATGGCCATCATCATCTTGTGCTTTTGATCTCCATCTCTAAAGCATCGTCATGATCTCCATCATCACCGACTTGACACCATGATCTTCATCTTAGCGTCGTGGTCATCTCGCCAATTATTGCTACCACTACTATTGCTAACTCATAGTGATAAAGTAAAGCAATTACATGGCTTTCGCAACTCATACAATAAAGAGACAACCATAAGGCTCATGTCGGTTGCCGATAATTTACAAAACATGATCATCTCATACAACAACGTATAACTCATCACGTCTTGACCATATCACATCACAACATGCCCTGCAAAAACAAGTTAGACGTACTCTCACTACAAAAAAAGACACATCCGTGACATTTTGGGCCGAACGAAACTTTTTTCTGTCATACTTATGACACTTCTATGACAATAATTATGACAAAACACGGTATTATCATAGATGCGGTGGGGTCCTACTTCTATGACAAAAAATCATGATAGAAAATGGGCTTTTCATCCTGGGCAGGCCGGAGACGCACCTGCATGACATTCTTTGGGCCGTCCATGACGGAAAAAACCATGGTAGAAGCGAGGGCGAGGAAAATATCGGGGTGTTCCCGGTTACGGTGGGTGGTCGGGGCCGAGCGATGCGCGTTTCTCTCGTACACGCACGCGCGTGGGTGCGAGGTGTTGGGCTCTAACTGAACTCGAGCGAGGCGTTGGGCTCTAACTGAATCCGGCCAATCCTATTTTCTGAAGAGATTATAGTTCACATGGTAAGTTATATTGATGTGCGTCCATGATGTATGAGCTGTATTTGCCCAGTGTATGTAATTTGCTCTTTGTGTGTGCTTTATTATCACTGGTGCCGAACCATAATGCCCAGTGGGTATAATCGACTGTAATTTCTTTATTGTATAGTGTAGGATTATTCTACGTTTCTATGCCTTAGTCTGTTTATTGTATAGTGTATGATTTTTGGAGGTGATAGTATAGAGCAGGATAATTCTTCGAATATGCTATATCGTTCAAACGGGGGCCAACTCGCCCAAACGTTGTAGTGACCATGGCCCTCCACAGGCCGTACGATCCATGGGCCATCTACGAGACGGACGACCCATGGCCTTCTATGGCCGTCGGATTCGTGGGCCTTTTATGGGCTGTCGGATCCGTGGGCCTTCTATCGGCTGTCAGATCCATGGGCCTTCCATGGGCCGTTAGATCAATGGGCCTTCTATGGGCCGTCGGATCAATGGGCCTTCTACGTCCCGTACGATCAATGGGCCTTCTACGGGTCGTCTCATCTACGGGCCTTGTACGGGCTGTATAAGGGGCCGTAAACGGGCTAGAGTGGAAATCGTACGTTATATAGGCTGACCATAACGGGCTGTTAATAGGCCGTATTTGATGATGCTATGAAAATGGCCCAACTTATTAACGGGCCACAAACGGGCCGACTGTAACCACGGGCTGAATTTGGCCCACAAGCAGAAAATGAAAGTAACGGGCCGAAAGTAAACGAATGCTGGAAATGAGCCCAAGAATAAATGGGCCCTGAGAAGGCCGAAAGATAACATGGGCTGGAAACGGCCCAATAGAATAATGGGCCGTTAATGGGTATAAAGTGATACACTGTTCATTACGAGCCAGTTTTACCACGGGTCGTTAATGGGCTACTGTTACTAAGGGCCTCGTATGGGCCAAAAGACGTCATGGGCCATACATGGGCCGGAAGTTAAAATGGGCTGGAATTATATTGGACGGCCCAGATGACGCTACTGGGCCTAATTCGGATAGGCCGTAAACGGGCCCTGGTTTAGCGGGCTGTAAATGGGCTATACGCGAACATGCCATTAACAGGCTTGCCGTGGGCCGGCCCGCCACCTTTTGACCAAGTCAAACTGGCCGGCCTTTTCACAGGAATGGGCCTCTGTTGGGTCGTGCCACGTCTCGACGTATCATAGGCGCTTTGGGTCCAATGAGTAGATGACGCTAGTGGGCCTAATTCGGATAGGCCGTAAACGGGCCCTGGGTTAGCGGGCTGTAAATGGGCTATATGCGAACAAGCCGTTAATAGGCTTGCCGTGGGTCGGCCCTCCATCTTTTAACCAAGTCAAACGGGCCGGCCTTTTCACAGGAATGGGCCTCTGTTGGGCCGTGCCACGTGTCGACGTATCATAGGCGCTGTGGGTCCAATGAGTGGATGACATCTGTTCCAACGGCGAGCCGACACGTGTTCCCTCCAGCCAATGATTTTACACGTGGAAAATCCCCATTGGTCGGGGCTGTTAACGGGTTATCGGATCCAAAACCGGACTCGATAGCTTAACGGCGTTCCGTTACGGTGGATGCCACGTGTTGGTCACCCTTGACGAAAGCACTTCTGTGACACGCGATTTATCGTCATGGAAGTGGACACTTCCGTGATGATAAATTTGGTAATGTCATGGAACACTTCTATGACAGCACATGTATGACTATCTTGATTCTGTCATAAAATCTTCATGGATGTACATGCATGACAGAAAACGTGACCTACTGTGACAAACACGTATCATCACGCAAGTGTATTTTTTTGTAGTGTCTACTTTGTTGTTGCAAGTTTTACGTGGCTGCTACGGGCTTAGCAAGAACCCATCAAAACCACAATGATTTTTCATCAAGTGTGATGTTTTAACCTTCACAAAGATCGGGCGCAGTCACACTCGATTCAACTAAAGTGAGAGAGACAGACACCCGCCGGTCACCTTTAAGCAACGAGTGCTCATAACGGTGAAACCAGTCTCGCGTAAGCGTACGCGTAATGTCGGTCCGGACCGCTTCATCTCACAATACCGCCGAATCAAAGTATGACATGCTGGTAAGCAGTATGACTATTATCGCCCACAACTCATTGTGTTATACTCGTGCATATCATCTACGCATAGACCTGGCTCATGATGCCACTGTTGGGAAACGTAGTATTTCAAAATTTTCCTACGATCACGCAAGATCTATCTAGGAGAAGCATAGCAACGAGCGGGGAGAGTGTGTCCACATACCCTCGTAGATCGAAAGAGGAAGCGTTTAGTTACGCGGTTGATGTAGTCGGACGTCTTCGCAATCCAACCGATCAAGCACCGAATGCATGGCACCTCCACGATCTGCACATGTTCAGCTCGGTGACATCCCTCAAACTCTTGATCCAGTTGAGGCCGACGGAGAGTTTCGTCAGCACAGCGGCGTGTTGACGGTGTTGATGAAGTTACGGACACACGGCTTCGCCTAAGCACTGCGACAAATATGACCGAGGTGTGTAACAGTGGAGGGGGGAACGACACACGGCTAAGGAATCAACTTGTGTGTCTATGGGGTGTCCCCTCGCCACGTATATAAAGGAGTGGAGGAGGGGGGCGGCCGACCTCCTATGGCGCCCCCAAGGGGGGATTCATACTCCTACTAGGAGTAGGTTTCCCCCTTTCCTAGTCCAACTAGGTGGGGAAAGGAAGGGGAAGAGGAGAAGAAGGAAAGGGGGCCCGACCCCCTTCCCAATTCGGATTGGGCTGGGGGGCACCTCTTGGTCACCTCCTCTCTCTTCCACTAAAGCCCATGTAGGCCCATTAAGCCCCCGGGGGGTTCCGATAACTCCCCGGTACTCTGGTATTTATCTGGTGACCCCCGAAACCCTTCCAGTGTCCGAATATGACCTTTCAATATATCAATCTTTATGTATCAACCATTTCGAGACACCTCATCATGTTCGTGGTCTCATCCGGGACTCCGAACAACCTTCGGTGCATCAAAACACATAAACTCATAATACCAATCGTCATCGAACATTAAGCGTGCGGACCCTACGGGTTCTAGAACTATGTAGACATGACCGAGATTCATCTCTGGTCAATAACCAATAGTGGAGCCTGGATGCTCATATTGGTTCCTCCATATTCTACGAAGATCTTTATCGGTCAAACCGCATAACAACATACATTGTTTCCTTTATCATTGGTATGTTACTTGCCCGAGATTCGACCGTCGGTATCATCATACCTAGTTCAATCTCGTTACCGACAAGTCTCTTTACCCGTTCTGTAATACATCATCTCGTGACCAACTCATTAGTCGTTTGCTTGCAAGGCTTATTACGATGTGTATTACCGAGAGGGCCCAGAGATACCTCACCGACACTCGGAGTGACAAATCCTATTCTCGATCTATGCCAACACCACAAACACTTCCGGAAACACCTGTAGAGCATCTTTATAATCACCCAGTTACATTGTGACGTTTCATAGCACACATGGTGTTCCTCCGGTATTTGGGAGTTGCATAATCTCATAGTCAGAGGAACATGTATAAGTCATGAAGAAAGAAATAGCAGTAAAACTAAACGATCATAGTGCTAAGCTAACGGATGGGTCTTGTCCATCACATCATTCTCATAATGATGTGATCCCGTTGATAAAATGATGACACATGTTTATGGTTAGGAAACATAACCATCTTTGATTAACGAGCTAGTCTAGTAGAGGCATACCAGGGACACTCTGTTTTGTCTATGTATTCACACATGTATCAAGTTTTCGGTTAATACAATTCTAGCATGAATAAGAGACATTTATCATGAGATATAAGGAAATATAAATAACAACTTTATTATTGCCTCTAGGGCATATTTTCTTCAGCCATCTCCCGACCTTCATCGGGAGTGCTATTCTAGAGTCCGTTCGGGGCTCCGAAGAGGGGTATTCATCGCCATCATCATCACCAACCCTTCTTCATCGCCAATTTCATGATGCTCACCACCGGGAGTGTGTAATTCCTTCATAGGCTTGCTGGACGGTGATGGAGTTGGATGATAATTTATCATGTAATCGAGTTAATTTATTAGGGCTTGATCCCTAGTATGCACTATGTTCTGAGATTGACGTTGCTATGACTTTGCTATGCTTAATGTTTATCACGAGGGCCCGAGTGCCATGATTTCAGATCTGAACCCTCTATCTTTTCATGAATATATTTGAGTTCTTGATCCCATCTCCTTGTTATATGCACTTGTTATTATTCTGATATATAGACCCCAAAGGGACAATAGTTGGGATACTCTTCGGGGATGATTGTAATTCTAGGAGTTCATGTATTCACCATGTGTTAATGCTTTGTTCGGTTCTATACTAAGATGAGGCATTAATATCCCTTAGTTTCCTTATGGATCCCGCTGCCACGGAAGGGTATGGCAAAAGATGTCATGCAAGTTCTTATTATAAGCACGTATGACTATATATGAAATACATGCCTACATTACATTGATGAATTGGAGCTATTGTGTATCGCTCTAGGGTGTGACTGTTACATGATGAATGTCATCCGACACAAATATCCATCGCTGATCCAGTGCCTATGTTTCTTCTCATATTGATCTTTGCTAAGTTACCGGTGGTCCTGCTGTTACAATCACTACAAAACTGCTACAGTTACTATTTTTTTACTATTGCTACTGTTACCACTGCTATCAAACTATCACACTACTGTGCTACTAAAAACTCTGTTGTAGATATTTAGTTCTCCATGTGTGCTTGAATTGACAACTCAACTACTAATACTTATAAATATTCTTTGGCTCCCCTTGTGTTGAATCAATAAATTTGGGTGAAATACTACCCTCGAAGACTGTCGCGATCCCCTATACTTGTGGGTTATCAATGATCATTATTAGCGAGATAATTATGATGTTTCTTGTGATCTTAAAATTTTATTTGAGTTTTATGACGAATCTATTATTGATAATAACATTTGCTATCCTATTCAAAGTGGGTTTGTAAGAGTGTCAACTTTAGGTAAAAATAATTCCACTACTTTGGAGAATATTCAATCTTATGAAAACTTTGATAAAAGTGGGTTTGAGAGGTCATGACTTTAGTTGATGTTAATTTCACTATATTGGAAGATTATAAAGTTTATATGCATGTGTATCACGAAGAGGATTATTTATATGATAGTTATATTGTTGAGTTTGATTATGATTATGCATGTAGTTATTATGAGAGAGACAAATATGGTTATAGAAACTTTCACGATACTCAGTTACCTCTCTTGATGTTCAAATTGTTAATGCTTCGTCTTTCTTTCTTGCATATGCTAAATATTGCTTGTTTTGATAATTTGTTTAAATATGAAATACCCATGCATAGGAGGTGGGTTAGACTTAAATGTGTTAGTTACATGATATATGATGTTCTTTTTGTGCTTCAATTATTATCATTTACGCGAGCATCACTAAAATCTCAAGGCTATCTTAATGGCTATAAAGAAAGAGCTTGTTGGGAGACAACTCAATAGTTATCATTTTGTTTCAATGTGTCTACATGATTATTGCTACAGTAGTAATAATGTTTGTATATTTTCTTTAAATGTTTGTAATTCTTTAAATTCGGATATTTGTTTATTTGGTTTTGTATAGAAATAGATTTTTTGCGTCCAATATATGAATTTTCATTTTGTACTGGAACTTGACGAATTTCTGAAATTTTTACACAGTATCACTATCCAATTGTCTACTTCGTCTAAATGTTTTAAATTTTTAGACTTACAGAAGTGTGATAAAAATAATAGATCTTTATGTGTTGTTCTGTTTTTACGGATTCTATTTTTATTGCATAGTTTGCTTATCCTCTATTCTTAAATAGTTGCATCCATTACCTATTTTTCCTGTTCATGCAACTATGTTACATCATCAAATTATGCATGTGATCATAAGTTATAGTTTGTGCACTAATCTATCCATGCAACCATGTCACGTCAACAGTCATGCATATTGTTTCACTAATATTTTTGTGAATGGAGCAAATATCGCAAAATGGATCCTGACGTACATTTTATCACATACTTCATACGCTTTATTTATGCATATATTTTATCAAGGTTCCCGCCGCAACGCGCGGGCATCATCCAGTTTTTAAAAGGTTTATCCCCATTATAAGCAATTCTCTTAACATGCATCCTTCCACCTCGTCAAGTGTGCCATGTTTGCATCTGCCAGCATTATTTTTGAGTCATGCACCACGTCTACAAACTTTAATTCTTACAGCATGCACTCTCTCACCTCACCAAATCATGCATGCATGTATGCCACCCCATTATTATTCATGTAATTATCCATATTATACATCTTAGTCAAATTCTCTATACCTAAGGGAGTCATTCCCACTAACATATCTATCTGAACATGCAAGCATACCAACTCACCGTACATTTATGAATATGATAAGGACCACCGTAACATGCAATCATGCATAAAAAAAACACACTACCACTCAACGATGCTTGAGAAAATATTTTTCCATTCAATTATTCTACCTGTATTCATCTTTTTTACAATTATACATAATCAAATATAATAAGTCATGTGTATTTTAAATTTAGGTTTGTATGTTATCAACCCAAATATTCATCACACAGTTTCAGTAGCAACGCGCAAAGTATTTTCTAGTAGTGACTAAGAACAATAAAGTAAACGGGTGTGTTAAGGTTTCACATGCTTAATCATCTTTACCGAGAGTGTTATCTTTATTATCAAATGCAAATGACTCATTCTTTCCACTCGGATCATATGAATTTTTGTTTCTCATATTTGAAATTATTGATATCTTAAACCAATAGAGATTAGATTATAACATTGCTTTATCGCTTCTCAATTTAGTGTACATTGTATATATCAAATGTGTTACTAATATTATCTCTTCAAAGTAGTAACTTTCGACGGTTCACGAGTAGTGCGGTCACACACGAGTAGATGGTTTTAGGGATAAACACTGCAACTTCTTCTAGACTTATCTCTATTGTTCACGAGTTCTATCTTATCACATGCTTTACAGCTTGCAAACACGCGTAGACGTGTTTAAGAGTAGAATGGTAACTTGTCTCGGACGCGTTTCCGTTTATTGTTCACGGGTTCTATCTTATCACCCGCTTTACAGCTCACAAACACGCGCAGACGGTTCTAAAAGTAGAAATGGCAACTTGCCTCGGGCGCGTTTCCGTTTATTGTTCACGAGTTCTATCTTATGACCCACTTTACAACACACAGACATGCGTAGACGGCTTTAAGAGTAGAAATGGTAACTTGTCTCGGACGCGTTTCCGTGATTCACGTGGTCATCCGTTTCTTCGATATATTATTATATTAATTGTTGGTAATTTAGCTTTATTTTTTATTTCTTTTACAATTATTATTTGTATTTCAACTTAATAAAATCCCAATCTTGAATTCTTAGGCAGCAAAACTAGCCCGAAGAGGGAACACAGACTAGAGAGAAACCACCCCAAAACCAGAACAAACCCTCCCTCCCTCGCCTTCCCAGTCCCCCTTTCCCTCCCCCTCCCCCTCCGCCCTCTCCTCTTCGGCGGCAAATTCAAGCTCGGGAGCTCGCAACCGTGGTTAGCACCTCTCTACCCATATTATCTGATAAGCTCCAGCCTTTAACCGGAACTCTCCGGGATTCCTGATATCTTCTTCTCAAGATTTTTCTGCGCCAAGATTGATTCGATCTTGCCCGCGCAGGGAGCACATATTTCTCTAGGGTTTTAGCGGGTCCGCGAAGGAGCGGACTTAGGCGGAGCCTTGCTGATGGCGGCCACGAAGGCAGATGCAAAGGCGGAACCAACTGGCGGCGGCGGCGGCGGCGGCGGCTCGTTCACCGAGGAGAGGCTCTCCGAGAAGCTCAATAAGCTCAGCAGCTCAGCGGCGAGCATCCAGAGTATCCTTTTTATTTATTTAGACGTCCCTATCGCACGCTCGCAAATTCATCAGCATAGCTTGTGGTTTCTCCTTGTTGTAGTCTTGCTTGTTTTAGTATTACGGTGAATAGAACCCTAAACTGCAACGTGGACGAGGACAAAAAAACTGGCCTACAAGATCCCGTTTGGTGTTCCATGCCTGCGCCATTTGATTGGTTAATTTGAACGGCCTTCTTTTCTCCACAAATGCTTAGTATTGTTTATTGGTGCGCACGAGTACAACTCATAAGAATGCATATGGGTGTAGTTGTGAACTGACTAATATCTCTGTAGCTCCTGGATTATTATTTTGATATCTCAGGCTTCTTATATGAGAAACTTAGTTTTATCTGTCGTATTTGAAATGTATATAAACGAGCCTGGGTACACGTTTCGGATGTTCAATCAGTATTGTGGCTTATGAAGTTCGTGTCGTAATTTTTTGTCTGAAAGAAAATCTGTGCGGTAATTTTGGTTTGTTGAGTACTTGTGTTTGTGCTGTCAATGCTTGCTTTCCTTCTATTTTAAATCCTGGGATAAAGATGTTTGGCACTGTTGACTTTGAATGATGGTCTCTACAAGAAATGCCACGTGATGGCAGGAACTGTTAGGAGTTTAAATTGCAGTGCAGTAGCCCTCTCTAGGTTGCCTGGGGTTATCGTTGCCCAGCTAGCAAATTAGTCTGCACAACTTTTAACGTTGCCGCTTCCTCTAACATGGGGGTTAGAATGTGGTTCGAAAAATCAAACTATTCCTTCTGGTTGCCAGTTGACCTACCCCACTACACTTGGTTAGTTGCTTGAACAATCTTTACGGCACAATTATTTTGATGGTATGTATCTATTATGTCTCCAGGATTGCAGTAACATTTTTCTGCACTGATCCACTGAGGTTGCATTGGCAAAATATCTCAATTTTTTTAATGCTGTCGATCATATGCCCTTGACTTTGAGTCAGTTAATCAGTTGGCTGATGTTATGACCGGCATAGGGGCTTAGCCCAGTGGGTTATGGCCCAGGTATCTTAATTAGGGCCTTAGCCCAATTATCTTATCGTATTAGGATCGTTTGCTTAGGAGTCAAGTAAACCTCTCTATATAAGGAGAGGAGATGTATCAATCTAATCAAGCAAGAAGCAATCATAATTTGCTCGGCTTCCCTTAGGGAGCCGGGAGACCTAAACCCTAGTCGCCTCCTGCCTTCGCCGCCGCTGCTTCCGTTGTAAGGACGGCGCCACGCCGCCGGCCGCCGCGCACCAGCCCTCGTCCTTCCCCTACAACCTACGCCCTAGATCCGGTAGGGCCCTAGCTCCTACCAATTTGGTATCCAGAGACTCGGGCTCGATCATGTCTTCGTCAACGCCAACGCCGCCGCTGCCAATCATCACCACCGCACCGCTGACCACCGCCGGTTCCCCACCGCCGCCGGCCCCGGTCACCGTCACCACCGCCGGTTCCCCCACGCTGCCGGCCCCGGTCACCTCCGCTGCGCTGACAACCGCCGTTTTCACGCCGGAAGAAGTCACCAGCATCTTGCGGGATCTCGTGACAGCCGTCCAGGGCATCCATCTGTACCTGGCCAGGCCGCCCGCACCTCCGCCGGCTGCGACTACCGCCGCCTACGACCACCACGCGCTGCTGTGGCCATCCCAGGGCGTCCCTGCAATGGGCGGGCCACCGCTGCCGTCGTTCCAGGCG
Organism: Secale cereale; assembly: GCA_902687465.1. NCBI lineage: Eukaryota > Viridiplantae > Streptophyta > Magnoliopsida > Poales > Poaceae > Secale > Secale cereale. Next base: position 360,322,414 of record LR738713.1, read on the forward strand.
GGGCACCCCAGCGGGCCGCCTCCGCCGCTGCTGCACCTGCCCTGGTACTCGGTACCCGCGGCGATCGTCGGGGCCCATCCGTCGTTCCAGCCGCCGCCTGCCCCAGTGCCGTCCTGGCCGCAGTGGCCCGCGCCGGTTCTCGTGGCGCCATCCACGCCGGCCCCAGCGCCGCAGTGGCCACACTGGCCCGCGCCGGCCCCAGCCGCGCCGGTCCAGCTACCGCCGCCGCCGCCCAGCTCCGGACTGGGCCAGTCCACACCGGGAGGCCTCCCGATCCAGCAGGTCTGGTTTCCGTCGTCACCGTCCCAGATCCCGGCCTGGCTAACCGGGACGTCGCCACCGCCAGTTTACACGGAGGCCGGGGACCCACCGGTACCCACGCTGCAGTCTGGGGCCTCGTTCGGCTTCGCGGGGGCCTATGACGGTCTCCCCACCGTTGACCGGGGCCGTCATCATCACTGCTCCGCACCGCCGAGCCGGTCGGCCATGCGCGCCGATCCAGACGCCGCCATGGTTCGCCAAGATCGACTTCGCCACTTATGACGGCACGGAGGACCCGCTTAACTGGCTCAACCAGTGTGAGCAGTTTTTCCGTGGACAGCACACGCTTGTGTCGGAGCGCACTTGGCTGGCATCCTACCACCTCCGCGGTGCAGCCCAGACCTGGTACTACGCCCTCGAGCAGGACGAGGGCAGCATGCCCCCTTGGGAACGCTTCCGCGAACTCTGCCTCCTTCGTTTTGGGCCCTCGATCCGCGGGAGCCGCCTGGCGGAGCTAGGCCGCCTTCCCTTCACCTCCACGGTTCAGGACTTCGTCCGTTTCCAGGCCCTGGCATGCTACGCGTCGGGCGTGACGGCGCAGCAGTGGGCCGACCTCTTTGTCGGTGGACTTCTGGATCACATCCGCGTGGACGTGGAGCTTCAGGGACCCCAGGATATCCAGACGACCATGTACTACGCCCGCGCGTTTGAGCGCCGCGCGGTGGCCGTCCAGCAGGAGTCACCGTCCGGGCCACTGGGTCGCTACCCTGGCCAGATCCCGCTCCGGGTCGGCCTGTTCAGGCTTCCGCGGCACCCCTCGCCGCGGCCGCGGCGCGCCCGTTCCGCCGGCTCACCTCTGCCAAGCTACTCGAGCGTCGCCGCCAAGAGTTGTGCTTCAACTGCGACGAGCCCTACACGCCCGGCCACGCTTGCCCGCGACTCTTCTACCTGGAGGTTGCCGACTACATTCCGGAAGCCGTCGCCGCCGACCTTGCCGCCCCAGCTGTCGCGAAGGTGTTTGATGCTGGTTGATCACCTCGAGGAGTTCAGCAAGCGCTTCCCCACCTTACAGCTCGAGGACGAGCTGTTTGTGCAGGCGGGGAGAAGTGTTATGACCGGCATAGGGGCTTAGCCCAGTGGGTTATGGCCCGGGTATCTTAATTAGGGGCTTAGCCCAATTATCTTATCGTATTAGGATCGTTTGCTTAGGAGTCAAGTAAACCTCTCTATATAAGGAGAGGAGATGTATCAATCTAATCAAGCAAGAAGCAATCATAATTTGCTCGGCTTCCCTTAGGGAGCCGGGAGACCTAAACCCTAGTGGCCTCCTGCCTTCGCCGCCGCTGCTTCCGTTGTAAGGACGGCGCCACGCCGCCGGCCGCCGCGCACCAGCCCTCGTCCTTCCCCGTCCTTCCCCTACAACCTACGCCCTAGATCTGGTAGGGCCCTAGCTCCTACCAGCTGAACTGTATCTTACACCATAATTGGTTACACAATCACAATAGACAATTTATTGGAAAGGGTATATTTGGAGTTTGAGGAAGAAGAGAGCATTCATCATGCAAATGCTTTTCCATGGACAAAAATGTGGATCATATGATTGTTTGCATATCTTTGTGCTTGTGTATTCTGTAAATAAGTCTAAGGCACGTCATGCTATATGTGCTATATGCTATGTTATATCATTTTAAAAACTTAAAAGTTACTCTTTGTTTATCATTTCAAACTTTTAATCAACATAGTACTCCCTCCTTTTGGGGTCTACAACCCTTCTAATTCTGCCAGTAGGTATTTAATATGCAAAAACGTTAATTATCAAAGTCAAACGGGATGACTGAGAGTGCGATGTTAACATGTGGTTGGCCAGGTTCCAGATATGGCAAAGAATTTTGTATCAACATGTGGAAGTACGAGTAGGTGTCCCACTTTCTTATATGATGGTATACTCAACTTTGATCGACTTACATTCTGTGTTCTGATTATATTTTCGTATGATATGGATCAATTCCAATTTGCTGGAGTATCAAATGTCAGCTTTAGTTAGTTGCTTTTCTTTATCCTATGCTGTGCAATATATACTGCCGTAGCTCGTCTATTGTATTCCTTTACTCGTAAGCAGCACTTTCAAATTGGTGCATATTTCATCGAAAGAGAGCCAGAAGGGTTGTCGACACATGGCAGAGGCAGTTTAATAATGCAACAACCGATAAGAAAGTATCATTCCTGTATCTGTCAAATGACATCCTGCAAAACAGCAAACGCAAGGGAGGAGAATTTGTGAATGAGTTCTGGAGGGTTCTTCCTGGGTTACTGAAAGATTTCTACGAAAATGGGGGACAAGATGGAAAGAAAGTAGTGGCAAGATTAGTAAGTCGCTTCTATTTCATAGTTAAGAAAGTCCATTTGTTCTCTAGACTTTTCCAGGAATTCTGAGGGGGTGAAAATGTGGCGGTGCCATCATAATGCTACAGTTAACATCAACTTACTTGTTTAGCGAACTATTAGGACGCATATCATGCTGTTGTATTTCATTTTGACTATTCATCTATTATCCTGATATTCATGCACTACAAGAGTAAAGTTAACTTTTGTGGTGAATTTAAGAAATAAATTCATTGTTGTGATTGCAAGGCCAAGATCCAAAAGAATAACTTCTCGATTTTGTTGGGCTGTATCTGCAGATAGGGATTTGGGACGAGCGGAAGGTTTTTGGAACACGGAGTGAAAGTCTGAAGGACATTCTTGGTGACAATCCTCCTGCATTAAATAACAACAGCACTACTTCAAATCCTACCTCCAAGCCCTCTTCAGTTTCGAAATCTTCTCAGAGGGATTCCAGTTCAATAATAAAAGTAAAGTGACAATTGTTTTCCACTGACGTCATTTTTGTTCCTCTTGTACTTATTATTGATTCAGTATATTGGGATGAATTTGGGAGTGATAGCTCTTGTTGTTTGTCTTTCACTGTAGAAACTGACTGTTAGTGGGATGCCTGAAAAGATTATAACTGCATACCAATCTGTACTTGATCAATATTTTGACGAAGACACAGCTTTAAACAAATGTAAGATTACAGTGGGTGTTTTGGAGAAGATGAATAAAGATGTAGATGAGGCTTGTACTAATGGTAAGGATTTTGCTTGCTTCACTAAGTCCAAATGTTAGGGACAACTGCCTGCCATTGTGTAATGTTTAACTCGCTTTTTTGTTTCTTGCGTTTGTTATCTTGATGTGTATTGTGTCATGATTGTTACAGTACTATTTTTCATCCAGTTCATCATTATTTAAAGCTACTACTCCCCCCGTCCCAAAATTCTTGTCTTCGATTTGTCTATCTATTTGATTTAGTGTTAGGTACTTCCCTATCTAGATGAATCTAAGACAAGAATTTTGGGAGGGAGGGAGTACATGCTCCCCGCGCTGCTGCGAGAATTGAATATATTTTGATGAGATTGGAACATGAATATTTGGATTAATAATATGAGAACTAAAACTGAACATATATATGTTTTGTTGTATTTGATTTTTTTGACTATCTATTTGACCCTTCCCCGAACCCCTGCGCAAGCGGGAGCTATGTGCACCGGGCTGCCCTTTTTTATATTTCTTGTATTTGATTATTGTATAGCGTAAAATATTTATTGAATATATGTAGCATAATAGTTTTCCCATGCATGGTTGGATGTTGAGGTGCGTCTTTCGCCATGAATGGCTGCGTGTTGAGGTTGGTCTTTTCCCATGCATGGTTGCGTATTGAGGTGGATGTTTGCATGTTGAGTGAAATAGGTTAGTCGGGAACACATATTTCGTTACATACGATTTGGTGGGTGTTCTTGAGAAAAAATAATGGAAATGGAGAGGATTTGTATGTTGATGAATCATTCATAATACCGTGATCACGTGGGCACGTTAAATGAAGAAATGATGATGGTTAATGTATTTGTATTCCTTTAATACACAACATCCACGTTCTTTGCATGTTATGCATCGAAATAGTGGCTCTTTGATGTCCATTTTGTCATAATTGTAGTTTGCATGCTAATATGAAAACCATAAATATATATTTTGCATGGTTTATAGGTTACAAGAATAGGCTCCTATTAGTAGTTCCGCTACCCATCTTCTTGAGCTATTCACCTCTGATAATCTGGAGCCTGAAATTACACTGGAATTCTCGGTCTCCAGAGTAAGAAAAAACTGGAGACGAAAAAATTCTGATGCTTTGACAGTACTCCCTCCGTAAAGAAATATAATTTACAGAGGGAGTATAATACAATGCGACATCATAATTTGTTTTCACTTCATCACCCGAGTATAAGTATCCAATAGGTAGTACTAATGCTCGACTAATTGTTTCTGTAGATATCCAGCAAGCGTCGTCACTGATATCCAACCTTCAAGAACAGGAAGCAATCCTGAAGCAGTGCATTGAGCAACTTGAAAGTGTTGATGCGGCAAGGATAACCCTGATCAATAGCCTAAAAGAAGCCCTTAGTGAAGAGGTCCTTAGAACCTTTTTATCATCTTTGAAATGTTCTATCCTGATTGTTTATGCATACCATCTAGCTTGCAAACAAAGCTTTATATTCTTTCTTTTTTGTATGTAATAGGAAAAAAAGTCGGAGCTTCTTCGCAATCAGTTGCAAGTAAGTAATATTCTCATACCCACCACATGGTACCATCCTTTTTCATCTGCCATGAACTCTTGATCTGGCCTGGGAGATCACATCCGCGGTCATTATTCTTTTCTGATGCCTTTTGCTCTTATTGCTCAACTAGAAGTGAAAGTTCGCTAGGGAAATACATGATTGTGTTGTGCATTTTATTGGATTCATTGGCGTCCTCAATATGGTTCCTGTTTGCCTTGTGCCAGCCATATTTGTCCATCTTGCGATGATTTGGGCACCATTATTGAAACTTGATGCTTGTTAAGAGCCCCATGATATGTAGGCATAACTAGAATTTTGCTGTGTCATTGACATTCTGTTGAAGTTTGCAGTTTTTTGGATAAGTATTGAGTAGTGTAAGTAACTGTTAAAGAAAGAAAACAATATAAGAAGCATGTGTATATGCAAAGAGAATCCTCTGACATAGTTGCGTATGCAAGGAGAATCCTCTCTAAAAGCATCTCTAGCAGATCCCATATCCTAAAAGTTCAAAACGCATCCCATTTCCTTACCCTCCGTCCCAAAATAAGTGTCTCAAAAATGACTCAACTTTGTACTAACTTTAGTACAAAGTTGAGTCACTTTTGAGTCACTTATTTTGGGACGGAGGGAGTAATTTTTAGGGGATTAAAGTTTGATTCATCTAGCAGATCCCCTAAAACTTAATCCCCCATATTTATATTTGGCTCATCAAACGCCTACACTACATACGCGCACACAGCTCTAGTATACCCTCTTTTTTCGGATGCCTCTTTTTCTTGACAGAATCTGGTATACCCTGATTTACAATCGAACTCTCCTGCAAATACTTCACATGCTCTGAAATACTTAGTACCATTGAACTGCACATTATGAACAAAATTCGCATTTGAGAAGTCACCTGCAACGGTTGCTTCTCAAATGTATGAACAGCAGCCACGATGTATTCAGTATTCAACTGCAACCCATTTGTCGCTTCAGCAACTTGCAGCTCATGCTGCTTGTGTGACAATGACGCCACAATCCGGTTTGTCAGCTCTTGAGACGCATTACAATGGAGCCGCAATCCGGAGCATCCCGAATCTATGCTGTGGGTCTCCTCAGCAGGCTCGTCCGTCATACACAAGGAGTCTGCCAACCAGGCTTCAACGCCGCCGTATGTAGCCTCCGCTTCAACATCACGCCCCTCGTCGTCCTCGGCATCCTCGTCAACATCGGCGCTCTTCCGCTTCCTGGCGTAGTGCTCCTCAAAGAAGGCCTTCTGTGTGATGGATCCATGGCGTGACTGCCCCGTTGCCTCCTTGAGGTACCGGTTGTGTTCGAACGCTGACCGTCACCCCCGCGCGAGTGGCTTGGACAGGAACCGGGTTGTCGAGGAGCGCCTCGTAGAGCCGTGCAGGCGTGCGTCTGCGGGGAGGCTGTTGTCGGCGGCGAAGAGGCGTGCATTGGCCGGTGGCGTGGTCGGACGGGAGCCGAGCGTATCCCCTGTTTATCCTGAGAGTTGCCCTCGTTGGACTAAACATAGTCCAGAGGGTGTCTTTTCAAGGGATGTTTCCTTATAATTATATAAGGAGTTATTCGTTTAGGGGATCTGCTGGCTAGGGGTAAATTCTGTAAACGAAAATTCCCCCCTTCAAATATACTCCCTCCGTCCGGAAATACTTGTCGGAGAAATAAATAAAAATGAATGTATCTAGAACTAAGATATGTCTAGATACATTTATTCCTCCGACAAGTATTTCCGGACGGAGGGAGTAGCTTTTAAGGGATCTGGTAGAGATACTCTAATAGGGTAGGTAACAACTACTGAATCTGCAGTACTCTGCTTTGTAATGGAAGCTAGTAAGCTAGCCATGGTCTGATTGGGAAGTGGGTAAATGTTGACCGACATGTTTTAACTTTCCACTTCAAGCACAAATCTGCCTCTTATGGCTTGCAAGCTCCCATTGCCGGGAGGCTTTTTCATTACAGCAAGCTACCTCCCGCTTAGACTGCTTCAGGTTACGTGTTCTTATGAGTTGTGAAGCTAACCAGCTTGCATTAGACATTTCGGGGGCTCTCTTGGGAGGGATATGTTTACATGTTCAGAACCCAAACATGTAGTTTTTGTATGAGGTTACAATTAACTTTCTTCAACATTGCTATGTACCATCTCAGTTTGCACTATTTTTGTCTGTCTCTGTAGTGTCTGTTTTAGGAGTTATTTAAGAAATTACTTAAGTGATTTGCAGCTAATTAGAGTTAATTGACACAGGTTGCTCGAGCAGAGGCTGAACATGCCGTGCAACTAAGACAACGATTTGGTGGCGCCCATGCCACTAATGGGGCATGGTCTACTTCTAGTACGCTCATGACCACAATTCCGTCAGAGCAGACTGCTGCAATGATGCAGAATGCAGCAATAAGCCCAATAACTCCCCAGTTTCAACCACCACATCCAGCAATCCCGCTTTCCGCCACAGCTAGTGCTGCAGATGATGAGCCCAAGAAAACGGCAGCAGCTATGGCAGATAAACTTGCATCTTTGGCATCTCCGGAGCAGGTGCTCTCCTCTATTTTGGCCTCCCTTGCTGCTGAACAAGCTGCTTCTATGAACAGCGGCTCGCCTTCCGTAGAGCTCTCGGAAGGGCCTCCAGGCTTCCAGATACCAAAGAGGCCAAGAATCGAGAATCCTACTCAAACCGGTGATATGGGTGCTCCCCTTTTCTTTGGGCAACTGCCACAGGCTGCCCAGCAGAATGGAGCAGCGCCTACTTCTCTCGGAGGCATGCAGTCATTGATGCAGGCAAATCAAGCACCGGGCGCATTTGCACCACCTCCCCCTCCACTGCCACCTATGCTGCCGCCACTTCTGCAGCAATTCAGTCAAAATGGTGGAGGAATGTTCGGAATGGGAACTTTTGGGATGCTGGCCAGCTCTATGCCACCTCCACTGCCGAACATGCTACCTCCAGGTTTTCCAAGACCAAGTGGGCCGCCACCTCCACCTCCTCTTTCACCAGCCCAGAATCAGAGCCAGACCCAGCAGCAGCAGCAGTCTCCACAGGCACCGCAGCAATCTCCAACATCAACTGGTTTCTTTCCAACACCAGGCATTGGCTTCTTCCCTCCGGTTCAGATGCAGCAATCACCGTCGGTCCAGCGGCAATGATTACATAGCAACTGTCATGCTTAAAAGGTGTCAGTTTCGGCCTAATTTTGTATATTAAGCAATAATTCCAGAGTGTTAGTTGGCAGGTCTGCAGGCAAGCAGGATCATCATCAATGGTTATGAGTCTGAAAGGTTTGTAGAATAGGTCGGTGGTTTGTTTGATGTATAACTGGTAACTTTTCCGTTTTGGTATGAGGAGGTTCATCATATGAAGTGGTTAAGACTCTTCTTCGTTTATCTGTGGCTCCTTAATTAGTCCCGAGGCAAACAAATGCTGCTGCTTCAAGAGCTGCCCAAACGATGGAACATTGGGCTCCTCAATCTGAGAACTTACCAGTGGCTTTGGAACACCTGTTATAGACTTAGTCTCATAGATCATGTTTTTTGTTTAATTCAAATCATTTAGACTAACATTTGCTTACATTTATTTATTGATTCAAATATAGTGTTTCGTTTCATATGTTGTTTCTTGTGCAAGTTTGCTGTTTATCTTGCTTGGTTCTTTCGGGTTTGGATGTGCTGTCAATTCAGAGTAATGAATGATGATCCAAGAGGGTTGAAATTAGCAAAAGTGCAGCTGATTTAGAACAAGAGTGGTAATTCAAGAGAGTATAAATCAACGAAATTGGGGGCAAGGAAATCCATCAAAACAGTTTCATTAACAGCACAACTCAAATCTAGTTAGTATCTATACACAAAAAAATAGTCTCTAACTACTACTCCTGTCCTGAGTGAGTGCTAGGTAATTAAGAGAAGGAACCAAGAGGCTGCTAGCATGCTAGCTGATGATCAACCGACTAATTATTCCTGGGATTTGCGTTTGATCTCCCCACAGGCGGCAGCGGCTTCACGCCGGCGTTGAACTCCACGCTCGGCTTCGCGTTAGACGACGCGGCCGCGCGACGGCCGCCGTTGACGTCGAAGGAGTTGGTGGCCGTGGCGCCGCTTGGCTGCTGCTGCTGCAGAAGCTTCCTGGCGGCCGTGAGACGACGACGGCCACTCTGCGAGGACGCTTGTCGTTGTGCCGCGACAGTGCCGCCTCCGTCGTCGAGAGGCGAGGTGGTCGTCGGCGCTGCCGCGGCTTTAGTCCCCGGGAGGAGGAGCTGGAGGAGGAAGATGGTGGAGAGGAGGAGGAGGAGCGCGCTGCGATGAGCCATCATGACCTAGGAGGTGGAGTCTGGAGAGATCGGAGTGGCGTGCCTCTTTATGCGTTGGCACTCACACTCTCGCTAGCTACTTGGCGGGAAGGAACATGCAGAGAACATGCACGCGCTTCTCCCTTCTTCGTTTCTTTTCTTGGCCGTGGAAGATGTGAAATGGAGGAGTCATCACTCATCAGGCAGGCATAGCATATAGGAACGTGTCGCCACGAGATCTGAATCCCGTTTCTCGAATAAAATCTCGTGGAAACTAGCTAGTGTATGTAGCTTCGGATGGGTTTGGGGACGATACAAATGTAAGTTGACCCGTGACCAATTCTCTCTTTGGTTCCTATATATCTCGCCTGACCCGCTCCGACAAGCGGCGGGGGACGAAACCCTACCCCCGTCGGGCAAAGCCTGATCGGCGTAGGCGGCGGCGGACCCTCTTCTCCATTTCCTCTGGGCGGGCTGTCCCGGGACGGCTTCCTCAGGCGGTTGCGCGACGCCGGCATCGGCTGTTGGTGGAGGCGTGTGGTGCGCTGTTGCATGGTGCGTCTCCGGCGGATGCTTGCTCTACGGGCTCGTTCCTTGCTAGGACGACGTAGGGGCGGTGCGGATGACCCCAGCGGATCTAATGATCCGTCGGGTGGCCATGTGTGGTGAGCGCGGGCTGGGTCTGGTGGTTGGCATGAGATCCAGTGGCCGACAACATGTGGTGGTGCTTTGATCCCTTCTCGCGGGCATGGAGGCGGGGTTAGGGGGTGGTTGGTGATGACCTTGGGTTGGGCGATGCGAACGGGACTTGATTGAGGACCCGATGGGGGTTGGGGCGCTGTAGCTGCTGCTCGGTGGTCGGAATTGTCCGCTGCCATGAGCAGCCCTCATCTGATGCGGAGGCATCCACCTTTTTGGGGTGTGGTTGCTGGCAACGGGCCGGTGACGTGGGTTTGTCGCCGCGGTAGGAGTTTGACGTGGTCCTCCTGCCCAGGGTTGGTTGCTCCTCGAGCAAGTCCCAGTGCGCCGCCACCTTGGAGTCGTGGTGCTCAACTCTGGGTCTCCTCCGGTCAAGCTAAGATGGGTGCTTGCGGTTGGTCTGGGAGGCGTCATCACAATGTGGTGTTAGTTAAGGTCCATAGCAGTGGTGGGTAGGACAACGTTGTGCCGGCTGTCGGCTCGGTGCTTTAGGTCGCGGACTTGGCGTCATCTGAGCTGATTACTCCACGATGGCCATCGACGGTCACTGGGTCATGCCCCCGGTTCATTGGGATCGGATGAGATTGCAGGCATGGGCACCCCTACGGTGGCGACACTGACCTGGCTCGGCGGCTGATGCAGGGCTTTTTCTGTCGCGTTTTGTGCCTTGTGAGGCAGACGCTTGGTGATGTCTCGGGGCATGGATGCCGGATGGCAACTCTGGAAGGTGGCATGGTTGGATCTTTGATGGGCATCATGACAATGATGGATGCTATATCTCTTGGCCATGTGGGCGGCGAGAGCTATTACGGTGGGTGGCTCGAGCGTGCTCTGTCTCTGGCAAAGGCGGCGCCCCGATCCAAACCTAGAAATATGATCTCGTTGCGCTTACCCTAAATACCTCGTGGTGGCATGGGGCAGCTGCCGAGCGAAAGTTTTGCAATTTGTCGCCAACAACAATGACGCTCGTGGGCGTCACATTCTTCTTGAAGACGTCAGTGTGGGGCTCCTCTTCGTGTCTTGTTCCGGGTAAAAATCTTTGTCCGTCTAGCGATGATGCAAAACGTCATTCATTCTCCTTCTCGGGGGGTTGTCATGGAGCCTTTGAGCGTAGGTGTTGTAGACGCAGCGCGGTGTTGTACTCATTTCTTCATGCTCTCTATTTCGATAGAGTATTTGACAAAAAGCTACCACATTAGGGGTTATCGTCCCACGAAACTACCACTTTCAAAAAAAGTGACTGATAACTACCGAAAATTTCAAATTTTGTGACAAAAAACTACCAAGTCGTGTTGATCGTCGTTTTAGCCAGTTTAACTGCTTACCTGACAGGCCTGGCCCACATGGCAGGCCGACGGCTGCACTAACGGCTAACGGCACCCACTCGCGGCCGTTAGTGTCCCGGCTCGGTCCGAACCAGCCAGGGCCAGGTCAAAACGGCCGATCGACCGGCCGACACTCACTCCTCTCCGTCTCACTCACTCCTCTCCCCGAGCTCTCTTCTTCCTCTCTTTCTCACTTCCGGCGACTACGACGCGGCGGCGCGAGGATGCCTTCCTGGCCCAACAGCAACGAGACATCCGACGCCGACGATGATGAGTACATGGACGAGTACAACAACATGCAGATGGAGTATTTTGTAAGTCAGCTCACTCTGTTCTCTCCTATGCTAGGGTTAAGGTTAGGGTTTGAAGATGCTCTTGATTTCTTCCATGACAGTTCTTATGTGTGAGGTGTTGTGGCTGATATATATGGGGTTGGTACTGCAGCAAACTCCTGACACGGTGATAGATCCAAGTTTCTGTGGGCTTGTGGTTGAATCTGATTGTAAGTGCATCCTGCACAGGCAGAGACCAGCCAGGTTTGTGGCATTTGAAGGGATTGGCACTGGAAGGAGATTCATTGGATGTGCTACTACGGTAAGAGCAAACACTAGTGGTGTTCATGTGTAGATTTATTTGGTGGTACATAGTGCAAACAACATTGATATTCTTGTTGTTTCAGTATCTGTTAGCTGAAAACTGAAGTACAGAGCTGGTGTGGTGTTCATGTGTTAGCTAAATCTCTGATAGGAACTGAATCTAGGCAGCACCTAAAATTGGTCCAACTAAATTTGTTTGTTACTACATTCAGACAAACATTGATATGTATGCATGAATTCTGTAACTGAATTTGACTGAATTTAATTAGCATTAATATTTCACTGAATATTCAGGATGGTGTGAACTGTGGTCTTCTGGAGTGGGTAGATGCCCCCTGGCCAGTAATTCTGCAAAGGTGTTTAACCAAGCTGTGGGATATGTATCATGAGGAGAACCTTGTTAGAGTCCAAGACAAAGAGGCTCATGAGATAGAGGTTGAGAAACTGAAGAAGGAGCTAGATTCTCTTGCCAATCAGTACAGTTAGCTTGTGGATGATGTATCCAAGCTGTTTGATTACCAGGATGGGCAGAAATCCCATGACATGGATTACAGAAGCCAGGCAATCAATGAACTTAAGGAGAAGAAGCATCAACTTGAGGAGCAGGCAAACATTGAGGTTCAAATGGAGAAGCTTAAGCTCAAGAAAGAACAGAGGTGCATCCTGCAGAGTCAAGCTGATGTCATTCAAAACACCAGGAAGGCCATGAAGGAGATACAAGTGGAGAGAGACCTCCTTCAAGAAGAGAAGAAGAAGTTGGAGCATGTCATTTCTGAGCTACTGAAGGCTGGTCATGGGTGCAAGGAAAAGTTGGACAAGATCAAAGAAGTTGTCATGAAGGAGTGAAGTTTTTAGCCATGGTTGGTAAGTAAATATGAGGCCTATATATATAACTGGCCTAGCAATGAAGGATTCTGATGCAAATATGCATCTCAGTACTAATATTAGCTATGAACTGCCTAAGAACTGTCTATGGTTTCAGATCATTTTGGTTGTGGTGTGGGGTGCTGTAATGGCCATGATCTGTAATACTCTAAGATGATGTTATGTTTAATGCCCTGATGCTAAGTTAAGAACCTTATCATCTAAGCCTGCTGAAGTTTCTATCTGTCTCTTTTATCCTAAGTGGTTGCATCCCCTACCTGCAATATGGTCCTGAGAAGTTAGTTGTAACATTTCATAGATTGCACAACCTTGGTAACACTGAACAAAGGTAGGTAGTTCACATAGGAGGCACCATAGGTAGCATTACATAGATAGCACATTATTGTCTCAGAATAACTAAAACTTGCTAACACTGAAGATTAGTGACACTTAGGTAGTTCAACTGACGAAACTGACATAGGTAGTTCAACTAACGAAACTGACATAGGTAGTTCAACAGACGAAACTGAATCTGAAACTTAATCTGAAACTTGTAGTTTCAGATTCACTTAGGTGTCTGTCCTGCTAAGCGTTCGGATCGTCGTACCTCTTGCTTCAGTTGGGTGGGATTTGGCTGCACCTCCACCTCCTCTTCCTCTTCGTCTTCATCAATGGCGATGATGGGAGGAGGACGGCGGCGAGCCTGCACAGCTGGCGGTGCGACGATCTGTAGGTCGTCGTCGTCTTCGTGCACCTCTGCTGTGTTTACATTTGATGTAGCTTGTGCTGGAGTGACATAGTGGTGGTCTGCCCACCGCTGCCTCTGCCTAGCATCGCCGGAGTCGGCCTCCTTGATTGCCCATAGGAGAATGTTGATGGGCATGATCACCTTACCTGGGTTTCCATAGCGCTGCTCCATGCGCTGCTTCTCCTCACTAGTCGCCTTCTTCCTCACTTCCTATGCTGCATCTACCAGCCCAATAACGCTGGTGTCCCTCATGGCAACCTTCATGTAGTCGAGGAAGAGTTCTTGGTCGCCGCGTGCCAAACCAAGAAGCATGGCAACCCATCCCTTGCCAGTTGGGAATGGGTTTAGCCATGGGTCTGGGGAAGGGGAAGAGGAAGAACCAGCCATGGTTGGAGCTAGGGAGAGGAGTAGGAGTAGTTGTGACTGGGGTGCGGCGGAAGTGAGGTGGATAGGTGTTGGAGTAGTAGTTAAGTGGAGGAGTTAAGTGGGAGGAGGTGTTGTGTGTGTTGGAAATATGCCCTAGAGGCAATAATAAAAGTATTATTATTATATTTCCTTGTTCATGATAATCGTCTGTTATTCATGCTTGGATTGTATTGTACGGAAACAACGATACATGTGTGAATATATAGACCACAATGAGTCCCTGGTAGGCCTCTAGTTACCAGCTCGTTGATCAACAGATGGTCACGGTTTCCTGACCATGGACATAGGATGTCAGTGATAACGGGATCACATCATTAGGAGAATGATGTGATGGACAAGACCCAATCCTGAGCATAGCACGAGATCGTATAGTTCGTAATGCATAAGCTTTTCGGTGTCAAGTATTTATTCCTTAGACCATGAGGTTGTGCAACTCCCGGATGCCGTAGGAATACTTTGGGTGTGCCAAACGTCACAACGTAACTGGGTGGCTATAAAGGTACGCATCGGGTATCTCCGAAAGTGTCTGTTGAGTTGGTACGAACCGAGACTGGGATGTTGTCACTCCGTATGACGGAGAGGTACCTCTGGGCCCACTCGGTAAGACATCATCATAATGTGCTCAAGATGACTAAGGAGTTGGTCATGAGATGATGGATTACGGATCGAGTAAAGAGACTTGCCATGACGAGATTGAACAAGGTATCGGGAATACTGACGATCGAATCTCGGGCAAGTACCATACCGATGGACAAAGGGAATAACTACGGGATTGAGTGAATCCTTGACACAGTGATTCATCCGATGAAGATCATCGAGGAACACGTGGGAACCAACATGGATATCCAGATCCCGCTGTTGGTTATTGACCGGAGAGTGGTCTCGGTCATGTCTACGTGTCTCCCGAACCCGTAGGGTCTACACACTTAAGGTTCGGTGACGCTAGGGTCGTAGAGATACATGCACGTGGAAACCCGAAAGTTGTTCGGAGTCCCGGATGAGATCCCGGACGTGACGAGGAGTTCCGGAATGGTCCGGAGGTAAAGAATGATATATAGGAAGTTCAGTTTCGGCCATCGGGTGATCTCCGGGGGTCACCGGGAGTGTCCCGGGACCACCGGAGGGGTCCCGGGGGCCCACCGAGTGGGGCCACCCATCCTGGTGGGGCCCCTAGGTCGCAAGGGGAAGGGGGCCAGCCCCTGGTGAGCTGGCGCACCCTACTGGGCCCTCCCTCATGCGCCTAGGGTTGAAACCCTAGGGGAGGGAGGCGCCCCCTATGCCTTGGGGGGGGGGGGGGCAAGTCTCCCCCCTAGGCCGCCGCCCCCCCTTGCAGATGGGATCTGCAGGGGCTGGCGCACCCTGATACGTCCAAAATGTATCTATAATTTCTGCTTTCTTCATGCCTTTTTTGTGTGATATTGCTATGATATTTATGCACTTCCATACACTTTTGATCATATTTGGACTAACCTACTAATGGTTGCAAAAGTGCACAATGTTCTTGTTTTACACTTTATTGTGTAGGAATTACTTGGAAATTGACAAAAACGCAAAAGGAGTCGTATTGGAGTAGGACTCTGACTTTCCTGAAATCTGTCTGAGAACGTTTTTTAAAGATGGTCACGTTCCGTCCCGAAGACGACGTCAAACGGAAAAAGTCTAGTTGCGAAAGTTGTGGGGAATTTCGAGGCGATGCTTCTGGATATAAAATTCGTCCAAATCGTAGTCCGGACGGCGGAGTAAAGCCCGTTTTACTGAGGCCCAAAATCAGATGACGGGAATCCGAGAGTCTATATAAAGAGAGGAAACCTAGGTCACCAAGGGGCCACGAATTTTCCTCCTCCCGAGCCGCCGTCTTGGAGGGGAGGACCAGCACCATTGCAGCACCATCCACAAGGAAGAAGGGGGGCCAAGGAGCCGCCGCCCCCTAGGGCCGCCGCCGCCGCCGCGCCCCCAAGGGCCACCGCCACCGCCTCCGTGGCTGTCGCCGGCCATCTCCTCCTCGCGGGGCTACACCTCTCCATCAACACCATCATCAACCTCCTCCTCACCATGTCCATGCGTGAGTAGTCTTCTCCGGGGCCGAGGGCTCGTACGTGTAGCTTTGTGGTTATCTCTCTCTCCCATGATGTGATCTTCGTTGTGATCATAGGCTATGTTAATCTAGGGTGATCCCATGATGTTCCCCCTTCCTCTATGTATTGTATTGATGTACTCACTTGTCTTTATCTAGTATAATCCTCGAGACCAAGGTGACAGCGGTCTATTGGACATGGGTTAGAAAAATATTTTCATGAGTGATTTCCTCTCTTGTGCGTTGATTGAAGATTGAGAGTCTCTTGGTGCTTGTCTTTGACTATCCTTTAGATATGTTGTGGTGATTGTGGGACTCTCTTTGGATGGCCGCGGTGACATTGGGAAATCCTTAGATTGAGAACTACGAACTTTGAGGTGTGCTTTTGTAGCCCTACATAATTCTCGTCCTCTCTTGACCACGAAGGAATGACCTCCGGGTGCGTCTCCATTGCATGTTTTATGGGAAATATCATGTGATTCGATTATGTTAATGTTGTTGGGAGTTGCCACTAGTGAAAGTATGATCCCTAGGCCTTGTTTCCACCATTGCAATACCATTTGTGCTCACGTTTACCACTTGTTTGCTTGCTGCACTTTTTATTACAGATTTATATTACTTTGCTTTGCCACTCCTATCATCCATATTTTACCATCTCTTCGCCGAACTAGTGCACCTATACAACTCCTAGTTGTATTAGGTGTGTTGGGGACACAAGAGACTTCTTGTATCTTAGTTGCAGGGTTGCTTGAGAGAGACCATCTTCAACCTCTACTTCCCTGAGTTCGATAAACCTTAGGTCATCCACTTGAGGGAAATTGCTGCTGTCCTACAAACCTCTGCGCTTGGAGGCCCGACATAGTCTACAGGAGTAGAAGCGTGTGTAGACATCAAGCTATTTCTGGCGCCGTTGCCGGGGAAGTGAGTGCTTGAAGGTATATCTTTAGATCTTGCAATTAAATCTTTTTGTTTCTTCTTTTTATTTCACTAGTTATGTTTATGGAAAACCGCAATCTTAGTTCGTTGCTTGTGGGAAGACGCCCCACACCTGTGGTGGTTGCTCCTCCACCTACTGAAATTGTGCCCTATAAAATACCAGCTGGTATTATCGATTATGTTTTGGCTAATCGTTATGCAGGAGACAGACATCCCGGTGAACACTTGCTATATCTGTCACAATTATGTTTATTATTTAAGCTTGCAAGTGTATCAAGGGAGTTTGTCATGAGGAAATTGTTCGCCGTATCACTTACAGATAAAGCTTCAGATTGGTATAAGCTTCTCGATAACTCGCACTTGCTTGATTGGCAAGAGCTTATGTCTCTCTTTTATACTAAGTTTTATCCTCTTCATGGAATTCATCGAGACAGGAACTATATCTATAACTTTAGGTCTCGTGACGGAGAGAGCGTAGCTCAAGCTTGAGGGAGACTGAAAACGTTAATGCTAAAAAGTCCTAACCATGGGCTCCCCAAAGATGCTTATGTGGAGAGTAAGAGTACCTTTTTGCATGTGGATGATAACCCTCAACCGTAAGGGATCGAGATAGTCTTCGCGGGTAAGAATAACCCAATTTATTGATTCGACACACGGGGAGCCAAAGAGTATTTATAAGCTTTAACAGTTGAGTTGTCAATTCAACCGCACCTGAAATATACTAACTTGCAACAAAAGATAAGTGGTAACAGTGATATGATAATGTTGATAGTAATAGTAAAAGTAAACAGCAAAAGTAAATAGCAGTAGTAAATGGCAAAAGTAGCAACTAGTGACAAGCAATGTTTAAAATACTGTAGGCTAGGGAGATGGATGGTTGGGCGTTGCATGGATGAGATAGTTTCTAGCTCGGGGCACGGCACACGGAAAAGTAATGATCATCTAGGCAAATATCAAACATTCGGCATGTATCCCGTAGGTAGTTGTACGTGCTTGCAATAAGAACTTGCACAACATCTTTTGTCCTACCATCCCGCTACGAACGGGGCCAAAAGGAACTAATGGATATTAAGGTGCTCCTGTCAAAGAGCACCGGAACAAAGCAATGAACTCAATGGATACATGTAATCCTCAAACTACGGACCATCCCCTTTGGTGTCCCAAGCTGTCACTTTTGGGATCGCCGGTTCCGAACCGTAACAGGTGCATACAACTCATAGATAGGATCAAGAACACAAATATATTCATGCAAACACATATGGTTCAGATCTGAAATCATGGCACTCGGGCCCTAAGTGTCAAGCATTAAGAATAACAAGTTGTAGCAAAGATGATAAACACCATACTAGATGATAGGCAACATGCCCCCAACAATCTGACGAACTATTACATGATCTAACTCATCCAATCCCTACCATCCCCTTCGCCTACAGCAAGGGAATTACTCACACATGAAGGGGAAGTCATGGAAGGATGATGGAGTGGTGATGATGATGACGATGGCGACGATCTCCCCTCTCCGAAGGCCAAATCAGCCTCCAGATTAGCCCCCCGAAGAAGAACAGAGGGTGGCGGCGGCTCCGCGACGAAAAACAGCGAAAGGACTTCCGATCTGGGTTTTTTGCATCACGAGGAAAAATACGGGCTAAAGTAGGACACCAGGGGGTGTGGGCCCCACCGAGGCGCCCCCCGGCGCGACCCAGGGGGGGCGCGCCCACAGGGCGCCTGGGCACCCCCTGGCCCCCCTCTGGCCCCACTTCTGGTATTTGGTTTCTTCGGGTGCGTGGATTTTTCGTGATTTTTCGTGGATTTTTTCTGAGATAGTTAAAAATCCGTTTTCCTGCACACAAATAAAACATACAGGCAGCTCTGCTGAAAATAGCGTCAGTCCGGGTTAGTTTAGTCCAAATCATGCAAGAATGAGGTCAAAACAATATCAAAAGTGTTTGGAAAAGTAGATACGTTTGAGACGTATCAACTCCCCCAAGCTTAGCATATTGCTTGTCCTCAAGCAATTCAGTTCAACGAACTGGACGCGACAAAGAAAACTTTGACAAACTCTTTTGCTTCATTAGATGTATATAAGCATGTACTACGAAAAGAGTTCAACAAGTATTAAAACAGTACTTATGAGAACAATGCAAGGAGCAATCCTTCTTTCAAGTGACCAGTCACAAATTGTTAAGAGTAAACAATATATTACTGAAAATCAAGACAAGATCACATTGCACATAGCTTGAGCATATTAAGGTGGTATCTCGCTAGCCTCCATGAGTGAAGCAAAACATAAATGCAGAGACTCCCCCAGAGTTTTAAAGGAGACTAGAACTAAGAATTTCAGAATAAATCATATCACAAGTATGCAGAAGACAATGTAATACTTTGGGACAATGCACATTATACTCAGAATGACAATTATGCTCTCCTAGTCAGTGCTTTGAAGAAAGAAGATGAGACTCTCGAACCGTGGCTTTTATTGGCAAAGTTGAAAACCCGTGATCGGAAACAAAAACTAAACATGTACCAGAGCTCCTGGTTTTAAAAACAGAAGTAAATATGTTTTTGAGAGGTGCATATTTCGTCAACGAATGCTAGCAGATAATTCAATTACTTTTTAAGCTAGACAAGTCTCGAGGAACGGCTCCCGCATGAGGACGATCACATCGTCTTAATCTCCTTTGTTTATCACTGCCAAAGTTTTCTGATTTCTCATGAACAAAGCGTGAAGGAGGGTTTGTTTGTTATATTATCTTTTTGAGCCGGGCGCACTCAATGCCAGTTCCTTCTCATATTAGGGGTTTGCACATTATACATGCAATCCAGGGGTGAAACTTGTCCAACTTAAAGAGATCATGAATTAACTCCTACTTCCTCATGAGCTAAAACATAGGCACAAAAAGAGAAATGCTTTTGATTAGTTTCGAGATGGTACATGAAAGTCTTCGTTAGGAATGGCAGGTAAATACCATATATAGGAAGGTATAGTGGACTCATATGGCATAACAGGTTTAAAGGTTTTGGATGCACAATCAGTCATTCCGCTTAGTACGGGTGGAGGTTTAGCAAAAGACTGGGAAGCGACCAACTAGAGAGCAATAACTGTCATAATCATGCAGAGCGACAAAGCAACATTGAATTGGGCATGAAAGTGATATAACTATTCTAAAACTCAAAGATCATCAAGGCAAAGTAGACTTTTAGTCTTAAACATGTGTAAGCATGTGCCAAGTCAATCCAAAAATTCTCTAAAGGGAAATGCCACCTTAGTATGCCAAACTATGAACAGTGCGATGCATGTAGATTATTTCAATAACACATTATATACTCTAGTTATTGGAGACTAGCCACAAGGAAAGCATGAACTACTGGAATAACATTGTAAACAAAGCACTATGTCGCTACAAGCTAGCCTCTAGATCATAAGTACAGGCATATGTACAAAAGTAGAAACAATAAGAGTTCATACCGGTCTTCCTCGTTGCTTCCTTTCAGTCGATCTTCGTCATTACTGCTTGTCACTTGCACGATCGAACGTAGGAAATATAATCAAATGCCATCACGGACGCGAGCTGATCTCTGAAGACAAAGCAAACTAAAGAGAGAAAGGAAATCTTTTTGGGTTTTTCAAAAGTTGAATAAAAAGCAAAAGAAAAAGAAAATCTTTTTGTTGTTTTTGCAAAGAGAGAAATAAAGAAGAACGGGCAAAAACTTCAAAAAGATCGAAGTGAATCAAACGGATAATACAATGAAAAAGTGAGAAGGGCACGTACTCCCCCAAGCTTAGGCTTTTGGCCTAAGTTGGTAGCAGCTACTGCCCCCAGGAGCCTCCTGCTCCAAGGGTATGGTGGTGAGACCAGGGGTCGTAGAAGGATGATGGCGCGTACACTGAACTCCTCGGAGTCTCCCACGAGGAAGGTTCTGAGCGCCAAACAGAGGAAGACCCTTCACCAAACTCGGTGGCGGTCTCATCCTGAAAATGTGGTATCTCACCGTGCCTCTCCTCGTCGGGCACAACCCCCTCCATGGGGTTATGGAACTGATGCTGGACCATGAACTCATCGAACTGGACAACATCAAAGGACCATCCGTTCCTGCGAGAAAAATCAAACAAAAGAGGTGCAGGTAGACGGATCTCGCGTTCCGCGGTACTTCCGAAACGCAAGATATAAACAAGGTTATCAAGTTCAGAGCCCATGGTAACAAACTTATGCCTTTTCATAGCAGCAAGATCAAAGCTTAAATAAGTAAAAGGAGTATCATCAGGGTGTGGTGTGCCTCCAAGATGCTCTAAGATAAGCGTGGCATAAATGCCACCATATAAGTCCCCCTTGTTACCGTTCATAGCAAGGCGTCGAGCAATTAAGGTACCAATATTATAATCAGACCTCCCTGAGAGGGCTGCTGCCAGGATAGCAATATCCGGAGCAGAAATGTTGCTCGTGTTGTCGCGAGCTAACACCCCTCTAGCAATATAATATGCAAAATACCTGAGGTGAGGAAACAAGATGCTGGAGATCTTCGACCGATGAATATCCCTCGTACCCATGCTGCAGAGAGAGTTGATGACGGTTTTTAGCTCGGAGGGCTGCGTGGCCATCCTTGCCGTCCGCCCAACGTTCGACACACCTATTACTTCACAAAAATTTCCCAGAGTCATGGTGATAAGATCATTATAAATTTTAAACTCAATAGCACCTGAATCAGGATTATATCTAAAACTGTTAATGAAACCGGAGGTGAGTTTCTGATACTGAGTAACACGGCTCGTGACGAGTCGTGTCAAACCTGCATTAGCACAAAGATTATAAAACTCATCCTTGATTCCCGCAGCTTCCATGAATTCATCACATGGAAATGTCATCGCACGTGCTGGACTTGTGTCTTCCAACAACTCCAGGGGCACATGATCTTCATTATAGCTCACCCTAACAGTCGATGGTGAAGCTGCGGCTCTAGTGACTCGATCGGAGTGTGCGGGCCTCCTCTTCTCAAGCCATCCTTTTGCCCTTCCTAATAAACTCATTTCTCAAATTTTTTACAATTCACAAAAACGAGAATTAAAACAAAGTGAGCTAAGGCAAACTACTCAACTCACTTGCCCAAGGCATAAACTTGCATCAAAACTTGGAAAGCAACTTTCTACACATGCATGCAAGCTCATCTCTACAGCACCAAGAACTACTAAATACTCACAAATGAGGTCACCAATCAAAAATCTAATTGGAGGGGTGGAGGAGTCACATACCAGGGAGTATTTGCTCAAAATTTCAGCTTAGATGATGGGCTGTAGAGAGAGATCGAAGAATCGCCCCCAAGAACGGCAAGAACAACAAGAACAAGACAAGAACTCGGGTTTCTGGAAAAAGAGAGAGAGAGGGGAAGAAGAAGTACCTGGAGGGGGGGTCCCGTGGGCCCCAGGCGCCCTGTGGGCGCGGCCAGGGGCTGGGCCGCGCCAGCTGGCCGCCTGGGCCACTGGTGGCCCCCCCTGGCTGGCCCCAGGACTTTCCGGGTCTCTCCCGTTGTGGAAATTTTCAATATATTTTTTTTGGATTTTTTCTGAAAACTTCACTGTTGAAATTTTTTCGAAGTTCAAAAAGCTGCGAAACTCTCTGAAAACTTGAAGTAGTTAGTAGTATTGTGAAGCTTCAAAAACATAGATACTTGGTACAACAAGTAGGACAATACTTAAAAATAAATGAAAACATAGAAAGCTCAACCTTTTATCCATACAAAACACATTTACTAGTAAGGTTGATCAAGTCTTACCAACAAACAAGCGATATATAGAGCAAAAAGTATCACCTCCTACAAAGTAATCACTGAACTTTTACCTTGATGGACATTGTCCCTACCATGATAGTTTTGTATTTGTGAGGCACATGTAGTGGACAGTCCCATTCTCCAATTTTCACGGTTTCGATATTCTCTATAGAGTTGAGGGCATGCCTCCTGTCGGTCTTCTTCGGAAAATATACCGTGTGTTCTTTATCATTCACATGAAAGGTTACCTTCCCTTTGTTGCAATCAATAACAGCACCTGCGGTGTTAAGGAAAGGTCTACCAAGAATAATGGACATGCTCCCATCCTCGGGCATGTCAAGCACAACAAAATCAGTAAGAATTAAACAATTAGCAACTTCAACTAGAACATCCTCACAAATACCTATCGGAACAGCGGTTGACTTGTCAGCCATCTGAAGGGAGATATCTGTAGGAATTAGTTTCTCTAAACAAAGCCTCTCATAAAGAGAGAGAGGCATAACACTCACTCCCGCTCCAAGATCACATAAAGCAGTTTTGACATAATTATTCTTTATGGAGCAAGGAATTGTGGGTATAACTGGATCACCGAGCTTCTCAGGAATCTTTCCACTGAAAGAATAGTTAGCAAGCATAGTAGATATTGCATCATTAGGAATTTTTCTTTTGTTAGTGACAATATCTTTCATATATTTTGAATAAGGAAGTAACTTAATAGCATAAGTCAAAGGAATTTGAAGAAAAAGAGGTTTAATCCATTCACAAAACTTATTGTAATGCTCTTCTTCTTTAGATTTGATGGACTTACCTGGAAAGGGCATGGGTTTCTGTACCCATGGTTCTTTCTCCTTCCCGTGTTTTCTTGCGATGAAGTCTTCTTTAGTGTACCTCTTACGTTTGTCAGGTGCTTCTTCTTCTCGAACTTCAGGCGGATCATTCTTCTCATTATCATTACCTTCAGGTTCAACACCGTCTTCACTCTCAGCATCGGAAATAGATACACTGTTGGGATCAATAGCTGGCTCTTCATCTGCATTAGGATCATTAGAATTGTCAGTCTCTTTATGTTTCTTCTTCTTATTTGGAGAGACAACAATTTCTTCTTCCTGCATTTGAGAATCTTGCTCGATTCTCTTCGGATGTCCCTCTGGATAAAGAGGATCTTGAGTACTAGTTCCTCCTCGGGTCTTAATCCCAAAAGCCTGCAATTTATCTTGTTTGTCATTGTTAGCAAGCAAATCTCTTTGCACATTAGAAATTTGATCAAGCTGAGTTTGAACCATATGAAAATGCTTCACAAGACATTGGAAATCATTAACTGTTCTATCTAAAACACCAAGCAACTTTTTGATAGCAAGGGAATTATCATGCAACTGACTTTCTATCCTCTCATTAAAATGATTCTGTTTCATAATAAAATTATCAAACTCATCTAAACATTGATCAGGAGGTTTACCATGAGGGATGTCACTTGCGTTGAAATCTAAAAGAGAGTGTACCTCTACCATAGGAGGGTGAGTGGTAGGCTCACACAGCTTCTCAATAGGGGGTAGATTCTTCACATCTTCAGCTTTAATACCTTTCTCTTTAATAGACTTCTTTGCTTCTTGCATATCCTCGGGGCTTAGAACAAACATGCCCCTCTTCTTTGTTGGTGGAGGTGGTTCAGGGACGGACCAATCTTCATGGTTCTTGGCAATTCTGCCCATTAAATCTTCCGCGTCATCCGGTGTTCTTTTCCTGAAAACACAACCAGCACAACTGTCCAAATAGGACCTAGATTCATCAGTTAGACCAGCATAGAATATATCAATTAATTCATTCTTAGAAACTCCATGTCCTGGTCTAGCCTGAATCAAACTGCAGTACCTCCCCCAAGCTTTAGGGAGGGACTCATCCTGCAACTGTTTAAAATTATAAATTCTTTGTAAAGCAGCATGTTGCATATGAGCAGGAAAGTACTTATGAACAAAAGAGTGAGCTAAGTCCTGAGGACTCTTAATAGAACCGCATGGAAGTGAATCATACCATGCTTTAGCACCTTCCTTCAACGAGAAAGGAAGAAGCTTGGTCACATAAAAGTAGCGCATCTTCTCGTCTGTGGTAAACAAGCTACCTAGTTCACCAAGTTTAGTTAGGTGTGCAATAGCATCATCATTTTCTCTGCCATAAAAGGGGTCAGCTTCAACCATAGGTATAGGTGAAAGATCAACAGAGAAATCAAAATCAGGATCATCAATGCATATAGGAGATGTAGCAAACTCAGGATTAGGAACGGTTTTGTTTTTCAAAGAGTGTTTTTCAAATATTTTCTTAATAGTTTCAGGGTCAGAGCCGGCAAACTCTGTCAGTTCCCTGCATAAGTCTTCATCAAGTATATAGTAATCATCATCAAGGAGCCTCTCCTGAAGTTTACTCAATTCAGGAAAATCATAAGTTTCACCAATAGGGTAGCGAGTAACAGGAAGTTCAATTCCATATCTTTCAGCAGCAGGAGTAATTTGTTTCTCAAGAGCATATCCAAGTGAACTAATATCATCATCAAAAGTAGTAGAAGCATCATCAAGTGTATCAGACATAGTAACAGATTCAGTAGGAGCATCATGTGGTGGTGGTGAGGCGAACTTACTCATGACAGAAGGTGAATCAAGCGTAGCACTAGTGCTCAGAGCAGTACCTCTTCTTGTAGTGGATCGTAAGATCGGAACCTTGGGGTCTCCTTTCTTACCCATAGTGAATAAAGTGCAGCAGGTAGGATACCTCAAGTAGACTTGTAAATATTGCTATGCTCCCCGGCAACGGCGCCAGAAAACGGTACTTGATAACCCTCAACCGTAAGGGATCGAGATAGTCTTCGCGGGTAAGAATAACCCAATTTATTGATTCGACACACGGGGAGCCAAAGAGTATTTATAAGCTTTAACAGTTGAGTTGTCAATTCAACCGCACCTGAAATATACTAACCTGCAACAAAAGATAAGTGGTAACAGTGATATGATAGTGTTGATAGTAATAGTAAAAGTAAACAACAAAAGTAAATAGCAGTAGTAAATGGCAAAAGTAGCAACTAGTGACAAGCAAGGTTTAAAATACTGTAGGCTAGGGAGATGGATGGTTGGGCGTTGCATGGATGAGATAGTTTCTAGCTCGGGGCACGGCACACGGAAAAGTAATGATCATCTAGGCAAATATCAAACATTAGGCATGTATCCCGTAGGTAGTTGTACGTGCTAAGAACTTGCACAACATCTTTTGTCCTACCATCCCGCTACGAACGGGGCCAAAAGGAACTAATGGATATTAAGGTGCTCCTGTCAAAGAGCACCGGAACAAAGCAATGAACTCAATGGATACATGTAATCCTCAAACTACGGACCATCCCCTTTGGTGTCCCAAGCTGTCACTTTTGGGATCGCCGGTTCCGAACCGTAACAGGTGCATACAACTCATAGATAGGATCAAGAACACAAATATATTCATGCAAACACATATGGTTCAGATCTGAAATCATGGCACTCGGGCCCTAAGTGTCAATCATTAAGAATAACAAGTTGTAGCAAAGATGATAAACACCATACTAGATGATAGGCAACATGCCCCCAACAATCTGGCGAACTATTACATGATCTAACTCATCCAATCCCTACCATCCCCTTCGCCTACAGCAAGGGAATTACTCACACATGAAGGGGGAAGTCATGGAAGGATGATGGAGTGGTGATGATTATGACGATGGCGACGATCTCCCCTCTCCGGAGGCCAAATTAGCCTCCAGATTAGCCCTCCCGAAGAAGAACAGAGGGTGGCGGCGGCTCCGCGACGAAAAACAGCGAAAGGACTTCCGATCTGGGGTTTTTGCATCACGAGGAAAAATACGGGCTAAAGTAGGGCACCAGGGGGTGTGGGCCCCACCCAGGCGCCCCCGGCGCGGCCCAGGGGGGGGGCGCCCACAGGGCGCCTGGGCACCCCCTGGCCCCCCTCTGGCCCCACTTCTGGTATTTGGTTTCTTCGGGTGCGTGGATTTTTCTTGGATTTTTCTGAGATAGTTAAAAATCCGTTTTCCTGCACACAAATAAAACATACAGGCATCTCTGCTGAAAACAACGTCAGTCCGGGTTAGTTTAGTCCAAATCATGCAAGAATGAGGTCAAAACAATATCAAAAGTGTTTGGAAAAGTAGATACGTTTGAGACGTATCAGTGGATTATGGTAACAATGCTTTATGTGATGCTTATATTGTTGAGTTTATTCGTGATCCCACTGAAAATTATTATGAGAAGGGAACATATGCTTATAGATATTTCAATAATATTAAGTTCCCTCTCTTTATGTTGAAGGTTTTGAAGCTGCACTTGTTTTGTCTTCCTATGCTTATTGCTTTGTGCTTCAATGAATTATTCTATTGCAATATTCCTATGCATAGGAAGCATGTTAGGCTTAAATGTATTTGGTATTTGCTTCTTGATGCTCTCTTTTGTTCTTCAACTCTTATTCCTACGAGAGCATCATTAAAGTGTTAAGCCTATCTTTATGGCTATAAAAAAAGAGCTCTAGGGAGACAACCCTTGTTATCTTTGCTTTCAGTTTGTTCTTTCAGTTTTTAGTGGTCTTGATGTTTGTTACTACTGTAGAAACATCATTGTATCTTTATTTTTCAGCTTTGTGCCAAGTTTAGCCTCTGATTGCAAGAAAGTTCAAAAGTTGTGACGTGCTGTCCAGGAAACAGATTCTGTCATTGGATAGAAAAATTCGTATAAAATCACCAGATCATCTTTTTGGTCTGAATTTTTTTCGACAGCGTGCTCTATACAATTGGCTTTCGGGCGTCTGTTCTGAGTTTTTTGATTTCAATTGCAGAAGTGCCCCGAAAAAATCATTTACTACCTGCTGGTCTGTTTTTCACAGATTCTATGCTGTTTTGCCTTTCCTTCATTTTGCAAACCTTGAGCTTGCTTTTTCTTTGCAAAAACCTTTTGGCAATCTTGAGAAACAGTAGACCTTCAAGAATATCCTTATTTCCAGCAAGGAAAAATTATTTTATTAAGGGTACTAACCTCGCTAATCAGATTATGACGAGTTATGTATGAAGGGAGTTTTCAAGTGTGCGAGGGAAGATGATAAAAAGATTCAGGAGTGTCAAACGCTCAAGCTTGGGGATGCCCCCGTGCACCCCCAAGAAATATTCAAGAAGACTCAAGCGTCTAAGCTTGGGGATGCCCCCGTGCATCCCCTTCTCCATCAACATTATCAGTTCGTCTTTCGTTCCACTATATGTTTATCACTTCATGTGTTATGTGCTATGCTTGGAGCGTCTTGCTTTTAGTTTCCTTTTTAGTTTTCTTTAGCTTTGCTTGCTGTTCATAACGAGTTGGAACTCAGCTTTCTTTGTGTGGGAGAGAAACACGCTCCACTTCAACCTAGAACATAACATAGAATTTTCATGTCTATCTTTGCTGTGTGTGTTCTTTATCTTTCAATAGCTACTATCATGTTCAGCTCTTAGTTTTCATGCTTTACTTTTTAAAGAGCTTTTGT
Organism: Secale cereale; assembly: GCA_902687465.1. Taxonomy (NCBI): domain Eukaryota; kingdom Viridiplantae; phylum Streptophyta; class Magnoliopsida; order Poales; family Poaceae; genus Secale; species Secale cereale. The sequence goes on from LR738713.1 coordinate 360,350,571, forward strand.
TTAGTTGGTCGCTGGAACTCTCTTTATTTATCATGCTTATCTTGTTAAGAGAGTTGGCTTCTGTTGCACTGGTTGATATGTCTATGATAAAAATGCTATGTGCATAATGGTGCTTAGTAGTTCATGTTTTCTTACGGTTAGTCTCAAATAGCTGGGGGGTTCTTAATGTGTTATTGAAGTACCAACATGATTTGTTTGCCTATGATGTGGTATGATCTAGTGATATCTTCCTTCAAGAATTTATTTTGATTGACTTGGCGTATGCTCACGCATATTTAAGACTGTAAAGAAAGTCTATCAAGCCTTGATTATCTTTTATTTCTGAGTAGCGATATAACTTCCATGCCCGATTCAATGTTGCTTTGTCGCTTTGCATGATTATGACTGTCATTGCTCTCTTAGTTGGTCGCTCCCAGTCTCTTGCTAACCTCCACCTGTACTAAGCGGACTGACTGCTTGTGCATCCAAATCCTTTAAACCAGTTATGCCATATGAGTCCACCATACCTTCCTATACATGGTATTTACCTGCCATTCCTAACGAAGACTTTCATGTACCACCTCGAAATTATTCAAAAAAGCATTTCTCTTTTGTGCCTCTGTTTTAGCTCATGAGGAAGTAGTAGTTAATTCATGATCTTTTTAGGTTGGACAAGCTTCACCCCGGGATTGCATGTCTAATGTGCAAACCCATAATACGAGAAGGAACTGGCATAGAGTGCGCCCGGCTCATTAAAAAATAATATAAACAAACAAACCCTCCTTCACGCTTTGCTCATGAGAAATCAGAAAACTTTGGCAGTGATAAACAAAGGAGATTAAGAGGATGTGATCGTCCTCATTCGGGAGCCGTTCCTCGAAACTTGTCCAGCTCGAGAAGTAATTGAGTTATCTGCTAGCATTCGTTGACGAAACATGCATATTCAAAAAATAATAATTATTACCTCTGTTTTTAAAACCAAGAGCTCTGGTACATGTTTAGTTTTTGTTTCCGACCACGGGTTTTCAACCTTGCCATCAAAAGCCACGGTTCGAGAGTCTCCACCTTCTTTAAAGCACCAACTATTGAGAGCATGATTGTCATTCTGAGTGTAATGTGCATTGTCCCAAAGTACCATTGTCTTTTGCATGATTATGATATCGTTTATTCTGAAATCATTGTATCTAGTCGTCACTTAAACTTTGGAGGTGCCCCTGCATTTATGTTTTGCTTCACTAAAGGGGGCTAGCGAGGTATCACTTTGTCATGTTTGCACACCATGCTCACTACAAATCTATTGAGTGTTTCAGTATCATATTGAAAAACTTTCAGTTCTTTGTGATATTCTCATGAGGAAACTTAATTACTACAGATTCATTATCTCAGTAAACATTTGTCATGTGACTGTGAAAAGTTCTTATATGGTTAATAGCATGTCACCACAGAAATTATGCTTGTTATCATTTACCTACTCGAGGACGAGCAGGAATTAAGCTTGGGGATGTTGATACGTCCAAAACGTATCTATAATTTCTGCTTGCTCCATGCCTTTTTTGTGTGATATTGCTACGATATTTATGCACTTCCATACACTTTTGATCATATTTGGACTAACCTACTAATGGTTGCAAAAGTGCACAATGTTCTTGTTTTACACTTTATTGTGTAGGAATTACTTGGAAATTGACAAAAACGCAAAAGGAGTCGTATTGGAGTAGGACTCTGACTTTCCTGAAATCTGTCTGAGAACATTTTTTAAAGATGGTCACGTTCCGGCCCGAAGACGACGTTAAACGGAAAAAGTCTAGTTGCGAAAGTTGTGGGGTATTTCGAGGCGATGGTTCTGGATATAAAATTCGTCCAAATCGGAGTCCGGACGGCGGAGTAAAGCCCGTTTTACTGAGGCCCTAAATCTGATGACGGGAATCCGAGAGTCTATATAAAGAGAGGAAACCTAGGTCACCAAGGGGCCACGAATTTTCCTCCTCCCGAGCCGCCGTCTTGGAGGGGAGGACCAGCACCATTGCAGCACCATCCACAAGGAAGAAGGGGGGCCAAGGAGCCGCCGCCCCCTAGGGCCGCCGCCGCCGCCGCGCCCCCAAGGGCCGCCGCCGCCGCCTCCGTGGCTGCCGCCGGCCATCTCCTCCTCGCGGGGCTGCACCTCTCCATCAACACCATCATCAACCTCCTCCTCACCATGTCCATGCGTGAGTAGTCTTCTCCGGGGCCGAGGGCTCGTACGTGTAGCTATGTGGTTATCTCTCTCTCCCATGATGTGATCTTCGTTGTGATCATAGGCTATGTTAATCTAGGGTGATCCCATGATGTTTCCCCTTCCTCTATGTATTGGATTGATGTACTCACTTGTCTTTATCTAGTATAATCCCCGAGACCAAGGTGACAGCGGTCTATTGGACATGGGTTAGAAAAATATTTTCATGAGTGATTTCCTCTCTTGTGTGTTGATTGAAGATTGAGAGTCTCTTGGTGCTTGTCTTTGACTATCTTTTAGATATGTTGTGGTGATTGTGGGACTCTCTTTGGATGGCCGCGGTGACATTGGGAAATCCTTAGATTGAGAACTACGAACTTTGAGGTGTGCTTTTGTAGCCCTACATAATTCTCGTCCTCTCTTGACCACGAAGGAATGACCTCTGGGTGCGTCTACATTGCATGTTTTATGGAAAATATCATGTGATTCGATTATGTTAATGTTGTTGGGAGTTGCCACTAGTGAAAGTATGATCCCTAGGCCTTGTTTCCACCATTGCAATACCATTTGTGCTCACGTTTACCACTTGTTTGCTTGCTGCACTTTTTATTACAGATTTATATTACTTTGCTTTGCCACTCCTATCATCCATATTTTACCATCTCTTCGCCGAACTAGTGCACCTATACAACTCCTAGTTGTATTAGGTGTGTTGGGGACACAAGAGACTTCTTGTATCTTAGTTGCATGGTTGCTTGAGAGAGACCATCTTCAACCTCTACTTCCATGAGTTCGATAAACCTTAGGTCATCCACTTGAGTGAAATTGCTGCTGTCCTACAAACCTCTGCGCTTGGAGGCCCAACATAGTCTACAGGAGTAGAAGCATGTGTAGACATCACACCCCCCTGGCCCCCTATATATATATGTGGGGGGGGGAGAGAGGGCGGCCGCACCCAATCCTCTGGCGCCTCTCCCCCTCCCGTCACACCTTCCTCCTCCTCCGCAGGGCGCCGGCGAAGCCCTGCAGGATTTCCCGCTGCATCCACCACCACGCCGTCGTGCTGCTGGATCTCCGACGACCTCTCCTCCCCCCTTGCTGGATCAAGAAGGAGGTGACGTTGCTGTACCGGACGTGTGTTGAACGCGGAGGTGCCGTCCGTTTGGCGCTAGATCATCGGTGACGAAGAACGTGAAGAGTACGACTACTTCATCCACGCTTCTTCGAAAGCTTCCGCTCGCGATCTACAAAACGGTATGTAGATGCACTCTAATATGCTCGTTGCTAGATGTCTCCTTAGATGGATCTTGGTGAAAGCGTAGAAATTTTTTGAATTCTGCTACGTTCCCCAACAGTGGCATCTGAGCTAGGTCTTTTGCGTAGCATCTTGCACGAGTAGAACACAAAGCAGTTGTGGGCGTTGAGTTTGCTCAATTTTCTTACCGTTACTAGTCTAATCTTGATTCGGCGGTATTGTGGGATGAAGCGGCCCAGACCGACCTTACACGTACGCTTACGTGAGACTGTTTCCACCGACAGACATGCACTAGATGCATAAGGTGGCTGGCGGGCGTCTGTCTCTCCTACTTTAGTCGGATCGGGTTCGATGAATAGGGTCCTTATGAAGGGTAAATAGAAATTGACAAATCACGTTGTGGTTTTGGCGTAGGTAAGAAATGTTCTTGCTAGAAAACCTATAGAAGCCACGTAAAAACTTGCAACAACAATTAGAGGTCGTCTAACTTGTTCTTGCAGCATGTGCTATGTGATATGGTATGGCCAAGAAGATGTGATGAATGATATATGTGATGTATGAGATTGATCATGTTCTTGTAATAGGGAATCACGACTTGCATGTCGATGAACTTGACAACCGGCAGGAGCCATAGGAGTTGTCTTAATTATTGTATGACATGCGTGTCACTGAATAACGCCATGTAAATTACTTTACTTCATTGCTAAACGTTAGCCATAGTAGTAGAAGTAATAGTTGGCGTGACAACTTCATGAAGAAACGATGATGGAGATCATGATGATGGAGATCATGGTGTCGAGCCAGTGACAAAGATGATCATGGTGCCCCGAAGATGGAGATCGAAGGAGCAAGATGATATTGGCCATATCATGTCACTTTAATTGATTGCATGTGATGTTTATCATGTTTATGCATCTTGTTTACTTAGAACGACGGTAGTAAATAAGATGATCTCTCACTAAAATTTCAAGAATTGTGTTCCCCCTAACTGTGCACCGTTGCTAAGGTTCGTTGTTCCGAAGCACCACGTGATGATCGGGTGTGATAGGTTCTAACGTTCGCATACAACGGGTGTAAGCCAGATTTACACACACGATACACTTAGGGTTGACTTGACGAGCCTAGCATGTACAGACATGGCCTCAGAACACGGAAGACCGAAAGGTCGAACATGAGTCGTATAGAAGATACGATCAACATGAAGATGTTCACCATTGATGACTAGTCCGTCTCACGTGATGATCGGACACGGCCTAGTCGATTCGGATAATGTATCACTTAGATGACTAGAGAGATGTCTATATGAGTGGGAGTTCATTAGATGAACTTAGTTGTCATGAACAATAGTCTAAGTTGTCTTCGCAAATTATGTTGTACACAAAAAGCTTGCGTTGTAGCTCCCTGTTTAATACGATCCTAGAGAAAGACCAAGTTGAAAGATATTGTAAGCAATGATACGGACTGGGTCCGTATCCGAGGAGAGCCCTCACTGCTACATAGAAAGCTTACGTCTTTGATGCACCGCTCGATGTGCAAACCCCTACAACGTTGTGTGTGGATGTTGTGAACACTTGACAGACACGTCCTGATGACTACTTGATAGTTTAGTGCACCATACTTTACGGCTTAGAATCGGGATTCTATTGACGTTTTGAACGTCATAGAACATATGAGATGTTCTGAGAGCTGAAATTGGGATTTCAGGCTCATGCCCGTGTTGAGAGGTATGAGACCTCTGACAAGTTCTTTTGCCAAAAAGATGGAGGAGAATAGCTCAACTAGTGAGCATGTGCTCAGAATGTCTGGATGCTAAAATCACTTGAACCAAGTGGGAGTTAATCTTCCAGGTAAGATAGTGGTTGACGGAATTCTCTAGACACTATCACCAAGCTACTAGAACTTCGTGATGAACTATGACATGCAAAGGATGGAAATGATCCCGGAGCTGTTAGCGGTTCTTAAGACTGCAAAAGTAGAAATCAAGAAGGAGCATCAAGTGTTGATGGTTTCAAGACCACTGGTTTCAAAAGGGCAAGGGCTAGAAGGGAAACTTCATGAATGGCAAACCAGTTGTCGCTCTGATGAAGTAACCCATGGTTGAACCCAAACCTCGAGACTAAGTGCTTCTATTGTAAGGGGAACGGTCACTTGGTAGCGGAACTACCCCAAGTACATGGTAGATAAAAAAAGCTGGAAACTTCAACAAAGTATATTTGATATACGTGTTATTGATGTGTACCTTACTAGTACTCCATGTAGCACATGGGTATTGGATACCGATTCAGTTGCTATTATTAGTGACTTAAAGCAAAAGCTACGGACTGAACGGAGACTAGCTAAGGGCGAGGTGACGATGTGTGTTGGAAGTGTTTCCAAGGTTGATAAGATCACCATCGCACGCTCCCTCTATTTTCGAGATTAGTGTTGAACCTAGATAAATGTTATCAGGTGTCTACGTTGAGCATGAATATGATTAGATCATGTTCATTGCAATACGGTTATTCATTTAAGTCAGAGAATAATGGTTATTCTGTTTACATGAATAATACCTTTGAGGTCATGCACCCAATGGTTTGTTGAATCTCGATCATAGTAATACACATGATGATAATATTAATGCCAAAAGATGTAGAGTTAATAATGATAGTACCACTTTCTTGTGGCACTGCCGCTTAGGTCATTTTGGCATAAAATGCATGAAGAAACTCCATGCTGATGGATGTTTGGAGTCACTTGATTTTGAATCGTTTGACACATGCGAGCCATGCCTCATGGGCAGGATGACTAAAATCCCGTTTTCAGGCACAGTGACACGGGCAAGTGACTTGTTGGAAATCATACATGCTGATGTGTGTGATCCAATGAGAATTAAGGCGTGTGGTGGATATCGTTATTTTCTCATCTTCACTGACGATTTGAGTAGATATGGGTATATTTACTTCATAAAACAAAAGTCTGAAACGTTTGAAAAGTTCAAGCAATTTCAGAGTGAAGTTAAGAATCATCATAACAAGAAGATCATGTTCCTACGATCTGATCAAGGGAAGATTTTCTGAGTTATGAGTTTGGCAATCACTTAAGACATTGTGGAATTGTTTCGCAGTTGAAGCCACCTAGAACACCACATCGTGATGGTGTGTCTGGACGTCATAATCGAACCTTATGAGATATGGTACGATCTATGATGTCTTTTGCCGTTCTATCGCTGTTATTTTGAGGTTATGCATTAGAGACAGCTGCATTCACTTTAGATAGGGCACCATCTAAGTCCGTTGAGACGACGCCGTATAGACTGTGGTTTGGCAAGAAACCATAGTTGTCGTTTCTCAATTTTTGGGGCTGCGATGCTTATGGCTTTAGCCGGGAAAAGCTCGAACCCAAAGCAGACAAATACATCTTCATAGGATACCCAAAGGTAACAGTTGGGTATACCTCCTATCTCAGATCCAAGGGCAAAAATGTTTGTCGCTAAGCACGGGTCCTTTCTCGAGAAGGAGTTTCTCTCGAAAGAATTGAGTGGGAGGAAGATAGAACTTGATGAGGTTGTTGAACCATCACTTCAACCGGAGAGTAGTGCAACACAGAAAGATGTTTCTATGGAACCTACGACTGTTGAAGAGGAAACTAATGATAGTGATCATGAAGCTCCAGATCAAGTTGCTATCGAACCTCGTAGGTCGACAAGGATATGTACTACTCCTGAGTGGTACGGTGATCCTGTCTTAGAGGTCATGTTGTTGGACAATGATGAACCTACGAACTATGGAGAAGCAATGGTGGGCCCGTATTCCGACAAATGATTAGAAATCCGAGAAATGATCCATGTATCAAAACGAAGTATGGACTTTGGTGGACTTGCCCGATGATTGGCAAGCCATTGACATAAATGGATCTTTAAGAAGAAGACGGACGTGGACGGTAATGGTCACCGTCTATGAAGCTCGACTTGTGGCAAAGAGTTTTTCACAAGTTCAAGGAGTTGAATACGATGAGATTTTCTCACCCGTAGCGATGCTTAAGTCCGTCGGAATCATGTTAGCATTAGCTGCATTTATGAAATCTGGCAGATGGATGACAAAACAAGTTACCAGTTTTCGTAAGGAAAGGTTGTATATGATACAATCAGAAAGGTTTTGTCAATCCTAAGGATGCTAAAAGGTATGCTAGCTCCAGCGATCCTTCCATGGACTAGAGCAAGCATCTCGGTGTCGGAATATATGCTTTGATGGAGTGATCAAAGTTTTTTTTTTTGGGTATACAAAATTTGTTAGAAACTTGTATGTACAATAAAGTGAGTGGGAGCACTACAACATTTCTGATAAGTATATGTGAATGACATATTGTTGATCCGAAATGATGTAGAATTTCTGGAAAGCGTAAAGGGTTGTTTGAAAGAAGTTTTTCAAAGGAAGACCTGGATAAAGATTTTTACATATTGGGCATCGAGATCTATAGAGATAGATCAAGACGCCTGATGATACTTTCAAAAGAACACACACCTTGACATGATTTTGAATGAGTTCAAAATAGATTAGTCAAAGAAGGAGTTCTTACCTGAGTTGTAAGGTGTGAAGTTGAGTAGGACTCAGAGCTTGACCGTGGCATAAGGAAGAGGAAGGACGAAGGTTGTCCGCTATGCTTTTGCCATAGGCTCTATACGGTATGCCATGCTGAGTACCGCACCTGATGTGTGCCTTGCCACATGTCTGGCAAGAGGGTACAAAGGTGATCCAGGAGTGAATCACTAGATAGTGGTCAAAAATTATCCTTAGAGGAATAAGGAAATGTTTCTTGGTTATGGAGGTGATAAAGAGTTCGACGTGAAGAGTTACGTTGATGCAAGCTTAACACCTATCCGGATAACTCTGGGTAGAGATACCGGAAACGTATAATGGAGCAACAGTTTGGAATAGCTCCAAGAGGAACGTGGTAGCGGCATCTACGATATGACATAAAGTTTTGCGAAGTACACATGGATCTGAATGTTGCAGACCCGTTGACTACAACCTCTCTCACAAGCATAACATGATCAAACCCAGAACTCATTGAGTGTTAATCACATATTGATGTGAACTAGATTACTAACTCTAGTAAACTCTTTGGATGTTGGTCACATGGCGATGTGACCTATGAGTGTTAATCACATGGCGATGTGAACTAGATTATTGACTCTAGTGCAAGTGGGAGACTGTTGGAACTATGCCCTAGAGGCAATAATAAAAGTATTATTATTATATTTCCTTGTTCATGATAATCGTCTGTTATTCATGCTTGGATTGTATTGTACGGAAACATCGATACATGTGTGAATATATAGACCACAATGAGTCCCTGGTAGGCCTCTAGTTACCAGCTCGTTGATCAACAGATGGTCACGGTTTCCTGACCATGGACATAGGATGTCAGTGATAACGGGATCACATCATTAGGAGAATGATGTGATGGACAAGACCCAATCCCGAGCATAGCACGAGATCGTATAGTTCGTAATGCATAAGCTTTTCGGTGTCAAGTATTTATTCCTTAGACCATGAGGTTGTGCAACTCCCGGATGCCGTAGGAATACTTTGGGTGTGCCAAACGCCACAACGTAACTGGGTGGCTATAAAGGTACGCATCGGGTATCTCCGAAAGTGTCTGTTGAGTTGGTACGAACCGAGACTGGGATGTTGTCACTCCGTATGACGGAGAGGTACCTCTGGGCCCACTCAGTAAGACATCATCATAATGAGCTCAAGATGACTAAGGAGTTGGTCACGGGATGATGGATTACGGATCGAGTAAAGAGACTTGCCAGACTTGCCATGACGAGATTGAACAAGGTATCGGGAATACCGACAATCGAATCTCGGGCAAGTACCGTACCGATGGACAAAGGGAATAACTACGGGATTGAGTGAATCCTTGACACAGTGGTTCATCCGATGAAGATCATCGAGGAACACGTGGGAACCAACATGGATATCCAGATCCTGCTGTTGGTTATTGACCGGAGAGTGGTCTCGGTCATGTCTACGTGTCTCCCGAACCCGTAGGGTCTACACACTTAAGGTTCGGTGATGCTAGGGTCGTAGAGATACATGCACGTGGAAACCCGAAAGTTGTTCGGAGTCCCGGATGAGATTCCGGACGTGACGAGGAGTTCCAGAATGGTCCGAAGGTAAAGAATGATATATAGGAAGTTCAGTTTCGGCCATCGGGTGATCTCCGGGGGTCCACCGGGTGGGGCCACCCATCCTGATGGGGCCCCTAGGTCGCAAGGGGAAGGGGGCCAGCCCCTGGTGGGCTGGCGCACCCTACTGGGCCCTCCCTCATGCGCCTAGAGTTGAAACCCTAGGGGAGGGAGGCGCCCCCTATGCCTTGGGGGGGCAAGTCTCCCCTAGGCCGCCGCCCCCCTTGCAGATGGGATCTACAGGGGCTAGCGCACCCCCTTGGCCCCCTATATATATGTGTGGGGGGGGAGAGGGCAGCCGTACCCAATCCTCTGGCGCCTCTCCCCCTCCCGTCACTCCTTCCTCCTCCTCCGCAGGGCGCCGACGAAGCCCTGCAGGATTTCCCGCTGCATCCACCACCACGCCGTCGTGCTGCTGGATCTCCGACGACCTCTCCTCCCCCCTTGCTGGATCAAGAAGGAGGTGACGTTGCTGTACCGGACGTGTGTTGAACGCGGAGGTGCCGTCCGTTCGGCACTAGATCATCGGTGACGAAGAACGTGAAGAGTACGACTACTTCATCCACGCTTCTTCGAAAGCTTCCGCTCGCGATCTACAAAACGGTATGTAGATGCACTCTAATATGCTCGTTGCTAGATGTCTCCTTAGATGGATCTTGGTGAAAGCGTAGAAATTTTTTGAATTCTGCTACGTTCCCCAACAGTGTGGTAGTGGAGAAGTAATAGTGAGGAGTGGTGAGATTTGACTACTCCAACATAGATGTACATGTGGTAGATGTGCTGTAGTTAATGTTCACATTTCAGTGTGTTGAAACTTGTGATAATTTGCTGCCATTTCTCATCGGGGAAGTCAGGTTGGAATGTAACCAAACGCAAAAAGATTTCTCAAATATTTACACAGATTCATAAACTTAAACCTGATTCATAAACTTAAACCACATTTAGAAACATTTAGCAAGGCTTAGATAGCATAATTCTTAACCAGATTCAGACATAGACAAATGACGAAACATTCTGTAACACGCATCAAAATGCATAAAACATAGATAGTTCGAACTGATTTAAGCAAACATAATACTAATACAGTAGCATCGACACTTCAGTTGCTGCTCCATCTCCATTGTTGCATGCTCTCTCACTCTGCAGACGACGAAGATGATGCGGCTTTGAACATTCAGAAGTAACAACAATAAGTGCAGGCCAATGCAGTATAAAGGATGAAATAAGTTCAGAGACATACATAAACAGAAAACACCGAACATGCAGAGAACTAATCCTCTCTTCCTTCAAACACAGCCAACATCCTAGTCCACTGAGTCCTTGTTACTTCGAATCGATGGAAGCTTGCCCTGTCTCTTGCCCACCAGATGACAAGGTCATCCGTGATGTGCGTTCCTTCTGGGAACGCCTCATTGAACTAATTGGCATCGTTGGAGTTGCGTTCTGCCATAATCCTAGCAGCCAGCCTCCATCGTCGCTCCAGCAAGTGCGCTTTGAGATTGGCCCTCATAGCAGACCTATCAACCTCCTCATGGTCATCCACTACCTCTCCTAATGCGGGATCCATCTCTGGCTGAACTAGGGTCCGCGTGCTTCTGCGACGGCTAGGTTTTGGGTTAGGGGAAAGAGGTCGTACGATTGCTGCGTCTTTTGTAGACAGAATGGCAGGCTTGGGAGGGGGGGGATCCAATTACCGAGCCCAGTACCTGATGACCCACAAGTGTAGGGGATCCATCGTAGTCCTTTCGATAAGTAAGAGTGTCGAACCCAACGAGGAGGAGAAGGAAATGATAGGCAATTTTCAGTAAGGCATTTTCTGCGAGCACTGAAATTATAGGTAACAGATAGTTTTGTGATAAGGTAAATGGTAGCAAGTAACAAAAGGTAAAAGTAAATAAGGTGCAGAAAGGTGGCCCAATCCTTTTTGTACCAAAGGACAAGCCTGGACAAACTCTTATATAAAGGAAAGCGCTCCCGAGGACACATGGGAATTATCGTCAAGCTAGTTTTCAACACGATCATCTGATTCACGTTCGGTACTTTGATAATTTTGTATGTGGGTGGACCGGTGCTTGGGTGCTATACTTACTTGGACAAGCCTCCCACTTATGATTAACCTCTAATGCAAGCATCCACAACTACAAAAGAAGTATTAAGGTAAACCTAACCATAGCATGAAACATATGGATCCAAATCAGCCCATTACGAAGCAACGCATAAACTAGGGTTTAAGCTTCTGTCACTCTAGCAACCCATCATCTACTTATTACTCCCCAATGCCTTCCTCTAGGCCCAAATAATGGTGAAGTGTCATGTAGTCGACGTTCACATGACACCACTAGAGGAGAGACAACATACATCTCATCAAAATATCGAACGAATACCAAATTCACATGACTACTAATAGCAAGACTTCTCCCATGTCCTCAGGAACAAAAGTAACTACTCACAAGACATAATATGGTTCATGATCAGAGGGGTATTAATATGCATAATGGATCTGAACATATGATCTTCCACCAAATAAACAAACTAGCATCAACTACAAGGAGTAATCAACACTACTAGCAACCCACATGTACCAATGTGAGGTTTGGGTACAAAGATTGGATACAAGAGATGAACTAGGGTTTGAGAGGAGATGGTGCTGGTGAAGATGTTGATGAAGATAGCTCTCCCCAAGATGGGAGAGTTGTTGGTGATGACGGCGGTGACGATTTCCCCCTCCCGGAGGGAAGTATCCCTAGCAGAACAGCTCTGCCGGAGCCCTAGATTGGTTTCCGCCTCGGTTCCGCCTCGAGACGGAGGCGTCTGGTCCCGAAAGCCTCCTTATGATTTTTTCCAGGTCAAAACACCTCATATAAGAGAAGATGGGCATCGGAGGGCCGTCGGTGGGCCCACGAGATAGGGGGGCGCGCCCAGAGAGGGGGGGGGGGGGGCGCCCCCACCCTCGTGGACAGCAGGTGGCCCCCTCGTGAACTTCTTTCACCAGATAATTTTTATATGTTCTGAAACAGAGTTCTGTGGAGTTTTGGGGCTTTTGGAGTTGTGCAGAATAGGTTTCTAGAGTTTGCTCCTTTTCCAGCCCAGAATTCCAGCTGCCGGCATTCTCCTTCTTCATGTAAATCTAGTAAAATAAGAGAGAAAAGACATAAGTATTGTGACAAAACATGTAATAACAACCCATAATGCAATAAATATCATCATATAAGCATGATGCAAAATGGACGTATCAACTCCCCCAAGCTTAGACCTCGCTTGTCCTCAAGGGAAAGCCGATATCGAAAAATATGTCCACATGTTTAGAGATAGAGGTGTCGATAAAAACAAAATATGGACATGAGGGCATCATGATCATTCTTACATCAGCAACACACACACACACACACACACACACACACACACACACACACACACACATATATATATATATATATATATATATATATATATATATATATATATATATATATATATATATATATATATATTGTCATTTGATTCTTATGCTAAAGTAACAATTCATTCACCATACCAAGCATGAATCATAAACTTCATTGAAAACTAACAAACTTTGATCTCGGTCGTTGAAGCAATTGCAATTTATCGTAACATCGGAAAGAGTCAATATAAGAGCTTTTCAGCAAGCCTACATACTCAACTATCATATAGTCTTTCATAACTGCTCACACTCACGCAATACTTATGTTTATGGAGTTTTAATCGGGCACAGAGAAAGATAGGGGCTTATGGTGTTGCCTCCCAACCTTTTACTTCAAGGGTAATGTCAACAGTAATAGACCATGAAAACTTACATCCAAGTGGGTATATATGTCAGGATCTTTCCAACACAATGTGCTTGCCAAAGGATAAAATGTAAAAAGGAAAGGTGAATTTCACCTTGACTCTCATAAGGCAAGAATAATAGATAGGCCCTTCGCAGAGGGAAGCAGAGGTTGTCATGTGTTTTTATGGTTGGATGCACAAAGTCTTAGCATAAAAGAACGTCACTTTATATTGCCACTTGTGATAAGGACCTTTATTATGCAGCCCGTCGCTTTTATTACTTCCATATCACAAGATCGTATAAAGCTAATTTCCTCCACACTAATAAATCATACATATTTTAGCGAGTTTGCAACATGACAACTTACTTGGAAGGATATTTCTCAATCCATTGGTAGGTATGGTGGACTCTCATGGCAAAACTGGGTTTAAGAATGTATGAAAGCACAAGTAGTATCTCTACTTAGCGCGAGGAGTTTTGGCTAGCATGAGGGGGAAAGGCAAGCTCAACATGTTGGATGATCCATGACAACATACTTTATTTCGGATATAAGAAGACACAACCCATTATGTTGTCTTCCTTGTCCAACATCAACTCTTTAGCATGTCATATTTTAATGAGTGCTCACAATCATAAAAGATGTCCAAGATAGTATATTTGTATGTGAAGCCTCTCTTCTTTTATTACTTCCTATTAATTGCAACGATGACCAAAACTATGTTTGTCAACCCCCAACAACTTTTATTCATCATACTCTTTATATGTGAAGTCATTACTTCCCATAAGATCAATATGATCTCTTGGATACTCTTTATGTTTTCTTTCCCTCTTTTTTTATCATGACCAAAGTGAGGAAATCAAGCCCTTGACTCAACACTAATCTTTATGCCAGTTTAGTTCTATAACACAGGTCCTAAAACTATTCGAGGCGTGTCAGTTTAGTCCTATAACTTTGAAACTGCAGTTTTTGGTCCTAAATCTATTGCAGGTGTGTCAGTTTAGTCCTATAACTTCAAAACTGCAGTTTTGGTTCCCAAAACTATTGGAGGTATGCCAGTTTAGTTCTATAACTTCAAAACTACAATTTTGGATCCCAAAACTAAGTACGTTTGTTAAGCTTGCATGGCCAGCAGCTATGGTGCATTTTTTTTCAAATGATTCCTTTATATGTGTTTACTTCCCAAAACTGGTCCATACACTTCCATGGTGTTGTGTGTGTTGCAACCTGCACACACACACACACACCACCTGCATGGTCATGAGCTATAGGGCAATCTTGCTGAGAGGTTTGGCGCGACCGACGGGGAGACCCTGATCCAGTATACATGGAGGACGGCATCCCTCTCCCTCGACGCGGCCGCCGGGAGATCACGAGCCAATCGGGATGGAAGACGCCATCCTACCACCGCCCTCTCTCTGTCTCGCATGGCATCATCATTGCCCTACACTCTTCCCGTAGAGCTCGTCGTGCAAGTTGTTGTTATGCACGAACATGACCACAAGTGGGAATTGTCGCTGTTGTCGAATGATGCGGAGGAGTGTGCGGAAACTGCGAAGCTGACGCAAAGGCGGGCAAGAGTGACGCAACCCCAGCAACAACCATAGGTGGATAGCAATTGGACGTTATGCGACATGTAATTCTCCTACTGCGGGTTGAGGCTAAGATGACCGGTCAACTTTCCTCGCTGGAGCTCAAGCCATCATGCCATTAATGGCTGCAGTTTCGGAGTTATAGGACTAAACTGACACACCTGCAATTGTTTTAGGACCTAGAACTGCAGTTTTGAAGTTATAGGATTAAACTGACACACTTCCAATAGTTTTAGGACCAAAAAGTACAATTTCAAAGTTATAGGACTAAACTGACACACCTCTAAAAGTTTTAGGACTTATGATGCATTTTACTCAATCTTTATTATATAGCTCACAGACTTGATTACAAAGGGTAAAGATCATAAGGCAAAGGCTCACAACTAGATCATGCTAACTTTATTCTACTAGATCAAGATACTACCAAAAGGATCAAACTAAGAAAAAGGTAAAGATAGGAGTGATCGTGTACGATACCGGGGTCACTCCCCCAAGCTTGGCAGTTGCCAAGGGGAGTGCCCATACCCATATGATTATGTCTCCTTCTTTGGGGGTGGTGAGGTAGGAGTTGTTGATGATGTAGGCTTGTCATCCACCTTCCAAGGCATAGGCTCACCATCGTAGAAGGATGATCAAGTCTCCGGGATACTCAAATCTGCAGCCAAACTCATCTTCTTGAATCTATATTCATACTCACAGTTTTGGTTTTGCAGGTCATAGATCTGGGCTTGGAGGTGATCGATCTTCTCTTGAAGATTGAAGATAACTTCCCCGCAGATTCTTGAGTCCAACTTGAGATTGTTGGCGAGCTCTGAGATCATCATGTGGTTGGCGTTGAGTCCTCGTTCCACCATACCTTGGCACTTGAAAACTTGCTGCTCCATTTCTTCGAGTCTTGTCTCCACGCTTCCGGTCCTCCTTGGCCCCTCAACATCACGGATGTGCAGCACCCCCTCATGCAACTCCATGGTTTCAGGGTGATGCATCACCTCCGCAAGGTAGGGGTTGATGACCTTCTCGAAGAACTTGTCCTTGGGGATGTTGGAGGACGCCATGATGATCTAGATATGTCAAAAAACAGCAGCTCGAAACGAAAACAGAGGATTTTTGCGTGATACAGAGGCCAAAACCTTCGGGAGTATATATAAGGAATTTTTACCGACCAAAAGGAGTAACCCACAAGAAAACGGAGTCCGGGAGGCACACGGGGTGCCCACGAGGTAGGGGGGCGCGCCCAGGGAAGGGGGGCGCGCCCTCCACCCTCGTGGATGCCTCGTGTCTCTTCCGGACTGCTACTTATTTTTTTATTTTTCTAAATATTTCAAAATGGAAGAAAATTGCCTTTAGGACTATTTTGGAGTTGGTTTACTTACCATACCACATACCTCTTCCTTTTTGGAGTCTGGATCGTTCTGGAAAGTGTGCCTTATGTATTCCTCCGAGGTTACGGTTTCAATAACATTGGTTTCAACATTTATAGGATTACCTGAGATACAATGTTTGATTCTTTGACCGTTCACCACCTTCGGATTTGTGCCTTCAAATTTGTTGATTTTTATGTTATCGGAACGATAGACCTCCTCGATAACGTAAGGTCCTTCCCACTTGGAGAGAAGTTTTCCTGCAAAAAATCTTAAATGAGAGTTGAATAGCAAGACATAATCACCTACGTTAAACTCGCGCTTTTGTATCCTTTTGTCATGCCATCTTTTAACTTTCTCTTTAAACAGTTTGGCATTCTCATAGGACTGGGTTCTCCATTCATCAAGGCAGCTAATGTCAAATAACCTCTTTTCACCGGCAAGTTTGAAATCATAATTGAGCTCTTTAATAGCCCAATATGCCTTATGTTCTAGCTCAAGAGGTAAGTGACAAGCTTTTCCATAAACCATCTTATATGGAGACTTACACATAGGATTTTTGTAGGTAGTTCTATAGGCCCATAATGCATCATCAAGTTTCTTAGACCAACTCTTTCTAGACCTATTAACCGTCTTTTGCAAAATTAATTTCAACTCCCTATTACTTAGTTCTACTTGACCACTAGTCTGTGGGTGATAAGGAGATGCAATTCTATGGTTGACATCATACTTTGCAAGCATCTTAAGGAAAGCACCATGAATAAAGTGTGAACCACCATCAGTCATTAGGTATCTAGGGACTCCAAACTTCGGAAAAAATAACTTCTTTAAGCATCTTAATAGAGGTGTTATCATCAGCACTACTAGTTGGAATAGCTTCTACCCACTTAGTAACGTAATCAACAACAACTAGAATATGTGTGTACCCATTAGAGGCAGGAAACGGTTCCATATAATCAAAGCCCCAAACATCAAATGGTTCAATAACAAGTGAATAATTCATGGGCATTTCTTGACGTCTACCGATGTTACCAATTATTTGACATTCATCACAAGGTAAGACAAACTTACGGGCATCCTTGAAGAGAGTAGGCCAATAGAAACCGGATTGCAATACCTTATGTGCAGTTCTATCTCCCACATGGTGTCCTCCATAGGCTTCGGAGTGGCACTTGCGTAGGATCTGTTCCTGTTCATGCTCAGGTACACAATGTCTAATAATACCATCTACTCCTTCTTTATAAAGATGTGGATCATCCCAGAAGTAATGTCTCAAATCATAGAAGAACTTTTTATTTTGCTGGTATGTGAATCTAGGGAGTATAAACTTAGCAACAATATAATTAGCATAATCAGCATACCATGGAGCAGTACGAGAAGTATTTATGACAACTATTAGTTCATCAGGAAAGCTAAAATCAATAGGTTGTGGGTCATCAAGCATATTCTCTAACCTAGACAAGTTATCTGCAACGGGGTTCTCAGCTCCCTTTCTATCAATAATATACAAATCAAATTCTTGCAGCAAGAGAACCCATCTAATAAGTCTAGGTTTAGCATCTTTGTTTTCCATAAGGTATTTGATAGCAGCATGATCAGTGTGAATAGTTACTTTAGAATCGACAATATATGGTCTAAACATATCACAAGCAAATACAACTGCTAAAAATTCTTTCTCAGTAGTAGCATAATTTCTCTGGGCACTATCTAGAGTTTTACTAGCATACTAGATAACATTCAATTTCTTATCATCTCTTTGCCCTAAGACATCGCCTACATCATAATCACTAGCATCGCACATAATCTCAAAAGGTAAATTCCAGTCAGGAGGCTGGACAATAGGTGCAGAGATCAATGCTTTCTTGAGTATTTCAAATGCTTCTAGACAATCATCATCAAAGACAAAAGGAATATCTTTTTTAAGAGATTAGTCAGAGGCCTGGAGATTTAAAAAAAGTCCTTTATGAACCTCCTATAAAACCCGGCATGACCAAGGAAACTTCGTATACCTTTGATGTCCTTAGGGCATGGCATCTTTTCAATAGCATCAACTTTAGCTTTGTCAACTTCAATACCTCTTTCAGAAATTTTATGTCCCAAGACAATGCCTTCATTAACCATAAAGTGGCACTTCTCCCAATTCTCCCAATTCAATGCCCGTAAGCAATCATCAAAAGAAGTTCCGTAAACGGAAAAATCATCCATGAAAACCTCAACAATCTTTTCACAAAAATCAGAGGATATAGCCATCATGCATCTTTGAAATGTAGCAGGTGCATTACATAAACCAAAAGGCATACGTCTATAAGCAAAGGTACCGAAAGGACAAGTAAAAGTGGTCTTTTCTTGATCCCCTTTTGACACGGGTATTTGAGAGAAACCAGAATAACCATCTAGAAAGCAAAAATGAGTATGTTTGGATAACCTTTCTAGCATTTGATCAATAAAATGCAAGGGGTAATGATATTTCTTCGTAGCTTTATTTAACTTACGGAAATTAATTACCATCCTATAACCTGTAACTATTCTTTGCGGGATCAATTCATCTTTATCATTAGGAACAACAGTCATACCTCCCTTCTTAGGGACACAATGGACATGACTTATCCACCGGCTATCAACAACTGGATAGATAATACCTGCCTCTAGAAGCTTTAGTATTTCCTTCCTTACCACTTCTTCCATCTTAGGATTTAACCGTCGCTGATGATCAATAATCGGTTTAGCATTTTCTTCCAAATTTATCTTGTGTTGGCATATAGTGGGACTAATGCCCTTCAGATCATCCAGAGTATATCCAATAGCAGCACGGTGCTTCTTCAGAGTTTTCAATAGTTTTTCTTCTTCCTGCTCTGAAAGGTTAGCACTAATAATAACATGATATATCTTATTTTCATCAAGATAAACATACTTAAGATTATCAGGTAAAGGTTTAAGTTCAAACACGGGATCACCCTTGGGTGGAGGAGGATTGTCGTGGTTCTAAGTCTGACAGTACGAGTAGGGGGTACGTAGGAGGAGGCAAGGCCCTAGCTATGGTGAAGTTGTATGCGAGGTGTTTTACGAGTTTAGGCCCTTCTCGGAGGAAGTAACAGCCCTACGTCTCGGTGCCCGGAAGCGGTCGACTGAAATGGGTATATGTGTGTGTGTTACAGGGGGTGCAAACCCTTGTACTGGAGGAGGGGGTGTCTTATATAGTGTGCCAGGACCCCAGCCATGCTCCACGTTACTGAGGGTTCAATGTACATAAAGGCGAACGTTACTTATAACGTATGCAGTAAAGAGTAATAAAGGCATTCACTGCAACGGAGTGAATACCAGACCGTTGCTGTCCTAGGGGACCTTTGACCTTCGGAGGTCGAGTGTCTTGGATGGGTCGAGTGAAGTTGAGTCATCTGGTTTGTGGTGTACAGTCGAGTGGGATGTCCTCTTGGGCTGTCTTAGTTGACTGTCCTTGTTACCATTGGTTTGTCTTTTGAGCTTCTGGGGTAGTGACCTCGGGTGGGGTACCTTGGTCAGGCCCGTGACCCTACCCTAGGTCCGTAACCTCATCAAGGATCCCCTAGGATTTCAACATGCAAGTTGTTTTTCAATACGGGTCCCTGTTTACAGAATATTTCGTCAATTTCCCTTCTCTCATTCATATGAATATCACTTTCATGGTCTAGCAAGTATTGTTCTAAAGGATCATTAGGAGGCACATCAATAGAAGCAAGACCAATGATTTCATCCTTCCTAGATAGTTCTTTATCAAGGGGTTGTCTACGGAATTTAGCAAAGTTAAAATTATGAGACATATCCTCTAACCCAACAGTAACAATATCTTTCACGCAGTCTATCTTGGCATTAACAGTATTCAAGAAGGGTCTACCAAATATAATGAGACAAAATTCATCTTGTGGGGAACTAAGAATAAGAAAATCAGTGGGGTATTTAACCTTCCCACACAAGACTTCAACATCTCAAACAATCCCAACTGGTGAAATAGTGTCTCTATTAGCTAGCTTAATAGTAACATCAATCCCTTCTAGCTCAAGAGGTGCAATTCATGCATAATTTCTTGATATAAGGTATGAGGGATAATACTCGCATTAGCACCCACATCACATAAACCATGATAACAATGATCTCCTATCTTGACAGAGGTAACTGGCAAGCCTACAATAGGTCTATGTTTATTCCTAGCATTGGCTTTGGCTATTCTAGCAGACTCTTCTTCGAGGTAAATAACATGTCCATCTAAATCTTCTACCAAGAGATCTTTAACCATATCAACACTAGGTTCAACTTTAATTTGCTCAGAGGGTGTAGGTGTTCTAGTATTACTCTTACGAAATAAAGTTGAAGCTTGAGCATGATCCTTTATCCTAACAGGGAAAGGTGGTTTCTCAATATAAGCAGTAGGAACAATAGGATCAACATTATAAGTGATAGTCTTTTCTTCAACTTTAATAGGTTCAACTACTTTTACTTCAATAGGGGGATGGTATTTAAACCACTTCTCCTTGGGGAGATCAACATGAGTAGCAAAAGATTCACACAAAGAAGATACTATCTTAGTGTCAAGGCCATATTTAGTGCTAAACTCACGGAAAACATCGATATCCATAAAAGCTTTAACACAATCAAACTTAGGGGTCATACCTGACTCCTTACCTTCGTCGAGATCCCAATCTTCAGAGTTGCGTTTAATTCTTTCCAATAAATCCCATTTGAATTCAACAGTCTTCATCATAGAACAAGAATTATCGAGCATGGTGCGATTATTGAGAGAAAGCCGAGCATAAAATTTTTGAATGATTATTTTTATTGAGAGCTCATGATTAGGGCATGAATATAACATTGACTTAAGCCTCCCCCAAGCTTGAGCTATGCTTTCTCCTTCGCGAGGCCAGAAATTACAAATATAATTACGATCACGATGAACCTGGTGCATAGGGTAGAACTTCTGATGAAATTCCAACTTCAGACGATTATAGTTCCATGATCCAATATCATCACATAGCCTAAACCATATCAATGCATCTCCCTTCAAAGATAAAGGGAATACCTTCTTCTTGATAACATCCTCGGGCATACCTGCAAGCTTAAATAATCCACAAACTTCATCCACATAGATTAGGTGTAAATCGGGATGTAGTGTTCCGTCTCCTATAAAAGGATTTTCAAGCAATTTCTCTATCATACCCGAAGGAATCTCAAAGCAAACATTTTCAGTGGGTGCAGTAGGTTGAGGAGAAACTCTTTGCTCTTCTGGTCTGGGTGAAGATACCCCGAACAAGCCCTTCAAAGGATTTTGAGCCATAGTAACAAGTGACAATAAATTTCAGCACACTATATAAATTTTGCCTTACCAAATTCCACTTACCAAAGGCGCTTCACTCCCCGGCAACGGCGCCAGAAAATAGTCTTGATGACCCACAAGTGTAGGGGATCCATCGTAGTCCTTTCGATAAGTAAGAGTGTCGAACCCAACGAGGAGTAGAAGGAAATGATAGACAGTTTTCAGTAAGGTATTTTCTGCAAGCACTGAAGTTATAGGTAACAGATAGTTTTGTGATAAGGTAAATGGTAGAAAGTAACAAAAGGTAAAAGTAAATAAGGTGCAGCAAGGTGGCCCAATCCTTTTTGTAGCAAACGACAAGCCTGGACAAACTCTTATATAAAGGAAAGCGCTCCCGAGGACACATGTGAATTATCGTCAAGCTAGTTTTCATCACGATCATCTGATTTGTGTTCGGTACTTTGATAATTTGGTATGTGGGTGGACCGGTGCTTGGGTGCTTTCCTTACTTGGACAAGCCTCCCACTTATGATTAACCTCTAATGCAAGCATCCGCAACTACAAAAGAAGTATTAAGGTAAACCTAACCATAGCATGAAACATATGGATCCAAATCAGCCCCTTACGAAGCAACACATAAACTAGGGTTTAAGCTTCTGTCACTCTGGCAACCCATCATTTACTTATTACTCCCCAATGCCTTCCTCTAGGCCCAAATAATGGTGAAGTGTCATGTAGTCGACGTTCACATGACACCACTAGAGGAGAGACAACATACATCTCATCAAAATATCGAACGAATACCAAATTCACATGACAACTAATAGCAAGACTTCTCCCATGTCCTCAAGAACAAAAGTAACTACTCACAAGACATAATATGGTTCATGATTAGAGGGGTATTAATATGCATAATGGATCTAAACATATGATCTTCCACCAAATAAACCAACTAGCATCAACTACAAGGAGTAATCAACACTACTAGCAACCCACAGGTACCAATCCGAGGTTTGGGTACAAAGATTGGATACAAGAGATGAACTAGGGTTTGAGAGGAGATGGTGCTGGTGAAGATGTTGATGAAGATAGCTCTCCCCAAGATGGGAGAGTTGTTGGTGATGACGGCGGTGATGATTTCCCCCTCCCGAAGGGAAGTATCTCCGACAGAACAGCTCTGCCGGAGCCCTAGATTGGTTTCCGCCTCGGTTCCCCCTCGAGACGGCGGCGTCTGGTCCCGAAAGCCTCCTTATGATTTTTTCCAGGTCAAAACACCTCATATAGGAGAAGATGGGCATCTGGGGGCCGTCGGTGGGCCCACGAGATAGGGGGCGCGCCCCGAGAGGGCCCCCCACCCTCGTGGACAGTAGGTGGCCCCCCTCGTGAACTTCTTTCGCCAGATATTTTTTATATTTTCTGAAATAGAGTTCTGTGGAGTTTCTGGGCTTTTGGAGTTGTGCAAAATAGGTTTCCAAAGTTTTCTCCTTTTCCAGCCCAGAATTCCAACTGCCGGCATTCTCCATCTTCATGTAAACCTTGTAAAATAAGAGAGAAAAGGCATAAGTATTGTGACAAAACATGTAATAACAACCCATAATGGAATAAATATCATGATATAAGCATGATGCAAAATGGATGTATCAGTACCAGGCTCAAATTAATAAAGCATAACATGGCAGCATGCCCATCTTATATGAACTACGTGCAGTTTCAGACAACTTCAGACAAGTGCAGAAACTAAGTTCAGAAAAATTTAAACTTGCCATTAGTCACCACTTGCATATAAGTAGCCCTTCATTTTGGAGCTTGGATACCTCTTCCTTTTGGTCCCTGCCAAACCATGTGCAGAAGTTGTGGTAGATCTTGGTGCACCGAAACCAGTATTTCTCCCTCTACCTGCATGCCTGCCCCTTCTGGCTGTACCAACAGGGGCTGGTGCTGATGCCGAAGGGCCTAGAGCATAATGTGATGCTCTATTTGTTGTTGCAGCAGGGACTGATATGGTAGGATTGGCTCTTCTTCCAGTTGCTGGTGTATCTGCATAAACTGCCATGTTTTCCTGCATTTAAGAAACATGACACATTTAGTGAGGTAAATACCATGGAAAAAAAGGAAAACTTTCAGTCATGTAATTACTTGATGTTTGTTTTTCCTCATCTGAAGCTTAGGCCTCAGAGCCTTCTGGCAACTTGTATACTTGTGTCCTTCTAGCCCACAATTACTACATGTTATACTCCCCATCCTACTACTATCTCTTGGACCTAGAACTTCAAACTCCCCTTTCCTCCTTGCAGTTTGTTTTCCCCCTGCCTTTTCTTTAAAAATAGGAGGATCAATGTCTGATGTGCTTGTTTGAGGAGAGCAATCTGGACCAGGGACAGGGTATATAATTTCTTTGTATGTCTCAAAATATAATGGCTTCTTGAAAAATTCACTAACATAGTCCTCAAGATGCAGTTTTTGCTTTGTCATTGCAAATATGGCATGACTGCAAGGTACTCCTGACATGTTCCATCTCTTTTAATCACATGTATATTTTTCCATGTCAACAGAATATTGTTTTTCTTTGCTAGAAACTTGCCATATTGTTGGATCTGCTCTACCAGCCTAGCAATACTTGGCACATTTCTTGTTCTCTTCTAAAATCTCTGCATAGTTGGGTGTGATTGTCCACCTGCTAATCTGTAACTTCTCTCTGGTCTACTGCCTCTTAATCATCTGCTTGGTCCTAATCCCTTCAAACATTGTCCTTATAGTCTTAGCCCTAACATCCAGTATCATCTCGTTGAACACTTCACTCAGGTTGTTCACCACTAGATCTATTTTGCATCTATGATCGATAGCAAACCTAGCCCAAGCAGAAGCATCAATCTTTTTAGCCATTTCCAAGCTTCCTCACACTATGCTTTCAAATCTGCCATCCCTAATTCATGACCATGTTTTGTGTAGGAGTAGATGGCCTTGTCCACACATTTCTTTAGTTCCTTCCCTCTAAATCCAGCTGCTTGGAAATTTGCATATATGTACCTAAGACAATACCTTTGAGGTGAATTAGTGAATACCTCATTTATTGCCTTAAGCAAGCCTTGTACATTAACAAATTAGTAATGCACATGATCAAACTTAAATAATTCCAACAGGCACTAAAACCACATTGATCAAACATATTTCTGCATAAGACACTAACCTTTTGCCTGTCAGGTATGATGGTGTATGTTCCAAACTTGTTGCCACTACCAATGCAACATCTCAACTGAGTTAAAAACCAAGTCCAACTCTCTCCATTTTCCTTGTCAACCACACCAAAAGCTATGGGGTAGATGTTGTTGTTGCCATCCCTTCCCGTGGCTGCAAGTATTTGTTGTCCAGTGGTTAACTTGATGAAGCATCCATCAAGACCTGGATTAAGTGAGGAATTAGCTACAACATAGAACTTCTAGGAAACCACTAATTAAGAATAGTTAAATCTTCAAAAATTACCTATAAATGGTCTGCAACCATTAAGGAAACCTTCCTTTGAAGCTGCTAAACAGTAGGAAAGATACTTGAATCTAGGAGTAGGCGCTGGGTTTTCTGGATCTTCAAATGTTGTCACTATACACCTTCTCCCAGGGTTTGTATCAAGAAAAACTTGAAGATAATCTCTTAACCTCAAATACTACTACTTGTGATCACCTTGCACCACATCAACAACCTTCCTCCTTGCCCTATATGCCACACTCCTTGGCACATCCACTGAAAACTTGGTCTTTGTCTTTTTAATTAATGCATCCACATGAGATCTAATGTCTTCTCTCAATGCTTCTTGTACTGATCTTAACAACCACTTTGTAGTAACCTTTGTGGACTCTGCACATGCTCCACAAGTGTGCACAATATCACACTTCTTAATGCAGAAAGTTTTCTCATGAGCTATTTTAGAGGAAGTGATATAAAAGTCACATCCTTGTGCTCTCTCTGAGAACCAAACAATAATCATATCTGGGCATTTCTATGCTATTGAAAGTTCCTCAATGTCATAATGTGAAAATCCCTAAGTGCATCTCTGTACTCATAAACACTGGTGAAGCACAATCCCTTACACAACTGTTCTTCTGGGCCTGGTAGTTTGGGATTGAACCATACCCTTTCCTTCAACTTCATATTCCTTCTCTTCCTACCACTTGGTAGTTTCTAGGATCCTTCAGGCTCATCTTCTTCATCACTACTGGATAATCACCAGGAAAACATTTTTCATCAGCTTCAGGCAACCAATCTGGGTTTTCCATTTTCTCAGCCTCATTGTGTGATCTAATTGTTGGACCAGGATTTCTCACTGGCTTCAGTTTCTGTGCCATTGGTCTATCTTCATCATGAGAGGAAGAAACTGCTTGCAGTTCCACATTGTTGCCATCTGAATCAGATAGAAATTATGATACATCAGCGTCACCTTCAAAACGATTGAGGTCAGTTTCTCTCTCAAGAATACTTTTCTTAAGCTCTTCCTTTCTGTCCATGCTTCTATCCACCAACTTAGTGCAACTTTGTTGGGTGTTAATGCAATGATCAACAAAATAATAATCTCTATTTTCATCTGCATTACATAGCTCATCTGCTCTCACAACTCTTATGTTCACACTCTTTTGCATTTAGAGAGTGGAGCAACATCTGCTGCACATCATCTTCAGAAGATATTTTCTCTAAGCCTTCCATCTTTTTATGATCATCACTAACATAATACATATAATCATCAGAGCAGCAACCATCACTCCTAATAAGAGATACCAGAGTCCCAAATGATATGTCTGACTGGTGCATGTTTCTAACAACAAAATATGTGCCTTCGAAATGGAACCAAATTCCCCATTTTGGGTCATCAATACTGGACAAAAATGTAATGAAATTTTATAAAGAATGCACAATGTTAAAGTTCCTAACAATTTGCAATTACTCTGTTATCATACATTCTGGGAACTGACCTAAAATACATCATGTCAATAAAATTGAAAAAGAAGAAGATATGTTGTACCCGCCGCCTCCCGCACGAGGAAGCTTGCGCCGACCATGAGGTGCACTTCTTGTCGTCGTCGGTGGTGGAGCCGCCGCCAACTCCTGGGATGGCTTGTCGGTGGTGGAGCCGCCACCACTGCCAACTCTAGATTCAGGCTATTGCGCCGCAAAGCTAGAGCTGGCTAGCCAGGTATCGACCTCTGACAGGTCGCCGCGGCCCCCAACAACGTCAGGAGGTTGGCGGCCGAACAAATCGCCGCCGGAGTGTAATGCCCAGGATGGGACTATATCTCCTACGTGTCGAGGCACGACTTAGAGATATAAGCCCATGCTGGAATGATCGCAAGTTTGGTACCTTTGCACATCTCATGTAAAAATGGGGATGGAAAACTGAAAAGATAGTTGGCTTACACTCGCCACGTCACACAAATTCATTACATATTCAAACATCATACAAATGAACATCACAGCCCATCTAAGGGTAAAATCCAAATGTCAAGATACCAAACATAACAATTAAACCACAGGTCTAGATCGAATCCTAGTAGAAGCTCTACTGATCAACCGGATAGTTCACGTAGTAACGGCTACGCTCCTCGTCGTACTCCCAGTCTAGCTCAGTGCCATCACCAGTGTAACTCACCATCGTACCTGCATCTGGTGTGTTGAAGTAACTGTGAGCCACAGAGGACTCAACAATCCCGTTCCCGGGTAACATGACTATTTAAGCCTTGGGGGTGGAATAAGGTTGAAGAAAGAATAAGTGGTTGCAGCAGCACTAGCCTAGCTTACGTAAAAGAGAGCGAGAAGAGAAGGTGCCTCGGTCGGGAGATGATCACTAAGTGATCCTAACTAGCAATTCAAACATAACCCCACCGTGTTCACTTCCCGAATCCCTTTCCAAAAAATGACCGTCACGGTACACACGCTGGTAGTGTATTGGAACAAGGTGTCAAGTTTTCTACAACCGGATATTAACAAGCTCCCATCTGCCACATAACCGCGGGCACGGCTTTCGAAAGTTCAAAACCCTACAGGGGTGTTCCAACTTGGCCCATGACAAGCCCACGATCCGCGGAGTCGCAACTCCAAAGGTGGGAAGACCCGAGTATTCTTGGAATCCCGTGCTCAAGATACTCTGAACTAAGGTAAGGCTAATCCAGCAAATCCTCCCGGCGTGCCGACACCCTGACAGTAGTCGCGTGTATCTAGTCTCAGGCCACGACCGGATGGGCGATTCTACAGGTTTATATCAATCCTCGAGTTTCCTCGTGGTGACCCCGCAGAATCCCCAGTTTGGACCAACACTCATGAGGAGCACTGGCCCGGGGTTGTTGATTAAGAACTCAGGTTTGCAAGACCCTATGCAAGTTTTATTAGTTATTAGGTGAATAGTACCAATGTTGGGACTTGCTGGAAAAGACTTAGCACTTCGCGGTTTATCGAGGGGGTCCCATAACCCCAACCGTGTGAGGAACGCATAATCAAGGAACATAACACCGGTTTATACGGTTCCTAGCGGCATGAGTGGAACAAATCACCAAGCAAAAGGCTTAGCCTTCCACCCATTGCCAATATATAGATGAGTTCAGTTAATAATTAATATAGTGTGATATAACCCAACAACTTCAACATGAAGCAAGCATCTTCAATCTTCACCTGCAACTAACAACGCTATAAGAGGGGCTGAGCGAAGCCTACGTATAGCCAATCAATGGTTTGCATAGGTAGGGTCGTTAAACAGGTTCATGGTTACAATAGGAGGCTGACAGGAAAACATGGGCATCGAGGCAAATACTATAGAGCGATACTCTAGCAATAGGCAAAGATAGTAATGGTATCCGGGTTCGGTCATCTTGCCTGAAGAGTTGTCGATGGGATCGTAAGAAAGCTCCTCGTTCTCAACCTCGGTAGTAACCTTGTTCTCGTACTCGTACTCAGCTTCCGGCTCTACTCAACACAAACACACAAGGCACCAAATCAACAAGATGCAATGCGCACTCAAAATATGCTGGATGCATGACTGATGCACTAAGGAAGCACACGGAGCATGACAAAATGCGATCAAGCAAAATACTTCAAAACATGTCAACAATAGGATATTATGAATCTAGATGAAAAATCACACAAGTTTCATATAGGACTTGCTCCAATGGGAGCTACGGGCTAAAAGTTACACACAAAACAATAAACATGCGAAAGCTGAAAATTACAGCCACATAGCAACTTCGGAGCAAGAAATAATTAAGCTACAACACTCAAACATCATGGCAATGAGCATGGACATAAACTAGACATATCCTATAGCAAATAAGTCCATTGGAGCATCCCCAAAGGAGCCATGGATCAATAGCAACAAGCTAGGACATATTGAACTTGACAACAAAATCCTGACAGCAGTATTTTATTGCAACTTGGGAGCAAAAGTTAAATATGCTACAGCCACTCAAATAAGCATGTGAGAGCATGAATGTATAGCCAACAATATATACTACAAAGAATCATCAAGAGTCACCCCAAAACTATCATTGATTGGCCTAGAACAGCAAGCAAACATGGCATCTGGAAATTACAGATTCCAGACTTAGTGAAATTTCACTAAGTGTTAAAATAGCAGTTTCATCATGGCATCTTTGAGAGCAAGTTTAAGTCACCTCAAAGCTAAACATGGCAAGTGGTAAGTACTACAGCAAAGTACACATGATGGTGAATCCAAAACACCTAAGCATGCATCAAGTGGACATACACATCAATAGCAATGAGCTGCTCTACGAGGCATCTCGTAACAAGTTTAACAACAAAACAGCCACATAGCACTTTGCAACGGAGATAAACATGGCAAGATTAATTCTATCATGCAAGTCTAAGCAATCAACATGTAGAGCATGACAAGACGAACACGTGGACATCTCATTTGCATCATGGATAAACATGCTAAAAGTTATCACTATGCAAAGATGGCATGAAAATAACAACTAACAGCAGTTTTTAACAATATGCACTCTTGCAACAGATTTTTAAGCATCTAGATGATCTTAAACATGTAAGGCATAATGGAACAAAATGTAGTACATGTCTCCACGAACAATTTGACATATCATTCACTCAAATCGGAGCTACGCACAAAAAGTTATCACTATTTGAAAACAGCACCAGAAACTAACATTTCAGGGACTTAGTAAATAAACAGAGGGACTACCTCAGATCTGGGTCAACGGGCCGACGGAGTCAAACAGGTCCGAAGCGGTGGCGGATCGGGCCTGGCGCGGCAGACTGGAGCTGGGCCTCGCGGATCGGGCCGCGGAGGCTGGGGTCGACCGGATCGGCCTGGAGCTGGGCCTTGCGGCCTGGCCCAGCCCGGTGCTAGAGGGAGCGGCTGGATCGGCGAGGGGAAGCGGCCTCCCGATCCGATGCGGCGGCGGCCGCCTGCGATCTAAGGCGGGACGGGCCGCGGCAGGGGGGCCCGCGGGGCGCTGAGGCCGGCCCAGCTAGGGAGATCGGGGCGAAGGGCGGCTGGAGGCGGTCGGGGCCCGGTCGGGCGCTGGGGGAGCTGGCGAAGCCGGCCCAGGCGAA
Source organism: Secale cereale (assembly GCA_902687465.1). Classification (NCBI taxonomy): domain Eukaryota; kingdom Viridiplantae; phylum Streptophyta; class Magnoliopsida; order Poales; family Poaceae; genus Secale; species Secale cereale. Next base: position 360,380,773 of record LR738713.1, read on the forward strand.
GGAGGGAGAGGCCCAGGCGGGATCGACCGATCGGATCGGGATCGGGATCGGCCTGCCCGATCCCAGGCGGCGGCGGCTGCGGCTCCCCGAGCTCGTAGCGGGAGGAGGGCGGCTGACCGGCGGCGTGGCCAGGCCGGAACGGCGGCGGCCGGGGAGGCGCGAGGTGGCGGCGCAGAGGGTGGCGCGGCGCCGGCGGTGAGGGGCCTGGAGGCGAGACGGCGGCGGCGTGGAGAAAGTACGGCCGGTGAGGTGGCGCGGTGGACCTCCGGCGAGCTCCGGTGAGCTCCTCCGGCGAGCTCCGCCGGAGTGGAGGAAGGAGCTGGAGGAAGGGGATGGGGGCTAGGGTTTCCTATTTTTGGGGCAAAAATTGAGGAAGGTGGACAAATATATAGGCACAAGGAGCTAGGGTTGTCCAAATGAGGTGTGGTTTTCGGCCACGCGATCAGAATTGGATGGCCTAGATGAAGGGAGGGGTTTGGGTTGGTTTGGTGGGCTGTTGGAGGGGTGTCTTGGGCCTCAATGTGGAGGTACTTTGAGCCCACGAGAATAACTATTGGAGCACCAAACAAACTCCAAACGCGACGAGATTCGACAGGCGGGTTACACACACCAAAACAACAACACACGACAAGTCTCGCGCCAAACCGGTAACGTTACACGGCCAAACACCAAAGTAGGCCTCGGGGACGCCACGGACACGTGAGAGAGCTCCGGAACGCGAAACGGACAACGGGAAGGAACGCATGGAACCGGATGCAAACGACAACACAAATGCAATGCGATGCACATGACTACATGATATGGATGAATGCCCCACACGCACACGACAAAAGAACGAAACCCGAAAAGACAAAGAGCCCGGAAAGGAATTGATGAAGCCAGAGATATTATATATAGCCCAAAAGGGAAAGTATTACATCCGGGGCATTACAAACTCTCCTCCACTACAAAAAGATCTCGTCTCGAGATCTAGGACTGGAAAAAGGAAGGGTACTCGGAACGAAGATGATCTTCTCGTTCCCACGTAGCTTCTCGGTCGGTATGGTGTGACCACTTGACTTTCAAGAATTTGATGGACTTGTTGCGGGTCTTGTGCTCGGTTTCTTCGAGAATAGCAACTGGGTGCTCTCGGTAAGACAAGTCTTGTTGAAGATCAATCTCTTCAAACGGAATCATGCGTTCAGGAGTCTTGAAGCACTTGCGGAGTTGAGAGACATGAAACACATCATGAACATTGGCGAAGTTGGACGGGAGCTCAAGTTGATAGGCTAGATCGCCTCTTTTGCCAAGGATCTTGAAAGGCCCGACGTATCTAGGAGCAAGCTTTTCTTTGATACCGAATCTTTGGGTGCCTTTCATAGGAGAAACACGGAGATAGACATGATCACCAATGTTGAAGGCCAAATCACGATGCTTGCCTTCATAGTAACTCTTCTGATGCGACTGAGCGGCCTTGAGATTCTCACGTATGACTTTGCACATTTCTTCTGCTTCTGAGATCAAGTCATTGCCAAGAAGTTGACGTTCACCTGTCTCGGACCAGTTGAGAGGGGTACGGCACTTTCTGCCATAGAGGATTTCAAACGGAGCTTTGCCGGCACTTGCTTGGTAGATGTTGTTGTAAGAGAACTCGGCAAATGGAAGGAAATCTTCCCATTTCATGTCAAAAGATATGACACAGGCTCTGAGCATGTCTTCTAGAATCTGATTCACTCGCTCGACTTGACCACTAGTCTGAGGGTGAAAAGCAGTGCTGAACCTGATCTTAGTGCCCATGGCAGACTGAAAGGAGTCCCGGAACTTTGAAGTGAACAAACTTCCACGGTCTGAGGAGATAACTTGAGGGATGCCATGTAAAGACACAATTCTGGAAGTGTACAATTCTGCCAGTTGAGCTGCATTGATGGATTCTTTGACTGGAAGGAAGTGAGCGACTTTGGTAAGCTTGTCAATCACCACAAAGATAGAATCATTCCCTCTCTTGGACTTAGGAAAGCCAGTGACGAAATCCATTTCAATGTGGTCGAATTTCCACTCGGGAATAGGAAGAGGTTGGAGAAGACCGGGTGGACGTTGATGTTCTGCTTTCACTCTCCTGCAGACGTCACATTCATTCACGAATTGGGCAATCTCCCTTTTCATGCGTGTCCACCAGTAAGATTGCTTGAGGTCTTGGTACATCTTGGAACTGCCAGGATGAATGGAAAGGAGGGAATCATGTGCTTCTTCCATTATGAGCTTCCTGAGATCACCTTTGGGAACGACGAGTCTGTCCTGAAAGAACAAGGTATCTCTCTCATCAACGCGATAGCACTTGTATTTAGGAGTACCCTTTGCAATACCATGTTTCACCTTCTGCACCATAGCATCACTGAGTTGGGCCTCACGGACCTGATCTTCCAAGGTAGGAGCAACTTGAAGATTTGCAAGAAAACCTTGCGGAACAACTTGGAGGTTGAGCTTCCTGAATGCTTTACAAAGCTCAGGCTGGAACGGCTTGATAAGAAGGCTGTTGCAATATGCCTTTCTGCTCAAAGCATCTGCAATCACATTCTCCTTGCCAGGAGTGTATTCGATGCTGGGATCATACTCTTGGATCATCTCGACCCAACGAGTCTGGCGGAGGTTCAGATTCGGCTGTGTGAAGATGTACTTCAAGCTCTTGTGATCGGTGAAGATGTCGACTTTTCTTCCCAACAACAGATGTCTCCACGTAATCAAAGCATGTACCACAGCTGCTAGTTCAAGATCATGTGTGGGGTAATTCTTCTCACTTGGCTTCAGCTGACGAGAAGTGTAAGCCACAATTCTCTTGTCTTGCATAAGCACACCACCAAGACCTTGAATAGAAGCATCACAGAATACTTCGTAGGGCTTGGACTCATCTGGAGGAGTTAGAACTGGAGCAGAGACGAGCTTTTCTTTGAGAGTTTTGAATGCCACTTCACAATCTGGAGACCAATAGTACTTGACATTCTTCTGCAGCAAGTTGGAGAGAGGCTTGGCAATCTTGGAGAAGTTCTCAACGAACCTTCTGCAATAGCTGGCAAGACCAAGAAAGCTTCGTAGTTGCTTGACGTTCCGAGGAGCTTCCCAGTTGACAATTGCTTCAACTTTCTCGGGGTTTACCGCAATACCGTCAGCAGAGATGATATGGCCCAGGTACAAAACCTTATCGAGCCAAAAGCACTTGGAGAACTTGGCATAGAACTTATGTTCACGGAGTCTGTCGAGAACGAGACGGAGGTGCTTTTCGTGATCTTCTTCATTCTTGGAAAATACCAAAATGTCATCCAGATACACAAGCACAAACTCGCCGGTGTAGGGGTTGAAAATGTAGTGCATCATTCTCGAGAAGGTAGGAGGAGCATTGGCGAGACCAAAGGACATGACTGTATACTCATATGAGCCGTAGCTCATTCTGAAGGCAGTCTTGGGGATGTCTTCCTCGCGAATGCGAATTTGGTGATAGCCCATTCGGAGATCGAGCTTAGAGAACACTTTAGCTCCTTTGAGCTGCTCGAACAGTTCATTGATGTTGGGTAGCGGATACTTGTTCTTTATTGTCTTCTTGTTCAATGGCCGGTAATCTACGCAAAGGCGCTTCGTGCCATCCTTCTTCTTGACAAATAAGACACCACAACCCCAAGGAGCCGTACTAGGCCTGATGAGACCCATACGCTCCTGTTCATCAAGCTGCTTCTTCAACTCCTTCAATTCTTTAGGAGAGAGCTTGTACGGACGCCGGCATGCTGGCTCAGTACCCGGCTTGAGTTCAATGACGAATTCCACCTGACGGTGTGGAGGCATGCCTGGAAGTTCTTCGGGAAAGACGTCTTGGTATTCGTTAACCACCCGAATTTGAGATATGGCATTCATTTCGCCCTTGTCATTGAGAGAGAAAAGCCTGATTGTGTTATCCCTGGAGGCGAAGATAATCAGATCATCATCGGAATGAGTAATCTTGACTTCCTTCTGTGCACAGTCAATTTGAGCATCATGCTGAGAAAGCCAATCCATCCCGAGGATGAGGTCAATGTCAGAATTGCCGAGAACCACCGGAGAGGCCAGAAATCGATAATCACCCATGCGAATAGAAACATCCGGAGCATATATACTGGAATGCATCTGCTTAGCCGGAGAAGAAATTGCCAATTGCCTTGGTAAAGCTGCTGTGATCACGCTATGCTTGGATGCAAATGGGTATGACATGAAAGAATGTGAAGCACCCGAATCAAATAACACTTTTGCAGGAAAAGAGTTCACTGGAAGGTTACCCAAAATGACATCAGAAGAATTCTCCGCTTGCGCTGCATTCATCAGATTCACCCTTGCTGCCTTTGGATCATACTTGACAATAGCGGTACCGACAGGAGGAGGAGGCGGAAGGCGCCTTGGGTTGTTGCACTTGTTGGAATAATGACCCTTCTGGCCACACTTGTTGCAAGTCACCTCAGAAAGTGGACGAGTAGGAGGAGCACTTAGTCTTGGAGCTTGGTACTGCTGCTTGGATTGCTTGTTGGAGTTGGGTGGGTGGGAGAAACCACGACCACCAGCATTCTTGTTGTTGTTGGAGTTGTCGGAGTAAGGAGCTCGGATCACTGGCGGAGGAGGAAGCCAAAATTTCTGTTGCTTTGCGATGACTTGAGAAGATGAGGAGGAGTGAACGGCATCTCGAATCCTCTTTTTGGAAGCCTCCATCTTGAGCTGGGCTGCCTCTTGCTTAAGCGCCATGTTATAGAATTTGTCAAACTCATCGGGCTCAAACAAGGTGAGAGCAAGTTGAAGTTCATCTTTCAGACCTCCACGGAACTGATAGATCTTGCTCTTGGCATCTGGTATGTCTTGCTTAGCATAGCGGGCGAGATTTTGGAACTTGACATTATACTGGTAGACAGTCATAGAGCCTTGCTTCAGGTTGCGGAATTGCTCACGCATACCCTCGATGACACTTGTTGGAATGTGGTGAGAGCGAAAGTCCTTGCAGAAATCATCCCAAGAGATCACACACCCTGGCCTGGAGTCTTTGTACTGCTGCCACCAGTCAGCTGCTTGATCCTTGAGTTGGAAGGCTGCAAACTTCACATAGTCCTCTTCCCTTACGTTACTGCACTCAAAATGCTTCTTGATATCGGTTAACCAATCTTCAGCATCAAGAGGGTCGACACAGTAACTGAAAGCTTTTGGTTGATTGGCCAAGAACTGGTTGAGAGTAGCATGGTGCTGTTGGTTGAAGAAATTGCCTTGGTTCCCTGGAGCACCCTGATTAGCTTGATTAGCTTGCATCTGCTGCAACATCTGCATCAACATCTGGGTGTTCTGATTTGTAGTTTGCATAATCGCTCTCCAAGCCTCAGACGGAGGAGGAGGGGAAGGAGGACGATTTGGAACCTCTTCACCCTCTGGGTTAGCGTTGGGAACTCGTTTCGGAGCCACCCTGAAAGAGATGACCACGAATCAACAATTTGATTGAAAGATGGTATAAGCTGAAACAACGGATTGAAATGCAACATAGTCTTCACAAGAATCATTCGAACAAGAGGAACGAATGAAATTCTCAGTAAAATGATAACAACAATCTTCACGAGAAGCCACATAGGGGACAAAAGGTAAATAAGAAAAACAACAAAGGTACAGATGGAAACAAACACAAGATAGGAGCTTCGTTCTAACATCTTTGTGCTGAAAGCTTATGAATGCGTTACGAAAGGGTTTTGCAATCCCCGAACTCGCCAACCTGCATTCGTTGGAAGAATGCCTACGATCTACTGGATTAACCCACCTATTAATTTCCGAAAGTTTCCAGTTATGCAATCAGGTGTTGGGGATACAAGGGAAGCACCGCGCGATCAACTCTAAACCTACATCCAGCTGTATCAATCCTTCAACACATAACCAGTCTTTCTCGGAAACCGTCTACCTCGGACCTTCGAAAAGCATCCACTATACCAAGCTATGGCAATACTCCCGAACTACCTCCCCAGTACTGGGTGATGTCGGGGTTATCTTGCCACTAACCGTATAGGAGAGATTTTCGATGTCAGCCGTCTTAAGTATTTAGTACTGCCGCGATATGCTTGTGACGACAATACCCCGAAGCTCAACTCCCCGGGACACTGCCACAACCCCTAATGTCAGGAGGCATCGAGAAGAATATTCTCGTCACAAGAACATCGAAACAATCCCACAATACTCGCGAGATTCCTAAAAAAAATTTGGTGCAATTTTTGAAAGTAGAAGAGGCAAGAGTAGTCGTCAGGAGTCCTCACCAGAGAGAAAAGGGGATGAGAAGCAAAGAAATCCCACTCTCCGATATAATATAGGACTCAAAATATTTTCAGTGTGTACCTAGACTCGACCGTCAACGATTCGATCAATCAGTGGGGGCTTCTAGGTCGGAGAAGGCTCTGAATACCAACTTGTAATGCCCAGGATGGGACTATATCTCCTACGTGTCGAGGCACGACTTAGAGATATAAGCCCATGCTGGAATGATCGCAAGTTTGGTACCTTTGCACATCTCATGTAAAAATGGGGATGGAAAACTGAAAAGATAGTTCGCTTACACTCGCCACGTCACACAAATTCATTACATATTCAAACATCATACAAATGAACATCACAGCCCATCTAAGGGTAAAATCCAAATGTCAAGATACCAAACATAACAATTAAACCACAGGTCTAGATCGAATCCTAGTAGAAGCTCTACTGATCAATCGGATAGTTCACGTAGTAACGGCTACGCTCCTCGTCGTACTCCCAGTCTAGCTCAGTGCCATCACCAGTGTAACTCACCATCGTACCTGCATCTGGTGTGTTGAAGTAACTGTGAGCCACAGAGGACTCAGCAATCCCGTTCCCGGGTAACATGACTATTTAAGCCTTGGGGGTGGAACAAGGCTGAAGAAAGAATAAGTGGTTGCAGCAGCACTAGCCTAGCTTACGTAAAAGAGAGCGAGAAGAGAAGGTGCCTCGGTCGAGAGATGATCACTAAGTGATCCTAACTAGCAATTCAAACATAACCCCACCGTGTTCACTTCCCGAATCCCTTTCCGAAAAATGACCGTCACGGTACACACGCTGGTAGTGTATTGGAACAAGGTGTCAAGTTTTCTACAACCGGATATTAACAAGCTCCCATCTGCCACATAACCGCGGGCACGGCTTTCGAAAGTTCAAAACCCTGCAGGGGTGTTCCAACTTGGCCCATGACAAGCCCACGATCCGCGGAGTCGCAACTCCAAAGGTGGGAAGACCCGAGTATTCTCGGAATCCCGTGCTCAAGATACTCCGAACTAAGGTAAGGCTAATCCAGCAAATCCTCCCGGCGTGCCGACACCCTGACAGTAGCCGCGCGTATCTAGTCTCAGGCCACGACCGGATGTGCGATTCTACAGGTTTATATCAATCCTCGAGTTTCCTCGTGGTGACCCCGCAGAACCCCCGGTTTGGACCAACACTCATGAGGAGCACTGGCCCGGGGTTGTTGATTAAGAACTCGGGTTTGCAAGACCCTATGCAAGTTTTATTAGTTATTAGGCGAATAGTACCAATGTTGGGACTTGCTGGAAAAGACTTAGCACTTAGCGGTTTATCGAGGGGGTCCCATAACCCCAACCGTGTGAGGAACGCATAATCAAGGAACATAACACCGGTTTATACGGTTCCTAGCGGCATGAGTGGAACAAATCACCAAGCAAAAGGCTTAGCCTTCCACCCATTGCCAATATATAGTTAATAATTAATATAGTGTGATATAACCCAACAACTTCAACATGAAGCAAGCATCTTCAATCTTCACCTGCAACTAACAACGCTATAAGAGGGGTTGAGCGAAGCCTACGTATAGCCAATCAATGGTTTGCATAGGTAGGGTGGTTAAACAGCATGGTTACAATAGGAGGCTGACAGGAAAACATGGGCATCTAGGCAAATACTATAGAGCGATACTCTAGCAATAGGCAAAGATAGTAATGGTATCCGGGTTCGGTCATCTTGCCTGAAGAGTTGTCGATGGGATCGTAAGAAAGCTCCTCATTCTCAACCTCGGTAGTAACCTCGTTCTCGTACTCGTACTCAGCTTCCGGCTCTACTCAACACAAACACACAAGGCACCAAATCAACAAGATGCAATGCGCACTCAAAATATGTTGGATGCATGACTGATGCACTAAGGAAGCACACGGAGCATGACAAAATGCAATCAAGCAAAATACTTAAAAACATGTCAACAATAGGATATTATGAATCTACATGAAAAATCACACAAGTTTCATATAGGACTTGCTCCAATCGGAGCTACGGGCTAAAAGTTACACACAAAACAATAAACATGCGAAAGCTGAAAATTACAGCCACATAGCAACTTCGGAGCAAGAAATAATTAAGCTACAGCACTCAAACATCATGGCCATGAGCATGGACATAAACTAGACATATCCTATAGCAAATAAGTCCATTGGAGCATCCCCAAAGGAGCCATGGATCAATAGCAACAAGCTAGGACATATTGAACTTGACAACAAAATCCTGACAGCAGTATTTTATTGCAACTTGGGAGCAAAAGTTAAATATGCTACAGCCACATAAATAAGCATGTGAGAGCATGAATGTATAGCCAACAATATATACTACAAGGAATCATCAAGAGTCACCCCAAAACTATCATTGATTGGCCTAGAACAGCAAGCAAACATGGCATCTGGAAATTACAGATTCCAGACTTAGTGAAATTTCACTAAGTGTTAAAACAGCAGTTTCATCATGGCATCTTTGAGAGCAAGTTTAAGTCACCTCAAAGCTAAACATGGCAAGTGGTAAGTACTACAGCAAAGTACACATGATGGTGAATCCAAAACACCTAAGCATGCATCAAGTGGACATACACATAAATAGCAATGAGCTGCTCTACGAGGCATCTCGTAACAAGTTTAACAACAAAACAGCCACATAGCACTTTGCAACGGAGATAAACATGGCAAGATTAATTCTATCATGCAAGTCTAAGCAATCAACATGTAGAGCATGACAAGACGAACACGTGGACATCTCATTTCCATCATGGATAAACATGCTAAAAGTTATCACTATGCAAAGATGGCATGAAAACAACAACTAACAGCAGTTTTTAACAATATGCACTCTTGCAACAGATTTTTAAGCATCTAGATGATCTTAAACATGTAAGGCATAATGGAACAAAATGTAGTACATGTCTCCACGAACAATTTGACATATCATTCACTCAAATCGGAGCTACGCACAAAAAGTTATCACTATTTGAAAACAGCACCAGAAACTAACATTTCAGGGACTTAGTAAATAAACAGAGGGACTACCTCAGATCTGGGTCAACGGGCCGACGGAGTCAAACGGGTCCGAAGCGGTGGCGGATCGGGCCTGGCACGGCGGACTGGAGCTGGGCCTCGCGGATCGGGCCGCGGAGGCTGGGGTCGACCGGATCGGCCTGGAGCTGGGCCTTGTGGCCTGGCCTAGCCCGGTGCTGGAGGGAGCGGCTGGATCGGCGAGGGGAAGCGGCCTCCCGATCCGATGCGGCGGCGGCCGCCTGCGATCTAAGGCGGGGTGGGCCGCGGCAGGGGGGGCCCGCGGGGCGCTGAGGCCGGCCCAGCTAGGGAGATCGGGGCGAAGGGCGGCTGGAGGCGGTCGGGGCCCGGTCGGGCGCTGGGGGAGCTGGCAAAGCCGGCCCAGGCGAAGGAGGGAGAGGCCCAGGCGGGATCGACCGATCGGATCGGGATCGGGATCGGCCTGCCCGATCCCAGGCGGCGGCGGCGGCTGCGGCTCCCCGAGCTCGCAGCGGGAGGAGGGCGGCCGACCGGCGGCGCGGCCTGGCCGGAACGGCGGCGGCCGGGGAGGCGCGAGGTGGCGGCGCAGAGGGTGGCGCGGTGCCGGCGGTGAGGGGCCGGGAGGCCGGACGTCGGCGGCGTGGAGAAGGTCCGGCCGGTGAGGTGGCGCGGTGGACCTCCGGCGAGCTCCGCCGGAGTGGAGGAAGGAGGTGGAGGACGGGGATGGGGGCTAGGGTTTCCTATTTTTGGGGCAAAAATTGAGGAAGGTGGACAAATATATAGGCACAAGGAGTTAGGGTTGTCCAAATGAGGTGTGGTTTTCGGCCACGCGATCAGAATTGGATGGCCTAGATGAAGGTAGGGGTTTGGGTTGGTTTGGTGGGCTGTTGGAGGGGTGTATTGGGCCTCAAAATGGAGGTACTTTGAGCCCACGAGAATAACTGTTGGAGCACCAAACAAACTCCAAACGCGACGAGATTCGACAGGCGGGTTACACACACCAAAACAACAACACACGACAAGTCTCGCGCGAAACCGGTAACGTTACACGGCCAAACACCAAAGTAGGCCTCGGGGACGCCACGGACACGTGAGAGAGCTCCGGAACGCGAAACGGACAACGGGAAGGAACGCGTGGAACCGGATGCAAACGACAACACAAATGCAATGCGATGCACATGACTACATGATATGGATGAATGCCACACACGCACACGACAAAAGAACGAAACCCGAAAAGACTAAGAGCCCGGAAAGGAATTGATGAAGCCAGAGATATTATATATATAGCCCAAAAGGGAAAGTATTACATCCGGGGCATTACACGGAGTTTGGATCCATAGCCACCATTACCACCGCCGCCTAGGGATACAGAGGAGAGAGCTCGGGGGAGAGAGATGTGGTTCGGCCGGTCGATCGGCCGTTTTGACCTGGCCCTGGCTGGTTCCGACCGAGCCGGGCCACTAACGACCGCGAGTAGGGCGCCGTTAGCCGTTAGGGCAGCCATCGGCCTGCCATATGGGCCAGCCCTAGCTCAATTCATTACAAAAGCTGAAAACCAATTTTTAAGTTTCATTACATCTAAACGTATTTCATCATGAAACTTTACAAACATGCAGTATACATCACTATATGCATGCGTATTCTTTTTCCAGGCTTTTTGAAACTTAAAAAGTTGATTTATGAATTGTTTAAATTTGGCCATGGAGGGTGAGCTCCGCTAGCAATTTCGGACTACTACTAGCTTATATAACTATATATTACTGAAAAAGGGTTTTGACTGCTTTGTAGTACAAAGCAACCAATATCGATCACATAGCAATTGTTGGGGCGAGTAGCACAATAAGTGCAAAAGAAAGAGAGAGAACAAAGAAGAAGAAACAAATGCCAACAAGGGCAACTCGACAAAGCGCGGATGACCTGCCACCGTTGCGCCTCCGGATTTGACCCACCATAGTCCAAGGCTCCGATCCGCCACATACCAGGCATCACCTCCAAGAAGGAATGTGTAACGCCCCGGATGTAACAATTCCATTTATGGCAATATATGCAACGTTGGCTTCATCAATTCCATTCCGGGCTCTTCCTTCATTTCGGGTTTCTTCGTTTTGCCGCGTGCATGTGTGCATATCATCCATGTCATGTCATCATGTGCATTGCATTGCATTCGTGTCGTCACTTGCACCCGGTCATGCTCGCCTCTTCCCGTTGTCCGTTTCGAGTTCCGACACTCACACACGCCCGTGGCACCTCTGAGTCCTTCTTTCGTATGTGGCCATCGAACGGTCTCGGAATGAGGCGAGACTTGTCGTACATTGTTGTTTTGGTACGTGGAGACCGCCAGTCAAGTTTCGTTGCGTTTGGAGGTCGTTTGATACTCCAACGGTTAACCTCGTGGGCTAAAAGCTCCTCTTCCTTTTGGCCCAACACCCCTCCACAACAGCCCACTAACCCAGCACAACCACTTCCATCCTCTCGGTCATCGGATCGTGATCATGTGGACGAAAACCGCACCCCATTTGGACACTCCTAACTCCCTCTACCTATAAAAAGGCCCCCATCCCATCCATTTTCGGGCAAACCCTAGCTCTCTTCCTCCTCCGCGCGCAGGACGTGTCCGTTCTGCCGCCGGACGTGTCCATCGCCGCCGTCCACGTTGCCCCGCCAACCACATCGCGCCACCTCAGCGTCCCAGCCGCCGCGCCCAACCCACGGGCGCCAAGTGGCACCATCCCGCGCCTCCCACCACGCCTCGCGCCGCTGGCCCGCCGGGCCCACGCGGGGCCCGCCCGGCCCGAGGCGGCCGCCCCCGCGCGCCCCGATCCACCGCGCCTCGGGCGCATCTTCGCTGCCGCCCTTCGGGATCTCCGCCGCCGCTCCTCCGCGGCCCCTCTCCGGCGCGCCGCCCCGGTCGCGCCTCGCCGCCATCGCCTCCGGCGCCGGGCGCCCTCGGCCGAGGTCCCCGCCGCCCGCCGCCGCACGAAGCTCGCCGCCACCTCTCCGTCCTTCGGCCCGCCGCCGGCGCAACTCCGTCCCACCACCGGCGCTGCTCCGTGCCGGCCACCACCGCCATCGCCGCCGGTCACCGCGCCCGTCGAATCTCGCGCCCAATCCGCTTCCCGACCCGATCCAGATCCGGATTCGCGGGGTGCATCAGATCCACCTATCACGCAATCCAAACGTGCCACCATGTCCCAGATCCCTCCGTCCCACTCCGTCCCGTCCCGCATTGACTTTTCGCGGAGGTAAAAATCCACTAAGTCCCAGATCTGAGTAAATTTGTTGCCCTCTTCATCATGTGGTAACTTTGTGCTCGTAGCTCCGTTTTGCGCATATGATATATCGAAATGTTCGTCTCGTCATGCTCTACATGTTAGCATCAGTTTCATGCATGATAGAGATCATCTAGTTGACTTAAACTTCGTGTCAAGAGTGCTTTGTGATGAAACTGTTTCAGCACTTGTGGTCTGTGTAAATTTGTTGGCATGTTCGTGGGCTAGTAACTTTGTGCATGTTGGTCTGAATGGAGTGAATGATATGTCCAGATGTTCATTGTGAAGTGCTCTACATGATGGTTGCTGTAGCATTCATGTCAGGTGTCATATTGCCATGCTTATCTCTGTTGCAAAAGTGCATTTGGCTGATAAGTTTCTGAACTTGTTATGAGATGATGTTTTGTCTTGCTTGTGTATATTAATCCATGTGTCATATGAGCTAGGTGTCAACATGAGTTTTTCTCTTGGGAATATGCTCTACATGATAGATTCATTTTCATGCCATGATATGTCTTGAGATGAGTGCATCAAGCTTGTTAACATGTCATCATGATGATAAATTTCTGCTAAGTGTGAATCTATTAATTTTTATGCCATGTATCCATGATGCCACCGTCATTGTTGTGCATGTTTAAAGTTGTCCAGAGGGTGTTCCTTGAAGTATATATTATGCTCTAGCTATCCATGCACTTGTTTGCCATGAGGAGTGGTTGTAGCTTGTTGTTTTCATGCTCTCAAGATGCTATAAAATGTTTCTGTCAGCATGTTATCAACAAGTTCAGTTTTGCCACGAGTATAGCTAGTGTTCTATGCATCCTATGAGCATGTTCTTGCCATGAGTAGCTTCTCAAATATGTCTTCTTGCTATTGGTTATCTTCACATGCCATGCTATGCTTTGAGTTGAGTTGCACAAGCTTGCAAACATGCCTACTCGTTGTATTTTCTGCCATGCCCAGATAAACTTATTGAATCTTGCCATGATTGTTTAATTGTGTTCCAGTAAGTTTTTGGGTGTGCTCTAAGTTCATGCTTGTTAAGTATCATGTCTATTTAACATCGATGCCTTTTGTCTTCATGTTTGGGTGTTGTAGCATATTTATTTCTTGCTCCAAAGATGCCATGTTGCTGTAAACTGCGGTTTTGCATTGCATCTTGTATTGCTTGCCATTTGCAAATCGTGCATCCGTTTCCGGTGATCTTTATATTGATTTCAACTGAAATCTTCCAATCTATCCAGTGGCTTGCTTGGTTACCCAAGATGAGGCCATTTCCTTCATCTTCTCCTTAGGCTCAAGAGCATCCTCATGCTTACGCACATCATACTTGCATTCCATGACCTGACTTGCATCATGTTGATTATGCATTGCACCGTGTTTGATATTGTGCCGTTCTTGTGCTGTTGTGTTGGGTAGAGCTGGGAGCCAATACCGAGTTCGAGGATCTTGTCGAGACTGAGTTTGAGGAGCCGTCTTACCAGGCAAGATGACCGTTCCCTGATATCACCTCTATCTTTGCCTATGCTAGTTGTCTCGCTCTTTAGATTGCCTCGATGCCTATTCCTGTTTGTCAGCCTCCTATTGTTGCCATGAAACACTCTAACCGCCTTCCTAGCAAAACCGTTGATTGGCTAAGTACGCTTGCTCAACCCCTCTTATAGCGTTACTAGTTGCAGGTGAAGATTGAAGATCACTCCGTGATGAACTTGTTTATTGGGTTAACACTATATATATTTATGTTAATCAATGCGCATATATATTGGCAATGGGTGGAAGGCTTGGCCTTATGCTTAGTGTTTTGTTCCACTCATGCCACCTTAGGACCCGATAAACCGGTGTTCTGTTTCTTGATTTTGCGTTCCTAACACGGTTGGGGTTTATGCCCCCCCCCTTGATAATTCGCACTGCTTAAAGCTTTTCCAGCAAGGTCCAACCTTGGTTTTACCATTTGCCATAACTAAACACCTTGCATAGGAACTTTCCGGACCCCGAGGACTTAATTTTACAACTCGGGCCAGTGCTCCTCATGAGTGTTGGTCCAAACCTATCAATCGCCGGTGGCCGCCTGGGGCAACTCTGGTATTCTGGCCTACCGGAAGTATGGACTATCCGATCGTGGCCTGAGACGAGATATGCGCGGCTCTTATCAGGGTGTCGGCACGTCGGGAGGCTTTGCTGGATTAGTTTTACCTTTGTCGAAATATCTTGAGCACGGGATTTCGAGAATACTCGGGTCTTCCCACTTTGGAGTTGCGACTCCGTAGATCGTGAGCTTATGATAGGCTAAGTTGGGACACCCCTGCAGGGTTTTGATCTGTCGAAAGCCGTGCCCGCAGTTATGTGGCAGATGGGAATTTGTTAATATCCGGTTGTAGATAACTTGACACCTTATTCATAAGAATACACTACCTGTGTGAGTAACCGTGATGGTCTCTTTCCGAAGGGCTTCGGGAAGTGAACACGGTGGGGTTATGCTTGATCGTGAGTAGTTAGGATCACTTCTTGATCAAATTGGCGATCGTTGGCACTTGTTCCATTCTCGCTCTAAACTTGTAAGCTAGTGCTTAGTGCTTGCTGAAACCAATTTAATAGCCTTTCCACACCTAAGGCTTTGGTAGTTTTGACACCCGAGAACGGGATTACTGAGTCCTTTGTGGCTCACAGATTCAACACACACCAGATGCAGGTACCGCTGAGAACGATGTAGGAGATGGATCAGAACTTCAGTGGGAGTTCGATGAAGAGCATGGTCGTTACTATGTTTTGTATCCCGACGATCAGTAGTGGTTCCTACTAGGGGCGATCAAGCCTTGTGTGTATGGTATCTTTCTCATTTGGATTTCGTCTGTAGTCGGACCCTGTGTTATTTGGATGATTGTATGTTATTGTATTCATTGTATGATGTGGCGAGTGTAAGCCAACTATCCTTTTTCTTCAATTTCATCCCTGAATTTTACATGAGATGTGCAAAGATACCATACTTGAGATCATTCCAGAATGCGCTTATGTCTTTAAGTCGTGCCTCGACACGTAGGAGACATAGTTGTTGGGGAACATAGTATTTCAAAAAAAAATCCTACGATCACGCAAGATCTATCTACCAGATGCATAGCAACGAGGGGGAGAGTGTGTCCACGTACCCTTGTAGACCCAAAGCGGAAGCGTCAAGTGACGCGGTTGATGTAGTCGAACTTCTTCGCGATTCAACCGATCAAGCACCGAACGTACATCACCTCCGCGTTCAGTACACGTTCAGCTTGATGACGTCCCACGAGCTCTTAATCCAGTTGAGCTTCACGAGAGAGTTTTGTCAGCACGACGGCGTGGTGACGGATCTGATGAAGTTACCGGCGCAGGGCTTCGCCTAAGCACTGCAACGGTATGACCGAGGTGTGTTTCTGTGGAGGGGGGCACCGCACACGGTTGGAGAGATCAACTTGTGTGTTCTAGGGTGCCCCCTACCCCTGTATATAAAGGAGCAAGGGGGGAGGCTGGCCGGCCCTCCTATGGTGCACCTAGAGGAGCAATCCTACTAGGACTAGGATTGTAATCCTATTCCTAGTAGGAATCACCAAGAGGGAGAGGGGGGGAAGGAAGGAGAGGGAGAGGGAGAAGGAAAGGGGCGCCGCCCCCCTCCTTTCCTTGTCCAATTCGGACCAAGGGGGTGAGGCGCGCGGCCCAGCCCTGCCAGGCCCTCTCTCTTTCCACTAAAGCCCATCAGGGCCCATAGCTTCCCCGGGGGGTTCCGGTAACCCCCCCGGCACTCTGGTTTATTCCGAAACTTTCCGGAACACTTCCGGTGTCCGAATATAGTCGTCCAATATATCAATCTTTACGTCTCGGACATTACGAGACTCCTCGTCATGTCCGTGATCTTATCCGGGACTCCGAACTACCTTCGGTACATCAAAACTCATAATACCGATCGTCATCAAACGTTAAGCGTGCGGACCCTACGGGTTCGAGAACTATGTAGACATGACCGAGACTCATCTCCGGTCAATAACCAATAGCAAAACCTGGATGCTCATATTGTCTCCTACATATTCTACAAAGATCTTTATCGATCAAATCGCATAACAACATATGTTGTTCCCTTTGTCATCGGTATGTTACTTGCCCGAGATTCGATCGTCGGTATCTCAATACTTAGTTCAATATCGTTACCGACAAGTCTCTTTACTCGTTCCGTAATACATCATCCCGTGACTAACTCATTAGTCATTTGCTTGCAAGGCTTATTATGATGTGTATTACCGAGAGGGCCCAAAGATACCTCTCCGACACTCGGAGTGACAAATCCTATTCTTAATCTATGCCAACACCACGAACACCTTCGGAGACACCTGTAGAGCATCTTTATAATCACCCAGTTACGTTGTGACGTTTGATAGCACACAAGGTGTTCCTCCGGCATACAGGAGTTGCATAATCTCATAGTCATAGGAACATTTATAAGTCATGAAGAAAGCAATAACAGTAAAACTATATGATCATAGTGCTAAGCTAACGGATGGGTCTTGTCCATCACATCATTCTCCTAATGATGTGGTCCCGTTGATCAAATGACAACTCATGTCTATGGCTAGGAAACATAACCATCTTTGATCAATGAGCTAGTCTAGTAAAGGCATACTAGGGACATACTGTTTTGTCTATGTATTCACACATGTACTAAGTTTCCGGTTAATACAATTCTAGCATGAATAAAAGACATTTATCATGATATAAGGAAATACAAATAACATCTTTATTATTGCCTCTAGGGCATATTTCCTTCAATAGTCGCATCCTGGGCATTACAAGTTGGCATGCAGAGCCTTCTCCGACCTAGGAGCCCCCTGATTGATCGAACCGTTGACGGTTGAGTCTAGGCACACACACAAAATGTTTTGAGTCCTATATATATATATATATATATATATATATATATATATATATATATATATATATCGGAGAGTAGGATTTATTTTTGCTCCTCATCCCCTTCATCGCTCTGGTGAGGATTCGTGACGTTGTTCTATCTCCTCTACTCTCAAAATTTCACAAAAAAAAATTAGGATCACGCGGGTATTGTTTGGATTGTTTCGATATCTTTGTGACGAGAACATTGTTCTCGATGCCTCCTGTCATTTAGGGGTTGTGGCTGTGTCCCGGGGAGTTGAGCTCCGAGGTGTTGTCGTCACAAATGTATCATAGCGGTTCTAGAATATCAGAGGCGGCCGATATCGAAAACTCTTCTATGCATGTCTGGTGGTGAGATAACCCCGATGTCACCCAGTACTGGGGAGATAGTTCGGGAGTATTGCCACAGCTAGTATAGCGGATGCGTTTCGAAGGTCTGAGGTAAACAGTTTCCGAAGATGACGGGTTATGTGTTGACGGATGGATACAACTGGATGTAGGTTTAGAGTTGAGTGCGTGGTGCTTCCCCTGTATCCCCAACACCAGATTGCATAACCGGAAAGCTTCGGGAATTAATAGGTGGGTTTCAATTAGCTCGTAGGTAATCTTCCAACGAGTGCATGGTATGAGGTTTGGGGTTCAGCATCTAGTGAAGAGGTTTCATGGGCTATTCCAGTTGGGAGTTGCATCTTAAAGGGTCCTTGGCTATGCTGATCCGGGGATTGCAAGACCCTTTGTTACACGTACCATGGAGCATTTAGCATGAACATGTGGGACGAAACTTCTATCATGTATTTGTTCCATCTATACCTTGTTGTTTTTATTCTACCGTTTTGTTCTCCCAAGTGGCTTCTCGACAAGTATGGTACCATTAAGCTGTGGAATTCATTTGTTCATTTTGTTCGAATGTTCATTGTGAAGACTATTTGTTGCAAATATCTAGCCGTTGATTTAGCTTATCTATTTTGCATCAATGGCTAACGGTTGTCATCATATTCAGGATGGCTCCTAAGAAGGTTCCCAACCCAAACCAAGAGGGTGAAGAAGAGCGTCCTCCTGAACGTCATCCTTCCCCTCCTCCTCCGTCTGAGGCATGGAGAGCGATTATGCAGGCAACCAACCAGAACACTCAGATGCTCATGCAAATGATGCAGAGTTTCCAAGCAAATTAAGGCAATCATGGGAACTAAGGCCAAGGCAATCTGTTCAATCAACCTCACTTTGCGACACTGAACCAATTCCTGGCAAACCAACCAAAGTCTTTCAGTTACTGTGTGGACCCGCTAGATGCTGAAGATTGGATCACAGACATCAAGAAGCACTTTGAATGCAGTAACGTAAGACCTAAGCATTATGTCAAGTTTGCGACTTTCCAACTCAAAGATCAAGCTGCTGATTGGTGGCAATAGTACAAAGACTCCAGAGGTGGTCGTGAGATCTCGTGGACTGATTTCTGCAAAGATTTCCGTTCTCATCACATTCCAACCAGTGTCATTGAAGGCATGTGTGAGCAATTCCGCAACCTGAAGCAAGGCACCATGTCCGTCTATCAATACAATGTCAAGTTCCAGAATCTTGCCCGTTATGCGAAGCAAGACCTCCCCGATGCCAAGAGCAAGATCTACCAATTCCGAGGTGGTCTGAAAGATGAACTCCAACTAGCTCTCACCTTGTTCGAGCCAGATGAATTTTATCAATTCTACAATATGGCTCTCAAGCAAGAGGCAGCTCAGCTCAAGTGTGAAGCTTCCAAAAAGAGGATAAGAGATGATGTTCACTCCTCCTCTTCCTCTCAAGTGGTTGCCAAGCAGCAGAAGTTCTGGCTACCGCCTCCTCCAGTGCTCCGTCCTCCAAGCAACAACAAACACTCAAGTGGTTGTGGATTCTCCCACCCACCCAACCCAAGCAACCAGTCCAAGTCTCAGTTCCAAGCTCCCAGACCAAGCGGTCCTTATCATCAGCCTCTTTCTGAAGTTACTTGCAACAAGTGTGGCCAGAAGGGTCACTATGCAAACAAGTGTACTCAAAGGCGCCTTCCGCCTCCACCACCTGTCAGCAATGCTATTGTCAAGCACAATCCCAAGTATGCAAGAGTGAACCTGATGAATGCAGCTCAAGCAGAGAATTCTTCTGATGTGATAATTGGTAATCTTCCATTTAACTCAATTCCTGCAAAAGTTTTGTTTGAATCTGGTGCATCGATGTCCTTCATTTCAAAACCTTTTGCATCCAAGCATGAAGTTCCACTCCAAGAGCTGCCAACGTCTCTAACTGTGGTCTCACCGGGAATACAAATGAATTCTTGCTACATGGCTCCGGACATATCTATTCATATGGGTGATTACAGTTTTCTGGTTTCCCCGGTTGTTCTCGGTAACTCTGACATTGATCTTATTCTTGGGATGGATTGGCTCTCCAAGCATGATGCAAATATTGATTGTGCAAACAAGGAGGTCAAGCTAACTCATCCAGACGAAGACGTGATTATCTTGGCAGCTCGGGATAACACAATCATGCTATTTTCTCTCAATGACAAGGGCGAGATTAATGCCATTTCCCAGATTCTGGTGGTTTATGAATATGAGGATGTATTCCCTAAAGAGCTTCCAGGCATGCCTCCCAACCGACCAGTTGAATTCGTCATTGAACTTGAACCTGGTACCGAGCCAGCCTGTTGGCGTCCGTACAAGCTTTCTCCAGATGAGTTGAAGGAGCTGAAGAAACAACTTGATGAGCAAGAACGAATGGGTCTAATCAGACCAAGTACTTCTCCTTGGGGTTGTGGTGTTCTATTTGTCAAGAAGAAGGATGGCACGGAACGCCTTTGCGTTGATTACCGGCCATTGAACAAGAAGACAATAAAGAATAAGTACCTGCTCCCCAATATCAATGAATTGTTCGAGCAGCTCAAAGGAGCAAAGGTTTTCTCGAAGCTCGATCTCCGGATGGGTTACCATCAGATTCGTATCCGTGAAGAGGATATTCCCAAGACCGCATTCAGGACAAGCAATGGCTCCTATGAATACACGATCATGTCTTTCGGGCTTGCAAATGCTCCACCCACCTTCTCTCGGATGATGCACTTCATATTCAACCCCTACACCAATGAATTCGTTCTCGTCTATCTGGATGATATTCTGGTGTTCTCCAAGAATGAAGAAGACCATGCCAAGCACCTCCGTTTGGTCCTTGGCAGGCTCCGTGAGCACCGTTTCTATGCGAAGTTCTCCAAATGTGAATTCTGGCTTGATAAAGTCCTCTATCTTGGCCATATTATCTCTGCCGAGGGCATTTCTGTTAACCCCGAGAAGGTAGAAGCTATTGTCAACTGGGAACCTCCGCGGAATGTCAAGCAACTCCGAAGTTTCCTCGGTCTAGCAAGTTATTGCAGAAGGTTCGTTGAGAACTTCTCCAAGATTGCCAAGCCTCTTTCCAACCTATTGCAGAAGAATGTCAAGTACTCGTGGACTCCTGATTGTGATGTGGCATTCAATACCCTCAAAGATAAGCTCATTTCTGCTCCGGTTCTTACTCCTCCGGATGAGTCCAAGCCTTATGAAGTCTTTTGTGATGCTTCATTACAAGGTCTTGGTGGTGTTCTCATGCAAGACAAGAAGATCATTGCATACAATTCACATCAGCTTAAACCAAATGAGAAGAATTATCCCACACATGATCTTGAGATAGCAGCAGTTGTTCATGCCTTGATCACGTGGAGACACCTTCTATTGGGGCAGAAAAGTGGACATCTTCATCGATCACAAGAGCTTGAAGTACATCTTCACTCCTTAACCTTCGCCAGACTCGTTGGGTTGAAATGATTCAAGAGTACGATCCAAGCATTGAGTATACTCCTGGGAAGGCCAATGTCATTGCGGATGCCTTGAGCAGAAAGGCGTATTGCAACAGTCTCCTTCTCAAACCGTTCCAACCTGAACTTTGTGAATCATTCAGGAAGCTCAACCTCCAAGTCATTCCGCAAGGATTTCTTGCCAACCTTCAAGTTGCTCCTACCTTGGAAGATCAAATCCGTGAGGCCCAACTCAGTGATGCTATGGTGCAGAAGGTGAAACATGGTATTGCTAAGGGTACTCCCAAGTACAAGTGCTATCACATTGATGATAGAGACACTTTGTTCTTTGAGGACAAGATCATGGTTCCCAAAGGTGATCTCAGGAAGCTCATAATGAACGAAGCACATGACTCACTCCTCTCGATACATCCAGGAAGCTCCAAGATGTACCATGACCTCAAGCAATCATATTGGTGGACTCGCATGAAAAGGGAGATTGCCCAATTCGTGAACGAATGTGATGTCTGCAGGAGAGTGAAGGCAGAGCATCAACGTCCAGCCGGACTCCTTCAACCCCTACCTATTCCCGAGTGGAAATTCGATCACATTGAGATGGATTTCGTCACCGGTTTTCCCAAGTCCAAGAGAGGAAATGATGCTATCTTTGTGGTGATTAACAAGCTCACTAAAGTGGCTCATTTTCTTCCAGTCAAAGAATCCATCAGCGCAGCTCAGTTGGCAGAGCTGTACACCTCCAGAATTGTTTCTTTCCATGGCATTCCTCAAGTGATCTCCTCATATCGTGGAAGCTTGTTCACTTCCAAGTTCTGGGATTCCTTTCAGTCAGCCATGGGCACCAAGATTCACTTCAGCACTGCATTTCACCCTCAGACTAGTGGTCAAGTCGAAAGAGTGAACCAAATCTTTGAAGATATGCTCAGAGCTTGCGTCATCTCCTTCGATATGAAATGGGAAGATTATCTTCCATTTGCCGAATTCTCCTACAACAACAACTTCCAAGCAAGCGCAGGCAAAGCATCGTTTGAAATTCTCTATGGAAGAAAGTGTCGTACCCCTCTCAACTGGTTCGAGACTGGTGAACGTCAACTCCTTGGAAATGATTTGATCTTAGAAGCCGAAGAAATGTGCAGAGTCATACGTGAGAATCTCAAAGCCGCGCAATCGCGCCAAAAGAGCTAATATGACGGCAAGCATCGTGACTTGGCTTTCGACATTGGTGATCATGTCTATCTCCGTGTTTCTCCCATGAAGGGCACTCAGAGGTTTGGTATCAAGGGCAAGCTTGCTCCAAGATACGTGGGCCCTTTCAAGATTCTTGGCAAGAGAGGCGATCTAGCCTACCAACTCGAGCTTCCCTCCAACTTCGCAAATGTGCACGATGTGTTTCACGTGTCTCAACTCCGCAAGTGCTTCAGGACGCCTGAACGCACCATTCCGTTCGAAGAGATTGATCTTCAACAAGACTTGTCTTATCGTGAGCACCCCGTTGCTATCCTTGAAGAAACTGAGCGCAAGACCCGCAACAAGTCCATCAATTCTTGAAAGTGCAGTGGTCACACCATACTGACCAAGAAGCTACATGGGAACGAGAAGATCTTCTCCATTCCGAGTATCCTGCCTTCTTTCAGTTCTAGATCTCGGGACGAGATCTTTTTGTAGTGGAGGAGAGTTTGTAACGCCCCGGATGTAACAATTCCATTTATGGCAATATATGCAACGTTGGCTTCATCAATTCCATTCTGGGCTCTTCCTTCATTTCGGGTTTCTTCGTTTTGCCGCGTGTTGATGACCCACAACCGTAAGGGATCTATTGTAGCGTTTTCGATAAGTAAGAGTGTCGAACCCAACGAGCAGCAGAAGGTATTGATAAGCGATTCTGAGCAAGAAATTACTGCAAGCACTGAAAGATAACTTTTTAGGGGGTTTCTCGATATAGGCAACAGGAAGGTAAAATCAAGCAATGTAAAAGGCACTGAAAGTAACAAGTGGCCCAATCCTTTCTTAGCAAAGGAGAGGCCTAGCAACTGAACTTATAAAGATTAAAGCGTTCCTGAGGACACACGGGAGAGGTAGTCATGTGCTTTCACCATATTCCGTATCGATACTATGTTATGTGTTGATAAGTGTTGAGTGGGTGGATCTATGCTAGTACACTCTCTAGACTAAGATGAGTGCACTCTTATGATTAAACACCTTGCAAGCATCCGCAAATACAAGATAGAATTTAAGGCAAAAGCCTAACCATAGCAATACGATCGAGGATCCATTATTCCCTTATGCAAAAGCGTGCGAACTGGGGTTCAGGTTTCTGTCACTCCGGCAACCCACCATAAGCATTCTTTATACACAATGTATTCTCCTAGGTCCTTAATAAGGCGAAGTGTTGGGTGTTCGACTCACACAACACCACTAGTAGAATGACAACGCAACTTAAGTATCAAACAACACATATTACTTCAACAACATATGACTACTAACAACAAGACTTTCCCCATGTCCTCAAGAACTAAGGTAACTACTCACGAGACATAAAGAAGATCATGATCAGTGGGGATAAATAGGTGATAAACAATCTGGACATAATAATATTTCTCCAACAAAACTCAATAGCATTCACCACAAAGTAGTAATTAATACCGATGGAGTAGAGAGGATAGGTAGTACGAGTTACAACACAAGTTGCGATTGTAAGATGAGATTTGGATGAAGATGAAGATGGTGCTGGTGTTGGGGATGATGTTGATGATGATCTCGATGATGCCCGTGACGATGGTGATGACGATGGCGACGATCTCCCCTTCCGGGAGGTGATCTCCCCGGCGGAATCTGCCCGCCGGAGATGGCTTTTTCTTCTCTGTAGGTTTCCGCCACAGAGCGGCGGCGGAACTCCGTAAAAATTCCCGTCCCTAAGGTTTTTGGATAACGGAGAGCATATATGCAAATGGGGGCGGCCAGAGGTGGGCCAGGGGCTCCAGGCGCCCCCCGGCGCGGCCAGGGGGGCGCCCCCAGGGCGCCTGGGCACCCTGTGGCCCCTCTCTAGTTGCCCTTTCGCGTGCCTTCGTGATCCGTCTGAAAAATATCTCCCATCAATTTTCAGGTAATTTGGAGGTATTCTTCTTCAGCAACTCAGCGTCCACTTTTTACTGCTGAATCCTGCGTCTGCTGCTTCGGCATCGGAAAGTTTGCAAACTGTGTAAAATAGACCAAAACAACATAAGAACATCACCGTAACGTGAAATATATCAATGATTAAAGATAAATTATGATACAAAATAGTGATGCATTTTGGACGTATCAACACCCCCAAGCTTAGACCTCGCTTGTCCCCAAGCGAATACTGAGCTCGGTAAACCCGTCCACAAGTTTAGAGAGTGAAGTGTCGATAAATAGAATACGGACAAGAAGCATCATAGTTTCTTTACCAACTCAAATATCCTCAACAGCAATCTTCAATTCATAAAGCCCTTATAAAAGAGTGATAACACTTATATTCGAAAGTAGGGCTAAGGAAACTTATTGAATCATGGCAAACATGTCCTTTGGTCAAAGAACAACTACTAGCTTTTACTTTTGCTCTTTCTTTATGTTTTGATGAGACTAATTGAAGCTTTTGAAAGAACATGTTAATAGGCAAGAAGTGAAAGTGTTAACACAAAGGAAGATATTCGCCTTAGCTGGGCATGACAAACAACTTACTTATCGAATGATAATGTCAACAAGGATATGATATGACAAATCTTAATGCAGCTTTATATGAATGAATCCTTATCAACATCAAACGTCTGCTCTCTTTGAGAAATAGAAGGAAGTAGAAATAACTGACTCAACTTAAAATTAAAAGATAGGCCCTGTTCTAGGGTAGTAGGGAAAACTCATGTGCTATCCTCAAATCAAACAGAATGAAAACAAGTTTTGAGAGGTGCATGATTTGTCAACGAATGCTAATAGATAACTCAACTACTTCTTGAGCTGGACAAGTTTCGAGGAACGGCTCCCGCACGAGGACGATCACATCCTCTTATTCTCCTTTGTTTATCACTGTCAAAGTTTTCTGATTTCTCATGAACAGAGCGTGAAGGAGGGTTTGTTTGTTATATTATTTTCGAGCCGGGCGCACTCTTTGCCAGTTCCTTCTCGCATTATGGGTTTGCACATTAGACATGCAATCCCGGGGTGAAGCTTGTCCAATTTAAGAAGACTATGAATTAGCTATTACTTCCTCATGAGCTAAAACAGAGGCACAAAATAAAAGATTTTGAACATTTAAGGATAACACATAAATTATATACTTTTAGGAGGTGGTAGTGGAATACCACGAGTAGGTAGGTATGGTGGACTCATATGGAAGGTATTGGTTTTAAGGGTATGGACGCACAAGCAGAATACCGCTTAGTACAGAGTTAGGCTAGCAAAGGTTTTGAGAGAGCAGACAACTGATGATGACTAAGATGCAAAGCAATATAAAGCATGAACATTGAAATAAGCATAACACATCAAGTTGTCTTCCTTGTCAGCATAACACTTCAAGCATAATAACATAAAGGTTTTGGCTATGTTGATACTTTAAGAAAATCATGCTTGTTGTTATGACCAAAGCTATGTTTGCCAAGATTAAATAAAGTTTTCACAGCCATACCTGACATAAGGTCAATACTCCCCATAAGAATCATCATATAAGGTCGATTGCGTGAAGAGAATACCGAGTGCAGCAAAAGGAACCAATAAACTTCTCATTAATATTCAATCATGGACGACTCCACACTCACGGATACAATTCTTCACCGAAGGAGTGATAGACCTCAATGCACACACCTATCTCATATAATAACCTCCCTAGACATGATACGACTCTACTTGACTCTAAAAGACAAAAGGTAAAGATAAAGATACCGGGCACTCCCCCAAGCTTGGAACAAGCCAAGGGAATGCCGTTACCCAAGGAGATTTCACTCATCATCCTTGTTGGCGTTGATCACGTAGTCCTTGGTGAAACGCTTCCATGGAAGGGGTTCTCCAGTCTCATATGAGAAGCTCGTCTCCTGAATCCTGCATTCAGCACCCAAACTCATGCGCATAAACCTTAGTTCATACTCACAGTTCTGGTTATGTAGATCATTAATTTGCCCTTGGAGCTCTATAATTCTTTCTTCAGACGCGGTGATGCTTTTCCACATCTCCTTCATCTCCTTCAGGAAGTAGTTCTTCAGCTCGTTGGTGATGTTAAAGTTAGCTTCAACACCACGCTCGATCATCTTCTTGTACTCGAAGACTTCTTGCTCCACTTCTTCCAGCCTGGCCTGGATGCTCCCCTCCTTGATAGGTCCCTTCAGATCTTCTTGATGAAGGACACCGTCCTCCATCCGAACAACCTGAGGGTGCTTCTTCACCTCAGCGAGGTAAGGGTTGATGACGTTGACGACGAACTTGTCCTTGGGGGAACTTGGAGAAGCCATGGCACCTAAATTCAGCTGAAAGATTCCCTGGCAGAAACAGATCGAAGAGAAAACACGCGAAATCGCAAGATACGTTGCCGGAACAATCCGGGCAAATATATAGGAAAAATTTATGCACAGAAAGGAAGGTAACGGACCAAAGCGGGGTCGGAGACGGACTCCCGGGTGTCCAGGCGGCCTCCCGGCGCGGCCTAGGGGGGGCGCGCCTGGACTCCCTGGAGGTCGTCTCCGGCTCCACTTAGGCTCGGAATTTTACTAATTTTGCAGAAACTCTTAATACGGAACTTTTATGGCGGTTCGCGATGTTTCCTTACCGTACTACATACCTTTTCTTTATTCTGCTTCTGCTGGCGTCTGAAACAGGGCTGCAACATGTTCTTCGTGGGTTGTTGTGTATATTATATTCACATCAACATTGACAGGGTCTCCTGCTATGTAATGTTTAAGTCTTTGCCCATTCACAACTTGAGGTTTGGTGCCTTCAAAATTATTAATCTTAATTGCTCCAGACCGATAAACTTCTTCAATATGAAATGGTCCTTCCCACCTGGAAAGTAGTTTACCTGGAGAAAACCTGAAACGGGATCTAAACAACAAAACTTTATCACCAACATTAAATTCACGTTTCAGAATCTTCCTGTCATGCCACTTTTTTACCTTTTCCTTGAACATTTTAGCGCTCTCGTAAGCTTCACTTCTCCATTCATCTAGAGAAGTCAAGTTCATGAGACGCTTCTCACCAGCTAATTTTGGGTCAGCATTAAGCTCTCTAACAGCCCAGAAAGCTTTGTGCTCTAACTCTAATGGCAAATGGCAAGCCTTGCCATACACCATCTTATAGGGGGACATGCCCATGGGGTTTTTGTAAGCAGTTCTATATGCCCACAAAGCATCTCCTAACTTATTTGACCAGTCCTTTCTATTTCTGTTTACTGTCTTCTGCAAGATCAACTTAATCTCTCTATTGGTGAGCTCAACTTGCCCACTAGTTTGAGGATGATATGGTGAAGCAATTCTATGATTAACATCGTATTTGGCCAAAGCTTTTCTAAAAGCTCCGTGCGTGAAGTGTGATCCTCCATCGGTCATGAGATACCTTGGTACACCAAACCTAGGAAAAATACATCTTTAAGCATTTTCAAAGATGTCTTGTGATCAGCACTTTCAGTGGGGATTGCTTCAACCCACTTGGTCACATAATCAACAACTACTAAAATGTGAGTGTACTTGTGCGAAGAAGGAAAAGGACCCATAAAATCAAAACCCCAACAATCGAAAGGTTCAATCACTAGTGAGTAATTCATAGGCATCTCATTCCTTCTACTAATGTTACCAACTCTCTGACATTTATCACAGGCTAAAACATAATTTCTAGCATCTTTAAAGAGAGTAGGCCAATAAAAACCTGATTGAAGAACCTTATGTGCAGTCCTCTCACCGGCATGATGTCCTCCATAGGGACTATCATGACACCATCTGAGAATGTCCTTCTGCTCATGTTCCGGAATGCATCTCCTCACGATCCCGTCGGGACCTTCTTTGAAAAGATGTGGGTCATCCCAGAAGTAGTGCCTCAAATCATGAAAGAACTTCTTCATTTGCTGAAGTGTTAAACCTGGAGGCAAATACTTTGCAACAATAAAATTAGCATAATCTGCATACCAAGGATCAGAAAGAGATTGTACTTTTACAACGGCAAGTTGCTCGTCTGGAAAACTATCGTTAACTGGGATGGGATCATGCGGTATATCTTCCATCCTTGAAAGATTGTCCGCTACCGGATTGTCTTCTCCTTTCCTATCAACAATCTGCAAATCAAATTCTTGAAGAAGGAGTACCCATCTGATAAGCCTTGGCTTGGCATCCTTCTTTTTCATAAGATACTTAATGGCAGCATGATCAATATGAATAATAACTTTGGAATCAACAATATACTGCCTAAACTTATCACAAGCAAATACTACAGCTAATAATTCCTTCTCAGTAGTAGCATAATTCCTTTGAGCACTATCAAGGGTTTTGCTAGCATAATGTATAACATTCAATTTCTTATCAACTCTTTGTCCTAAAACAGCTCCAACAGCAAAATCACTAGCATCACACATAATCTCAAAAGGTAAATTCCAGTCAGGTGGTTGCACTATAGGAGCGGTTATTAAAGCTTTCTTAAGGACTTCAAAAGCTTCCTTGCAATTTTCATCAAATACAAAAGGAACGTCCTTCTGGAGAAGATTAGTGAGGGGTCTTGAGGTTTTAGAAAAGTCTTTAATAAATCTTCTATAAAAACCTGCATGACCGAGAAAACTGCGAATACCTTTGATGTCCCTTGGGTAGGGCATCCTCTCAATAGCTTCGATCTTAGCCTTGTCCACTTCAATTCCCCTTTCGGAAATCTTGTGACCAAGAACAATTCCTTCATTAACCATGAAGTGGCACTTTTCCCAGTTGAGTACCAAATTTGTCTCCTCGCATCTCTGCAAAACTTTATTAAGATTGTGAAGACAATGGTCAAAAGAAGTTCCATAGACGGAGAAATCGTCCATGAAGACTTCCATAATATCCCCGCAGAAACCATGAAAGATAGCAGACATACACCTTTGAAAAGTAGCAGGGGCATTACATAAACCAAAAGGCATACGCCTGTAAGCATAAGTACCAATGGGACAAGTAAAAGTGGTCTTCTCTTGATCGGCAGTGTTAACATGAATTTGAGAGAAGCCAGAATAACCATCAAGATAACAAAAGTGGGTATTTTTGGATAACCTTTCAAGCATTTGGTCGATGAACGGCAACGGGTAGTGATCCTTCCTGGTTGCTTTGTTCAACTTCCTGTAATCAATACACATTCTATATCCAATAATAATTCTCTGAGGTATTAATTCATTTTTATCATTAGGAACCACAGTTGTACCTCCTTTCTTAGGAACACAATGTACCGGACTTACCCACTTACTATCAGCTATAGGGTAGATAATACCTGCGGCCAGAAGCTTGAGAATCTCAGTTCTCACAACATCCATCATCTTCGGGTTCAACCGTCGTTGATGATCAACAACTGGTTTAGCATCAGGCTCAAGGTTGATAGTATGTTGACAGATAGATGGACTAATCCCCTTAAGGTCATCAAGGGTATAGCCAATTGCGCCTCGGTGTTTACGAAGTACTTCCAATAATCGCTCTTCTTCATATCCTGAAAGGTTAGAATTGATAATAACAGGATATACTTTCTTTTCATCTAAATAAGCATACTTGAGCGTATCGGGCAGAGGTTTAAGATCGAACACCGGATCTTCTTTCGGTTTTGATAAAATTCCCAAAGGTTCAACCGGAAGGTTGTGCTTCAGAATAGCAGGCCGCCTCAAGAATATTTCATCTAGTTCATTTCTTTCCTGCATATGCAAATCATTCTCGTGGTCCTCCATGTATTGCTGCAAAGGATCATTAGGGGGAATAGCAATAGAGGCAATATTTTCAATAATTTTATCATCACTGGGTAAATCAGTACCACGAGGCTGCTTAGAGAACTTAGAAAAACTAAATTCATATGGCTCACCATCGAATTCAACAGAAACTTTACCTTTCTTGCAATCTATTATAGCTCCACAAGTCCTAAGAAAAGGTCTACCAAAAATAATTGGACAAAAATTGTCCCTCTCTGAACCAAGTACTAGAAAGTCGATAGGGTATTTTACCTTTCCACATAGGACTTCAACGTCTCTCACAATTCCGATAGGAGAGATAGTTGTTCTGTTTGCAAGATGAATGGTAACATCAACTTCTTCAAGTTCACAAGGGGAAATTTCACCGATGATTTCTTCATAAAGTGAATAGGGGATAGCGCTTGCACTCGATCCCAAATCGCATAGCCCATAATAATTGTGATCTCCTATTTTAACAGATATCACTGGAGTACCTGAAATTGGGCCTTTATTCTTGGCTGTGACAAGGTTAGTGGAAACAACACAAAAATTTATATTGGAATCCAAAACATCATTAGTAGCAAGGTCTTTAATCAATGCAACTTGAGGATCGACCCTGATCTGGTCCTCAGGCTCATCAACTCTTCTCTCACTTTTATTTATTATGCCTGTCACAAGAGAGTGCCCCCTTATCCTCGTGGGAAAAGGAGGCTGTTCATATATAACTGCAGGCAAAATAGGGCCAGCAACATAAATATCAATAGGTGGCTCTTTAAAAGGTTCATGGTGCTGGTCTCTCTTCTTTTTAAAAGAATCAACGTGAGAGGCAAAATTCTTACAGAAATCAATCACTAGATGGGAATCAAGACCAATCTTAGAGCAAAAAGTATTGAAGTAATCAGTTTTCACATAGCTGTCAATATAATCATGTTCATAATTTATAGCGGGTTCAATACCTTTATCAATTTCCCAATCTTCGGTATTCCTCTGGATCCTTTCAATGAGATCCCACCTTTCTTCAACACTCTTCTTCTGAAATACCCCACTAGAGGAGGCATCTAGCATCTCCTTATCCTGACGAGAAAGCCTGGCATAAAAATTTGTAAGTATAATTTCCTTGGGAAGCTTATGAATAGGGCATTTGAGCATTAGGGACTTCAATCTCCCCCAAGCTTGAGCGATGCTTTCTCCTTCACGAGACCTAAAGTTATAGATATAGTTCCTGTCTCGATGAATTTCATGAAGAGGATAAAACTTAGTATAAAAGAGAGACATAAGCTCCTGCCAGTCAAGCAAGTGTGAGTTATCGAGAAGCCTATACCAATCCGAAGCTTTATCTATAAGTGATACGGCAAACAATTTTCTCATGACAAACTCCCTTGATACACCTGCAAGCTTAAATAATGAACTTAGTTGTGACTGATATAGCAAGTGTTCACCGGGATGTCTGTCTCCTACATAACGATTAGCCAAAACATAATCGATAATGCCAGCTGGTATTTTATAAGGCACAATTTCAGTAGGGGGAGGATCAACCACCACAGGTGTGGGGCGTCTTCCCGCAAGCAACGCTCCAATAACAAGGTTATCCATAAGGACAAAGAGCAGCAATAGCAAAAACAAAAACAGAATTATAAAAACTTCCTTACCAGTTTCACTTTACCAATAGCGCTACGCTCCCCGGCAACGGCGCCAGAAAACGATACTTGATGACGCACAACCGTAAGGGATCTATTGCAGCGTTTTCGATAAGTAAGAGTGTCGAACCCAACGAGGAGCAGAAGGTATTGATAAGCGATTCTGAGCAAGAAATTACTGCAAGCACTGAAAGATAACTTTTTAGGGGTTTTCTCGATATAGGCAACAGGAAGGTAAAAGCAAGCAATGTAAAAGGCACTGAGAGTAACAAGTGGCCCAATCCTTTCTTAGCAAAGGAGAGGCCTAGCAACTGAACTTATAAAGACTAAAGCGTTCCTGAGGACACACGGGAGAGGTAGTCATGTGCTTTCACCATATTCCGTATCGATACTATGTTATGTGTTGATAAGTGTTGAGTGGGTGGATCTATGCTAGTACACTCTCTAGACTAAGATAAGTGCACTCTTATGATTAAACACCTTGCAAGCATCCGCAAATACAAGATAGAATTTAAGGCAAAAGCCTAACCATAGCAATACGATCGAGGATCCATTATTCCCTTATGCAAAAGCGTGCGAACTGAGGTTCAGGTTTCTGTCACTCCGGCAACCCACCATAAGCATTCTTTATACACAATGTATTCTCCTAGGTCCTTAATAAGGCGAAGTGTTGGGTGTTCGACTCACACAACACCACTAGTAGAATGACAACGCAACTTAAGTATCAAACAACGCATATTACTTCAACAGCATATGACTACTAACAACAAGACTTTCCCCATGTCCTCAAGAACTAAGGTAACTACTCACGAGACATAAAGGAGATCATGATCAGTGGGGATAAATAGGTGATAAACAATCTGGACATAATAATATTTCTCCAACAAAACTCAATAGCATTCACCACAAAGTAGTAATCAACACCGATGGAGTAGAGAGGATAGGTAGTACGAGTTACAACACAAGTTGCGATTGTAAGATGAGATTTGGATGAAGATGAAGATGGTGCTGGTGTTGGGGATGATGTTGATGATGATCTCGATGATGCCCGTGACGATGGTGATGACGATGGCGACGATCTCCCCTTCCGGGAGGTGATCTCCTCGACAGAATCTGCCCGCCGGAGATGGCTTTTTCTTCTCTGTAGGTTTCCGCCACGGAGCGGCGGCGGAACTCCGTAAAAATTCCCGTCCCTAGGGTTTTTGGATAACGGAGAGCATATATGCAAAAGGGGGCGGCCAGAGGTGGGCCAGGGGCTCCAGGCGCCCCCCCGACGCGGCCAGGGGGGCACCCCCAG
Organism: Secale cereale; assembly: GCA_902687465.1. NCBI lineage: Eukaryota > Viridiplantae > Streptophyta > Magnoliopsida > Poales > Poaceae > Secale > Secale cereale. The sequence goes on from LR738713.1 coordinate 360,413,875, forward strand.
GGCGCCTGGGCACCCTGTGGCCCCCCTCTGGTTGCCCTTTCGCGTGCCTTCGTGATCCGTCTGAAAAATATCTCCCGTCAATTTTCAGGTAATTTGGAGGTATTCTTCTTCAGCAACTCAGCGTCCACTTTTTACTGCTGAATCCTGCGTCTGCTGCTTCGGCATCGGAAAGTTTGCAAATTGTGTAAAATAGACCAAAACAACATAAGAACATCACCGTAACGTGAAATATATCAATGAATAAAGATAAATTATGATACAAAATAGTGATGCATTTTGGACGTATCACGTGTGTGTGTGCATATCATCCATGTCATGTCATCATGTGCATTGCATTGCATTCGTGTCGTCACTTGCACCCGGTCATGCTCGCCTCTTCCCGTTATCCGTTTCGAGTTCCGACACTCACACACGTGCCTGTGGCACCTTCGACTCCTTCTTTCGTATGTGGTCGTAGAACGTTCTCGGAATGAGGTGAGACTTGCCGTACGTTGTTGTTTTGGTACGTGGAGACCGCCTGTCAAGTTTCGTCGCATTTGGAGGTCGTTTGATACTCCAACGGTTAACCTCGTGGGCTAAAAGCTCCTCTTCCTTTTGGCCCAACACCCCTCCACAACAGCCCACTAACCCAGCACAACCACTTCCATCCTCTCGGTCGTCGGATCGTGACCGTGTGGGCGAAAACCGCACCCCATTTGGACACTCCTAGCTCCCTCTACCTATAAAAAGGCCCCCATCCCGTCCATTTTCGGGCAAACCCTAGCTCTCTTCCTCCTCCGCGCGCCGGACATGTCCGTTCTGCCGCCAGACGTGTCCACTGCCGCCATCCACGTCGCCCCTCCAACCACATCGCGCCACCTCAGCGTCCCCGCCGTCGTGCCCAACCCATAGGCGCCAAGTGGCACCGCCCCGCGCCTCCCACCGCGCCTGGCGCCGCCGGCCCGCCGGGCCCAGGCGGGGCCCGCCCGGCCCGAGGCGGCCGCCCTCGCGCGCCCCGATCCACCGCGCCTCGGGCGCATCTCCGCCGCCGCCCTTCGGGATCTCCGCCGCCGCTCCTCCACGGCCCCTCTCCGATGCGTCGCCCCAGTCGCGCCTCGCCGCCGTCGTCGGGCGCCCTCGGCCGAGGTCGCCGCCGCCCGCCGCCGCACGAAGCTCGCCGCCACCTCTTCGCCCTTCGGCCCGCCACCGGCGCAACTCCGGCCCGCCACCGGCGCTGCTCCGCGCCGGCCACCACCGCCATCGCCGCTGGTCGCCGCGCCCGTTGGATCTCGCCGGCCCGCGCCCGCCGGATCTCACGCCCGATCCGCGTCCCGACCCGATCCAGATCCGGATCCGCGGGGTGGATCAGATCCACCCATCCTGTGATCCAAACGCGCCACCGTGTCCCAGATCCCTCCGCCCCGTTCCGTCCCGTCCCGCGTTGACTTTTCGCGGAGGTAAAAATCCACTAAGTCCCAGATATGAGTAAATTTGTTGCCTTCTTTATCATGTGGTAACTTTGTGCTCGTAGCTCCGTTTTGCGCATATGATAAATCGAAATGTTCGTCTCGTTGTGCTCTACATGTTAGCATTAGTTTCATGCATGATAGAGATCGTCTAGTTGACTTAAACTTTGTGGCAAGAGTGCTTTGTGATGAAACTGTTTCAGCACTTGTGGTCTGTGTAAATTTGTTGGCATGTTCGTGGGCTAGTAACTTTGTGCATGTTGGTCTGAATGGAGTGAATGATATGTCCAGATGTTCATTGTGAAGTGCTCTACATGATGATTGCTGTAGCATTCATGTTAGGTGTCATATTTCCATGCTTATCTCTGTTGCAAAAGTGCATTTGGCTGATAAGTTTCTGAACTTGTTATGAGATGATGTTTTGTCTTGCTTGTGTATATTAATCCATGTGTCATATGAGCTAGGTGTCAACATGAGTTTTTCTCTTGGGAATATGCTCTACATGATAGATTCATTTTCATTCCATGATATGTCTTGAGATGAGTGCATCAAGCTTGTTAACATGTCATCATGATGATAAATTTCTGCTAAGTGTGAATCTATTAATTTTTATGCCATGTATCCATGATGCCACTGTCATTGTTGTGCATGTTTAAAGTTGTCCAGAGGGTGTTCCTTGAAGTATATATTATGCTCTAGCTATCCATGCACTTGTTTGCCATGAGGAGTGGCTGTAGCTTGTTGTTTTCATGCTCTCAAGATGCTATAAAATGTTTCTGTCAGCATGTTATCAACAAGTTCAGTTTTGCCACGAGTATAGCTAGTGTTCTATGCATCCTATGAGCATGTTCTTGCCATGAGTAGCTTCTCAAATATGTCTTCTTGTTATTGGTTATCTTCACATGCCATGCTATGCTTTGAGTTGAGTTGCACAAGCTTGCAAACATGCCTACTCGTTGTATTTTCTGCCATGCCCAGTTTTTCTCTAAGTCTGGATAAACTTATTGAATCTTGCCATGCTTGTTTAATTGTGTTCCAGTAAGTTTTTGGGTGTGCTCTAAGTTCATGCTTGTTAAGTATCATGTCTATTTCACATCAATGCCTTTTGTCTTCATGTTTGGGTGCTGTAGCATATTTATTTCTTGCTCCAAAGATGCCATGCTGATGTAAACTGCAGTTTTGCATTGCATCTTGTATTGCTTGCCATTTGCAAATTGTGCATCCGTTTCCGGTGATCTTTATATCGATTTCAACTGAAATCTTCCAATCTATCCAGTGGCTTGCTTGGTTACCCAAGATGAGGCCATTTCCTTCATCTTCTCCTTAGGCTCAAGAGCATCCTCATGCTTACGCACATCATACTTGCATTCCATGACCTGACTTGCATCATGTTGATTGTGCATTGCACCGTGTTTGATATTGTGCCGTTCTTGTGCTCTTGTGTTGGGTAGAGCTGGGAGCCGATACCGAGTTCGAGGAGTCGTCTTACCATTCCACCGACGACTTACCAGGCAAGATGACCGTTCCCCGATATCACCTCTATCTTTGCCTATGCTAGTTGTCTCGCTCTTTAGATTGCCTCGATGCCTATTCCTGTTTGTCAGCCTCCCATTGTTGCCATGAAACACTCTAACCGCCTTCCTAGCAAAACCGTTGATTGGCTAAGTACGCTTGCTCAGCCCCTCTTATAGTGTTGCTAGTTGCAGGTGAAGATTGAAGATCGCTTTGTGATGAACTTGTTTATTGGGTTAACACAATATATATCTATGTTAATCAATGCACATATATATTGGCAATGGGTGGAAGGCTTGGCCTTCTGCTTGGTGTTTTGTTCCACTCATGCCACCTCACCTTAGGACCCGATAAACCGGTGTTATGTTCCTTGATTTTGCGTTCCTAACACGGTTGGGGTTTATGGGCCCCCCTTGATAATTCGCACTGCTTAAAGCTTTTCCAGCAAAGCCCAACCTTGGTTTTACCATTTGCCATAACTAAATAACTTGCATAGGGACTTTCCGGACCCCGAGGACTTAATTTTACAACCCAGGCCAATGCTCCTCATGAGTGTTGGTCCAAACCTATCAACCGTCGATGGCCGCCAGGGGCAACTCTGGTATTCTGGCCTACCAGAAGTTTGGACTATCCGATCGCGGCCTGAGACGAGATACGCGCGGCTCTTATCAGGGTGTCGGCACGTCGGGAGGCTTTGCTGGATTAGTTTTACCTTTGTCGAAATATCTTGAGCACGGGATTCCGAGAATACTCGGGTCTTCCCACTTTGGAGTTGCGACTCCGTAGATCGTGAGCTTGTGATGGGCTAAGTTGGGACACCCCTGCAGGGTTTTGATCTTTCGAAAGTCGTGCCCGCGGTTATGTGGCAGATGGGAATTTGTTAATATCCGGGTGTAGATAACTTGACACCTTATTCATAAGAATACACTACCTGTGTGAGTAACCGTGATGTTCTCTTTCTGAAGGGCTTCGGGAAGTGAACACAGTGGGGTTATGCTTGATCGTGAGTAGTTAGGATCACTTCTTGATCAACTTGGTGATCGTTGGCACTTGTTCTCTTCTCGCTCTAAACTCGTAAGCTAGTGCTTAGTGCTTGCTGCAACCACTTTAATAGCCTTTCCACACCTAAGGCTTTGGTAGTTTTGATACCCGGGAACGTGATTGCTGAGTCCTTTGTGGCTCACAGATTCAACACACACCAGATGTAGGTACCGCTAAGAACGATGCAGGAGATGGATCAGAACTTCAGTGGGATTTCGATGAAGAGCGTGGTCGTTACTATGTTTCGTATCCCGACGATCAGTAGTGGTTCCTACTAGGGGCGATCAGGCCTTGTGTTTATGATATCTTTCTCATTTGGATTTCGTCCGTAGTCGGACCCTGTGTTATTTGGATGATGGTATGTTATTGTATTCATTGTGTGACGTGGCGAGTGTAAGCCAACTATCCTTTTTTTCAATTTTATCCCTGAATTTTACATGAGATGTGCAAATATACCATACTTGAGATCATTCCAGAATGCGCTTATGTCTTTAAGTCGTGCATTGACACGTAGGAGACATAGTCGCATCCTGGGCATTACGGAATGGGATGCCGACGACACTGCTGCCCGGGCGTGTCCCAGGGTTTCCTCCGACGCGCGGAAGGGAGTGGGGGATGGATACCACCAACACCCTACAGGAAGGAATAAGGCACCCGCAGGTGTCATCGCATCGGAGCCGGAAGAACCGGCAAGAATTTCTCCCGCACTCCAAACCCCACTGCCCAACTGGGTCGGAGCCAACAAGCCAACTCGCCGCCCATCAGCATGCGCCACCGCGTTCTTGACGCCAACCATGCCGCGTCACTGAGATCACCACCACGAGGCGAAGAGGACGGAGAAAGAAGCACCAAGCGTAGGGAGCAGCAGCACCGGAGCCGCGCGGGAGGGAACCACCTCAACCGCCGTCGTGCGGGAGGCCCATGCCTCTGTCACCGTCACGGTCGCCGTACGAACGCGGCAACAGGGCGTACCAGGCCATCCCTGGCCCGGCCAGGCCCAAATCAGGCCCGCAAAGCCCCGCCGGTCACGCTGCAGTAGGTCGGCGCCAGGACCGCCAGCACCCACCTGCCCATCACCACCCTGCCTCCCGGAAGCCACGTCGTCGATCCTCCAAGCCGCCGCCCGCCCAGACCCAGATGGGGCCCAAAGGGCTTAGATCTGGGCCGAGCGGGTGATGCCAAATTGTGCCGCCGTGCCACCCCGCCGCCCATCGAATCGCCCGCGACCATGATGGAGAATCCAAGCGCCGCCTAGGAGCACCCCGACGCCGCTCCGCCCCGCGTTGGCACGACATAGAGGGAAAGGGCCAGCGGCCGCTGCCGCTAGTGCCGCCCGGGCCAGGCCCGGCACCGGACGCCAGCGACGGCGGCTGGAAGGGAGGAAAGGGGGAGGGCTCGGGGAGGAGGCGCCGGGGGCACGGCCGGTCGCGAGAGAGGGGTGAAAACAAGAGAAAAACTAATTAGGCATGGAAACTCGTTATACTCTCGCTGAGAAGAATAACAAAAGTAACTAATCACGACGTCTTGTGGGTGTGATGCATCAGTTTTCGTCTGTTTTTCTACTAGTTAATCTTGCAATTCTCTTCTTCTTAATTAATGGCTGAACCTCAAGGGTTCCAGTTTTTCTGAAAATATATAAGGCAATATTGTTTACAAAACCAGAAATTAATATAAATAACAGGTTGTTTCTCGAATACTGAGTACACACAGACACACTACACTACTGAAGAGCACATGTGTGTTCCGTATGTACGTTGTGTGCGTCATCTTGTGGACTGATCATGTGGGTTCAGTAATACAGCCAGAGTCTGGACTTCCTGATTGAATGCCGACCATGTGATGTTCATCTTTGACTAATATTGAGAGAAGTGGTTCAATCTAATCTAGTTTAAGTAGTGACATGTCATGTGATCAGATCACACATTCACATTTAGAGATGTTGGAGCGTTGCCAATGGTGCATGTGTCCTGCCTCCTCGCCGACCTGCTGGTCCGTTTGGACCTTAGCTTGAAGACTTCCCGCTTGAAGATGGTCCGTCCGCAGATTCAAATGTCAGGCCGGCTCTAGGAGAGAGCGGCGGCGGCGGCGCGCCCTCAGCTCGTGGCGGCGTGTGTGTCTGGTCGACTCCCCAGGGAATCGAGTGTATTTTTTCTTTTTGAGGTTTGTTGTATCACTGGTAAGTGGTAATACTTAATGGATCTTTGGTGCTTTCCAAAAAAAAACCCTCAAAAAACAGTACTACTAGCTTGGACTCTGGGTCTGGGGTGCCTGATTTCCACATGGAAGAGGCTGGCCATGGACCATCTGTCTCTCAAGCCCCAAATCCACAGACTACGCTTGACCCAATCACCCAACTAATAATTGGCCAAGTTAACTGCCCGGCTGCTTCTCAATCATTGGGACGTTCTTGGGTCTTGGCCCTTTTCTGTTGGACCACAATGGTAGATGGCATATGGAACATGGAACATGGGAATGACCGCAAGAGGGATTTTCTTAGGTGAACATTCTCTAGTTCAGCTTAGACTGCTGTGAGACATTCTCTTCCCACCGAAAGACTCTGCAAAGCAGATACAAGGTTCATTGAATTTACCATGCGGCTACAGGTTACAGCAGTGAAAACTTACAGCAGGTATCAGCAAGAAACTTCGCAGTACGATCCGTACACCGGGATCCGTGCCGCGAGAATATCCGAAACAACCAGATTTACAAATCTGAAACCTAAGGGCCGGGAGGATATTTCACAGGATTGTCCGGTGTCCTAGGCCTTTACAAATTACAAGGAAAGCAAACTGCACACACTCCATAGTTACATGCGAGGAGAAAGCAAAAGAGTGATCAAAATCTACCAGAATCATGTACTCTGCACACAGTTAGAATGAGGTCGATCTCGTTCTCCGAAGATGCTTTTTCGGTTCTGGAGGGGGCGTGGACTTCAATAACATGTCCAACTCCTGCAAGCGAACGTGGTGAAACATCGTCGTCGTCAGTAATAGGTGAATGGAAATCCCTAGATAACTACAGGCTCGCACTTTCAATAGCACATAGCAACAATTGCTGGTTCCTGGGAAAACTGCATCAAATATAATGTACTGGTGTTTTATTTGTATTCATGTGGGAAACCCAACAGGCAAATCTTGCACGTAAAGAACACGGAAATATAATTCTTTCGGCAGCCAATTTATGTGCTCAATGAATATTTCTTTCAGCATCATACTTCTATGCTTATTCTTGCAGCCATGGCTTCATGATACCGCAGGTGCACCAAGTATTTGAGAAGTACATCCAAAGCAATGCTTCGATTTTTTTTAATCACCAACAGAAAAAGGAGACAAAGGTGTAAATTATTTGGTGAAACAGGGCACGCCGGTGCATGCTTACACTAAAAGTGCAAACTATACAGATGAAGCAAGAAAACATTGGAAAAAATAACAGTAGTAAATCAAACAAACCTCCGCCAAACAAATCTGAAGGAGATTAAACAGGTTATGTACAGAAAATGAGCATGATCTACCTTCTCTCTCTTCAGCCTCTTGTTCTCCTCTTCCAGACAAGACAATTTGCATTCGAGCTCGTTCGTGTAGGCCTAAATTTCATACAAAAAAGTTCCCAAAGGGAAAAAAATTAGTTTTGATATACAAAGTGATATACCCAGTGCTGTCGTGAATTAAGATAAACCCAGAACAGAAGTAATCCTACAATGAGTAAATTAGGGGTTATGTAGGTGCAAAATAGGCAAGCTAACATATTATGGTGTAATAAGATAAATCCAGAACAGAAGTAGTCCTACAATGAGTAAAATAGGGGGGGTTATGTAGGTGCAAAATAGGCAAACTAACCTATTATAGTGTGTTCTAATCTAAAGAGGGGATGTTAGTTCTGTTCTTGTGCAGAGTAACCAAATAAACGTCTTTCTTACAAATAACTAGCTTTGGGAGTTGTGCTAATTAGAGATCGCTTGCTAGGCTCCTTGCTAACTGGATCCTACTCCTACATGAGAGCTAATTCACCTTTCCTTCTATTAGTATGTTTCTAAATCTCATAGATGCTTTTATGCTAAATTGCTAAATAAGTTCTATATTCATGACTTGAATTGTAAAGTGGCAGAAAAAAGAAACCTGTTTCCTAGCTCTTGAACGTGCAGCCGATTCTCGGTTCTTGATCATCCTCTTTTGCCTCCGATCAGCAACCTTGTATACCACATCCTGGGACGACATTCTCTTACGACTAGGACTTTGAAGATCAGAAAGTTCTAGAGATGATGAAATACTCATTTGACGATCTGGGTAGATGGCATCCATTGTCGAAGGGATTGCCACACTCAGCGGTTGTGCAATCGACTGACGTACAATATACGCATCAATTGCACTTGTTCCCTGTGGGAAATCCTGCACTCTAGTCATCAAATGAGCACTTTCTCCAGTTCCTACAAGATCAATTAACTCCTCAGCATCCTTCTGATACTGCGCGGTAACTATGCCAGCCCTCTGCAAGAACTCCTCAAGTGTTATCTCCCCAAACGACATCTGTGCCTCACAACCTGAACTCCTTTTCTCATCATCACTACTCTCCTGTTCCTGCTGTATGTCTCTCCAAATTTCATCCACTGTCTTCTTGCTCAATGGCAGGGGCACAGTAATGCTGCTACCCTGACGTTCCAAACCAAAAGCTGACGTGTTCTGACTGCCTGAATTCCCAGCGCCATTTGTTAATGGAAGGTTCTTCTCATCTGGAAGCACACTCCTTACAAAGTCATCAAGATTCATACTAAGAAGTGGCGCTCCGAGGTGGCTTTCGACCTCACTGAGGGTGAGGTTATAGAGAGAGCCTTCCCTGACTAGTGTCTGAATTTGGGCCCTGTTCCGCTTCTTGCCCGTGATGGCGGTGCCACCGCCTTCAGAGCTCATTTTGCCTGTTTTATGTTTGACCAATGACACTATTGATGATCAGTTGTTGATAGCATGAAACAGTAAGCTTTCTGATTTTGGTAATCCTTGTGCAAAAAATGTTCAGATTTTGATTTATTCAAGCAGGCAATCTTACTGCAATAAGGAAAGATTTATTAAGATCCAATATACATATGATAGAGCAAGCACGGAAAAATTATCAGTTACTGAAGAATGTAGTTCAATGCGCACTATCATATGCATTTTGTCCAACTTCGAATTCCAACAAATAAAAGATAAAGGGCAAGCTGTCAAAAAAAGTGTATAGTGATGGTTGTGACTGCTGAGTGCTGACTAGACACTTACTAGAAACTCAAAACTGAAACCAAACCCAAAAGGCAGGTCCAACCTTATCCTGACCCACTGACTTGAAGAAGGAAAAAAATGAACCAAAAAACAGGAAAGGTACAAATAACATATCACTATGATCCTATACGAGAAAACAATAGCATAAATCGTTAAAAAATACCGCAACTACATTTCCTAGGGGAAATTCATACGGCACCAGTGAGGCAGTGCCACAAAATCTCAGGTGGGGCCATTCTTCATATACTGTGCTGCGCCAATAACTTTGTACATAGATCATGGGATTGAAGTATGGACATGCAAATGGTCAGCAAGCCAATTTGCGTGCCGCACCTAAAAAATTGTATGCTATTTTACTCACCCACTATTTTTGTTGTACAACACACAAATGGACATGTTTTTCTCCGAAAACTGTTGCTCATACTTCATGGAATGTACACATGAGTTCTTTTTCAAATGTCGAACATCATTTTGAAGCATCAATTATACAGAATCAATGAAATTACTTCCATAGATTGGAAACAAAAACCTCTGCGCCCAAGTCATAAACTGGGTACTGGACTAACATTTGGTAGATTATCACCAGGAGGGTAAAGTTACAGAAAATGAAAGACCCATTCATTATAGTGGCTGTAGGCAAAAAATTAACACATCCTCTAAAAATTTAGAGTTTCAAGCAGTAGAAAAGAGAGCTGACACGAACTTTAAAAGTAATAAATACGGTAACAAAAGGAATAAAACTATTAGCCAAATATACATCTACCGGAGACCCAAAACTCTGAAGTCTGAACCAGAACGACACAATCGTACGTATGTAGAACCTAAAGAAACGGATACACAGATCATCCAAATTCTAAATTAAATCAGTGGAGCACCAATCTATCTCATCGCACCCCCCAATTGCTCAAACGCGGACCGCATAAAACGCCCGAAACCCCCAAACAAGCAAGAAATCGGCGAATTCCGCTTCATTCTCAGGACGAAATGAAACCTACGCTAATAGCACGTCACTGTCTTCCGAGTAAAATGTGCTAACTGATCCAATTCCAATCCAACAAAGCACGCCATGATGGATCAGCGGAACAAATTTGGCCCGGGTGCGGGGAAGACAACAGAGCTGATTAGGATCGGATACTAACTTGGAGACGCAGCGCGATGTCGGCAGGGAGAGGATAATCTGCTGCTCGGTGCGCGATAACTCCGAGGTATCGAGAGTGGAATCTTGCTCCGCGCGCAGAGAGAGGAGAAAAGAGAGAGAGAGAGAGAAAGGTAAAGCACCGGAGAATATATTTCTCGCGTGAAGACGAAGACGACGACAGGTGCGAGTGATGTGGCGGGCCCTAAGACGTGGACGTCTTTTCTTGGGCCCAAGGTGTGCCTTGTTTGGGCTGGATCTAGCCAATCCGGTAATTATCCAGAAATCCAGAGCCCGAGTAATAATATCACTTGACTTCGCAGTGGGACATCCTATGTGCCGCTTACTGCGGCAAACTGCCGATGCTTCGCAAAGGGAGTAGCTGAGCTGGGCTGGCCCATTTAGGTAGCGCAAAGTAAAAAATGAACAATAAAAACAGTCCTTTGTCGGATTCGAGCCCGTGACCAACAGTACAGACGACCGCGCAGCTATCCAGTGCGGCAAGCTAACTCCAGTGCACAACTAGCAAGAACGAACTGCTACGGCAAAACTAAAAGAACAGCCCGCAAAACATTCCAAAATACATGCGTGTGGGGGATTGAGCACACGACCTCAACCTAGTGAACCACGTCTCTAGCCACTCCATTCATGTACTTGCTTGTCTAAAATTGCTAGCTCAGTTAATATAAAGTATACGTGGCAAAAGAAAATGAAGTTCTTTTGAAATTTCAAACATGGTTTCTTTTTCATAAAAAGTATATATATTTAGAAAGCCGAAATATTTTTGAGTTTCCCAAAACATTTTGAATGTACGATTATGCAAACAAACGAAATTTGAATTTTCCAAACGTTTTTGGAATTTGTAACATTTCTTTAAAGCACAAACATTTTTTGAATCTTTAAAACAAATTTTGAAACGGAGAACAAATTTGGAAGCACGGACAATTTTTTAAAGCACAAAACATTTTTTGAATCTTGAGAACAAATTTTGAAACGGATAACAAATTTGGAAGCGAGAACAATTTTTTAAAGCACAAACATGTTTTGAATCTTGAGAATAAATTTTGAAATAGAGGACAATTTAAAAAATACCAAACAAATTTGGAACCGCGAATAATTTTTTAAAGCAAGAACATTTTTTGAATCTTGAGAATAAATTTTGAAATAGAGAACAATATTGAAAAATCCCGAACAAATTTGGAAGCGCGAAAATTTCTCAACAAAATTTGAAAACGGGAACACGGTCTTAAAAAATAAACAAATTTTCAGAAATACAAACATTTTAAATTGCATAAAATTTGTTGAGAAAAGAAATTAACTTGAAAAGGAAAATGAAAGAAAATAAAAAGAAAAGAAAAGAAAAAAGATGGAAAAGGGAAAAAGGTCAGAAAAAAGAAAATAAAAAAACAGAATAAAGAAAATATCAATTCAAGGAACCTTCTAGAAATTTCCCAAAACCAGAAAAAACCAGCTGGGAATCTCTAGAAGGTTCCCAAAACCAGGAGTGTTGGGACGGTTAAACGGGCCGGCCCGTTGCGTCGCTGCTCGGTCGCTTGCCTGTGCGAAGCGCCGACAGTTTGACACAGCGAGCAGCAAATAGGATTTTCCCATCGCAATAGTATCGGGAGAAGCAATTAGAGTACTAATAAAATCTTAAAGTATGAGATAGCATGCTCAAAATAAAGTATGACATAGCTAACCGGACACTAATAAAATCATTATTTATTAATATTTGAAAAGTCACACAATTTGATATTTTCTTTAGACATGATGACAAAGCAAGCAAGCAAGCAAAATAAAATATTTTTGTATTTTTGTTTTAATGAGAAGTGAGAGAGATGAAAAAGAGCGATAAATAAAAATTAGAGCAAGTAGATGATAGCTTATGCGTAGGTACTTGATAGGTTTTGATGATATCTCCTCGGCAATGGCGCCATGAATTCATTCAGCTACTTGTGAGCTGCGTTGGAATTTTCCCCGAAAAGAAGGGAAGATACAATACAACAAAGATAAGTATTTCCCTTAGTGAGAACCAAGTATATCGAACCAATTGGAGAATCATGTAAAGCCTCGTGAACAACATCTGCACACACCAAAGCAAATACTTGCACCCAACGCGGGCAAGAAGGTTGTCAATCCCCTTAAACTCGTTGTTTGCAAGGATCAAATATTGTATAGATACATGGATATATTGCGAAACAAAATAAAACTAATAAAACTGCAACAAGGTATTTTTATATTTTTATATATGATTAAAGTAGCCGGGGGCTATATTCAAGGTTATGGCTGAACTGGTCTCACCGCTTCCTTCCTCAATGCTAGCGGGACCCTTGCTTTCCATTGCCTTTCGAAGGGGACCGACCATATGCATACTTCTTTTTGTACAACTTTGCTCTGTTGGAGCCTTTGCAATAAGAAAGTGGATAGTTTTCACTAAAGACTTCTCTCTCGAACATATATCATACGGTGGGTGGACAAATTATTCTTGGGCAATTGATAGCGCATAGTTGTGACGATATACAATGCAATGATCATGTATATAGGCATCACGTCCGAGATAAGTAGACCGACTCCTGCGTGCATCTACTACTATTACTCTACCAATCGACCGTTATTCAGCATGCATCTATGGTATTAAGTACTCCCTCCGTCACAAAATAAGTGTCTTACCTTAGTACAATTTTGTATTAAAGTTGAGATAATTATTTTGGGACGGAGGGAGTACATGCCAAACATCGTCTTAAACAAGATGACATGACGTAGACAAAGTAAACCCGATCAATATGAATAAACTCTATCATTTTACCCTTACTGGCAACAATACAAATACGTGTCTTGTCCCCTTCCGTCACTGGGACATAGAGCACCACAAGATTGAACCCATTATAAAGCACATATCTCAGTGAAGATAAATTAATCTAGTTGGCCAAACCAGATGGATAGATCGGGGAGAAATACAAAGCTATAAAAATTATGCATAGTAAAGTTCAGAAAATACTCAAAGATCATAAACCCACAATTCATCGCATCGCAACAAACACACCGCAAAAGAAGATTACATCGGATAGAACTCCAAGAACATCGAGGAGAACATGGTATTAAAATTAAAGAGAGAGAGAGAGAGAGAAGAAACCATCTAGCTACTAGATATGGATCCGTAGGTGTGTGGTAAACTACTCACGCATCATCGGAAGACAGCAAGGATGATGTAGAAGCCCTCAGTGATTGATTCCTCCTCTGACAGAGTACTGGAAAAGGCCTCTAGATGGGATCGCGGAAGAACGGAAGCTTGCGGCGACGGAAAAAGTGTTTCAGGTGGCTCTCTGTTAGTTTGGTAATATTTCTGAATTTATGGAGTTGGAATTAGGTCAAACGGAGTGCGTGAGGCCCACAAGCTTAGCGGGCGCGCCCCTCAAGCTTGTGGCACTCTCGTGTCTCGTCTGGTCTCCTCCCAATCTTCTAGGGTTCCTTCTGGTCCAGAAAAAATAAATCGAAAGATTTTTTTATCCGTTTGGACTTCGTTTGATATTAGTTTTCTGAAAAGCCAAAAAAACAGCAACTGTCACTAGGCAATAGGTTAATAGGTTAGTCCCAAAATGTGATATAAAATAGCATCTAAATGCATCTAAAGTCTCCAAGATTGATAATATAATAGCATGGAATAATAATAAATTATAGATACATTGGTGACGTATCAGTTTCTTTGTTGCATGTATATTGTGCATATATGCTCTTCGATCTATTTGTCAGTCTTTGCCCAAGTTTGATGGATGACCTCCAAGAGAGAGTTTTGTGCTTTGGTTGGATTCACTCTCTCAAGTAATCTACCATAGTGACAAAAAGTGAAAATGGCTTTTATTATATTGTTGCCACTAAGGATAAAGATGATTGCGTAGTTGTCCTTTAAGTGTAGAGTGAAGATAATATATCATCAACATCACGTCATTATACATGATACGATACTCTATTCTTTACTTAATACTTTGCATGGGATGCATGCTGGATAGTGATCTTAGGGTGAAGTACTAGTTGTAGATGTAGTTGGATTAATGATATATGGATGTCCGGACGTGATGACTATATGTGATTATGCCATATATAATCATACTCATAAAAATTGCAATTAATTTAATCAATACACAATGGTTATTTACTTTATAGAGAAGCCACCAGTGAACACATGGATTCCAGTTCATCTTTTCCCATGACATACAACCTCAATCTCCTCTTGCCTTTGCTATCTAAATCATATTTTTATTTTCCTTGCAACCGCAGTATTCCAAACACACTTTATTTAATCCATTGCTATTAAGACTGACAATCTTAGTAGTTCCATTGTGGGCCAAGGCAAGTTTTGTATTTGTGTGTGCATGTACTTATCATTGACTGCAATTCAAAGCTCCCACCAGCTCGATTAAACCTTAAGGTCATTCGCTTTGAGGGAAAACTGTTTCTTGCTACAAACCCTTGCATTTGAAGGGCTAATATATTCCTAGTTGGGAGGAAGCAAGGCACCTGAAAAAGTTTTGTCGGAGCAGCTGATGTAAAATTGGGCACCAAAATATGTTTTTCTTCTCCACAATTGCACTCATATTGAAACTCAAACTCATGCAAATAAATCCAAAACAAATATAACACAAATAGCACTTAATCATTACATAGTTTGTCAGTCCACAACATAAAATTGAACACAAATTGTTCATCAAGCATAACATAAAGTTCTTCATCACACATACATGAAATATATAGATGAAACTAGGGTTTTGTAGCACATTCCATGTCCGCCACTCCCCTATGAGATCTCTTTGAATATCTTGGTGCGCATCAGAATCTTGGATGTTATTGTACACTTAAAATAAAGTATCAGATGCAGTCTTCCTTTCTGCGCGACTGAACCGTTTGTCCCGATAATTCAAAAAAAGTGTAATCCAAATCTTTCCCACACTCATGTACAATGATCATGTTCTGCATGATCAGGACAACTGTGATAATGTGCCAACGGATCACTTGATCCCAAAACCTAGTCGGCTTGAAATTGGCTTCACAAAAGTAGCCCACGTTGGATATATCATATCCGAAAGGTAGTAGCCCATGTTGAAGGTGCAACCATTTGCTTGAAACTACACCAATGATGATTCATCATTGACTTTGGAAAGAGTGGTGGTCGTTGGAGCATGTTGATGTCATTGCAATATCCAGGCATCCCAAAAAATGCATGCCAAATCCATGTCTCAGGACCGACCATGGCTTTGAGAATGATGGTGACATCCTTCTTGTGCCCTATGAGCTATCCATACCATGCTGCAGAGATAGTTCTTCCACCTAGAGTGCATGCAATCAATTGAGCCAACCATATACGAAAACCCACGTGCTTTGTTCATCTCCAAAAGCCTATGAGTCCCATGAGCATTGGTTGTTATCAAATACTCTGGCCTGAACACTTCAACTATCACCACACACAAGATTGAAGTGATCTCCCCCATTGACAAGTTATCATCAGTAAAATCCATTGGAACACAATATGTCATCAAGCGCAATGTGGCGGTCAACTTCTGGATAGTGCTATGGCCAAGATCTTCGTCGCAATTCCTCCTCTGGTCGAAGAACCGATTATATTGCTTCATAGAATTGGCAATGTGCAGGAACAAATTAGGAGACATCCTAAATCGGCATCGAAATTATTGCAGTGGATACACCACATTTGAAACAAAATAGTTGAGAATCAATATATTGCATCCATCTTGCCTCATCCTACGAATCACCTAAAGGCCGAAAATGGAACCAGCATGCTTCAGCCTCTTGTTCTTGTGCATCATCAAGACCAAAGCAATGGCATCCTCTTCATTTATGTCATAATACTCTACGGACGAGGAATCATTCCATGTAGAGGATTCAAATGAGCTCATCTACAACACAATAATTTTAATTACAAACCACTCTGATGCCGCAATGACAAAACTGAAAAATGATTATTATTTTTACCTTTGAGGCTTTGAGCCTTTTCCTCGAACGTCTAGTGTGCATGAAGGAAGATTTTAGTCGGCTGCTCGTCGAGGCCGAGGTGGTCACTGCGCTTGGTAGGAGTGACCTTGGGATGACCTCATTGACGCCAGGGAGGTCAAGGTTGTGGCAACTGCCACCGTCGCCGCGCCATCCAAGAGCTACGAAGGGACAATGGCTTGACTTGGTAACGATTGTCATATGGTCAGCAGCAGGCACTAGTCGACCTCAAAGACCATCTGAGTCGCCGATGCGGCTATTACTGGTGGTGGAGGGGCGACGACCGGTGGAATCGGCTGAAGTACGATCGATAACGGGTCCTTAATCTGCGCGGTGGTAGGGTTGTAGCGGCCATCCGGAGTGGCGGGATCGGCCAGATGGTGGTGGGGAGGGGAGGATGCGGGTGCGGTGAGAGGAAATTGCAGCGTGGTGGTTGGCGTGTGCGCGTCTACGATTTTAGTTTTGTGGCAACAATGCGGTTGTCGTATGTTTGCAGCACGAGCGGCCAAAATATGCGTCAACCCAAAACTGTTGCAACAACATATATGAATAGGACATCTTCTTGAGCATTGTTTTTGGGCGGCTACCCTATTTTGCATCATCTATTGGAGATGTTTTCACAACCTCCAAGCATGAAGGCCCACGAGTTCGATTTGGACGGCCTTCATAAATTATGATGGTCGAGTGCGGGGTGACCAATCAAGTTTTTTTCTTGCTAAAATGTTCAAATTGACAATTTTTATAGCGATCGGATCAATATGATAAGTTGATAACTCTTGTCCGATTGGTCGTTAGAGTATGATGGAATGCGTGAGTTTATCTTGCACGGAAACGAGCGAGGAGAAAGAAGAATTTCCATCAGTTTGATTCGCATGACGTAGATTATGATGGTTCAACTTACGCGTTAATGGTTCTCAAACAAAAACAAAAAATTATGCGTTAACGGTTTGCAATGATAACGCGAGTTAAGGAAAATATTCCAAGAGGGGATGTAGCTCAAATGGTAGAGCGCTCCCTTTGCATGCGAGAGGCACGGGGTTCGATCCCCCGCATCTCCACCTACTACTTGTATTTGTTCAGTATAAATCAATAAAATCAGTACTAAAAAGTTCGTTGTTGTCCTTTTTGACAGCACGGCCTGGGAAATTCTTTTTGGACACAAGCCCTAGCCGGGAAGTTGGAAACTTGGAATGATCGAATCACCCGACCTCGAGCTCGAACCTTTTTTCCACGACGAGACCAGATGCACTCCTCGGGTACTTTCATGGCCTTGGTGGTCAACCGACTGATCGTTTCTCTCACATTCGCCGTGTTGTATGCTTGCCAGTGTTTTGATGGGCCAGGCACCGCTTCTCTTCTTCATCCCGCCCTTTGGATCTCATATCACCATGCAAAGCGCTCCGTACTCCAGTTCTTGCAACTCGGCACTTGTTTCGAAAAGGCATACCGCAGCAAACAACCTGTTACAGACCGGCCATGAGGGAGGGCGACGAGGACGATACAACCTTGTTGCAGGAATACATAGAAGAGGCTGCAGATATTGTGTCCTATTTGCAATGGAGGTTTTACAACAAGGGTCTTCTTACGGAAAAATAGAGAATAAGTTTTGCATCAAGTGTCTTCTCGCTGAAAAATAGAGAAGAAAAAGTTTTGCAACAGGGGTCTTGCTGCAGGAAATTAGAGTAGAGAAGTTTTGCATGCGAGAGGCACGGTTTTCGATCCCCCGCATCTCCACCTACTACTTGTATTTGTTTAGTATAAATCAATAAAATCATTACTAAAAAGTTCGTTGTTGTCCTTTTTGACAGCACGGCCTGGGAAATTCTTTTTGGACACAAGCCCTAGCCGGGAAGTTGGAAACTTGGAATGATCGAATCACCCGACCTCGAGGTTGAACCTTTTTTCCACGACGAGACCAGATGCACTCCTCAGGTACTTCCATGGCCTTGGTGGTCAACCGACTGATCGTTTCTCTCACATTCGCCGTGTTGTATGCTTGCCAGTGTTTTGATCGGCCAGACACCGCTTCTCTTCTTCATCCCGCCCTTTGGATCTCATCTCACCATGCAAAGCGCTCCGTACTCCAGTTCTTGCAACTGGGCACTTGTTTCGAAAAGGCATACCGTAGCAAACAACCTGTTACAGACCGGCCATGAGGGAGGGAGACGAGGACGATACAACCTTGTTGCAGGAATACATATAAGAGGCTGCAGATATTGTGTCCTATTTGCAATGGAGGTTTTACAACAAGGGTCTTGTTACAGAAAAATAGAGAATAAGTTTTGCATCAAGTGTCTTGTCGCTGAAAAATAGAGAAGAAAAAGTTTTGCAACAGGGGTCTTGCTGCAGGAAATTAGAGTGGAGAAGTTTTGCATGCGAGAGGCACGGGGTTCGATCCCCCGCATCTCCACCTACTACTTGTATTTGTTCAGTATAAATCAATAAAATAAGTACTAAAAAGTTCGTTGTTGTCGTTTTTGACAGCACAGCCTTGGGAAATTCTTTTTGGACACAAGCCCTAGCCGGGAAGTTGGAAACTTGGAATGATCGAATCACCCGACCTCGAGCTCGAACCTTTTTTCCACGACGAGACCAGATGCACTCCTCAGGTACTTCCATGGCCTTGGTGGTCAACCGACTGATCATTTCTCTCACATTCACTGTGTTGTATGCTTGCCAGTGTTTTGATCGGCCAGACACCGCTTCTCTTCTTCATCCCGCCCTTTGGATCTCATCTCACCATGCAAAGCGCTCTGTACTCCAGTTCTTGCAACTGGGCACTTGTTTCGAAAAGGCATACCGCAGCAAACAACCTGTTACAGACCGGCCATGAGGGAGGGCGACGAGGACGATACAACCTTGTTGCAGGAATACATATAAGAGGCTGCAGATATTGTGTCTATTTGCAATGGAGGTTTTACAACAAGGGTCTTGTTACAGAAAAATAGAGAATAAGTTTTGCATCAAGTGTCTTGTCGCTGAAAAATATAGAAGAAAAAGTTTTGCAACAGGGGTCTTGCTGCAGGAAATTAGAGTAGAGAAGTTTTTGCAACAGAGGTCCTGTTATAGAAAATTAGAGAAGTGTAGTTTTTGCAACAGAGATCCTGTTGCAGAAAATTAGAGAAGAAGAAATTTCGGTAATATGACACTTGTTGCGAAAATTTAGAGAAGAAGAGATTCTGCAACAAGAGCATTGTTGCAGAAAATCATGAAAAAAGAACACGGCTTGCCTAGTACAATCAAACGGCACGCGAGGCGGCGGATCTTTTGAAAAGATCCGCCGACCGACGCATAGCAGGGCCCTTTCCAAAAACAATTGCCCGGGAACGCAATCTAGAGCTCTCTACAGTGTTGCCGTGATACCATTTCAAGAAGTTCGATTTTAAATCTTTCAAAAAATTCTAAAAAAATTGTGGATGTATCACATGGGTGTACCATCCCTAAAAAAAATCAAAATCACAATTCCAAATGCATATTGAGAAACAAAAAGAAGTCGAGCATAAAAGGTGTCACATAAAGACAAAAGTCAAAACACCATTATTCATATCTGATTTTGTCCTTTTTTCATAATGTGCATTTTGAATTTGGACCTCTCACATGAATAGTGTCTTATTATTAGTATTATTATTATTATTATTAAGAAAAAATCATAGCAGCCTCCCTCCTCGGCCTCTCTTCTCAATTCGCGGCCGCCCCTCTCCTTGACCCCCTCCCTCCCGATCCCCACCCTCCCGATCTGATCTAGAGCTTCGAGCTACCACTGACCCTCTCCTCGTCACTGCAGGAGCTCCGATGGGCAAAGCTCGAGTGGGGGATGATGGTGGCGGCGGGGCCTTCCTCCGCACGTGGCTCCGGGATGTGTTTCCAGTGGATGTCTGCATGGGTGTCCTGAACGTGTGAGTCGTTTGGCGTTGACAAAGCGACATTGAGGGCCCCTCCGCCTCAATGGCTCACCCAGGCGGGGCGACAATTCCGGGCACGGCACTAGTCATGCCGTTTTCCAGTGGTAGACGACACCCATGGACGTGATGGATGAGAGAGAAGGTCGATCAGGCGGTCCACCCAAGGATGGGCGCAAATTTGCCAGCGAAAGCTTCGTTCGTCCTCGGCCAGAACCATCAAGAGAGGCACCCGTGGGCAACTTTACCTCGTTGGAGGCGTTGTGGGGCAATTTGTGTTCCCTGTGTGTCCTGGTGGAAACACAGATTCAGGCTTTCTGGATCGGATGACGGCGAGGTTCCTGCATCGTCACCCCCATGGCGACATCATCTTTGTGGTTGTACATCGGCTGGAGGGGCAAGTATTTGTCTTGGTGGCTGGACGCAGGTTTCTATATGCTTCTCGCGTGGTGACCAAGGTGGAGCGACGTGCCATCTAAGTATCGATGACTACAAGTCTTCATGGCAAGGTGCAGTAGGGCATCGGACATTGGATACCATTTGATGGGTGCGCAGGAGGCTGGTGATATCCGCTCCGTGGTGGCGTCGATGGCAGAAGGGTCTAGCAATATTAATCGCTGATCAATGGGATTATGGTAAGAAGACGGCGACGGGTTTGATAGCATGTGCATGTGCACGCTAAGGGCCTGCTAGACCGATTGGTGCTCCCGGCTAGCTGGTGGGCGGCTTAGTGAGGCCACATGATTTCTTGGTGCACGTGGCACCACGAGTCAGGGCGCTTCATCAACCTTGTAGGTAGGACGATAATTTTTTCCTGAAGGGTGGGTTGATCTATGTATTTATTTTGTAAGACCTTATTTAATAATACAATAAAGATGGCTATGTGCATGACTCGATGCAGAGACCGCGGTAATCCTTTTTTCCAAAAAAAAACAATTTGGACCTGAATTTTTTAGCGGTTGTAGGCACATCCCTTGCGAACATACATATTTTTCAGAAATTTTTGGAACATTTAAAATTAATTTTCTTAAAATTATATCACAAAAGCATTTGGCGGATGATATCACTCATAATCTCCCCTCTCTCTATATGTGCAGCAAAGCTGCACTTGCACCCGAGCTAATCAACCACGCGCATTGGATAATAATGTTCAAACAAACGAACAAATTGCAATAATTGTGTGCTTATGAACATGATTTTTTATAAGTGTTTGTTCACAAAAAAATGTTTATTTTCTTCGCTCTTGTTTCAAAACATATATTTTAAGCCAAAGTATTTCATCTTTAGTCTTTTCTTAGGGGTAGTATTGCATCTTTAGTCAGAACCATAGCTGTGTATTTCTTGGGCCGGCCATTTTTTGTGCTGGGCTTTAAAGAGCTCGACCCCAAAAACCAAGCCTGAGTTCGAACAACTCGGCCCACAATAATTAAACAATGTCCTTTTTGTATTACCTAAAATATTTTAATCATTTACAGAGTATGTAGACGTGGTTTTATTAGACTATTCCTACTAGAACTATATTTTAAAGGTATTTTGAGTCATTTCATGCTTTTGATTCACGCCAAAACAATAACCCTAGTTCGGCCCACCTGACTGTCGAGATTCAGGTACTGGGTCATCTTGTCGAGCTGCCCATGTTTGCCAAGAACATGCAACAGCAAAAAGTGTTGCACCAAGAGACCTCGATACCAATCATCATGGCATGTCAGACGTCGACACCCCATTCACCTAGAATGAAGTTAATGAGACGATATCTCCTTGCCTTTGGTCAAGTCTTCTGGCCTTGACAGATTCATGGGAGCTTCTTTAAATTATGCTAGGACACCATCAAGGCGGATGTTGTAGCTACAAACCCGCAATTTGCCCACCTCGAGATGGATTGCTCTAACCTCTTTAACATGACCAATGTCATCCTTCTCCCTACGAAGGTGGACACCTCCTAGGTCGGAGACTATCGCCTAATTAGCTTGATCCACAACATCTCTAAGATTTTCTCCAAGCTAATTTCCAACCTTCTGCCCCATCCTTCCCACATTAGTATTCATGTGATATAGCGTCTTCATGCAAAGAGATGCATCCACAACAACTTCGTGTATGTGCAGAGTCTGACAGAAGATCTTCATTGCACAACCATGTCAAACATCTTCCTCAAATTGATATCTTGAAGGCTTTCTATTCAGTCAACTAGGCCTATCTTCTCAAGGTGTTCCAACACATAGTTTACTTCAGTATGCATTACATGCAACGGCTTGGTTGTTGGGATTTACTTATCTGAATGAAATGTACGATCGTAGGTCAAAATGCTCACACATTGTGGAAACACTGTAACATAACATTGCCCCTTAGCTTCAAGTTCATTATGGGAGCTAAGGGTGATCATTAAGATAGGGGAAATTCAGATAGCAATTTGTGAGCCGTATGAGGTAGGAAACTCTCAAGTACGGTTCTACGGGAAGGAACTTCCCATTTCGACCGAGGAGAACATGCCATTCTATAGGGTGATTCGGAAATTGTGTAAGCTTGGTTTGATCAAGTTGTTGAATATTGGAAACAAGCTACAACGCTTACTCTGGGAAATTATATTGAAGCACAAAATTGGTTGAAGATTGCGAAGTGCTTTGAATTTGAATAAGACCACGCTCCTTCTTTTTCATAAAAAATGGGTGGTTTGGGTGGCTTGGATCATGAGAGCTATGGCAGCACATAAACGACGTGGTCTTCGATGGAGCTACTCCGTCACTCTAGATGACTTTAAGGAATATTGATCGAGAAAGAAGGAATTGGAGAGGGGCTGGGCTACTGCAAGGTGATCTAGACTTCTTCTTCAATGGTTTGGCTAGGTGGATGTTTGCGGCGGGTGGTGGATTTGAATGGCTCCTGATCCTCCCCTTGTTGATATATGATATGCACACTCATGCACATTCTAGAAAAAAAAAATTATTACTATTTGAGATTTTTGTTGTGATTCTGATGGAATCATGCCCAATGTAGTTACTATATCGGTTAAATTTAATCCCTATTGTATGTCCTACTACCCTTGACCCCTTATTCTATTTATTTAAGACATGCAAAAGTTGTGGATGGGCATCTAGACAGTGGCAAGAGCACTGATGTGTGCCTTGGCAGATCCAAGTTCGAATCCTGTGGGGCAGACTTAATTTCGCGGATTTAAAGCTTGGTGTCCCAGACCTTCCTTCTTAACAATAATGCTGCAGGGCTCCTCCCCAGTTGGTCTAGTTTTTTAAAGACATGCAAAAGCTAAATTCAAATTAACTTTGGACATATCCTATGGGTCGGGGATTCTTCAAAATGTGGGCCCTTCAAGCTTGCACCTCGATTGCCTAGAGGCTCTTTCGATACCCTGGATGTCGCACTTTTCCTGAAAATCACTAGGTGGTGGGTTTTGTGTGAGGTTGGAATATAAAAGTTTCAGCTAAAGATGCAGAATAAAATAAAATAAATAGAGTGCATACACACACTGATGCTTGCTAGAACTACGTCGGTATTTCTCCAAAGAGGAAAGGATGATGCAGCACAGCAACGATAGGTATTTCCCTACGTGTGAGACCAAGGTTATCGAACCAGTAGGAGAACCACACAACACTACATGAACGACACCTGTACATAAATAACAAATACTCGCAACTTGACATATTAAAGGGGTTGTTAATCCCTTTCGGGTAACGGTGCTAAAAATTGGCAAACAGACGTGAGTAATAAGTTGATAGACCGAACACCAAATAAAATAAAGTGCAGCAAGGTATTTTTGTATTTTTGGTTTAATAGATCTGAATATAAAAGGAAATAAAATAGATCGCGAAGGCAAATATATCAAAGAAGAGACGCGAGGGCCGTAGGTTTCACTAGTGGCTTCTCTCGAGAAAAATAGCAAACGGTGGGTAAACGAATTACTGTTGGGCAATTGATAGAATTTCAAATAATCATGACGATATCCAGGCAATGATCATTATATAGACATCACAGCCAAGATTAGTAGACCGACTCCTGCCTGCATCTACTACTATTACTCCACACATCGACCGCTATCCAGCATGCATCCAGTGTATTAAGTTCATGGAAAAATGGAGTAATGCAATAAGAACGATGACATGATGTAGATAAGCTCTATTTATGTAGAAATATACCCCATCTTGTTATCCATAATGGCAACAATACATACGTGTCAGTTCCCCTTCTGTCACTGGGATCAAGCACCGTAAGATCGAACCCATCACAAAGCACCTCTTCCCATTGCAAGATAAATAGATCAAGTTGGCCAAACAAAACCCAAATATCGGAGAAGAAATACGAGGCTATAAGCAATCATGCATATAAGAGATCAAAGAAGACTCAAATAAATTTCATGGATATAAAAAGATAATCTGATCATAAACTCAAAGTTCATCGGATCCCAACAAACACACCGCAAAAAGAGTTACATCATATGGATCTCCAAGAGACCATTGTATTGATAATCAAAAGAGAAAGAGAGAGAGGAAGCCATCTAGCTACTAACTACGGACCCATAGGTCTACAAAGAACTACTCACGCATCATCGGAAAGACACCAATGGACTTGATGAACCCCTTCGTGATGGTGTCTAGATTGGATCTGGTGGTTCTGTAACTTGCGGTGGCTGGAATTGATTTTCGTCGACTCCCCTAGGGTTTCTAAAATATTGGGGTATTTATAGAGTGAAGAGGCGGTGCGGGAGGCCACCGAGGTGGGCACAACCCATCTCGGCATGCCTGGGGGCCCAGGCATGCCCTGGTGGGTTCTGCCCCCTCGGGGCACCCCTGAGGTGCTTCTCTGGCCCACTAGGTGTATTCTGGTCCCAAAGAAATCCACAAAAAAATTCACTGCATTTGGACTCCGTTTGATATTGATTTCCTGCGATGTAAAAAACAAGAAGAAAACATCAACTAGCACTTGGCCCTGTGTCAATAGGTTAGTACCAAACAATGATATAAAATAATTGTAAAATGATTAGAAAACATCCAAGAATGATAATATAACAACATGGAACAACCAAATATTATAGATACGTTGGAGACGTATCAGCATCTCGAATCTTAATTCCTACTCGTCCTCGAGTAGGTAAATGATAAAGACAGAATTTTTGATGTGAAATGCTGCCTATCATGTTCATCTCATATTCTTTCTTTTATAGCATGGACAATTGGTCCTTTTATGTGGTTCAAAGCAATAGTCTAGTTTTGACATGAGGACTTCAATATTCAAGTATATCAACAAACAACCATGTCCTTCAAAATATCAATACTAAAGCAAGTTATCTGATGCCATGAACCTAGGGTGGGGTCGTAGGCCTGACCTTGACACCCTACCCAAGGTGACTACCCTAGAGTCAAGGACATTCAAAGTATAACAAAGGATACCGACTGAAGTAACCTCGGAATGCAATCCACTCGGCCGATTATTTCACTCGGATACCCAATTCCTTTCGACCAAGATGAAGTCACTCGACCATACAAGAAACCACCCGGAGTACAAAACATCTAAAGTCACTGAGGATGACAATGGTCAGGCATTCACTCTCTAGTCTTAAAGGCCATTTATAGCTCTTTATAGCTGGCGTTATCAGTAACGGCTTGTCTTAATGTACATTGAACCCTATGTAACGGGGGATGGCTGGGGTCCTGGCGCACTCTATATAAGCCACCCCCCCCCTCTGGTACAAGGGTTCGCACCCCTGTAACACACACTCATATTCCAGTCGACAACCTTGGGGCACCGAGACGTAGGGCTTTTACCTCCTCCGAGAGGGGCATGAACTCATAAACTCGTGTGTACAATCTCGCCGTAGTTAGGACCTGCCTCCTCATACGTACCCCCTACTCTTACTGTCAAACTTAGTACCACGATAGTTGGAACCCACCGTGGGGCTTGTGTGTTAGCAACTTCCGGCGAGGTTGCAGTTTTTCTGATCTTCATCAACATGGTTTCCGGCGGTGGTCTCGCTCTAGGCCACGAGATCCGACTCGGCGCGCTCGTCTTCATCGCCGATGACTTCGCCTGGCTCCAGGAGGCCCCCCTCGACGTCGAGGCACTTCCCGTTCGTGGGACGGCACACTTTCGCGTGAGGGCCTGTGGCGTCCTTCTCCGGCAGCCGTCGATCCAGTATCGGTCGACTCCTTCATCGTCCGCTCTCCCCGATGTATGCCATCGCAAGCGGTTCGGTCGATCGCGGCTCGAGCGGTGGGTGAAGCATGTGGTGGCCCGCCAGTCAGCCACTCCCCAAGTCATGGCGATAGAGCCCGATGAATACCTCTACGGGCCGGTCGACCTATCGACTGGTTCCGCGGACACACTTTTTGTCGGGGATATACCCCCGCGATATAAACCGGCTGGAATTATAACCCGGCCGGACTTGGTGGTTTACTTGACGGTTTACACTTGATGATTCATTGGCGATCAGTCTTAACCAGACGATTTACAAGCAACTTGCCTAAATAATACCACTCACTGGTAACCCGGCTGGTGGATCATGGATGACAAGGCCCAAGGCCCAGAAGGCCGGTTCATGTATGGTGGGCCGGTTTATGAAGAAAGCACAAGGGATATTCTCCTACAAAGGAAGCAAGACTAGGACTCCTTGTAATAAAGCAATCCTAATCCTACTAGGACTCTACATGTAACCCGCCCCTTCAACATATATAAGGAGGGGCAGGGCTCCCCAAAGAGAGAAGAGAAGTTTAGACAAGTTTCTAGGGTTAGACACAAAGAGCCGGTTTACCGGCAACACCACGAGGATCATAATGAGACCTAGCCTCAAACAGCACGTAGGGTTATTACCGGATGATGTTTCCCGGGGCCCGAAGCTGTCTAAACCCTTGTCTTGCATCGCGTCTCTCGATTCCGCTCAACCCCTCTCAAGCTACCACAAAGATGCGCGGCCTCACGACTAAGTCCGTAATCCGGACATCTGACGTGTTAATTCCACGATAGTTGGCGCCCACCGTGGGGCCTGCGCACGGTGGTGTTGAGTTCTTGGAGGGATATGTTCTTAGAAGTTTGCGATCAGCCGGATGAAGAAGAACCGGCACGGAAGAATCCTTCAAGATGACCCAGCGAGAGACAGTTTTTTTGGCAGAACCGAGCCGATGTGTTCATTGTTTACGATCAGAGTTGTGATTAATTCTACAGGGCCAAGACAAGAGTTGTTTACGATGTGTTCTTGGAGGGACTTCTCCAAGGAATCGAGAGGCTCGACTGAGATTCAGGGTCCGAGGGAAAACTGCGTGCTACGAGCGGTCACAAGGATATCGACCAAGGTTAAGTATTGCTATATATATATGGATATGAGCACGTATGGGTCATCGTGGGCGCCAGCATTGCTGCTGCGTTTATTTTAAACCGGAATACGTGGGGGATCGACAAGTCCAATCGCAGATTCCACCGAGATGTCAAGTGCTAGGAAGGAAAGCCACTTCGAGACGCAGCGTTTCAAGTTTTTTCTTTACTGAGGACAGGTACGACCCGGACAAGGAGTCCAATTGGCCGGTGTCGATTTGAGTCGGAGAGTTGCTGCCCCAACTAGTGCGGTCCTGGGTCGGCGTCTAAAACGAGCAGCCCTGCCTGGCCCTTGTTCCGACGCGTAGCGACTGCTGCTCCGTACCAAGCGGAGTCAAGTCCCCAGGAAAGTACTGATCCATCTCCGCTGTTTTATGTGACAAGACCAAGGTCAAATCATCAAACTGCTACACTACTATCCACTAGGACGTGTGAACACTGATTTACCGTGAGCAGGGTCCGGCCTTTGTTTTTTACCATCAGACACCACGTCCACCGAGGCATATTATTGATTACAAAGGGTACTATTCTCTATACGAATCATCACAAACCCAGGTGATATTTTTCCTATATATTTTATCAGTATACATTAATTCATCCGACAACAATTACTCTTGCATGTAATATTTTTATGCAGGACGACTATTAAAAGCGGCAGCCGGATCATCATCAGGGTAGGCCACGGATGCACGTTTAGCTGTGTTGCGCGGCTTCGCGAGCATGCATATTGCGATCTGGTTTACATCAACACACCGGCTAGCTCGTCTATCCGCATCCACGCGCGCTCACCGCCAACACTGCGGCCGACTCCCTCGTCGATGGACATGCGCACGCCACCGCTTCTACGGTCCGGTCTACATTAACACGCCGGTGTCACACCCGTCCTCATAAACTGATCCAGCAGGATACATGTGCGAGTCGCTACCCCGTTGCTGCGTTTATATCAATACGCGGCCGGTTCATCCGTTCTCCAGGCGAATCAGGTGATAACAATCCTATTTATTTTCCATACATATTAATTCATCCGAGCAAAAATACCTCGCCCTGCTGTATTTTATACGCAGGAAAAATCATTCATTACAAAGCGATATTACACCACGGAGATGGAGGCCTGCCAACATCATTCGACACAAGTGGACACCCTTACTCAACGGACTCCCGCAGGCTTACAACGTCGTGGCCGTTTCTCGTGACTGCGCCGGTTTGCAACGCCGTGGCCGTCTCTTGCGACCGCGCTAGTTTACAACGCCGTGGCCGTCTTTCACAACCACGCCGGTTTACCATCAGGAGGACAACTAACCCGTCGATGCCGGCCGACCCATCTGCTGTTCGAGCAAATCAGGTGTTATCCCTCCTATATATATTTATCAAGACATTTTATTTCCTCTGAGTACCATTATACTGCCCTATTGGTATTTTCTATATACAGGTAAAATCGTTGTTATACTGCGGATATAAAACACGCACTGGCAACGTTCTACAATGGTGTTTTCATCTGTGTCACATTACCCGTTGAAAGGACGGCCGGTTTACGCGTCCGCACCGGTTTACAACACGGAGGACAACTTACTCATCTCCGCCGGTTTACAACTGCGGTCGATTCATGTGCCTGTGCTACCTCTAATGCAGCGGCCGTTTACTATCCGCCCTGTGATCCGGTCTATTCAACATACCGGTTCAAATTCACTCAGGTGATATCCATCTACAGTATTATTTCTCTTGTTATATATCATTTTTCATTAAGAAAATAAGATGCTTTGATCAGTCTATCTGGTTGTGCAGGGAAACTCCCATATATGTACTCTGCCGATGTGATCAATGAAGGGCTTCCTGTTCAAACATAGGTCGTATTCGAACCAAAGAGAACATACCCAAACTTACTGAATGGATTCCTGTTCAAACATAGGTCGTATTCGAACCAAAGAGAACATACCCAAACTTACTGAAGGGATTCCTGTTCAAACATAGGTCTTATTCGAACCAAAGAGAACATACCCAAACTTATTGACGGGCTTCCTGTTCAAACATAGGTCGTATTCAAACCAAAGAGAATATACCCAAACTTAATGAAGCCATTCTATTCAAACATAGGTCGTATCCGAACCAAAGAGAACATGGCAAAGGCCAGCAGGGGGCAGGATCGTATCTGAATCCTAGCTTAGCCCCTGTGGTCCGGTTTGTATGGTCGTATTCGAACCATAAGCTCAATGGATCGTATCCGAATCCATTGCTTGGCTAAATTTTTGGGCCAGTAGGGGGCAGGATCGTATCCGAATCCTAGCTTAGCCCCTGTGGTCTGGTTCATATGGTCGTATCCGAACCATAAGCTCAATGGATCGTATCCGAATCCATTGCTTGGCTGAACCTTGCTTTGGAGCCTGACAGCTCGCAAAAAGCCTCGACTACATGTTTTTATTTGCAAACTTGCATTTTTTGTATTGCGTGTTTTCTGATTCTTTGATCCGGAGTGGGACAACCACGTATCTTCAAAAGTCTGGACAGAGTTCCAGCATTATCTAAACCAGTAACTTCTATAAACCCGGAATTATTATTGGGTCTATCACAAAGGCTCCCTCAGAAAATTGCAAATTTCGCCGGATTAAGAATATCAAGCATACTTGATCGCACGTATGAAGTATTTTGTTTTTAAATACATATTGGCAGTACATGATCAGTTATAATGACTGGTGTTTATTAAACCGGCCTGGCTTTGACTGTAAGTCGCCAGTATGAGATGAAATAATGACCGGTGTTTATTAACACGGCCTGGTTGTGATCAAATATCACTGGAACCGGTTTTCAAGACCGGATTATATTATTCAAATCTTTAATAGCCAACATGGCTGGGTTTTTATTATGATTCTCAATATTATGATTGAGGTTTTCAAAGTTGCTTTAAGCGCAATGGATATTATTTCATCGATGGAAGTGATTTATTCTGCAAAGGAATAGTCCCGAGTTGCTGCAGGCTTACAACCCGGCACTTGGGGGCTACATTATTCAAATTAAGATTACATCAAATACACAAGTCTCATGTCGCTGCAAGCATGCACCATGACACTTGGGGGCTAATGCAAAGTCATTTTTTGCTCACTTTATTGAAGACCCGACTCATCAGATTATAATGAGCCGGCCCTTGGGGGCTACCAATCGCTCCTGTCAACAATTCAAGGTACACAAGTATTAATCAATTATATTGAAGGGTCCACTGCTCAGTTGGTAAAACACAAAGCTCTTAACCTTGAGGACGTGGGTTCAAACCCCACGATGGAAGTTACATTATATAATGTTATTTTCAATGATTATATATACAAAGTCCCTGCTCATTATTGCATAATAAC
This sequence comes from Secale cereale, assembly GCA_902687465.1. Lineage (NCBI taxonomy): Eukaryota > Viridiplantae > Streptophyta > Magnoliopsida > Poales > Poaceae > Secale > Secale cereale. The sequence goes on from LR738713.1 coordinate 360,444,808, forward strand.
CCGGCACTTGGGGGCTACATGTTGCTGTTCAAATTTACATGATCATATTTTCAAAGTCCCTGCTCATTATTGCATAATGACCCGGCACTTGGGGGCTACATAATATGGAATATTCAGTTTCATAGTGATTGGGATGAACAATCCAGATTTCTTCAAGATTATACAATGCTATTTTCAATGAAGTATATACAAAGTCCCTGCTCATTATTTCATAATGACCCGACACTTGGGGGCTACAGGTAATATGGATATAAAGAAGGAACATCTTGAAATTCCCAGTTTTGGGTAAGTCCGGAAGATTAATTGTGTGACCCGGCATTGGCAACAATCATAACCCGGCATCTATAAACAGTCATGACCCGGAATTATCAGTTTTTATAACCTGGCAATGATGGTAATTATAAACCGGCAAGTTATGCATCTTCAAGCTGGCTGGATACCAATTGAATATTTGAAGATCAACATTTTTGTCAAGTCAGAGCATTGAAAGGCTGATTCGAATGGATTCTGGATTTACAATATTTTTTCTACAAACAAGTTAGTTATGAAGCTGGTCTGTTGACCCGGATTTTCTAGAAGAAGGAAAGGACAAGGACTTAAGGATGATCAGATGCCGGTCTACAAGAAATTTTTAACCCGGAGCACAACCTGTCAGATTTGTTCTTGTGTTTATTTTGCAGCATAAGTTTACCATGGATAAATCCAAGCTAAACTTGGGGGCTAATGTCGGGGATATACCCCCGCGATATAAACCGGCCGGAATTATAACCCGGCCGGACTTGGTGGTTTACTTGACAGTTTACACTTGATGATTCACTGGCGATCCGTCTTAACCAGACGGTTTACAAGCAACCTGCCTAAATAATACCACTCACTGGTAACCCGGCTGGTGGATCACGGATGACAAGGCCCAAGGCCCAGAAGGCCCGTTCATGTATGGTGGGCCGGTTTATGAAGAAAGCACAAGGGATATTCTCCTACAAAGGAAGCAAGACTAGGACTCCTTGTAATAAAGCAATCCTAATCCTACTAGGACTCTACATGTAACCCGCCCCTTCAACATATATAAGGAGGGGCAGGGCTCCCCAAAGAGAGAAGAGAAGTTTAGACAAGTTTCTAGGGTTAGACACAAAGAGCCGGTTTACCGGCGACACCACGAGGATCATAATGAGACCTAGCCTCAAACAGCACGTAGGGTTATTACCGGATGATGTTTCCCGAGGCCCGAAGCTGTCTAAACCCTTGTCTTGCATCGCGTCTCTCGATTCCGCTCAACCCCTCTCAAGCTACCACATAGATGCGCGGCCTCACGACTAAGTCCGTAATCCGGACATCTGACGTGTTAATTCCACGACACTTTTCGAGTGCGGAAGCAGCGACCCCGTGGCGGAGGTCCTTATGGTCGACTCCCATCGCAGCCCACCTGGGTACCCTCACGGCGGTGGCGGCGGCGATGATGGTCCGTCGTATGGTCACGATGAGTATGAGGGAGCAAAGGGAAGAGCTGCATCGCCGTAACGTCGAGGCGCTCTAGACCCCCATCATGGGGGAGACTTCCAAGGCTCGGGCCCTGGAGGCCGCGCGCCTGGCCACCTTGACCGAGCATGCATGTTTGGAGAAACTTCAACATTCACTTGACGAGCATGCCCCCCAATTGATCCCCGAATCCAGTCGACGACAGCGACAATTGTTTCCGCCTGAGCCCCAGGTATACCGCTCTCCGATCCAAAATCTTACAGTTGTAGCCCGTATAGAAGAATCAATTCAGCCGTCCCAATCAGAGGCTGGAAGAGATTTGATGCAGATTCGAGCGCTGCTCCGAGCAACAGGTGAGCAAAACACAACCGTTTCTCAGTCGCGCAACAGGATCCACAACAGATCCGTGGCGGCGGACACAGTCCAGTCGGCTCATAGCCCAAGATCTCCTCCACCGTGTGAGGGTCGTGGACGCCACCAAGAGCAGTATCTGGGTCGGAACTATGAGCAGTAGATCATCGAGTCGACTGTGATGACCGCCGTTGAGTGCCTACACCATCCCCGAGGGGCGGGTTGTATGTGCCCTGGCAGTACGATGAAAGGCACCCATATGGCGATGAGCGAAGGATCCCAGTCGACCCGAGAGAGCCCAGATTTGATGCAAGATCGATTCTTGTGCAAGATCTGGTCGACAGGAACCGAGCATACAGAGAAGGACAGGACAGAGATCGTTCGATTGGTAGCAGGGTGCATGTTGTTGGGGAACGTAGTATTTCAAAAAAAAATCCTACGATCACGCAAGATCTATCTAGGAGAAGCATAGTAACGAGCGGGAGAGTGTGTCCACGTACCCTCGTAGACCAAAAGCGAAAGCGTTTAGTAACGCGGTTGATGTAGTCGAGCGTCTTCGTGATCCAACCTATCCAAGCACCAAACGTACGACACCTCCGCGTTCAGCACACATAAATCTCGATAAGGTCCCACGAACTCTTGATCCAGTTGAGTTCGAGGGAGAGTTCCGTCAGGACGACGACGTGGTGATGGTGATGATGAAGTTACCAGCACAGGGCTTCACCTAAGCAGTACAACAATATGACCGAGGTGTGTAACTGTGGAGGGGGGCACCGCACACGGCTAAGAAATAAACTGGTGTCTATGGGGTGTCCCCTGGCCACGTATATAAAGGAGGAAAGGAGGAGAGGGTCGGCCCTCCTATGGCGCGCCCAAGGCTGGAGTCCTACTCCCACTAGGAGTAGGATTCCACCTTTCCTAGTAGGAGTAGGAGAAGAAGGAAGGGGAGGGAGAGAAGAGAGAAAGGAGGGGGCGCCGCCCCTCCCCCTAGTCCAATTTGGACTAGGCTTGGGGGGGGGGGGCGCACACTGCCCTATGCAGCCCCTCTCTCTCCCCTAATGCCCAATAAGGCCTATTTACTCCCCGGGTGTTTCCGGTAACCTCCCGGTACTCCAGTATTTATCCGATAACCCCCAGCACCATTTCGGTGTCCGAATATAACCTTCCAATATATCAATCTTTATATATCGACCATTACAAGACTCCTCATCATGTCCGTGATCACATCCGGGACTCCGAACTATCTTCGGTACATCAAAACACATAAACTCATAATATTGATCTTCATCGAACATTAAGCGTGCGGACCCTACGGGTTTGAGAACAATGTAGACATGACCGAGACTCTTCTCCGGTCAATAACCAATAGCGGAACCTTGATGCTCATATTGGTTCCAACATATTATATGAAGATCTTTATGAGTCAAACCGCATAACAACATACGTTGTTCCCTTTGTCATCGGTATGTTACTTTCCCGAGATTCGATCATCGGTATCATCATACCTAGTTCAATCTCGTCATCAAAAAGTCTCTTTACTCGTTCCGTAATACATCATCTCGTGACTAACTCATTAGTCCTTTGCTTGCAAGGCTTATTACGATATGTATTACTGAGAGGGCCTAGAGATATCTCTCCGACACTCGGAGTGAAAAATCCTATTCTCGATCTATGCCAACACCACAAAGACCTTCGGAGACACCTGTAGAGCATCTTTATAATCACCCAGTTACATTGTGAAGTTTGATAGCACACAAGGTGTTCCTCCGGTATTCGGGAGTTGCATAATCTCATAGTCATAGGAACATGTATAAGTCATGGAGAAAGCAATAGCAGAAAAACTAAACGATCATAGTGCTAAGCTAACGGACGGGTCTTGTCCATCACATGATTCTCCTAATGATGTGATCCCATTGATCAAATGACAACTCATGTCTATGGTTAGGAAACATAACCATCTTCTATTAACAAGCTAGTCTAGTAAAGGCATACTAGTGACACCCTGTTTTGTCTATGTATTCACACATGTATCAAGTTTAGCATGAATAAAAGACATTTATCATGGTATACAAGGAAATATAAATAACAACTTTATTATTGCCTCTAGGGCCTATTTCCTTTAGTCTCCTAGTTCCACTAGAGTCAATAATCTAGATTACACATTAATGATTCTAACACCCATGAAGTCTTGGTGCTGATCATGTTTTGCTCGTGGAAGAGGCTTAGTCAATGGGTCTGCAACATTCAGATCCATATGTATCTTGCAAATTTCTATGTATCCCTCCTTGACTTAATCGCGGATGGAATTGAAGCGTCTCTTGATGTGCTCGGTTCTCTTGTGAAACCTGGATTTCTTCGCCAAGGCTATTGCTCCAGTGTTATCACAAAAGATTTTCGTTGGACCCAATGCACTAGGTATTACACCTAGATCGGATATGAACTCCTTCATCCAGACTCCTTCATTTGGTGCTTCCGAAGCAGCTATGTACTCCGCTTCACACGTAGATCCCGCCACGACGCTCTGCTTGGAACTGCACCAACGGACAACTCCACCGTTCAACAAAAATACATATCCGGTTTGCGACTTAGATCCATACAGATCCGTGTCAAAGCTTGAATCGATGTAACCGTTTACGACGAGCTCTTTGTCACCTCCATAAACGAGAAACATATCCTTTGTACTTTCCAGATACTTTAGGATGTTCTTGACCGCTGTCCAGTGATCCACTCCTGGATTACTTTGGTACCTTCCTACTAAACTTATAGCAAGGCACACATCAGGTCTGGTACACAGCATTGCATACATGATAGATCCTATGGCTGAGGCATAGGGAATGACTTTCATTTTCTCTCTATCTTCTGCAGTTGACGTTTGAGGTGGTGGATTTCCACAGTGCTAACCACGCTATCCTGGGCAGACTTGCATATGCCTGTTTCATGGCTCGACCGTGTTATGTGTATCTTAAACTGAAGATGCCAGGCCCCAAGGGCGTGATCACAGTCACAGGAGATTGGCAAAAAGCAGAAGAGTGCTTCCAGAAAGGATCAAAAATTGCTAATGAGCATATGGTGGTAGTGGAGATGGAAGAGTACCAGAAGAACACAGATCCGAGTGATTTGTTGCAAGCCAAGAAACCTGCTTCTGAGTCAGTGTTTCAGTCGGCCGGAGAAACGAAGCATGTGCACATTCATCTGACTGACCCCAATGCTGCTCCGACTCACATCTCAACAACACTTGACAGAAAATAGGAAGAAGCGCTCATCTAGTTCCTCCATGAGAACTGGGGCATCTTTGCATGGAAACCATCCGACATGCCGGGTGTACCCAGGGGACTGGTTGAGCACCATGTGCGAGTCGACCCCAAAGCAAAACCTGTCAAAGAGCATCTCCGTTTGTCCGCCACCGAAAAGAGAAAATCAATTGGTGAAGAGGTGGCTCGGCTTCTGACAGCTGAGTTCATCCGCGAGATATACCACTCCGAGTGGCTCGCCAATGTTGTCATGGTCCCCAAGAAGGACAAGTCACTCCGCATGTGCATCGATTTTAAACATATCAATCGGGTCTGCCCGAAAGATCACTTCCCTCTCCCCCGCATCGATCAGATTGTTGACTCGACTGCGCGGTGTGAGCGTTTGTCCTTTCTGGACGCATATTCTAGGTACCATCAGATCCGACTGTTTGGACCCGACGAAATAAAAACGGCCGTCATCACCCCATTTTGGTGTTTTTGTTATGTTACCATGCTTTTTGGCCTCAACAATGCTGGCGCGACATTCATGGGCATGATTCAGAAGTGTCTACTGAAGCAAATCAGTCGAATTGTAGAAGCGTACATGGACGACACTGTGGTCAAGTCACGTAAAGGTTCCGACCTACTGGCTGACCTCGCTGAAACATTTGCGAACTTGAGGCGTTATGATATCAAGCTCAACCCGTCGAAGTGCACATTCGGAGTCCCGGGCGCAAAGTTACTCGGTTTTCTCGTTTCCGAACGAGGAATCGACGCAAACCCAGAAAAGGTTGGCGCAATCCTTCGAATGAAACATCATGTGCGTGTGCATGACGTTCAAAAGCTTACTGGTTGCTTGGCTGCATTGAGTTGATTCATCGCACGTCTCGGTGAAAAAGCATTACCTCTTTACCGATTGATGAAGAAGTCTCACAAGTTTGAGTGGAATACTGAAGCCGAAGCAGCGTTTGAGGAACTCAAAGCCCTGCTTTCCACCCAGCCGGTGCTTGCTGCCCCAGTCAGCAAAGAGCCTCGGTTGTTATATACCCCAGCCAGTGGACAAGTTGTCAGCATAGTGCTCACGGTCGAGCAGGAAGAAGAAGGCAAGGCCTACAAGGTTCAACACCCAGTCTACTACATTTCTGACATCTTGACTCCATCTAAACAGAGATATCCGAAATATGAGAAGCTTGTGTATGGGATCTACTTGACCGCCAAGAAAGTTGCGCATTACTTCTCAGATCACTCAATTTCAGTCGTCAGCGGCGCTCCGTTGTCTGAAAGTTTGAACAATCGGGATGCAACCGGTCGGTTGGCTAAATGGGTGATTGAACTCCTTCCGTTAGATATCAAGTTTGAAGCAAAGAAAGAAATCGAGTCTCAGGCAATAGCGGATTTCGTTGCTGAGTGGATTGAACAAGAACAACTGACTCAAGTTCAGCCGAATCATTGGACTATGTTTTTTTATGGATCCAAGATGCTGAGTGGATCCGGTGCAGGTGTGGTTTTGGTGTCCCCCAGAGGAGACAAGCTCAGTTATGTCCTCCAAATTCACTTTGATTCTTCGAACAATGAAGCTGAGTATGAGGCACTTTTGTATGGGTTAAGTATGGCCATCTCACTCAGCGTCCATCGCCTGATGGTATACGGCGACTCAGACTTAGTGGTCAGTCAAGTGATGAAAGAATGGGATGTCTGGAGCCCAGTGATGACCATTTATTGCAACGCGGTGAGAAAGTTGGAGAAGAAGTTTGAAGGGTTGGAGCTCCACCATGTGCCTAGAATAAAGAATCAACTCGCTGATGATCTGGCGAAGATAGGTTCCACTCGGAAACCTATCCCAAGTAATGTGTTCCTGGAACATCTCCACACCCCATCAATCAAGGAAGAACCCTTCACGGAAGAGTCCTCGCAACCGATAAGTGCAACCAACCCGACTGGGATCGAAGTCCCAGCTGTAGTCGACTTGATCATGGAGGTTTTGGTGATCACTCCCGACTGGACAGTGCCATATATCACATATCTGCTCAGGCAGGAACTCCCATAGGATGAAGATGAAGCTCGCAAAATCATCCGTCGATCCAAAGCCTTCATAGTGATACAAGGGCAGCTTTATAGAGAGAGTGTCACGGTAGTCGCCCAGCGTTGCATTACCCGAGAAGAAGGTCGAATGATTTTGAATGAGATCCACTCGGGGACTTGTGGTCACCATGCGTCCTCTCGTACTATTGTTGCCAAAGCATATCGAGCCGGATTCTACTCGCCGTGAGCAAATGAGATGGCGAAAGATATAGTCGACAAATGTGAAGGCTGTCAGTTCTACTCGAACATGTCCCACAAGCCTGCATCTGCCTTGAAGACTGTACTATTGGTTTGGCCGTTCGATGTTTGGGGATTAGAAATGTTTGGGCCCTTCAGGACTGGCAGAAGCGGTTTCACTCATTTGCTTGTGGCAGTCGACAAATTTACCAAATGGATCGTAGCCAAGCCTATCAACAACCTTGGTGGAAGCACCGCCGTCGGCTTCATCAAAGAACTGATATTCAGATATGGAGTCCCTCACAGAATCATCACATATAATGGCTCCAACTTTGACAGATGAACTAAAAGCATACTGCACTTCCTAGGGCACTCGAGTCGACTATGCATCCGTTGCGCATCCGTAGTCGAATGGGCAGGCAGAAAGGGAAAATGGCTTGATCCTTCAAGGGCTGAAACCACGGCTGATGCGCGATCTCAAGCATGCTGCTGGAGCTTGGGTGACTGAGTTGCCATCTGTTTTGTTGGGACTGAGAACAACTCCGAACCATTCGACTGATCAGACCCCCTTCTTCATGGTATATGGTGCTGAGGTCGTACTTCCGAGTGACTTGCTGCACAATGCTCCCTGGGTGGAACTCTTCTTAGAAGCTGAAGCAGAACAGGCATGCCAAGATGCAGTTGATCTCATGGAGGAAGAGCGCGAGATGGCTCTGATCCGATCGACCATATATCAACAAGACCAGTGTAGATTCCACGCCCGCAATATCCGAGGCCGAGCATTCCAGGAAGGAGATCTTGTACTCAGAGTACATCAGAAAAGACCTCACAAGCTCGCTCCAGCCTGGGAGGGTCCCTTCATCATCACCAAAGTGCTCCACAACGGGGCATATCACCTCTACAACGTGGCCAAGAAAATAGACGAGCCACGCTCATGGAATGCGGATCTACTCCGCCGCTTTTATACTTAAAGCACTCGAACAGACGAGTTGTAATAAGAATCCTTTAGTTTGCTTATCAAAGACAAGTTTTTTGGCAGGATCATAATGATTGTTGCTCCAAAAGAACATGTGTTAAAATCCCCCAGTGGGTGGCTTAGTCACGAATCTGATTCGCCTAAGTTTTACAAAACACTCCGAGTGAAGAGCAACCCTCTCACTCGGGGGCTTAGCCGCGAATCCGATTCGCCTAAGTTTCAAAAACACTCTGAGTGAAGAGCAATCCTCTCACTCGGGAACTTAGTTGCGACCTCGTACTAGCCTAAGTCTTACAAAAAACACTCCGAGTGAAGAGCGACCCTCTCACTCGGGGCTTAGCTGCGACCCCATACTCGCCTAAGTTTAAAACACTTCGAGTGAAGAGCAACCCTCTCACTCGGGGGCTTAGCTGCGACCGCGTACTCACCTAAGTTTCAAAAAAACACTCCGAGTGAAGAGCGACCCTCTCAGTCGGGGCTTAGCTGCGGCCCTGTACTCGCCTAAGTTTCAAAAAACACTCTGAGTGAAGAGCGACACTCTCACTCGGGGGCTTAGCTACGACCACATACTCGACTAAGTTTCAAAAAACACTCCGAGTGAAGAGCGACCCTCTCACTCGGGGGCTTACCTGCGATCCCGTACTTGCCTAAATTTCAAAAAACACTCTGAGTGAAGAGCAACCCTCTGACTTGGGGCTTAGCTGCGACCCCGTGCTTGCCTAAGTTTCTCAAAACACTCTAAGTGAAGAGCAATCCTCTCACTCGGGGGCTTAGCTGCGACCCCATGCTCGCCTAAGTTTCAGAAAACACTATGAGTGAAGAGCAACCCTCTCACTCGGGGGCTTAGCTGTGACCCCGTGCTTGCCTAAGTTTCTCAAAACACTCCGAGTGAAGAGCAACCCTCTCACTCGGGGGCTTAACTGCGACCCCGTACTCACCAAAGTTTTACAAAACTCTTCGAGTGAAGAGCAATCCTCTCACTCGGGAGCTTAGCCGTGACCCCGTGCTCGCCTAAGTCTCGCAAAACACTCTGAGTGAAGAGCAACCCTCTCAGTCGGGGACTAGGTAGCACTCCGAGCTGCGCCATAAGTACAATGTACATTGGCTCTCCAAGCTGGGCCATAAGTATAATTTACCTTCGTTCTCCGAGCTGCGCCACAAGTACAATGTCCACTCGGAATCAAAAGGTCCAAACGCAGCAGAAACAAAGCAAGCATATTCCAAAGAAAACCAAGTTCAGACAAATCCTGCAAGGTTTGGGCAGAAGTACTGGGGCATCAGGCCCGAAAGAGTTTAACGGTTACAAAACCACTCGGCATTCCGAGGAAAATTGAATCAAGGCATAAAGTTTCCTCACTCCTAATGAGGAGGAGGGCTTGGAGGTCAACTAATTCGTCCAGGTCGATTCCGTCAGCAATGCGAGTGGCGGTGTCGAGGAAAGTCTCCATGAATGACTGGAATTGAAGCTTCTTGGTTTTGGCGACCTTGAGATCCACCAACCTCTCTTCCTTCACCTCCTTACAATGGACACGGACCAGAGGCAGAGCCACGTCAGCGCCGCACCGAGCAGATGACTTCTTCCATTCCTGCACTGGACCGTGGATCTCATTAAGCCGAGTCATCAGAGACTCGAGGTCCTTTTCGAGCACCGTTCCCCGCCAGAGTGCTGTTTCGATCCGCGACATCACCGCCTTCAGCCGTGCAAGGTAACCAGTGGCGCTGGCAAGACAAGATTCCAGCCGCAAGACATTCATCGCAACCTCATCCTTGACAAGACAATTGACAGGATCTAGACCCGTCTCGATCCATCCAGTCTCTTTCTTGATGTTTTGGCAGAGATCTACACATACAGAGATATGGTGAGTCGACAATTGGATAGTAGGTCAACAGTTATGAATCAGTCGGGCAAAGGAGGAAACCTTCAAGCATGAGGAACATCTTTTTCGCAAGGCCTCCCAGATAAGTCTCCAGCTCGTCCCTCTTCTGGGTGAGATCTCCAACTTTGTCATCCAGAGCTAGCTTATCTTTCTTCAGTCGTGTCACTTCTTTATTAGCCTCGTCAAGGTCGGTCTTCAGATTAGCATTTTCTTCTTCCAACTTGCCAACTGAAGCCAGCTTCTGGTCAGAAAGTTTATGACATAAATATGCCCTAGAGGCAATAATAAATTTATTATTTATTTCCTTATATCATGATAAATGTTTATTATTTATGCTAGAATTGTATTAACCGGAAATTTAGTACATGTGTGAATACATAGACAAACAGAGTGTCACTAGTATGCCTCTACTTGACTAGCTCGTTAATCAAAGATGGTTAAGTTTCCTAGCCATAGACATGAGTTGTCATTTGATGAACGGGATCACATCATTAGAGAATGATGTGATTGACTTGACCCATTCCGTTAGCTTAGCACTTGATCGTTTAGTATGTTGCTATTGCTTTCTTCATGACTTATACATGTTCCCGAATATCGAAGGAACACTTTGTGTGCTATCAAATGTCACAACATAACTAAGTGATTATAAAGATGCTCTACAGGTGTCTCCGATGGTGTTTGTTGAGGTCGCATAGATCGAAATTAGGATTTATCAGTCCGATTGTCGAAGAGGTATCTTTGGGCCCTCTCGGTAATGCACATCACTATAAGCCTTGCAAGCAATGTGACTAATGAATTAGTTGCAGGATGATGCATTACAGAACGAGTAAAGAGACTTTCCGGTAATGATATTGAACTAGGTATGATGATACCGACGATCGAATCTCGGGCAAGTAACATACCGATGACAAAGGGAACAACGTATGTTGTTATGCGGTTTGACCGATAAAGATCTTTGTAGAATATGTAGGAGCCAATATGAGCATCCAAGTTCCGCTATTGGTTACTGACCGGAGATGTTTCTCGGTCATGTATACATAGTTCTCGAACCCGTAGGGTCCGCACGCTTAACGTTCGATGATGATTTGTATTATGAGTTATGTGATTTTATGAGCGACGTTTGTTCGGAGTCCCGGATGAGATCACAGACATGACAAACAATCTCAAAATGGTCGAGACATAAAGATCGATATATTGGAAGGCTATATTCGGACATCGGAAAGGTTCCGATTGATTCGGGTATTTTTCGGAGTACCAGAGAGTTACGGGAATTCGTATTGGGCCTTAATGGGCCATACAGAAAAGGAGAGAAAGCCCTCAAGGGTGGCTGCGCCCCTTCCGCATGGACTGGTCCGAATTGGACTAGGGAAAGGGGGCGCCCCCTTCCTTCCTTCTCCTACTCCTTTCCCCTTTTCATATTCCATGTGGGAGGTGAAATCCTACTAGGACTAGGGAGTCCTAGTAGGACTCCACACTTTGGGCGCGCCCTATGAGGGCCGGCCTCCTCCTCCCTCCATCCTTCATATACGTGGCCAGGGGGCACCCCATAGACACACAAGTTGATTTTAGCCATGTGCGGCGCCCCTCTCCACAGATACACACCTCGGTCATATCGTTGCAGTGCTTAGGCGAAGCCCTGCGCCGGTAGCTTCATCATCACCGTCACCACACCGTCATGCTGACGAAACTCTCCCGTGACGCTCAACTGGATCAAGAGCTCGTGGGACGTCATCGAACTAAATGTGTGCTGAACACGGAGGTGCCGTATGTTCGGTGTTTAGATCGATTGGATCGCGAAGATATTAGACTACATCAACCGCGTCACTAGATGCTTCCGCTTTCGGTCTACAAGGTTATGTAGACACACACTCTCCCTGCTCGTTGCTATGTTTCTCCTAGATAGATCTTGCGTGATCGTAGGAAATTTTTGAAATACTACGTTCCCCAACAGTTTGGTCTTCTTCTGCGCCTTCTATTGCGCCGCTGCCAAGTCGAGATCCTTCTGCTCCAAGGCTTGCTTCATTTGATCTGCAAGAAATAACGCTCGTCAGATGAGCATGAAGTGGTCAGTTTTTCACTACACATGTTCATTCAAACACAGTCGACAGGCTATGTACCTTTCATACCAGATGCTTCATCCCTAGCTTTCTGCAAGTTCTCCTTGGCCAACCCCAGATCAAGATTGAGTTGGATCTGCTTCTTCTCAAGTTCCGCAAATTGAGTCCCGAACTCACAAGATTTCTACAGTCGACAAAAAAGACAAGTCAACCGACAAGGATAAAGATAGTTGTTTCCACTTGACGAAGTGCAGAGAGTGAATTACTACACCAAAAGAGCTCTAAGACTATTGTCGAGTCAAACACTCAACAGTAGCCTCGGGGACTACACCCAGTGGGTGCACTTGGCATGCCCCCACTAGTTCCCACTCGACTCGGTCCGTCCAGTACGAGTGGAAGGAGTAAAAAAAGAGAGACCTACATTTATTATTAGACCACGGCCGACTACCCGCAGTCGACCACGGTCTCGGGGACTACACCCAGTGGGTGCACTTGGCGTGCCCCCACCGGTTCCCACTTGACTCGATCCGTCCAACACGAGTGGAAAGACTGCAAGCAACAACAACATCATTCGTTCTTAGACCACAGCCGACTGCCCGCAGTCGACCATGGTCTCGGGGACTACACCCAGTGGGTGCACTCTGCGTGCCCCCACCGGTTCAATCGACACAACCGGGCCAATTGAAATACTAGACTTACATAGCAGAAGCTAGACCACCCAGTGGGTGGGTGAAACAAGGATAGTCTGAGGACAGACGTCCAGTAAAGGTTTCAAATGCTCATCCACGGACATCATCTTATGGACAAAGCAACTGTTTTTAGGTAGAATATCCCAGCAGAACAACAACCAATCGGAAGAGAGCTCAGTCAGAAAAGGACTCACCTGGACGTTGGTCTGAAGAGTTGAACTGGCATTATAAGCAGCCATGCTAGCCTCGTACGCTGCCCTTGTCTGTTCCATCATCAGACCTGCTTGACGAATAGCTTCCTTAGCTGCATTCACTGGGTCCTGTGGGACGTGGTGGGCAGCAAAGAGCGAAGACGATGGAGCAGTCGGAGCAGCCAGAGGATTTGAAACTTGGGGTTGCACGGGCGAGGCAACAACTTGGACGGTCGACGCCGAAGGACGATTAGTTGACACAGGAACGGCAAAAGAAACTGCTGCCCAAACTGGGTCGCCCTGTTGCTGAGCGTCTGAAGCAGCAGGCGCCTTCCTGCCCCTCCTCCCTGTGTTCCTCCAAGGCACTTCTACATACTCATCATCATCATCCGGCAGGTCGATAACGTTGGGTGGTGCTACAAAACATTCGACTAAGAAGAATACTCAGTCGACTGACAGAGTGACCAACAAAATGAAGACGTGGCCGAAGAGCTATACCTGCGCTGGAAGTCGCTGCGTCCGTAGTCTCCTCATCATTGTGGCCCTTGTCAATCTCCATAGAGGTCCCAGAAGCAGCAGAACTAGAAGTTTCAGAGCTCACTCGGTCAAATAGACAGATGAATCGACTAGATACATAAAATTTCTCAAACAAGAGAAGAATAACACTCACGTGGAAGCAATCGGAATGTCCACCTTGATCTTAGGCAGGGCCTTCCGAGACTTTAAAGGGGCAACCTTAAGCTGCTTAGGTGCCTTCTCAGTCGGGTCAGGTGAGGTCGTTTGAGTGTGCTTCTGCACCTCAGTATTGGAGGGAGCTGCCTCGGCGCACGCGCTTTCTCGATCGTGTGTCAGCTTGGAGCGCCTCTTGATGCGAGGTGGCGACTCGGCCTCCTCATCACTGCTTGAGTTTTCACTTTCCTCGTCGACCTCTTCGTCAGACCTCCTGTCGGCGACCTCGCCGACGCCCTCCACTCCCTCCTGGACTTGCTCTCCGTTGGGCATCGAGCACATCTCAGTATAGATCTGCGGGGCAAAGATTTGATCAAACGTCAATCAATTTCAGAGACAACTACAAATCGAAACAGAAAATTCACTCGGAAACAGAAGTCTAACCTTGTTCGGCTCGTGGGCTGCGTCAAATGGACGAACTCTCCTGGCCCCCCTTGGGGTTGTCCTTGTTCATGATGATACTCCGCAACCACCGCTCCACCGTCTTCTTGGTGACCCCCTCTGGGTGGACCCGAGCGGTGTCCTTGGTGCCCGAGTACATCCACATCAGATGGTCACGGGCCTGGAGACGCGGTATCCGTCAACTCAGAAATTCCTCCAGCAGGTCCATGCCAGTCACACCGTCGCGGACCAGTTGGACCACTCGCTCAACCGACATATCCACTTCTACTTTCTCGGCCCGACTCACGACCAATGAAGGAGGCTGACTGACTCGATCTAAGAAGAAAGCGGGAAGGCCGGTCGACTGACCCGGGGTCGGAATATCCTTGTAGTAGAACCAGGTCAATTGCCACCCTTTGACCGACTCATGAAGAGTCATGGAGGGAAATGTGCTCCTACCCCTAGTCTGTATGCCTAAGCCGCCGCACATCTGGATCACGTGCGTCTTCTCGTCAGTCGGGTTCGCCTTCTTGACAGATTAGGAGCGGCAAGTGAAAATGGGTTTGAACAGACCCTAGTGCGGTCGACATCCCAAGAAATTCTCACACAGAGAGATGAATGCAGCAATATACGTGATAGTGTTGGGAGAAAAGTGGTGAAGTTGGGCGCCGTAGAAGTTCAGAAAACCCCGAAAAAAGGATGCGGAGGCAAGGAGAAACCTCGGTCGACGTGGGTCGCGAGGAGGACTCACTCGCCCTCCTGCGGTTGTGGCTCAGTCTCACCGCCCAGCAGCCTCCATGACTCGTGGGCAATCAGGCCCCCTCCAACCAGCTCCTCCATGTTCTCCTGCCGCATCGAAGATCGGATCCAGTCTCCTTGGATCCAACCAGGCAGCAGCCCAGTGCGCGACGTCGATCTCCGGCTCACCTTCTTACCCCTCCTCGCTGTCGGCGCCTTATTCACGCGCTCCAGGGCCGCCGTTTTGTCCTTACCCATGGTGGTGAGCCGCGCACGGGCAGAACGGCGGTGGACGAGAGGCAGAGATGCGGTGGAGAGGCAGAGGAGGAAGAAGAAACATAGGGTGCATAGTGCCTATGCCTCGGTCCCGACACCCTTTTATGGGCCTACGGTCTAGTGACTGACTTGTGGGCCCGAGCTATTCTGTCAAATCCCGCAATAGTCGCACGCCCGATACATGGTGGAAAAGGTGGCACGAGAATCGAGGCATCCAAGTATATCCGGTCCGATTACTGCGGCTCGCTCCATCTCGCGCGCTTCCCCGAAATTCGAATCCCGCAAAATCTGGGAACTGCACAGCAGTCAATCGCGCTGAAGATCTCGTGTCTCATCAACACTCGAAGGTTACTCGCATATTTCACTCGACGGTTTCTGAATTGATCAAGGCAACTGAAGTAAGGTTGAAGGGCCAGCTTGATTCCCCGGTTCGAAGAGGATGCCTTCGGGGCACCAGAATTGGGTCGGAATCAACTTCAACCCTATTTTCACTCGGAACTCAATCCATTGGGGTGCTACTGATGATACCATGGACCTAGGGTAGGGTCACAGGCCTGACCTAGACGCCCTATCCAAGGTCACTGCCCTGGGATCAAAGACGTTCCAAGGATGACAAAAGATACCGATTGAAATGACCAAGGAGAGCAATTCAGTCGACCATATACCTCAGTCGGATATCTCGATTCCATTCGACAGAATGAAGTCACTCGACCGTGCTAGAAACCACTCAACGCATGGAAGGTCTAAGGTCACACAAGGCTAGCAACGGTCAGGCATTTACTCTGTAGTCTTAATGGCCATTACTGCTCTTTATTTATTACAGGCGTTATCAGTAATGTCATGTCTTTATGTACATTGAACCCTCTGTAACATGGGGCGGCTGGGGTCCTCGCGCACTCTATGTAAGCCAGCCCCTCCCACGGTACAAGGGTTCGCACCCCCTGTAACACACACACACACACACACACACCTATATTCCAGTCGACCGCCCCGGGCACCAAGACATAGGGATATTACCTCCTCCGAGAGGGGCCTGAACTCGTAAAACTCACGTGTACAACCTTGTCGTAGCTTGGACCTTGCCTCTTCCTACGTACCCCCTACTCTTACTGTTAGGCCTAGTACCACGACACTTCCTTCTCTTCATCGGCTGATGCAGCTGGAATATCTTCAGCCGCTTTTGCTTCAGATTCTTGAGAAGACGCTGAAGGGATGGCTTGAGGGAACACTTGACGTGCTACCGAGCTTGGGTTTTGCACATCGTCTTCAGGAATGCTTGACATGGAGACCTGAGGCCTGAGGCCTTTGCGAAGCCTTCGGAACTTGGGCGACACCATTGGTGATGCATTGGTCTACATGTCATCTTCAGGTGTATCTTTTGGAGTCTCCAACACCGGAGTGGTGACAAGAGACGGTGGAGTACGGGGAATAACTTCATGAAGGGGGGTGTTTGGGTGTTGCTCTTCCCAAAATTCATCTTGAGCAATTGGCATCGTGGGACCACCAATGCTAATAAGTTCACTGCTCATGTGAGCAGGTAATGGAACTTGTTGGGGCTCGAGTTGAGGAAGGAATTCATCATCAACAACATTGTCATCATGACCAATGTCTTCAGCTGCGAGAGAGTCAGCAGCTGGAATCTCTTCAGCCCGATGAGCCTCTGTGGAAGCAGGCTTATGCACAACAAGACGATGATCATGGTTGGAGGAGGCTGGTAGGGCAGCTGAGATAGGTTCAACAACTAGAGGTTCTTGGGAGGAGGCGCGAGGCTTATGTGAAGCTTTTAAAGCTTTTGTCTTCTGCTTCTTCTTGGAAGGAGCATCATCAGTAGCATCAAGATGCTTTCTCTTCTTGGCTTTAGCTTCAGCCTGCCTAGTCTTCTTTTGTTCAAAAGCTGCTGACGGAACCTTTGGCTTCAAGCCAGTCATACTGGCAGGGAAGACAATGCTTGGTCTCTCGTGCCTTGGAGCTTAAGTGTCTTCAGCAGCAAGCTTCTTCTTCTTCTTTAGCTTCTTGGCGGCCAACTTGGGGTCAATGCCTGGACGGCCAAGAGCTTTCCTCTTTACGGCTTCATTGTGGGCCTGGACACATTTCTTAGCATAGTGCTTGAGACGTTCCCTTGAGCCTCTTGCAACATCACGGTGCTTCGCAAATTCAGCCTTGAGATGTGCCTTCATAGTCTTGAAGTTTTGAACTTCTTGAGCACTGAGATTTTCCATATGCTTCTTGAATAGAGCCTTTTCATGATCAATCTTGTTCTTCTGATCAATGACCTTTCGAGCAATGGTCAGTTCATGGGCAATGTATCCTTGAAAGGTTACACTGGTATCAATAGGCGGTTGAATATTATCAAGAGATAGTGATGTGTCTTCAAACCACTCATCAATGAAGTTGTTGATGATATCAGCATCAAAGAGAGCCAAACCATTGAAGATTTATGCATGTTGCTTGCTCTTGATCAGCATCTCAAGGGCGTCATCAGCAAGATCTTCATCCTTGGACAGATCTATAATGTCATCATCATTGCACAGAATGTTGCCAGGAGTGAGCCCTTGACCTGATGGCTTCACGAGCTGCTTGGACCTCTGTGAGATGTGATAATGGTCCTCAGACTGCACACTAGATTCAGGAGGTACAGTTTTCAAAGGCTTCACACTTGAAGCTTTTGGAGCAGCAGAAAGTTTAGAACCCTTTGTCTTCTTCTTTGGCTTCACAGGCCCAGGAACATCTTTCAGTTCCACGTCTTCAGCAACATCCTCCACAGTTGCCCTTTGAGTAGTGATGTGGGAGAGCAATCCATCAAGGCCATTGAAGGGGCCAACTCGATTTTCATTGGCTTCACGAGTTCCATCAGAACGAGGCCGAGAAGGACCAGGATTGAAATTGATGCCAAATTCCTTCTTGTTCTGCGTCACAGAGTTCTTGGCAAACTTTTAGTTTTCTTCAAACAACTCATCATCATGACACCATCGAAGACTAGATGGGTCAGCATCTTCAGGCATATTCCTCTCACCATGCAAGGATAGAAATTTTTGGCGATGGCTTCAGACATGTTTTTGGGCTCAAGCTTCTTGTAGACGACATCACCCCATGGAGGGCATATAGCATTCTTGGTTGCATATTCTGGAGTCACGAAGCGGTATAGAAACCATTGTTCTGCCCAATATCTTTGAATCCATTGGATTCAGGATTTCCGTTCTCCATAGGTTTCTTCTGGATCAGACTTGTATATAGTGAACAGATCAGGAGGAAGATCTTTGGCAGTGTTAGTACGTCTCTGTCTGCCACCCTTCTTTGACTGTTTCTCAGAAGCCATTGGATTCAGACTGAAGGGCTTCACAAAACTGCTTGTCTTCCGATGACTGGACAGACAGGAATTGGCTTCAGGAGATTCAATGTGATGTTGTAAGAATTTTGCAAATGAATGCAGACTATGAGAACCAAGGGATTCTCCCACGGACATGTACTCGTGACAGCATTAGAGATGCGGGGGAAGGGGAAGAGGTCATGCATTCTCAGAAGATTTTGAAGATAAAACAGTTTGAAAACATTGACCTCATAGTGCGAAGACATTCACTTATATGGAGTGAGTTGGTTCCAGATTTGTACGAATCCAAGAATAGGTACAAGTGAGGAATCTAACTAGTAACGAGACATAAGTGAATACTAGCAAACATGCCTGTGCGTTGCAACGGGGAAAACAGCCACACACACCCTTACCCATTGAACATGCCTAAACGCCTCACCCTTATCCTAATAACATAACAAATATGACTAATACCTCACTCTCAGACATCAGACCCATATTTCCGCTTGTCCTCTTTGTGGTCCTCGTCTCTAGTGGTTGCGGTACTAGTTGTCACTAACCAATGTTAGACAGGTCCAATAGCTGGATCGTTAAGCCTCCTTCGTGTCCGAGAAGATCAAGAGCGTCAAACACAATTTTTTTTACATCCGGCTAATATAATTGGGAAAGGCACTGCACCTAATATATGTATGTGTTATCATGTAATTTGAGTAGTTTGTATTAGATAGACCGTGAATCCTTAATTAGACTCATGCATTATGACAGGTGTCACTAAGTAGAGCAAGGCTAGTCGTACGTGAAGACGCGAAGGAGAAAAAGGTTCATTCCATATCCCTAGTTTAATAAGTATGCATTTTATTTTCTTAACCATCATAATAATGTTGTTAAAAAGTACAAAATTTTATGATTAAATTTCTTTTACCGGTATTTTATCGGTGCTTCCAATACATATTCCTCCTTTAGTATGTGGTCTTATGAATCCTTCTAGGCCCCCACCATGAAACCTTCCATGTTACATCTAGTTTTTTAAGAACATGTCACGTCTAATTCATTTCTTCCTTTTTATTGCTCTGCCATGTCTCATGTTTTGAATTCTAAACCATCATCATTTGGTCCACCATATATCTTTCCATGTCACGTGTATGTTTGAATTACAACCCATCACCTATTAATAAGCCACCATGTATCTTCCTTCCTTCCATCTGAGGTCTCGTTTTCCTCTTCCTAGCCCTAAAAATAGTTATCATCTTCCTTTTTATTTCTCTCTCTCCTAGTTCTTTCATTATTTTACCAGGTCTCATGTCATTTGACATGTAGTTCTCTCAAGTAAATATCCTTCCTTTATTTTTCGTCACGTCGTTCCTTACCCTTGGCTTATTGATTCCCAAGTCAGCTCCGTGATACCTAAAACTCAAAAAAGTATATCAACTGAAGAGATTATCTATAAGCAACCAAGGTGAGACTATTGAATAGACAAAACAACCTTCACCTAAACACAAAAATCGATCTAGGTCAATCGATTGCGATGAATTTACCTAGACGGGGAAGGAGGTCGCCAGTTTGATTCAAACGGGAACTAATATTTTTGCCTTGCCTGCCTTGGGCCAGCTTTGCTGGCCCAGAACGTAGAATGAGGCCGAACGAGAAACCTGAGACATTCACAAAAATAAACACATTGAGGAATAAAAAAAAGCTAAGCGTTTTTCTTTCACCTGGGAACAAAAGGTGTTTTTTTCACTTGTGTGTGTGGCCCTTGTGCAAGTCGGATGAAAAATCCTATGCGATGGACATACCGAAAATTTAGAGAACCGCACATTGCTTTATTAGTAGGTATAGATTAAAAAGTCTTAGATTGTCACAGCCCTGGAGTTTGCTTGTACCAAGTGACTTTGCATCCATGCATCATGTTCAATTTCAAGAAAATTGAAATGGGGATTGATAAACCCTAGCACAAATGCTTTCCAAATAGGTCCAGTTAAAAAAATGCATTCAATGTTTCCAAAAGTGTTCTTATGAATTGTTTGATATTTTTGGCAAGGCTTTTGCACCAAACCAAAAATAATGAACATTTTTTAGGAATATTTGAGGCATTGAATTTAAATCATTATAGTATTTGAATTTGGAGCTATATTCACAATATATAGAATATATTTCCAAATAACTTTGAATTAATTTATGTGCCCCTTGAAAAGTCCATGGGGAACATAAAAATACGCAGAGGATGTTTTGGCACTTGTTTGAATTTGTTCAAATTCAAAACCGTGGAAAAGAAATAAAAACAAAGAAAAGAAAACAGAAAACAAAAAGAGTTAGAGAGAGGGAGAGTTTTACCTGGCAGCCCACTTACCTAGTGGCCCAGCCGAAACGGCCCAGCTGCAGCCAGCCCACCTCCACCTCGCCAGTCGTCTTCCTCGGCGCGCCAGAAGGACACAGCGCGCGTGGACGTCACGCGCGGGCACGCGCCGCGCCACCTCCTGCTTGCTAGCTCGCTGCTGGAGACAACCCCGAGCGCCACGACACCCCCGGAACCCCCTCGACCTCTCCCCATGCTTCTTCCCCCCTCCTCTGTCTCTCTCCCCTGCTATCCTCGCTCGCATCCGAGGCCGCCGACGAGCACCGCCGTAGCCACCGCGCAAGTCTCGCCTCTCCGCTGCGTCCATTCGCTCAACCGACGTCTGTGTCCCCTCCATGCCGACTGAAACAAGCAGAGGAGCACTAGGCCGTCGCCTTCGAGCTCGTCACTGCCGCATCTGCTCGCCGGACTTCACCGATCGATTCGCCGCCCCCGACGCGTCCCCGAGCCCACTGACCATCCCAACGGACTCGCGGTGAGCCCCCGAGTCGTTTCCCCCTTCTCCCCTAGTCGCGTTCGACCTCTAGGCCATAGCTCCGCCGCGCCGAACCCCGGCCACCGCTGAAGTTGTCGCTGCTGTGGCCACAACCGCCTCCACCCGCTTTTGAGCGCATCATCGCACTTGCTCCTAGGAGCCGAGAGCAACCATCCGTTAGCCGTGTCGTGCAGCCTAGCCCCAAACCCGAGCACATCCGATCGCCGGCCGCCGCCGCGAGCTCGTTTCCGACGAACTCCGGCCGCCCCAGAAACTGCCGCTTGCCGCAACGGATGCGCAGGAATGTGGGCTTCGCGTAGATAGTCTCCGCGGTCATTTTGGTCGCCGGAGGGCGATTTCCGAGCACAACCGCCGTCTCGGTCTCACCGGCGGTGAGTCACCGGCGGGTTTGACCTCAGTTGTAGACCAGATTTGACCCCTATGGGTCAATGACAGGTGGGGCCAGTGTCACATCCCCAGCTTCACCTTGCATTTGGATAGCACCTGTCTGTTGCATCATGTTTATTTTCAAAGGAAACCTGAAATGGGGATGCTCAAACCCTAGCACTAAATGAATTTAACTAGGGTCAAATTAAAATATTTCCAATGAACCCAAAATGCCCCTTGGAAAAGTTCATCATTTTTGAATTGATAAAAAACCTCTGCCAAAAATGTTGCACATATTTCTAGGACCATTCTGGATTTTTGAATTAAATCATATCTTACTTGCATTTGGGCATTTAAATTTTATATATTATTTTAAATGCTCAAATAATCATAAACTAAAATGTTTACTGTTGGGTTTATTCTAAACAGTAGCCATGATTGGTTTCATGATTTTTGAGTGCGCCTAAGTATTTTTAATAAAGCCAAGAACAAAATAACAAAATAGAATAACAGGAACAAAATAGAAAACAGAAACAAAATTAATAAAAGGAAAGGCTTACCTGTCCAGCCTGGCCGACCCGGTACTGTGCGGCCCAGCCCAACTGGCCGATGCCAGTCATCCCCCTCCTCTCGCCAGAGGGACGGAGGGCGCGTGCCCGTGGCACGCCGGCCACCTCCTGCTTCCACCGCGACGCCTCCGAGCTTCTGGTCGTGCCACGAAGATGTCCACGGCCCCCCCGTCCACCTCACCTCCCCGCACTCTTTTTCCCCTCGCTCCCCAGCTTCTCCTCGCCATGGCCGAAACCACCGCAGCCGCGCCGGCGAGCACCACTGCGGCCACAGCTACCCCCTCGCCTCTCTGTTGTGTCCAGAAGAACCGCCTCGACGCCCTCTTCCTCCTCGCCGAGCCGCCCGATGCCGGAAGCCCCGTAGCGTCTCCCCCGACCTCGTCTTGTAGCTCCGGCCGCCGGAGATCGTCGTCATCGATTCGCGCCGTCCAGAGCCTCCCCGTCCACGTCGTTGGCTCCGCTGGAATCTCTGTGAGCTCCTCTCCGTCTTCCCCTTGACCCCGTGGTTCATCTCTCGCCATAGACACCGTCCCCTTGAGCTCCGAAGCTCGCCGGAGCTGTGCTTCCTCGCCGCCGTGGCCACAGCTGCTGCCGCTCTCGTCCGAGCCCATAAACACACTCCGCGCACCCCCAGGAGCACGCCGCACCCACCATCTCACCTCCCCGTGCCCCGCAGCGCCTAACTCGATGGAGCCCGAACTCCGGCGCCGCCGCGAGCTCGTTTCCGACGAGCTCCGGCCACCCCAGCCCCTCCCGATGGCACAAATGGATGCGGGCGAGTCCCAGCTCCACGTAGATGCCCTCCGCCAGCCATTTGGTCGCCGGAGGAGAATTTCCGAGCCCCTCCGTCGTGCTTGTCGCCGCCGGCGGCTAACCGCCGGTCGGTTTGACCTGTTTGACCACCAACGGCCGCCCCTCGGGTCAATGACAAGTGGGGCCGCCCTGTTAATTAACCTAGTTTAGTATTAATTATTAGGTTAGTTAGTTAGTCACTGACGTGTGGGCCCCGCCCTGTCTAAGTTTAGTTTAGAATTTAATTAGTGCTAATTAACCCTGTTAATTAGCAGAGTCACTGACGTGTGGACCCCACACGTCAGGTTTGACCTGGACCCGCCTGTTGACTTGCTGACGTCATGATGACGCAATGCTGACGCAGTAACTGTTTTCTGCAATTTAAAATAAATCAGAAATGATTTATTTATTTCAGAAAATAGCCAAAACTTCTAAAAATTATATAAAATCAACCGTTGCTCAGATGAAAATAATTTATATATGAAAATTGATCAGAAAAATTCAAGGAATCTGTTTATGGCATTTTCATGCATGTTTGAATAACTTACAGCCACTGTTTAGGACAATTTGAATAAATGGCATTTGAATAATCACATGTGGAGTTTGAATTTGAACCTTTGGTTCAAACCAACTTCATTTAATTGTGTTGCTAGTTGAATTAGCTCAATCCACAGCATATTGCCATGTGATGATCATGCATCATATTGTTGCATTGCATTGATTGTGTTCTTTCTTTGTTTGTCGGTTTTGTCCCCTCTCAGTAGACGACGTTCCCACGATGAGTTCGATGACACCGATGAAGACTCGTTGATATCTTCAGAAGTGCCAGGCAAGCAAACCCCATTGAGAATTCCGATACAATTCCACTCTCTCGCTCTTGCTCTCTTTTACTACATTAGGACAACAACGCTTCAACTGTTCCTGCTGCGGTAGCTGAACCCCTTTTCCACTGCATGACCTGTCATTGCCACAGTAAATAGTTGAAACCCACTAGTATGAGTAGGAGTTGTTTGAGCCATGTTGTGCCTACTCATTCATGCTTTCTGGTTATGCCTGCTATTGCTTAGAGTTGTGTCAGGTCTGATTCATCGGGGATGAATTGGAATGTGGTGAACATGTCCTACTGTTGAGAGCTAAGTGTGTGAACACAATTTGGTAAAGGTAGCGATGAGAGGCCATGTAGGAGTACATGGTGGGTTGTCTCATTGCAGCCGTCCTCAGGAACTGAGTTCTGTGTTGGTTAGTCCATGAAACAGCTACTACCACACATTGGGATCCTTAATTGACTCTCTTGACTTATTAATCAACATGATCTCTGTCCAGGAGCTGCAACTAGTTTCTGGTGTTT
This sequence comes from Secale cereale, assembly GCA_902687465.1. Classification (NCBI taxonomy): domain Eukaryota; kingdom Viridiplantae; phylum Streptophyta; class Magnoliopsida; order Poales; family Poaceae; genus Secale; species Secale cereale. The sequence continues at coordinate 360,469,269 of LR738713.1, forward strand.
GTAGTTTACTGGAGGTCGTGCGCAGCGCTGACCCTCGGGGTGGGCTGTGACGCGGCAGGTACGTGGCACGGTGTACCGATTGCCCGTTTGGTGATGCGGGAACCCTGTACACATCGTTTGGGGCCGTGAGCGACACCCCGGCCGGATCTCCCCACGGATGGAACCCAAATAGGCGATAAACCTGGATGAGAGACTAGTGTGGTTAGTCAGGTCGTGGCCGACACCCTCGCTGGGCCTCTGCTTGAAGGTTGCCGAGTACATGTCGTGTAAACAGCGGTAAGTGGTGAGAGCGTGTGTGAAGAAGTACACCCCTGCAGGGTTATATATAATCTATTCGAATAGCCGTGTCCGCGGAAATGGACTTCTGGGTTGCCTATTACAGTTCATAGAAAATTGAAAGTGGATACTCTAAAACAGGCCAGATAAGCGTGAGTGCTATGGATGGCCTTCTCGTAGGGAGACGGGAGCGGATCCATAGTGGTGTATTGATTGGTGAATATGTGGACTCGTGTGCGCCACCTCAAAAGAGTTACTTGCAGTCGTAGTTTAGAATAGCCACCGAGTCAAGCTGGCTTGCTGCAGTCAAACTCCACCACCCCCTTTGTTGATACTGATGCATATGTAGCTAGTTCCGATGTAAGTCTTGCTGAGTACCTCTCTACTCACGTTTGCTTAATTTATGTTTTTGCAGAGAGACTTCAGTCTCGCTAGTGGTTCCGCGTGGACTTCGACGTTTAGCTTATTACCTCAGCTACGATCTTGTACCCTTGGGAGGGTCTTGTAGATAGTCAGGCTTTTTCAGCCTTCTTCATTTGTATTTGTCTGTACTCAGACATGTTATGCTTCCGTTGCCTGTATGCTCTGTATGTTGGGTCATGTGACCTCTGATTGTAATAAATGCTATGATGGCTCTTCTGGGCCTTTATCTATATGAGTTGTTGAGTTATGTTGTGATGCCTTGTTGTACAGCACATACTTGCATGTTATGCGTACGTGTAATGTGTATTGGTATGTGTGGGATCCGACACCTAGTTGTTTACCTTTGGTAGCCTGTCTTACAGGGAAATATCTCCTAGTGCTTCCACTAAGCCTTAGTAGCTTGCTACTGCTCCGGAACACTTAGGCTGGCCGGCATGTGTCCTTCTTCGTTCCTGTGTCTGTCCCTTAGGGGAAATGTCACGCGTTGTTCCTTTAAGTCCTTGTAGCTTGCTACGACTTGGGTTCATACGTTGATGACCGACACGTTCGTTGCTGGGTCATGTATGCATGTCTCTGTAATTTAGTGCCACTTTTGGTTTATAACTAGTCATGTCGGCCCGGGTTCTCTGTCATATGGATGCTAGCGACAATATCATATACGTGTGCCAAAATGCGCGAACGGTCCCGGGCCAGGTAAGGTGGCACCCGTGGGGATACCGTGCGTGAGGCCGCAAAGTGATATGGTGTGTTACAGGCTAGACCTGTGTGACTTAGGATCGGGGTCCTGACAGCTTTGGTATCAGAGCCTGACTGCATGTAGGATTAGTAAGCCAAACTGGTCGAAGTCGTGTCTAGAAATTCTTTAGTTATGTAAGGGAATTGATTGTGGAAGGGAACGTAAGGCTCTTTTTACTCCTTTACCCCATGACCTTCTGATCTGAGTCATCTTCTCTTTTTCTACGGGGATTAAGAACTAGGATTCTCATTCTACTTGTCAGGATCATGTTATTGTGGATTCAACCCTCAGTTCAGTTTCTACTACTTCTATTTGTTCAACTGTTGGTCTCAGAACCTTGACATTATGATGTTAAGTAGATATGCTACCGTTTTTCTTGGATCTCAAAAGTATTTTCGAGCATTTGCAGCCGTTATGCTGTCCGAGTCATCCCAGGTTTCTAAATAGTCTGATGCATTTGCAAACCTTTCCTCCCTGTTTCCGATGTCCTTTTAGGCCAGATTAATCACACTAGTCAGTGTGTTGAGGTACTCTTTTACCTCAACATATATGTTGGAATTATTATTATGACCCTAGCTGTCTTAGAAGATCACCCAATAAACTAGCAATGCTTTATATTCATAGTGTGATGATTCTGGCCATTATTCTCAAAAGCATCCCGTGATGCCATTTAGTTAGTAGGCATTATATCTCTGGGTTCTTGAACCCAAGATTCACTCTACTTACTTCATGTTGATAGTATTGCTCGTCCCTTTAGGATATTAGTAACCTTGTGATAGTTCTCGAGGTCCGTGGTATATCATTCGTCCAAATACCATGAACCATCATGGCAGAAGTTCTTATGAACCAAAAGATCACAACCAGAGTGCTCCTGAGTAGTACTCCATTCATATCGTGACTCTGCCAATTCTACTTTCTGCATGGGTTATCCGGAAGAAATATGTTGAACTCGTTCGACATGTTAATCTATGCATCCACAACTCAAAAGTTATATGTTCCTTGAGTTGTCTCCTTTTAGTTGTATCACGACCCCCGTTTATCAGTTGATAGTCAGGAGTAGTTGTGCACTCGTGTTTATCGATGCCTTTTACTCTTGTGGTCCGTCAAGCCATTCTATTCCGGAATGACTAGGAGAAACAAACTCCAGTACCTTATCCATATCCAGGATTTGGTCAAAGAAGTTGTACTTCGCAGAGGAAGAATGCTAATGCAGTTTCTAAACTGTTCTATCCTGGAGTATTACCATCTTTATGTCAAGAATGTCATGAGAATTGCACAACCTTCTATGAACTCTTGATAAGGTGATACTTCTCGCCATCATCGTTTATTTCTCGGTCTCCGTGTTATGGTAACCGGAATACCGACAAGTGAATTGTGATGTGTGAAATCAATACTCCTAGCAACCCTGTTGCTTGGTAGTTAAAGGACAACAATTTCATTCTTAGTGTGTTGGTTACTAATCACCATTCTAAGATTGACCGTGCTACCTAGTCCATTTTTCTGGTGCACTCGTGGATCAATGAGTTAGGATTGCATAAATCCCTCATCCTTTTGATCATATCGTCTTGTCCTGAAAAGCAAGATTGTTCTCGAGCTTAGTAACATATCGGTGGTTCGTGATTTTCCGAATATCTTCTCGGAAGTATAACCAGGTTGTTCCCTGACCGCTATGTTGAATTCGTGATCAAGTTGGTTTTCTTGTAAACCACCACTTCTCCAAGAATATGTATTGGATACCCTAAACTAGTTGGTTAAGCTAAACAACAACTTGGAGAGTTGGAAGATAAAAGCTTGCCAGCTTACTTCATCTCAATGGGTATATTTGCATGTGTTGAAGATAGATGATATCTTCATCAATTGGTCCCTGTGATCGGTTGTTGGATCTATTGTCTTGCCAAAACTTTGGTTGAGTGTGGGCTATCTTCAAATCAAATCAGAACCAACGATGTTCTTAATGTTGTCTTACTCGTGGGTGTTCCCCTAGCATACCTCATTATATCTCTTGGTCTGACCAATGCTACCACCTTGTTCATATAAATTGTGGAATTCCATTTCCATGGATATCTCGATGACCCGTTGTTGAGACCATCAACACCACTTGTCTTGACCATGATTCATGTTTGAACATTTAAGTTAGTATTGGGAATTTTTCAAGCATGGCCTTCGTGTTCCGTTCGCGAAGTATATATTTGGATGAAAGAAGTGACTTCCTCCAATTCATGTGCATTTGGTGCAAGTTGCTGCCGTGAGTTCGAGAAAGTTTGTTTTGCTTCCTGTGGAATCATCCCAAGTCAGTCATGCATAAGTGCGAAGTATTCTGTGGTTTGGAGACTTGCAACCTTCACTCTATATGTATCCCTAGCACACCAAGCCACTGATTGATTTGTTTAAGGAGAAGGAGTTCCTTCTTAAGAGCTAACCCGGGCTTAATCAAGGACTTCGTTATCCGCAATGATGGTTCCCCAACCCGAACTTGGTAGTGTTTCATTGTAAGACTACTACGTGGTCATGTTTGTCTTGGACAACGTGTTCACATGTATGTAGCAGAACCAACTCATGTTTTGGAGCTTGCTATCGTAGTTCACTCCCCGAGAATTTCGCAATGCCATCTCGTTGATTTGTGTTGTAAACTTTCATTTTTCCTTCTAGACTCGATGAGTCTGGAATATCCTGACACCAACCAGAACTGAATCTCAGGCAGATATGATGGTTGGTGCCTTTCCCAAGAACTATAATATTGGTCTCTCAATAACCGGTAAAGTGGATGTCGTGGCCAACACACCCAGCCGGAAGACCTATTGTTGTAGAATCTTGATTGAAGAAGTTGGCCACCTCCCCATAGGGATTTTGTAGGATTTACTTCCTAATTGTTCCTTATGGACTTTTTGTGCTCCCGAAGTCCGACCTTTACTTGATGGCCATGTTGATGCTTTTAAGCATTGACCGTGGTACCTAGTACATCAAGGAGAACATTAGAAGCGGAGTGCTAAATGTCTCTCGGTTGATCATCCAGATTTTTGCTTCCTTGGCTCCACTAAGGTAAAATCTGAGACGGTGTTATCTTCCTTTGCATCTGCATCGTCCACCACTATTCATCATGGTAGTATGTTGTGTTGACAGGATCCTTAACACGGATATTGGTAAAACCTTGATGAATATGGGAATGCTCAAGTTCTTGAGAGCACGCACAAGCACTAGGTGTTATCCTCGACACTAACCGGGATTGCTCCCAGTGTTCTTGATTATATTATACACTCTCAAAGAGTAGATTTACTCTTTACTGTTGGGTTTCTTTCCAGTTACCAGAATCATTCCCAGCATTTGCATTTTGTTCCCAGCTTGCACCGCCAATGTGCCATTTTACCATGGAGCCCATCCATTTCCGGTGATAAGCAAAATCAACCTTGGCATTGTCTTTTACAAGGCAGTCCACATCATCCATTCTAGATGTAGAAGGTCATTCTTTCGAACTCCGTCAAACGATCGATTGTGTTAGCCTTAGGCTAGTATAGGGAATTTCAATGATCTCTATATCAAAAGTAATTCTTTTTGCCACTTAAGGGAATAACTCTACGAGTCATCTTCTTAAAAGGTGCCCCGTCTAGTGACATCGATCACCATCTTCTTAGGTGTGGAAATTTGCCTGCCAAGTGAACTTTCATCAGTTATTTCACTCCATCCCCCTGGAGGTGTACTCCGTGTCTCAGCTCAAGAGATGTTTCAACGTCTCATTCCATGAGTTGATCTGAGTTGCTCGATCTTTGGCAAGATAGATCACTGTAGAGTTTCTTCTGTTATCACTATGTTGGACAAAGATCTGGTAATCAAGGATGTCAGGATCAACATGATGCAATGAATCAGCAACTTTGAGGAGGACAGTTGAATCAAGAAGATTGTGTTAGTTAGTGTTCCCTCTGATTTCTTATCTCACGTCCTGAATCTCGGGACGAGATTCTTGTTTAGTGGGGGTGAGTTGTCACATCCCCAGCTTCACCTTGCATTTGGATAGCACATGTCTGTTGCATCATGTTTATTTTCAAAGGAAACCTGAAATGGGGATGCTCAAACCCTAGCACTAAATGAATTTAACTAGGGTCAAATTAAAATCTTTCCAATGAACCCAAAATGCCCCTTGGAAAAGTTCATCATTTTTGGATTGATTAAAAACCTCTGCCAAAAATGTTGCACATATTTCTAGGACCGTTCTGGATTTTTGAATTAAATCATATCTTACTTGCATTTGGGCATTTAAATTTTATATATTATTTTAAGTGCTCAAATAATCATAAACTAAAATGTTTACTGTTGGGTTTATTCTAAACAGTAGCCATGCTTGGTTTCATGATTTTTGAGTTTGCCTAAGTATTTTTAATAAAGCCCAGAATAAAATAACAAAATAGAATAACAGAAACAAAATAGAAAACAGAAACAGAATTAATAGAAGGAAAGGCTTACCTGTCCAGCCTGGCCGGCCCCGTACTGTGCGGCCCAGCCCAACTGGCCGATGCCAGTCATCCCCCTCCTCTCGCCAGAGGGACGGAGGGCGCGTGCCCGCGGCACGCCGGCCACCTCCTGCTTCCACCGCGACACCTCCGAGCTTCTGGTCGTGCCACGAAGACGTCCACGCCCCCCCGTCCACCTCACCTCCCCGCACTCTTTTTCCCCTCGCTCCCCAGCTTCTCCTCGCCATGGCCGAAACCACCGCAGCCGCGCCGACGAGCACCACCGCGGCCACAGCTACCCCCTCGCCTCTCTGTTGTGTCCAGAAGAACCGCCTCGACGCCCTCTTCCTCCTCGCCGAGCCGCCCGATGCCGGAAGCCCCGTAGCGTCTCCCCCGACCTCCTCTTGTAGCTCCGGCCGCCGGAGATCGTTGTCATCGATTCGCGCCGTCCAGAGCCTCCCCGTCCACGTCGTTGGCTCCGCTGGAATCTCTGTGAGCTCCTCTCCGTCTTCCCCTTGACCCCGTGGTCCATCTCTCGCCGTAGACGCCGTCCCCTTGAGCTTCGAAGCTCGCCGGAGCTGTGCTTCCTCGCTGCCGTGGCCACAGCTGCTGCCGCTCTCGTCCGAGCCCATAAACACACTCAGCGCACCCCCAGGAGCACGCCGCACCCACCAGCTCACCTCCCCGTGCCCCGCAGCACCTAACTCGACGGAGCCCGAACTCCGGCGCCGCCGCGAGCTCGTTTCCGACGAGCTCCGGCCACCCCAGCCCCTCCCGATGGCACAAATGGATGAGGGCGAGTCCCAGCTCCACGTAGATGCCCTCCGCCGGCCATTTGGTCGCCGAAGGAGAATTTCCGAGCCCCTCCGTCGTGCTTGTCGCCGCCGGCGGCTAACCGCCGGTCGGTTTGACCTGTTTGACCACCAACGGCCGCCCCTCGGGTCAATGACAAGTGGGGCCGCCCTGTTAATTAACCTAGTTTAGTATTAATTATTAGGTTAGTTAGTTAGTCACTAACGTGTGGGCCCCACCCTGTCTAAGTTTAGTTTAGAATTTAATTAGTGCTAATTAACCCTGTTAATTAGCAGAGTCACTGACGTGTGGACCCCACACGTCAGGTTTGACCTGGACCCGCCTGTTGACTTGCTGACGTCATGATGACGCAATGCTGACGCAGTAACTGTTTTCTGCAATTTAAAATAAATCAGAAATGATTTATTTATTTCAGAAAATAGCCAAAACTTCTAAAAATCATATAAAATCAACCGTAGCTCAGATGAAAATAATTTATATATGAAAATTGATCAGAAAAATTCAAGGAATCTGTTTATTGCATTCTCATGCATGTTTGAATAACTTACAGCCACTGTTTAGGACAATTTGAATAAATGGCATTTGAATAATCACATATGGAGTTTGAATTTGAACCTTTGGTTCAAACCAACTTCATTTAATTGTGTTGCTAGTTGCATTAGCTCAATCCACAGCATATTGCCATGTCATGATCATGCATCATATTGTTGCATTGCATTGATTGTGTTCTTTCTCTGTTTGTCGGTTTTGTCCCCTCTCAGTAGACGACGTTCCGACGATGAGTTCGATGACACCGATGAAGACTCATTGATATCTTCAGAAGTGCCAGGCAAGCAAACCCCATTGAGCATTCCGATACAATCCCACTCTCTCGCTCTTGCTCTCTTTTACTGCATTAGGACAACAACGCTTCAACTGTTCCTGCTGCGGTAGCTGAACCCCTTTTCCACTGCATGACCTGTCATTGCCACAGTAAATAGTTGAAACCCACTAGTATGAGTAGGAGTTGTTTGAGCCATGTTGTGCCTACTCATTCATGCTTTCTGGTTATGCCTGCTATTGCTTAGAGTTGTGTCAGGTCTGATTCATCGGGGATGAATTGGAATGTGGTGAACATGTCCTACTGTTGAGAGCTAAGTGTGTGAACACGATTTGGTAAAGGTAGCGATGAGAGGCCATGTAGGAGTACATGGTGGGTTGTCTCATTGCAGCCGTCCTCAGGAACTGAGTTCTGTGTTGGTTGGTCCATGAAACAGCTACTACCACACATTGGGATCCTTAATTGACTCTCTCGACTTATTAATCAACATGATCTCTGTCTAGGAGTTGCAACTAGTTTATGGTGTTTGTAGTTTACTGGAGGTCGTGCGCAGCGCTGACCCTCGGGGTGGGCTGTGGCGCGGCAGTTACGTGGCACGGTGTACCGATTGCCCGTTTGGTGATGCGGGAACCCTGTACACATCGTTTGGGGCCGTGAGCGACACCCCGGCCGGATCTCCCCACGGATGGAACCCAAATAGGCGATAAACCTGGAGGAGAGAATTGTGTGGTTAGTCAGGTCGTGGCCGACACCCTCGCTGGGCCTCCGCTTGAAGGTTGCCGAGTACATGTCGTGTAAACGGCGGTAAGTGGTGAGAGCGTGTGTGAAGAAGTACACCCCTGCAGGGTTATATATAATTTATTCGAATAGCCGTGTCCACGGAAATGGACTTCTGGGTTGCCTATTACAGTTCATAGACAAGTGAAAGTGGATACTCTAAAACACGCCAGATAAGTGTGAGTGCTATGGATGGCCTTCTCGTAGGGAGACGGGAGCGGATCCATAGTGGTGTATTGATTGGTGAATATGTGGACTCGTGTGCGCCACCTCAAAAGAGTTACTTGCAGTCGTAGTTTAGAATAGCCACCGAGTCAAGCTGGCTTGCTGCAGTCAAACTCCACCACCCCCTTTGTTGATACTGATGCATATGTAGCTAGTTCTGATGTAAGTCTTGCTGAGTACCTTTGTACTCACGTTTGCTTAATTTATATTTTTGCAGAGAGACTTCAGTCTCGCTAGTGGTTCCGCGTGGACTTCGACGTTTAGCGTATTACCTCAGCTACGATCTTGTACCCTTGGGAGGGTCTTGTAGATAGTCAGGCTTTTTCAGCCTTCATCATTTGTAGTTGTCTGTACTCAGACATGTTATGCTTCCGTTGCCTGTATGCTCTGTATGTTGGGTCATGTGACCTCTGATTGTAATAAATGCTATGATGGCTCTTCTGGGCCTTTATCTATATGAGTTGTTGAGTTATGTTGTGATGCCTTGTTGTACCGCACATACTTGCATGTTATGCGTACGTGTAATGTGTATTGCTATGTGTGGGATCCGACTCCTAGTTGTTTACCTTTGGTAGCCTGTCTTACAGGGAAATGTCTCCTAGTGCTTCCACTGAGCCTTGGTAGCTTGCTACTGCTCCGGAACACTTAGGCTGGCCGGCATGTTTCCTTCTTCGTTCCTGTGTCTGTCCCTTAGGGGAAATGTCATGCGTTGTTCCTTTAAGACCTTGTAGCTTGCTACGACTTGGGTTCATACGTTGATGACCGACACGTTCGTTGCTGGGTCATGTATGCCTGTCTCTATAATTTAGTGCCACTTTTGGTTTATAACTGGTCATGTCGGCCCGGGTTCTCTGTCATATGGATGCTAGCGACACTATCATATACGTGTGCCAAAATGCGCAAACGGTCCCGGGCCAGGTAAGGTGGCACCCGTGGGGATACCGTGCGTGAGGCCGCAAAGTGATATGGTGTGTTACAGGCTAGACCTGTGTGACTTAGGATCGGGGTCCTGACAGCCAGCCCCTGTTAAATTAGTTTAGTTTAGAACTAAACTTAATTAGGCCCTGAGAGACTGACATGTGGGCCACCCCCCTGACACTTTAGTTAGGATTAATTAGCACTAATTAATAGGGTTAGCTAGTTGTGTCACTGACCAATGGGTCCCACTGGTCAGGTTTGACTTGGTCCAGCCCGCTGACCTGCTGACGTCAACATGAAGTCATGCTGATGCAGTAAGTATTTTCTGGAATTAAAATAAATCAGAAAATGATTTATGAATTTCAGAAAATATCCCAAACTTCAAAAAATCACAGAAAATAATCTATAACTCCAATGAAAATAATTTATATATGAAAAATGATCAGAAAAATTCAAGGAATCTGTTTATGGCATTTTCATGCATGTTTGAACAAGTCAAACCTGCTATTCAGGTCAAATCAAATGAATGGCATTTAAATAACCACATATGGAGTTTTAATTTGAACCTTTGGTTCAAATCAACTTCATTTAATATGGTTGCTAGTTGCGTTAGCACAATAAACATCATATTACCATGTCATGATCATGCATCATATTGTCACATTGCATTGATTGTGCTCTCTCTTATTTGCCGGTGTTTGTCCCCTTTCAGTAGACGTGGTTCCGAAGATGAGATCGATGACACAAATGAAGAACTATTACTATCTTCAGAAGTGCCAGGCAAGCAACCCCCCATTGAGCATTCCGATACTATCCCACTCTCTCGCTCCTGCTCTCCTTTACTGCATTAGGACAACAACGATTGAACTGCTATTTGCTACGGTAGCTGAACCCCTTTCCTCTGCATGACCTGTCATTGCCACAGTAAATAGTTGAAACCCACTAGCATGAGTAGGAGTTGTTTGAGCCCTGTTGTGCCTACTCATTCATGCTTTCTGGTTATGCCTGCTATTGCTTAGAGTTGTGTGAGGTCTGGTTCATCGGGGATGAATTGGAATGTGGTGAACATGTCCTACAGTGTGTGAGCTAAGTGTGTGAACACGTTTTGGTAAAGGTAGCGGTGAGAGGCCATGTAGGAGTACATGGTGGGTTGTCTCACTGGAACCGTCCTTAAGAGCTGAGTTCTATGTAAGTTGTCCAATGACTAGCTACTACCACGCATTGGAATGTTTAGGTGCCCCTCTTGACTTATTAATCAACTCGATCTCTGTCCAGGAGTTGCAACTAGTTTATGGTGTTTGTAGGTAGTGTTAGTAGTCTACCAAGTGGCACCCGATACAGGTGGGCTTGGGACAAACTAGGCACCGTGGCACGATGTACCAAGCGTAGATCCATCCGTCGAGGTGGGCTTGGGAACCCTGCGCACATCATTTGAGGCCGTGAGCGACACCCCGGCCGGATCTCCTTACGGATGGAACCTGAATAGGCGATGAACCTGGACTAGAGACTTGTGTGGTTAGTCAGGTCGTGGCCGACACCCTTGCCAGGCTTCCGCTTAAAGGTTGCCGAGATACACGACGTGTACATGGCGGTAAGTGGCGAGAGCGTGTGTGAAGAAGTACACCCCTGCAGGGTTAACATGATCTATTCGAATAGCCAGGTCCGCGGTTATGGACTTCTTGGATGTTTACGTGGTACATAGACAATTGAAAGTGGATACTCTAAAATACTCAAGACAAGTGTGAATGCTATGGATGGCCTTCTCGTAGGGAGACGGGAGCGGATCCATAGTGGTGTATTGATTTGGTGAATATGTGGACTCGTGTGCGCCACCTCAAAAGAGTTACTTGCAGTCGTAGTTCAGGATAGCCACTGAGTCAAAGCTGGCTTGCTGTAGTCAAACTCCACCACCCTTTGTTGATACTGATGCATATGTAGCTAGTTCTGATGTAAGTCTTGCTGAGTACCTTTGTACTCACGTTTGCTTAATTTATGTTTTTGAAGAGAGACTTCATTCTCACTAGTGGTTCCGCGTGGACTTCGACGTTTAGCTTGTTACCTCAGCTACGATCTTGTGCCCTTGGGAGGGTCTTGTAGATAGTCAGGCTTCTCAGCCTTTTTCATTTGTAGTTGTCTGTACTCAGACATGTTATGCTTCTGTTGCCTGTATGCTCTGTATGTTGGGTCATGTGACCCCTGTTTGTAATAAATGCTATGATGGCTCTTCTGGGCCTTATCTATATGAGTTGTTGAGTTATGTTGTGATGCCATGTTCTACAGCACATACTTGCATGTTATGCGTACGTGTAATGTGTATTGCTATGTGTGGGATCCGACACCTAGTTGTTTACCCTTGGTAGCCCATCTTACAGGGAAATGTCTCCTAGTGCTTCCACTGAGCCTTGGTAGCTTGCTACTGCTCCGGAACACTTAGGCTGGCCGGCATGTGTCCTTCTTCGTTCCTGTGTCAGTCCCTTAGGGGAAATGTCACGCGTTGTTCCTTTAAGTCCTTGTAGCTTGCTACGACTTGGGTTCATACGTTGATGACCGACACGTTCGTTGCTGGGTCATGAATGCCTGTCTCTGTAATTTAGCACCACTTTTGGTTTATAACTAGTCATGTCGGCCCGGGTTCTCTGTCATATGGATGCTAGCGACACTATCATATACGTGTGCCAAAATGCGCAAACGGTCCCGGGCCAGGTAAGGTGGCACCCGTGGGGATACCGTGCGTGAGGCCGCAAAGTGATATGATGTGTTACATGCTAGACCTGTGTGACTTAGGATCGGGGTCCCGACATAGATACAATACTTCCTAGTTTTCAAATTCAAATTAAAAAAAATCTTTTTAGAAAATGTTCTCAAATTCGGGAAAAACGCTGTAGTACCTCCTAGTTTTCAAAAAATGTTTAGGTAAAAAAATATTTTTCGAGTTTAAATTTTTTTGTTTAGAAATTTGCTAAGATACTCGCATTCTAAAATATATCTACTTTTTCCAAAAAAATGTTTTCCTGTTGCTCTTAGTATCTGGCGCGGCTATCTGCTAATTTAGGACGTGGTGCTGCAAGTTAAACAAAGAGTTATGCTTAGTCCAGTGGCTTGCATCCTGACTTGTCAAGCTCGAGCGCCTGGGTTTGAGTCCTCATGGCCCTTGATTATTTTGTCTTGGACTTTTTTTACTGGGGCGAGCTGTTGGTACAGCAACCCCTAGTGGGTTGGCCCATCGTAGCTCATGTTTGTGCGTCATGCGTGACTAACGAAAAACGACTGTCCGATGTACGAAAACTACCTGGGTTCCACCGTAAACCAATTTTTTTTGGAGAAATAGTCCTCCCTTTAATATTAGGTAGAGATACTTGCATGATATGAGAGGAGGATATAGAAAGGAACAACTTTCAGAAGGACAGAAACCACTTGTGGTCAATTTACATGGTTTCAATGGATCAGAATGACGGTAAAAAGAGAGATTTATTTACCGCATAGATGAACTGCTAGACCGGATGAGATGGATGCCGAGCAGATTGATCTTCCGTGCCCTAACTTGGCGGCGGAAGACACCTATGGTGGTGGCAGAGGAGACGAGGTCCGCGACCGGCGGGAAGATGGCGTCGAAGAAGTCGTGGCAGCTAAGCGCTTCGTCTCCGGCGTCGACTGGAGCTAGCAGAGGTGGTAGGGTTTGAGCGAGATGGCGTGAGGTGGGAGAAGAGATTATGACTACGTGGGTGGAGTATTTATAAGGAGAGAGGGCGGCGCAGCGCAATTATGCAGGTGCCCCTGGAGGTCCACATCTGAAGGACATGTGGCGAGCATGCAACTTATGGAGAGTTGAGCCATGACCCCACGCACACCCGGTTTGTCGGATGGTCGCTCTGGCTTCTCCAGTTTTCAGGCAAAAGGATAAGTGTGACGCCCCCGATTTGTCCGTACACTAATCATGCACGCAAATGTGTACGACCAAGATCAGGGACTCACTGGAAGATATCACAACACAACTCTAGACACAAATTAAAATAATACAAGCTTTATATTATAAGCCAGGGGCCTCGAGGGCTCGAATACATAAGCTCGAAAACACAAGAGTCAGCGGAAGCAACAATATCTGAGTACAGACATAAGTTAAACAAGTTTTCCTTAAGAAGGCTAGCACAAAAGTAACAACGATCGAAAAGGCAAGGCCTCCTGCCTGGGACCTCCTAACTACTCCTCGAAGCCGAACTCCACGTAGAAACATCATCGGGATCCTCTGACTCATGGACTCCACCACCTGGTTGCATCATCCGAGAAGAAAGGAAGAAAGGGGAGAAAGGGGAGCAAAGCAACCGTGAGTACTCATCCAAATTACTCGGAAGCAAGGATCTACACTACATATGCAATGATATATGTGTAAAGGGATAATATATGTGGGTTAAACTGCAGAATGCCAGAATAAGAGGGGGGATAGCTAATCCAATCGAAGACCACGCTTCTCGTAACCTCCATCTTGCAGAAGTAGAATAGAATAGATGGTAAGTTCACCAAGTAACAACGTATAGCATAATCCTACCCGGTGATCCTCCCCTCGTCGCCCTGTGAGAAAGCGATCACCGGGTTGTATCTGGCACTTGTAAGGGTGTGTTTTATTAAGTATCCGGTTCTAGTTATCATGAGGTCGGAATACAACTCCGGGTCGTCCTTTTACCGAGGGACACGGCTATTCGAATAGATTAACTTCCCTGCAGGGGTGCACCACATAACCCAGCACGCTTGATCCCATTTGGCCGGACACACTTTCCAGGGTCATGCCCGGCCTCGGAAGATCAACACGTCGTAGCCCTACCTAAGCACAACAGAGAGGTCAGCACGCGCGGTCTAAACCCTAAGCGCACGGGGGTCTGGGCCCATCGCCCAATGCACACTTGCACGTTGCGAGGGCGGCCGGTAAGCAGACCTAGCCTCTCCTAATACCAGAGTAGGCTCTCCAGTCCAATCCGGCGCGCGCCGCTAAGTCGCTGACGTCAAGAAGGCTTCGGCTGATACCACGACGTCGAGTGCCCATAACTGTTCCCACGCAGCTGGTTAGTGCGTATAGACCAAATGGCCAGACTCAGATCAAATATCCAAACTCATTAAGCGTGTTATTATGAAATAACCGCGGACAACGACCAGGGCTAGGCCACCTCTCCACTGGGTGTCTCAACCTGCCCCTGTCGCTCCGCCACAAAGATCCACTCGGGGGCCGTCGGGAACTCAGGCCCACCACTGCCTGGATGGAGCCACCTGTCCTTTCAGCCCCGACATCGGAATCACCTGCGGGTACTCAAAGAGCCGACCCGACTTTAGTCACATCATGTATCATGTAAAGTGTATGTAGTATATACCCGTGATTACACCCAAGTGATCACGGCCCGATAGAATAGCAGGGCAGACGGACAAGGGTGTAGGGCCACTGATGGAGTACTAGCATCCTATACTAAGCATTAGGATGGCAGGTAAAGTATCAACAGTTGTAGCAGCAATGACAGGCTATGCAACAGAATAGGAGCAACCGAACAGTAACATGCTACACTACTCTAATGCAAGCAGTAGAGAGAAGAATAGGCGATATCTGGTGATCAAAGGGGGGGCTTGCCTGGAAGCTCTGCAGACGAAAGGAATCTTCGGAAGCGTAGCCCTAGTCGAACACCGAAGCATCAATGGTCCCGGAGTCTAACACAGTATCGGAGTCTACCGAAAATAAGCAACGAAGGGGGAAACAAATAAATAACAGAGCAAACAATAGCATCACAAAGCATAACATGGCAAAAGGCGGTGCTACGTGTGACCTAACGCGGTGCTCGGTGATACAGGCGAAGAGGAATAACATCCGAGAAGTATTCCCGGAGTTAGGCATTTTCGGGCAGATGAAACGGAGGGGGAATGTTGCACGTTCGGTATGATAGAGATGTGTGGCGGACGAACGGACCGCGTATTCAGGTTCGTCTCGTCGTTCTGAGCAACTTTCATGTACAAAGTATTTTCATCCGAGTTATGGTTTAAAAGATATGATTTTCTAAAGTTTTTATTAATTTCAGGAATTTAATATTAATTAAATTAATTCGAAAAAGGTTTATGACATCAGCATGACATCATGCTGATGTCATCATGGTTGACTGGTCAAACTGACCAGTGGGTCCCACCTGTCATACACTAATTAGTGTAATTAGGAATTACCTAATCCAATTACTATTTAGTTAAACTAACTAATTAATTAACTTAATTAATTCACTAATTAATTAATTAATTAATTAATTAATTAGTTTTTTAATATTATATATTTTTATTATTATATATTTATTATTATTATTATTTTATAACGTTCTGGCCATGGGGGCCCGTTTGCAAGTGGGCCACAGAGCTTGGCGGATCAGGCACGAAGCGATGGGTACGGGCGCTGGCGCCCGACGCCCGAGTGGGCGACAACCCAGATCGACGGACCGGCAGGGGCGGGGCGCCGGCCACGGGCGAGGTGAGGCCGGTCGCCGGAGGCGGCGGTGGCTAAGCCACGCGGGGCAAGGGCGGGGGCAAGCAGCGGAGGGGCGCCCGATGGGGCGGCCGCGGCGCGAGGCCGGAGGCCGGGACCGGCCGCAGCTGCCGTGAGCAGCGATCGGCGGCGCACGCGGCCAGCCGGCTGCGTGGCAAGGCGGGCAGAGGGGGAAGCTGGGCGGTCCCTGGGAGATGGCATCGGCGGGGCTGGGCGCTACCCGGGCGCTGGCCGTTGCGGCGATGCCCGAGCGTGGGCGCGCGAGTGAGCCAGTGGCTGCGGGGTAGCCATGCGGCTGCGTGGACGCAGCGGGGAGGCAGCGGAGGCGCGTGGCGGCCAGAGCAGCAGAAGCACGCGGCGGCCGTGGGCACCGTCCGGTGGGCGCGGCCTCGCACGAGCGTGCAGGGACTGGCGAGAGGCGCGGTGGCGGCGGGATCGTGTTGAGAGCGAGGCGAGGGGGAGAGGAGGCCGGGGCCTCACCGGCGTTTGCTGAGAAGAGGGCGGCGAGGCGCGTTGGCGCCGTTGAGGAGAAGGTCGGGGACGCGATGGCGACGGCCGTGGTGACAGGTTGACGGCGCGCGCGGCTCCGGCGACGTTGGCGAGGGGACGGCGTGCATGGTCGTCGCCCGATCCAATACTGGATCGGGAGGGGGAGGAGAGACGAGTGGGAGGGGTGGGCTGTCGGTGGCTAGGGGTTGGGGGTGTGGAGGCCATATAGGCCGAGGGAGTGGGGGAAAATGGGCTGGCCGTGTCCAGTTGGGCCACTTGGCCCAGGGAAGAGGGGGGTATTTATCTCCTCTTTAGTTTTTGTTTATTTACTCTTTTCTAATTCCACTATTTTTTTATTGCTTTTCTGTTTAAATTTTATTTTCCAAATTGTGTTAGTTTTGTAAAATATTCAATTAGCACATAAAATAGTAACATTAATTATACCACTGACACAATAACTTTGACACCTAAATAAAATAGTTTAGTATTTTATAAACTATACTGGGTATATAATTAATTGTTTTTGCTGCTGTTTTAATCACTTTAGGTTATTTAATTATTGTATAAAGATGTTGTTTCTCCACAAATATTATCCATGATTTATTTGTCACATTAAGAACATTTTAGTTTTGACTTTTGAAAACTTTAATTGTTTGAATTGTTTTTTTGAATTTGGATTTTGAATTAGTTTCGACCTAACGCGAGTTTAGCAACATTAATCGTGGTGACGTGGCATCATTACCAGAGGGTTACTGTATCTTGATTACCCGGGCATCACAATAAGGCATTGAAAACATATTTAATTGTGTGTCTCTATATCTTCAGCTGACAAGGACACAGTGAAGACATTCGACATGTGTCAACAGAAAGCATATGAAGAGATAGAGAGATAAGCATAGGGAGGGTTAGGGTTCGATCACATTTACTTAGTTTTAAAAAGAAGGTTCGAAGATATAGCTATAAGTGAATGCTGTAGAGGACAGAACACACACACATATATATACACATATATATA
>LR738713.1:360486776-360577687 GCA_902687465.1 Secale cereale
ATATATATATATATATATATATATATATATATATATATATATATATATATATATATATACCTTGAAGTCAGGTCCCTAACTCAACATTGTGAACATAAACCTTGAAGTCAAAATGATGTCGAAGACAAACCAATTATGAAGATAAGGCAGTCATGACGCGAGATGAAAATCTTCAAAAAAATTGGTGGTGGCGTTACCCACCGTATAGGAAGTATTAGACCAGGACACGGCGCACAATTATCGTGGCGCTCCAGAGTCGAATTCCACATTAATGTATTCACACTTGTCTTCATGAATTCAAGACAAATGTTACCTCGTGTGTTGCACATCTAAGTCATCAAAATGCATAAGCGTTAGGATGTGTGTACAATCACACGACATTTGAGGATTCTAGGATACTTAGCTCACACAGTAGCTTGCAAAACCTTTTCTCATCCAAGGGCTTAGTGAAGATATCTGCCAATTGCTCTTCAGTGTTGACATGGATGATCTCTGTGTCCTTCTTGATCACATGATCCCTGAGAAAGTGCCGACGAATCTCAATGTGCTTTGTCTTTGAGTGCTGAACAGGATTGTGAGCAATCTTGATGGTTCTCTCATTATCACAGAAGAGAGGCACCTTCACCATGTTGATGACATAGTCCTTAAGAGTTTGATTCATCCAGAGAAGCTGAGTGCAACAAGATCCACCAACAATGTATTCAGCTTCAGCTATGGAGAGAGACACTGAGTTCTGCTTCTTTGAAGACCAACAGACAAGAGATCGTCCAAGAAAATGACATGTGCCTGATGTGGACTTGCAATCAACTTTGTCACCAGCATCATCAGCATCTGAGAATCCAACTAGATCAAATATAGAGCCCTTGGGATACCATAATCCTAGTTTTGGGGTGTGAGCCAAGTATCAAATAATTCGCTTCACAGCGAGGTAATGCGATTCCTTTGGTGCCGCTTGGAATCGGGCACACATGCAAATTCTAAGCATTATATCAGGCCTAGATGCACATAAGTAGAGTAAAGAACCAATCATGAAGCAGTATACCTTTTGATCGAACTCTTTACCATTGTCGTCGGAGCCCAATTGACCTTTGGTTGGCTGAAAGTGTAAGTTATTGACTAGATGGGGGGTGAATAGGCGATTTTTACGGAAGTCTTCAAAACATGATATCTTTTGAAGACAGACGGTTGAAATGAACCTATTTGATAAGCAGTGGAAGATAAACTACTCTAGACACGCAATAGTCAAGTAAGCATCATAGTGAAAGTACGAAGACTATTGATAGCTAGATAACATGGATCAAGATGGAAGATAGAATGAAGCTAAACAGGGAACAGTCTTCACATAGTGAAGTCACCCAGATCAGAAAAGTAAGCAATGACTTCATGAAGGCAAACTGGAAAGTAAATGGGTTGGAAGATAAAACCAGTAGCTCGGAGACGAGGGGAATTTGGTAGACCAGTTCCAGTTCTTGTGACAAATGTATGTCTGGCTAGGGAGGCTGAGATTGAACTCTAAAGACCGTGTCTTCACCTTATTCCCCTTGAGCTAAGGACACCCAGTCCTCGCCCAATCACTATGGTAAGTCTTCAAGGTAGACTTCCAAACCTTCACAGACTTCATTCACCGGCGATCCACAATGACTCTTGGATGCTCAGAACATGACGCCTAACAGGCTGGAGGATACACAGACCTCAAGTGTAACAAGTCTTCATATCACACAGACAGAAAGACTTCAGTGATGCCTAACACTCTTTGGCTCTAGGTGTTTTAGGCTTTGTCCTCGCAAGGATCTTTTCTATCAAAGGCTTTGGAGGTGGGTTGCTCTCAAATGACAAAAGTTGTGCACTAACTCTGAGCAGCCACCAATTTATGGTGGAGGGGTGGGCTATTTATAGCCAGGAGGCAACCCGGCATGATATGTCCGAAATGACCCTTGGTCACTAAGGACCTGACACATGTCCAACGGTCGGATTTTGAACACACGACAACTTAGCTTGAGCTCCAAGCAAAGCTGACTTATCCAACTCTGGATAAGATTTGCTCTCATTGTCTTCTCTCGAAGACATAGGATTTTTGGTTGAGCATCACATCAGTCATCTGACTATGTTCACTTGGAACCCACTTAATAGTACGGTGGTTCCTATGACTCAAGAAAGAAGAAAAGGAACTACGAAAGAAGCTATGTCTTCGTACTCCATAGTCTTCAGTGAATGTCTTCATAGGTCATTATCTTCATGTGAATGTCTTCACGATCCACCATTGTCTTCAATGTCTTCACACATTTTTAGGTGTCATCTCTGGAAGGTAAACCGAATCAGTGAGGGACTATTGCCTGTGTTATCCTGCAATTCTCACAAACACGTTAGTCCCTCAACCACGTTTGTCGTCGATACTCCAAAAACAACTAGGGGCACTAGATGCACTTACACTTTATAGAATGCTTCACTTATATCATATGAAGTTTGGGTTGCCTATTTCTCTTCACATAGAAAACCGCCATTTGTAGGATGCTATTTTGCTTCACTTATATTTATTAAAGCGCGGGCATATCTTTTGTAGAAAGAATTTAAACTCTCTTGCTTCACTTATATCTATTTAGAGAGTTGATAGGAATTGGTCATTCACATAGTTAGTCATAAAATCCTACATAAAACTTGTAGATCGCTGAATATGATATGTTTGATTCCTTGCAATAGTTTTCCGATATAGAGATGCTAATATGTGGGAGGTACTAGTGAATGATAGTGGTTTAGTAAGAATATTCGTGTTAAGGTTTGTGATTCCCGAAGCATGCATGTATGGTCTCCTAACTATGTGACCAAATTGAAGCGCAGTGTATCGTGATTGTTTATCTTTGCGTGGAGGTCGGGTGCGCGCGATGGTTAACTCCTACCAACCTCCCCCCCTAGTAGTACTTTGCTTCAATGGCTATTTTTTCCAATAAGTATATGAGTTCTTTTTTACTAATGTTGAGTCCATGGATTATACGCACTCTCACCCTTCCATCATTGCTAGCCACTCTACTAACGCACAACTTTCGCCGGTGCATCAAACCACCTTATATCCTTCCTCAAAACAGCCACCATACCTACCTATTATGGCATTTCCATAGCCATTCCGAGATATATTTCCATGTAACTCCGCCGTTCCATTTATTATGACACGCACCATCATTGTCATATTGCTTTGCATGATCGTAAGATATCTAGCATGATGTCTTCATGGCTTGTCCGTTTTTTGATGGCATTGCTATGCTAGATCATTGCACATCCTGGTACACTGCGGGAGGCATTCATAGAGAGTCATGTTTTTGTTCTAGTATCGAGTTGTAAGTAAATACAAGTGTGATGATCATCATTCTTAGAACAATGCCCCATGTGAGGAAATAGAAAAAAGAGGCCAATGAAGCCTTAATAAAAAAGGGGACCAAATAAGCCCACCAAAAAAAGAGAAAAAATGAGAGAAAAAGAGAGAAGGGGCAATGTTACTATCCTTATATCACATTGTGCTTCATAGTAGCACCATGTTATTCATATAGAGAGTCTCCTATATTGTCACTTTCATATACTAGTGGGAAATTTTCATTACAGAAATTGGCTTGTACATTCCAACGATGGGCTTCCTCGAATGCCCTAGGTCTTCATGAGCTAGCAAGTTGGATGCACACCCACTTAGTTTTCTTTTTGAGCTTTCATACGCTTCTAGCTCTAGTGCATCCGTTACATGTCAATCCCTACTCACTCACATTGATATGAATTGATGGACATCTCCATGGTGTGTTAATTTGCCTAGTCGACATGAGACTTTCTCCCTACTTTTGTCTACTACCACCTTCTGTTCCACCCGTAGTGCTATGTCCATGGCTCATGTTCATGTATTGCGTGAAGAGTTGAAAAGGTTTAAGAATGTAAAAGTATGAATACAATTGCTTGACTGACACCGGGATGGGCTTGATTTATACTTTGTGTTAAGAAGAGGGAGCATAACGAAAGTATATGATTTTCTAGGGATAATGTTCTTTAGCATTGATATTTTGAAAGACTTGATTGTTTGTTGGGATGCCCGAGTATTAAATTATTTTATGCCGAATGATAGACTATTGCTTTGAATCACCCGTGTCTTAACATTCATGCCATGATAAGATTACATGATCAAGATTATGCTAGGTAGCATTCCACATCAAAAATTGTCTTTTTTATCATTTACCTACTCGAGGACGAGCAGGAATTAAGCTTGGGGATGCGGATACGTCTCGGTTGTATCTATTTTTTTTTGTTCCATGCCAATATTCTACAACTTTTTATACTATTTTTGGGACTAACATATTGATCTAGTGCCCAGTGCCAGTTCTTGTTTGTTGCATGTTTTTTGTTTCGCGGAATATCCATATCAAACGGAGTCCAAACTCGACCAAAACTTCCGAAGATTTGTTTTGGAATATATGTGATTTTTGGGAAAAAGAATCAATGTGAGACGATGCCCGAGGGGGCCACAAGGCAGGGGCACGCCTTGGATCCTTGTGGTCACCCCGTAAGGCGGTTGGTGACCTTCTACAGCCGCAAGAAAGCTAATATCCGGATAAAAATCATGTTAAAATGTCGGCCCAATCGGAGTAACGGATCTCTAGGAATTTAAGAAATAGTGAAAGACCAGAATCTGGGAGCACAGAAACAGAAGGAAACATAGAGAGAGAGATCCAATCTCGGAGGGGCTCTCGCCCCTCCGAACCCCTCCGCCGCCATGGAGGCCATGGACCAGAGGGGAAGCCCTTGTCCCATCTAGGGGGGGGTCAAGGGAGAATAATAAGGAGGGGGGCTCTCTCCCCCTCTCTCCCGGTGGCGGTGGAACTCCGTCGGGACCATCATCGTGACAGCGATCTACACCAATAACTTTGTCGCCGTCATCACCAACTCTCTCCCCCTCTATGCAGCGGTTCAACACCTCTTTTCCCCGCTATAATCTCTACTTAGACAAGGTTCTCAATGCTATATATTATTTCCTAATGATGTATGGCTATCCTATGATATTTGAGTAGATCTGTTTTGTCATATGGGTTGATTGATGATCGTGATTGGTTTGAGTTACATGTTTTATTATTGGTGTTGTCCTATGGTGCTCTCCGTGTCGTGCAAATGTGAGGGATCCCCGTTGTAGGGTTCGCAATATGTTCATGATTTGCTTATGGTGGGTTGCTAGCGTGACAGAAGCTTAAACCCAAGTAAGTAGATTGTTTGTGTATGGGAATAAAGAGGACTTGATGCCTTATAATGCTATGGTTGGGTTTTACCTTAATGATCTTTAGTAGTTATGAATGTTTGCTAGAGTTCCAATCATAAGTGCATATGATCAAGAAGAGAAAGTATGTTAGCTTATGCCTCTTCCTCATGTAAAATTGCAATAATGATTATCGGTCTAGTTATCGATTTCCTAGGGACTAATAACTTTCTTTTGTGAGAAAAACCTCTCTACTAAAACTAACTTAGTTGTCTTTATCTAAACAGCCCCTAGTTTTTATTCACGCGCTCTTTATTATCTTGCAAACCTATCCCGTTACACCTACAAAGTACTTCTAGTTTCATAATTGTTCTAGATAAAGCGAACGTCAAGCGTGCGTAGAGTTGTATCAGTGGTCGATAGAACTTGAGGGAATATTTATTCTACCTTTAGCTTCTCATTGGGTTCGACACTCTTACTTATCGAAAGAGGCTACAACTGATCCCCTATACTTGTGTGTTATCAAGACTCACAGATGACATATCTCTATATCTCATAATTGGGTCTGTCCGACTCGGACCTTATCTCAACTCGAATCCAACTACGTCGAATCCGACTAGACCTTTCCAAGTCCACATTATCCGGTTAGCATCCAATGCTCCATGGCTAGTGCGACCGAGCCATCCAGCGTATCATATGCTAGTCTAGTCAGCTGCATGTCCACACGGCCCTTATGACTAGGGACCTTTTAGGACATTCATCATACAATGCACAATCCCACAAACAAGTCATGTAATTGCTAATATACATCATTGATAATGTCCAAGGACTATCTTTATTCATAAACACATAGAAAATATCATCATACATAACTGCCTTTAGGGCATATCTTCAACAGTTATCACCGTTTTTTGTGCATAGTGTTAATATGTATATGGTTCATAAATTATCATGCTATTTATTGTAGTTACTATGGTACATTTACCAAAAAAAACCTTCCGGGTCAAAGTTACCATGGAAGTGGACATAAGTTATCACGTCTTCAGGATGTAAAAAGTATCATGTTATTTAGACAGAAATTATCATGGTATGTTTCAGCAACTCCTCCCATTCCACCCGTTCGCCAAGTTACCAAGACTAGGGTACATAAGTTATCAGGTTTTATGGTGTGTGAGTTACCATGCTATTTATGCAAAAGTTATCGAGGGGTATATTTCATCAAGGTCCCTCCGTCCCCCACCCCACCCTCGGTCGCCAAAGTTATCAGGACCGGGGTACATAAGTTATCAGGTCTACGATGTGTGAGTTACTGTGCTATTAACATGAAAGTTAACGTCGGTATATTTCATCACCCCCTCACCAAAGTTATCAGGACCGGGGTACATAAGTTCTCATGTTTGTAAATGTGGGGTTACCATGCTATTCACACACACAAATGTTAACGGACCCCCTCATGCCAAAGTTATCAGGACCGGGGTACATAAGTTATCAGGTCTGCGATGTGTGAGTTACCAAACTATTAACATGAAAGTTAACGTGGGTATATTTCATCACCCCCTCGCCAAAGTTATCAAGACATGGGTACATAAGTTATCATGTCTGCAAATGTGTAGGTTACCATGCTATTCACACAAATGTTAACCCCCCCCCCTCATGCCAAAGTTATCGGCGTCGGGGTTTATAAGTTATCAGGTCTGCGAGGTGTGAGTTACCATGCTATGCACATAAAAGTTGCTAGGGGAATATTTCATCACCCCCATGCCAAAGTTATCAGGACTAGGGTACATAAGTTATCAGGTCCGAGATGTGTGAGCTACTATGCTATTCACGTAAATGTTACCAGGGGAATATTTCATCACCCCCCAGGCCAAAGTCATCAGGACCGGGGTACATAAGTTATCATATCTACAATGTGTGAGTGACCATGCTCACAGAAAAGTTAATGGTTGTATATTTCATCAACCCCCTCACCCCATGCCAAGGTTATTAGGACTGGGGTACATAAGTTATCAGGTGTGCGATGTGTGAATACCATTCTATTCACACAAAACTTACCAGCATCACCCCCCTCCCCAGTGTGAGAAAGTTACCACGATGTGATCAACTATAGACGTAAAAATCATCATAAAACTAGATATCATGATGATTGTATGTCAGTTATCAGAGAAATTCAAGAAAAGAACTATTTTTTTTCATTTTTTGCTCATGTAGTAGTAAAAGATTTAAATAACTTGTTGTCTTCTTTTAGATAACAACTAATAGTTGGTGAGATGGTAAGGGTGATGGGTATAAACTCTCGAGGTGCTGGGTCCAATTCCCACATCAAGCACTATTATTTTTTGCACCAAGATTTTTGAGAGGAAAAAAGTAGGCGACAGTTGGGTTTCGTGTGCGATTACGTCAAGCAAGCCAGTCACGACCTATTTAATATGGTAAGAAAACTAATTGTGTGGGGTTACATCAATTGAGTTGGGAAAGTGCAACGCGAAGAGATCGCCAGCACCGTGCGATCTAGAGTGGGCGAGATCCACATCGTGCGGATCTATTGCATAATTCTAGATGGTAGGAATTTAGCCTTCTCATAAAGAAATATAACATTAAACAAACACAGTAATTTAGGGCTCATTTTGTTTGGAGGATTTCAAACTACAGAAATAGTAAAGTAAAGGAATAGGATGATCTGCCCACTTCAATCCTTATGGATTTTTCATGAAGTTTCACCTAATGCTAAGAATCCTAAGAAATCAGATACCCCAGTTCCTATGGAATGAAAAAATCTAAACTTTCCACCAAAAGAACCCTCTAACTTAGTTTTGGATGGTCATCCCGTCATCTTCGAACCGGGTTTGCTGATGGACTTCCTCTCGTTTTCCACCCTAACCATAGGCGGCTAGGGTAAACTCTTCCCTCCAGACTTCACCGTCGAGTCTGTGGATCTGCCTCCCCTTTATCCCCTGCCTCGACAGCCGATGACAGAGAGGAAAATTTTGGTGCCTCCACACCGGTCAGGAGTTTAGGATGTTTATTTCCAGTCTGTCTTCAAAAGATATCATGTTTTGAAGAATTTCATAAAAATCGCATTTGATTGCCTGAAGTTCTTCCTTTGCTTTTCAAGAAGTCTTTGAGTGTGTCATACCAAGCTCGAGGTGCTTGTTTGAGGCCATACAGTGCCTTGTTGAGCTTGTAAATCATGTCAGGATGTTTTGGGTCTTCAAAGCCAGGAGGTTGTGCAACATACACTTCTTCTTCAATTTTGCTATTCAGAAAGGCACTCTTCACATCTATTTGATACAAAAATATGTTATGGTGGTTGGCATAGGCTAGAAGTATGCAAATAGCTTCAAGCCTAGCCACGGGAGCAAAGGTTTCATCAAAGTCAATTCCTTCCACTTGAGTATAACCTTGAGCAACGAGACGAGCCTTGTTTCTGACAACTTGACCATGTTCATCTTGTTTGTTATGATAGATCCATTTGGTGCCAATGATGTTGTGCTTCCGAGAATCAGGATGCTTAACAAGCTCCCATACATTGTTTAGCTCAAACTATTGAAGCTCTTCTTGCATTGCTTGAATCCATTCAGGTTCCATAAAAGCTTCATCAACTTTCTTGGGTTTAGATACTGAAACAAATGCAGAGTGTCTGATACGTCTCCCACGTATCTATAGTTTTTTATTGTTCCATGCTATTATTTATGATGTTTTAGATGTTTAATGGGCTTTGTTATACACTTTTATAATATTTTTGGGACTAACCTACTAACCCAAAGGCCCAGTCCAGATTGCTATTTTTTGCCTATTTCAGGGTTTTACAGAAAAGGAATGTCAAACGGAGTCCAAACTGAATGAAACTTCGGGAGAGATATTTTTGGAGCAAAATACGCACGGGAGACTTGAGAACCATGGAATAGGGCTGAGGTGGCGTCCACGAGGGTGGCCCCCCCCCTATAGGGCGCGCCCCCTGCCTCGTGGGCACCCCCGTTTGGCCCCCGGTGCCCTCCTTCCTCCTATATATACCTACGTACCCCGAAACCATCAGAACAACAGAGAAAGCCCTAGTTCTACCGCCGCAACCTTCTGTTCCCGTGAGATCCCATCTTGGGGCCTATTTCAGAGCTCCGCCGGAGGAGGGATCTACCACGGAGTGCTTCTACATCATCATCATCGCCTCACCATGAGTTGTGAGTAGTTTACCACAGACCTTTGGGTCCATAGCTAGTATCTAGATGGCTTCTTCTCTCTCTCTGGATCTCAATACCAAGTTCTCCTCGGTCTTCGAGGAGATCTATTCAATGTAATCTGTTTTTGTCGTGTTTTTGTCGAGATCCGATGAATTGTGGGTTTATGATCAAGATTATATTTGAGAAATATTTAGTTCTTTTCTGAACTCTTTATCTATGATTATAATATCCTTGCAAGTCTCTTCGAATTATTGGTTTGGTTTGGCCTACTAGATCTATAGTTCTTGCAATGGGAGAAGTGCTTGGCTTTGGGTTCAATCTTGCGGTGTCCTTTCCCAGTGACCGTAGGGGCAGCAAGGCACGTATTGTATTGTTGCCATCGAGGATAAAAAGATCAGGGTTTATATCACTAAGTTTGATTTTATCCCTCTACATCATGTCATCTTGCTTAAGGTGTTACTCTGTTCTTATGAACTTAATACTCTAGATGCATGCTGGATAGAGGTCGATGTGTGGAGTAATAGTAGTAGATGCAGAATTGTTTCGGTCTACTTGTCTCGGATGTGATGCCTATATATAATGATCATGCCTAGATAATCTGATAATTATTCGCTTTTCTATCAATTGCTCGACAGTAATTTGTTTACCCACCGTAGAATATCACTATCATGAGAGAAGCCACTAGAGAACACTATGGCCCCCGGGTCTATTCTCAACATATCAATCTACAATCTACTTTACTTTTCCGCTTTTACTTTCTGTTCTTATATCCAAAAATACCAAAAATATCAAACTATCATCTCTATCAGATCTCACTTTCGTAAGTGACCGCAAAGGGATTGACAACCCCTTATCGCGTTGGCTGCAAAGTTCTTATTTGTTTGTGCAGGTGCGAGGGACTCGCGCATGGTCTCCTACTAGATTGATGCCTTGGTTCTCAAAAAATGAGGGAAATACTTACGCTACTATGCTGCATCACCCTTTCCTCTTCGAGGGAATACAACGCAAGCTCGAGATGTAGCAAGAAGAATTTTTGGCGCCGTTGTCGGGGAGGCTAACGCAAAAGTCATATACCAAGTACCTATCACAAACCCTTATCCTTCGCATTACATTTATTTGCCTCTCGTTTTCCTCTCCCCCACTTCACCCTTGCCGTTTTATTCACCCTTCTTCTGCCGTGTGTTTATCGTTCGCTTACCTCTTGTTTGCTTGTGTGTTGCTTGCTTGCTTGTCATCATGTCTAGCACACCTATCATTATCAATACTCCCGACAGTGAGGTTCTCAATTTTAAACAAAGGGAGGAAGAAAACTTAAACGATGCCTGGTATTGAATTTGCAATGCTCAAAATAGATCTACTAGGAAGCTTTCCACATTCGTGCTTCTTCGCAATTTTTATGTTGGCATAACTCTGTGGAATAGAATTATTTTAGATACCATCACCGGAGGGAATTTCTTGGGTAACCATACTTTTGATTCTTATAATGCAATGACTGAATTATTTGGCTCACCACCTCTTATGGTTAATGGGACCGTTTTAACTTTGGAGCATGTTATGCAAAGGTTAGAAATCATTGAAAACAAAGTTGCTACGGTAGAGTTGGTAGAGAACTTGGATAGAAAAATCCACAATGAAATTACCCAATATGGATCCAAGGTAGGAGTTGTTCTGAAAAATCTGAAGGAAAAGGAACCCATAGTTAAAGAAAAATTAGATCAAGATTCTACTAGAATCAATAAACTTGAGGATATTATTACTAATGTGGGTTCTGCTCTTTCTGCTATAAAAACTACTCCTTCTACCACTAAATTATCTAAGTTCATGCATGTTCCTAAAGACAAGGGTGAAACATCTAGTAAAGGAATCGCGGATCTTAAATCCATAAGTGTTCATCCTAATTTTCTTAATTTTGCAAGAAAACCTTTTGACACAATTGAATTTCTTGATTTCTTGCCCAAAAGTTTGATTATCAATAGGCATAAAGAAGATCCTAAGAATCACAAGTGCTTAATTAAAGAATTGCCTTCCAAAGATGGCAATACCTAGATCTATCTTTGTATCGTGCCTAGCTAGGGGCGTAAAATGATAGCGCTTGATGGGAGGCAACCCAATTTATATTTTTTTTGTTTTTTGCTTCTACTTAGGAATAAATATTGCATCTAGCTTATGTTTAGATGTGTTTTTGTGTTTTAATTAGTGTTTGTGCCAAGTAGAACCTTTGGGAAGACTTGTGTGAAGTTTATATGATCTTGCTCTGAAAAACAGAATCGTTAGCGCTCGCTAGAATGGTCACCAGATTTTACTGGAGTGTGCTATTTAGTTGATTCTTTTTTCAGATGATTAGTAGACAAATTCCTCACGTTTACCAATTTATTTCAAATTTATTGGAGTTACAGAAGTATGCGAAAACTACAGATTACTACAGACTGTTCTGTTTTTGACAGATTCTGTTTTTCGTGTGTTGTTTGCTTATTTCGATGCATCTATGAGTAGTATTGGGAAGTATGAATCATAGAGAAGTTGGAATACAGTAGGTTTAACACCAATATAAACAAACAATGAATTCATTGCAGTACCTTTGAGTAGTGGTTTGTTTTCTTATACTAACGGAGCTCACGAGATTTTTGTCTAAGTTTTGTGTTGTGAAGTTTTCAAGTTTTGAGTATTGCTTTGATGGACTATGGAACAAAGAGTGGCAAGAGCCTAAGCTTGGGGATGCCCAAGGCACCCCAAGGTAAAATTCAAGGACAACCAAAATCCTAAGCTTGGGGATGCCCCGGGAAGGCATCCCCTCTTTTGTCTTCATCTATCGGTAACTATACTCGGAGCTATATTTTTATTCACCACATGATATGTGTTTTACTTGGAGCGTCATCTATAATTTGAGTCTTTGCTTGTTTGTTTGCCACAATTATCCTTGCTGGACACACCTTTTTGAGAGAGTTAAATATGTCCTAGGAATTGATAGAACACTCTATGTGCTTCACTTATATCTTTTGAGTTGAATAGTTTTTGCTCTAGTGCTTCATTTATATCTTTTAGAGCACGGTGGTGATTATATTTGGTAGAAATTTTTGATCTCTCATGCTTCACTTATATCCTTTTGAGAGTCTATTAAAACAACATGGTAATGTGCTTTGGCTATAAAATTAGCCTTCACATGATAGGCATCCAAGATCAATGTAGTAAAAACTTTCACATTAAAGTGCATTGAATATGATGAGAAGTTGGATGCTTTATAATTGTTTTGAGATATGAGGATAGTGATATTAGAGTCATGCTAGTGGAGTTATTATGAAATTGGGAAATGCTTGTGTTAAATTTAGTGATTCCCGTAGCATGCACGTATGGTGAACCGCTATGTGATGAACTTAGAGCATGAGGTATTTGTAGGGTGTCATCCTTTGTGTGGAGGTCGGGGGTGCGTGATGGTTAACTCCTACCAACCTCCCCCCTAGGAGCATGCATTGATTGCTTTGTTTTGATGACTCGTAAATTTTTGCAATAAGTATATGAGTTCTTATGACTAATGTTGAGTCCATGGATATTACGCAATCTCACCCTTCCACCATTGCTAGCCTCTCTTGTACCGCGCAACTTTCACCGCTACCATACACCCACTATATATATTTCCTCAAAACAGCCACCATACTTACCTATCATGGCATTTCCATAGCCATTCCGAGATATATTGCCATGCAACTTTCCACCATTCCGTTCATATGACACGCTTCATATTGTCACATTGCCAGGCATGATCATGTAGTTGACATCGTATTTGTGGCAAAGCCACCATGCATAATTTTTCATACATGTCACTTTTGATTCATTGCATATCCCGGTACACCGCCGGAGGCATTCATATAGAGTCATACTTGTTCTAGTATCGAGTTGTAATATCGAGTTGTAAACCAATAAAAGTGTGATGATCATCATTATTAGAGCATTGTCCCATGTGAGGAAAGGCCAATCAAAAAAAGGGATGGCCCAAAAAAATAGAGAGGGGCTAAAAAAAGAGAAAGCCCCTCCAAAAAAATGAGAGAAAAGAGAGAAGGGACAATTGCTACTATCCTTTTCCACACTTGTGCTTCAAAGTAGCACCATGTTCTTCATGATAGAGAGTCTCATGTTTAGTCACTTTCATATACTAGTGGGAATTTTCATTATAGAACTTGGCTTGTATATTCCAACGATGGGCTTCCTCAAATGCCCTAGGTCTTCGTGAGCAAGCAAGTTGGATGCACACCCACTAGTTTCTTTTGTTGAGCTTTCATACATATTTAGCTCTAGTGCATCTGTTGCATGGCAATCCCTACTCACTCACATTGATATCTATTGATGGGCATCTACATAGCCCGTTGATACGCCTAGTCGATGTGAGACTATCTCCCTCCTTTTTGTCTTCTCCACAACCACCTCTCTATTCCACATAGTGCTATATCCATGGCTCACGCTCATGTATTGCGTGTAAGTTGAATGGTTTGAAAGAATAGAGTATGAAAACAAGTGCTTGGCTTAAACCGGGGTTGTGCATGATATGAATATTTTGTGTGATGAAGAGGGAGCATAGCCAGACTATATGATTTTGGAGGGATAACTTTCTTTAGCCATGGTATTTTGAGAAGACATGATTGCTTTGTTAGTATGCTTAAAGTATTATTATTTCTTATGTCAATATAGACTTTTGTCTTGAATCTTTCAAATCTGAACATTCATGCCACAATTAAGAGAATTACTTTGAAAAACTATGTTGGTTAGCATTCCACATCAAAAAAATTGTTTTTATCATTTACCTACTCGAGGACGAGCAGGAATTAAGCTTGGGGATGCTTGATACATCTCCAACGTATCTATAATTTTTTATTATTCCATGCTATTATTTATGATGTTTTGGATGTTTAACGGCCTTTGTTATACACTTTTATATTATTTTTGGGACTAACCTACTAACCCAAAGGCCCAGTCCAGATTGCTGTTTTTGCCTATTTTAGGGTTTTACAGAAAAGGAATATCAAACGGAGTCCAAACGAAATGAAACTTCGGGAGAGATGTTTTTGGAGCAAAATACGCACGGGAGACTTGAGAACCACGGAATAGGGCTGAGGTGGCGTCCACGAGGGTGGGGGCGCCCCCCTATAGGGCGCGCCCCCTGCCTCGTGGGCACCCCGTCTGGCCCCCAGTGCCCTCCTTCCTCCTATATATACCTACATACCCCGAAACCATCAGAACAACAGAGAAAACCCTAGTTCCACTGCCGCAACCTTCTGTTCCCGTGAGATCCCATCTTGTGACCTGTTCGGGAGCTCCGCCGGAGGAGGGATCTACCATAGAGAGCTTCTACATCATCATCATCGCCTCACCATGAGTTGTGAGTAGTTTACCACAGACCTTCGGGTCCATAGCTAGTATCTAGATGGCTTCTTCTCTCTCTCTGGATCTCAATACCAAGTTCTCATCGGTCTTCGAGGAGATCTATTTGATGTAATCTCTTTTTGCAGTGTGTTTGTCGAGATCCGATGAATTGTGGGTTTATGATAAAGATTATCTTTGAGAAATATTTGGTTCTTTTCTGAAACCTTTATGTATGATTATAATATCCTTGCAAGTCTCTTCGAATTATTGGTTTGGTTTGGCCTACTAGATCTATAATTCTTGCAATGGGAGAAGTGCTTGGCTTTGGGTTCAATCTTGCAGTGTCCTTTCCCAGTGACAGTAGGGGCAGCAAGGCACGTATTGTATTGTTGCCATCGAGGGTAAAAAGATGGGGTTTATATCACTAAGTTTGAGTTTATCCCTCTACATCATGTCATCTTGCTTAAGGCGTTACTCTGTTCTTATGAACTTAATACTCTAGATGCATGTTGGATAGCGGTCGATGTGTGGAGTAATAGTAGTAGATGCAGAATTGTTTCGGTCTACTTGTCTCAGACGTGATGCCTATATATAATGATCATGCCTAGATAGTCTCATAATTATTCGCTTTTCTATCAATTGCTCGACAGTAATTTGTTTACCCACCGTAGAATATCGCTATCATGAGAGAAGCCACTAGAGAACACTATGGCCCCCGGGTCTATTCTCAACATATCAATCTACAATCTACTTTACTTCTCCGCTTTTACTTTCTGTTCTTATATCCAAAAATACCAAAAATATCAAACTATCATCTCTATCAGATCTCACTTTCACAACTCCTTATCGCGTTGGCTGCGAAGTTCTTATTTGTTTGTGTAGGTGCGAGGGACTCGCGCGTGGTCTCCTACTGGATTGATACCTTGGTTCTCAAAAACTGAGGGGAATACTTACGCTACTGTGTTGCGTCACCCTTTCCTCTTCGAGGGAATACAACGCAAGCTCGAGAAGTAGCAGTGTCCACAAAAGTTGGCCAGCTGAGTTGCTTTCAAACAAGTAACTGGACCATTTGCATTGAGGCTATCAAGAATCTTTTCCACTTGTACTACATTTGCTACCCGAGGATGAACTGGGCGAAGACTTTGCTCATGCTATTGATCATCTTCTTGTTCGGGATTGGCTTCAGGCTGAGCATTGTCTTCAGGTTGATTAGGTGGAGAGATGATGATTTCCACTTCAGTTGGTTCCTCAGTGGGTCTAATCTCTCATGTACCCATTTGTTTGATAGATTCACTTGGAGAAGCTTCATCTAGCACATTTTACAGGTGCTCTCTTTGTGAGATGTTAGTTTCATCGAACCGCACATCTACGGTTTCAACCACTTTATATTGAAAGAGGTTGAAGACCCGGTAGGTATGCGAGTCCCTTCCATAACCAAGCATAAAACCTTCATGTGCTTTCGGTGCAAATTTGGAAGTGTGATGCGGATCTTTGATCCAGCACCTAGCGCCAAAGACTTTGAAATAGCTAAAGATTGGCTTCTTACCAGTCAAAAGTTCATAGGATGTTTTCTTGAAGAACTTGTGAAGATAAACTCTGTTGATGATGTGGCATGCAGTATCAATGGCTTCAGGCCAGACTTTCTTGGAGTCTTGTATTCATCGAGCATAGTATGCGCCATCTCAATGAGAGTCATGTTCTTGCGGTCCATGACGTCATTCTGCTGAGGTGTGTAAGGAGCGGAGAACCCATACGTGATGCCCTATGTATCAAGATAAGTATCGAGTCCTATATTCTTGAACTCAGTTCCATTGTCACTTCTGATGTGCTTGATCTTCATGCCATAGTTGTTCATGGGTCATGGCTCGATTGGCGAATCGTTTGAAGACATCCTGCACTTCAGTCTTATACAGGATTATATGCACCCAAGTACATCTAGAGTAGTCATCAACAATCACGAAGCCATATAAACAAGCAGTAGTAGAGAGAGTAGAGTAGTGAGTAGGGCCAAATAAGTCCATGTGAAGCAGCTCGAAAGGACGTGATGTAGTCATGATTGTCTTCGAGGGATGCTTGGCCCTAGTCATCTTCCCAGCTTCACAAGCGCCACATAGATGATCTTTCTTGAACTTGACGCCCTCGATGCCTATAACGTGCCTCTTCTTGGCGAGAGTATGCAAGTTCCTCATGCCTGCATGACCTAGCCTTCGATGCCAAAGCAAGCACTCTGAAGCTTTTGCAAGAAGACAGACGGTGAGCTGTGGCCCTACAGAAAAATCTACCATATACAGATCACCTTTTCAATGTCCTTCGAAGACTAGAGACTTTTTAGACTCGATGAGCACAAGGCAACGATATTTTCCAAATATTACAATCATGTTTAGATCACATAGCATAGAGGCTGACATTAAGTTGTATCCAAGGGATTCAACAAGCATTACTTTATCCATATGTTGATCATTGAAATGGCAACTCTACCAAGACCCAATACCTTGCTTTTACCAGTATCTGTGAATGTGATGTGGCTTTTGGGAGAAGGACGTAGGGTTGAGTCCATGAGAAGACGTCGATCACCAGTCATGTGGTTGGTGCATCCACTGTCAATTATCCATTCAGTGGCTTCCGATGCAGTACCCTACAGTTCAGTTAGCGGCAAAGTCTTCACAAAGAGAAGTGTGAAGCATAAACATTTGACGAACAAGCATGCTATCAAAGTAAAGGTCCTTGTTAGGCATGATAGGAAGCTTTTCAAGAAACCATGGGATGAAATACATGGTTAGACCATTTTGACATTTAATCTTGCGTCCCACAAGATGTTTTAGGTCCCCGACATTTGCGTCTGAAGTCTTTGATTTTCAGCTGGAGACCTTTCCCTGCAGGAGAAGTTAATTATTCTTAACCACCCACATATTTAGGGGTGGCTTAGAAGCAATAAGTCTAAGTGCAGCACCAGAGAACTTTGGCTTGGGAGCC
Organism: Secale cereale; assembly: GCA_902687465.1. NCBI lineage: Eukaryota > Viridiplantae > Streptophyta > Magnoliopsida > Poales > Poaceae > Secale > Secale cereale. The sequence continues at coordinate 360,504,495 of LR738713.1, forward strand.
CTAGCAAATAGCTTTGCAGGTGGTGAATAATACTCATATGAATATGTAGAGAAGTTCTTTGTCTTATGAACAAAGCGATTAGATGAAACATGCTCATATTCATGAGGCTGATGACAATCTCCATGCAAGACATTTGCATTAGAGTGACCCAGTGAGGTCCTTTGTCTGTATGAAGTCTTTGGACCATATGAAGCCTTTGGTCTGGGGTTGATCTTCTTTCCAGGTGGTGTCATGATGACATTCACTGGAAGCTTTTCGAGAAGACTTCTCGGAACCCTAGGTGACCCATTCTTGTAGTTAGTTCCAATGAAAACACTTTACCATTCTGATCCTTGAACAGTTTATAGTTTGAGTCAAATGACTCTTCAATGACAATAGGGTTAGCACAAGTGAAGCCAGATAAGGTATATGGATCTATTGGTGGGCCCTTTGCAGCAACCCATGCGGTTTTGGGGTACCACTCAGGCTTCCAGTATGAACCATCAACATTAATTTTCCTTTCGAACCCAACACCCTCTTCCTAGGGTTTCGGTTCAAAATATGTTTCTTGAGAACATCGCACAGAGTCTGATGCCCTTTTAGGCTTTTGTACACGCCTGTTTCAAGTAATGTCTTCAACCTAGCATTCTCATCAGCAATAGTAGTGGTTTCCTCCACAGAGGGGTTAGTTGCCACATCAACACTTGAAGATATTGCAATTTCAGAAGCAGTAGAGCATTCAGCAACAGAGATAGCATTATCACACTCAAGACATTTTAGACAAGGTGGCACAAAGTCTTCCTGAGCGGAACTAATCTGGTGGGCAAGTAGTGAATCATTTTCCTTTTGAAGATCATCATGAGACGCTCTAAGTTTCTCTAGGTCTTGCTTCCTTTGAAGATAATCATAGGAAATCTTCTCATGAGTAGCTGAGAGGGTTTCATGACGACTTTCAAGGTCAGTGTACTTAACATGAAGATTTTTATGTATTTAATTAAGGACTGAGTTTGATTCATTTCCGCGTCCAACAGATCATCACTTTTGTCTAGCAACTTTTGGATATGTTCCATAGCATTTTGTTGTTCAGTTTCAATTTTAGCAAGGGTTTTATAGGTGGGTTTGGATTCACATTCAGAGTCATCTTCACTAGAGGTCTGAAAGTAGGCCTCGCGTGAGTTTACCTTTGCACCACGCGCCATGAAGCAGTAGGTTGGAGAAGAGTCGTCCTCATCATTTGCTTTAGCGTTGGTGGAGTGACCATTATCGTCAGTGTTGAAGATGGACTTGGCGACGAATGCTGAGGCTAGAGCTAGGCTAGCCATACCAGAATCAGACTCCTCCTCAGATTCCACCTCTGCCTCTTCAGAAGCAGACTCCTCCTCTGAATCTATTTCCTTGCCAATGAACGCACGAGCTTTGCCAGATGAACTCTTCTTGTAAGACGAAGACTTTGATGAAGACTTGGAAGAAGACTTTGAAGGTTTCTTCTTCTTCTTGTCGTCAGAATCATATTCCTTGCTCTTCTTCTTTTTCTCGGATTCATTGTCCCACTGAGGACACTCAGATATGTAGTGGCCAGGCTTTTTGCACTTGTGGCATGTTCTCTTCTTGTAGTCATGAGAGGAAGTCTCATCATTTCTTGAGCTGGATCTGGAAGACTTTCCGAAGCTTTCCTTCCTTGAGAACCTTCGAAACTTCTTCACAAACATAGCTAGTTCTCTGCCAATGTCTTCAGGATCGTCAGTGTTGCAGTCAGAGTCTTCTTAAGATGAGGACACAGCTTTTTCCTTCAAGGCTCTAGATCGACCATAGTTGGGGCCATAGATATCTCTCTTCTCAGATAGCTGGAACTCATGTATGTTGAGGCTCTCAAGTATGTCAGATGGATCGATACTTTTGAAGTCAGGTTGTTGGGGATATGACTATTCCGTATGACCCGCCCAGGAGGGGCCGGGTTACCCCAATGGCGGTTCATGGGCCAAGCCCAGGAGCGTGTTGAAAATGGCGGTTGATGTAGTAGGCTTGTTAAAAGGGCTCAAAACCCAAAGCGGCTTAAAGCCCATAAGTGTAAACTTCCACGTATGTTTGACTTGTACCATAAGGCATGTAAGATAAGTCACCAGGCCAGACACATTTGTATCGGCCGCCGGGACTCTGTAAGTCATGGGGCGTCAACCCATGTATATAAGGGGAGGACCCAGCAGCGGCTTAGGGCAAGAAACAATAGATCGAAAGCCAGGCTAGCGTATTCGCTCCCTAGCAATCGAAACCCTAGCAATACCACTTCAAACTTGATTAGGCTTTTACCTTCACCGCAAGGGGCCGAACCAGTATAAACTCCTCGTGTCTTTTGTCCCGTTTTAACCCCTTTAAGCTAACTACATCACAATGGCTCCACAACTAAGTCCTTCCCCTAGGATATCTGCTATGACAACTCCACGATAGTTGGCGCCCGCCGTGGGGCCTGCTCATGGTGGTTTTGAGTTCTTGAAGGGCAGCTTCAAAGGGATCAAGGGATACGCTATGGGCTGGATGACCAAGAGTCATCGCTGCAAGCTCTACATCGATGATGCAGGCTGGGGCCCCGAGGCCGGCTCAATTGAGTATGGGTACCAGGTCCCCTTCGGTGGAATCCACGTCTTCATCGACAAGATCAACAAATCGGGCCCTGAGCCGGACATCTGCACCGACATCGTCGAGACGGCTCAGTGTGCGCGACCTGCCCGGGTCCAGCCCGCCGTGAGGCGTGCCTTTGTTGGATGTACCCATGGGGTTGAATTGGAAGGCTCTATATCTCGCGGTGAGACGGCCATCGACTCTGATGGTGAATCGTCCACGAGTGAGACCAACTCAATGTATCAGCTTCAAAACGGACGGCTTGGGGTTGTTCTGATGGTAACAGTATTCCGGACCCCCGTGAGCCGCCGAACAGGGTGGCGATCTTCATGACTGGCACCCAGCCGGTTCTCGGTTCGATAGCCGCCACGGCTATGACTCCCGATACAGCGGCGATGACGGCAGTAGGTGCCGGCGGACCAGCACGCCCGTCGGCTCAACTTTTAATAGATTTATTGTAGGCTATGGCGACTCTGATGGGAGCAGAGGTAACCCCGGACAACCAGGAACAACACAAAGTGGATGTGGCTAAGCTGCGTGATGAGATAGCACAAGCAAAGGAAGAGCTGGCGGCGGAGAACGCTAGGATGACCGCAGAGCGGGCCATTTTGAATGCTCAGGCACAACAGATTCATGCAAACTCGTACCGGCTCATGGTGGATCAGAACGCTTCCAATGAGGTCTTGAGGAGGAAGCACCAAAGTCGACTTCCTTTCGTTTATGAGCCGAGGAAACTTTTTCATACAACTGGACCAGGGACCAGTAACCCGTTGGTGATAGACCAAATGTCTGAAGCACCAGGGGGTGGGGCGCCAGTTCATCCGCGCGTGGCAGGTTCTCCACATATGAATAACCCCCACCTCATCACCCGGTGATACCGCCGGGTCATTATACCAACCATCTGGATAATATGATTGATGTGGCTACGCGATTGTCGGCTCCGCCAGTCGAGGGCGAGACTCCGGTGACGGTTGAAACATGAAGGGCTAGAGAACTTGTTCATGCAGCACTGGCACAGCAGCAGGCTTATTCTTATAGTCGTGACCGGATTCATTCGACCCATCATCCAAGCCAGAGTTACAGTAGGCACATTGACTCACCAGCGGTTTCGACTACTGAGAGGCACCGTAACCAACCTCGCGGGCATGACCCGGTGTGCAACGGTGCCAATGCGCAAGATTTGGTGGATCAAGGCAGAACGCACCAGGAGGCCGAGCTGGCGGCTCAACCGGCGGCTCATCAACATGTGCCATTTTACCCAACAATCTTCAGTGGAGGCAGATGTGGCTTCTACAACTTGGGGTGTGCCGTGTTTAACGGCGGCTCTGCGAAGCGAGCGTTTTCCCAAGGACTTCAAGGGCCCTCGTAAGGTGCCTAATTATGTTGGAAATATGCCCTAGAGGCAATAATAAAATGGTTATTATTATATTTCCTTGTTCATGATAATTGTCTATTGTTCATGCTATAATTGTATTATCCGGAAATCGTAATACATGTGTGAATACATAGACCACAACATGTCCCTGGTGAGCCTCTAGTTGACTAGCTCGTTGATCAATAGATGGTTACGGTTTCTTGACCATGGACATTGGATGTCATTGATAACGGGATCACATCATTAGAAGAATGATTTGATGGACAAGACCCAACCCTAAGCATAGCACAAGATCGTGTAGTTCGTCTGCTAAAGCTTTTCCAATGTCAAGCATCTTTTCCTTAGACCATCAGATTGTGCAACTCCCGGATATCGTAGGAGTGCTTTGGGTGTGCCAAACGTCACAACGTAACTGGGTGGCTATAAAGGTACACTACGTGTATCCACGAAAGTATCTGTTGGGTTGGCACGAATCGAGACTGGGATTTGTCACTCCGTATGATGGAGAGGTCTCTCTGGGCCCACTCGGTAAGACATCATCGTTATGAGCTCTATGTGACTAAGAGTTGGTCACGGGATGATGTGTTACGGAATGAGTAAAGAGACTTGCCGGTAACGAGATTGAACAAGGTATCAGGATACCAACGATCGAATCTCGGGCAAGTACTATACCGATAGACAAAGGGAATTGTATACGGGATTGATTGAATCCTTGACATCGTGGTTCATCCGATAAGATCATCGTGGAACATGAGGGAGACAACATGGGTATCCAGATCCCGCTGTTGGTTATTGGCCAGAGAGATGTCTCGATCATGTCTGCATGGTTCCCGAACCCGTAGGGTCTACATACTTAAGGTTCGATGATGCTAGGGTTATAGGGAATGTATGTACGTTGTTACCGAATGTTGTTTGGAGTCCCAGATGTGATCCCGCATGTCACGAGGAGTTTCGAAATGGTCCGGAGGTAAAGATTTGTATATGGGAAGTCCAGTTTCAATCACTGGAATGGTTTCCGGGGTTATCGGTATTGTACCGGGACCACCGGAAGGTGTCCGGGGGTCCACCGGGTGGGGCCACCTACCCCGATGGGCCAAGTGGACTGAGCAAGGGGGAACCAGCCCCTAGTGGGCTGGTGTGCCCCCAAAGGGCGCCTAGGGTTAGAAACCCTAGGGGGTGGGGGCACCCCACCTGCTTGGGGGCAAGTTCCCCCCACCTGGTCGCCACCCCCCTTCTAGATCTCATCTAGAGGGGCCAGCCCCCTCTCCCCTTCCCCTATATGAAGTGAGGGGGTGGGAGGGTAGCCGCACTTGATCCCTGGCGCAGCCCTCCCCCTCCTCCTTCCGTAGCGCTTGGCAAAGCCCTGCCGGAGTACCACGCTCCTCCACCACCACCACGCCATCGTGTTGCTGCTGGACGGAGTCTTCCCCAACCTCTCCCTCTCTCCTTGTTGTATCAAGGCGTGGGAGACATCACCGGGCTGCACGTGTGTTGAACGCGCAGGCGCCGTTGTTCGGCGCTTAGATCGGATTCGGCTGCGATCTGAATCGCTTCGTGTACGACTCCACCAACCGCGTTCTTGCAACGCTTCAGTAATGCGATCTTCAATGGTATGAAGATGCACTCCCCTCTCTCGTTGCTAGTCACTCCATAGATTGATCTTGGTGATGCGTAGAATTTTCTTGAATTTCTACAACGATCCCCCACAGTGGCATCATGAGCTAGGTCTATGCGGAGTTTCTATGCACGAGTAGAACACAAGTTGTTGTGGGCGTCGATTTGTCAATTTACTTGTCGTTACTAGTCTTATCTTGATTCGGCGGCATCGTGGGATGAATCGGCCCGGACCGACCTTACATGTACGCTTACGTGAGACAGGTTCCACCGACTGACATGCACTAGTTGCATGAGGTGGATAGCGGGTGTCTGTCTCTCCCACTTTAGTCGGATCGGATTCGATGAAAAGGGTCCTTATGAAGGGTAAATAGTAATTGGCATATCACGTTGTGGTTTTGGCGTAGGTAAGAAACGTTCTTGCTAGAAACTTATAGCAGCCATGTAAAAACTTGCAACAACAATTAGAGGACGTCTAACTTGTTCTTGCAGCATGTGCCGTGTGATGTGATATGGCCAAAAGGATGTGATGGATGATATATGTGATGTATGAGATTGATCATGTTCTTGTAACAGGAATCACGACTTGCATGTCGATGAGTATGACAACCGGCAGGAGCCATAAGAGTTGTCTTATTTTATTGTATGACCTACGTGTCAATGAAAATGCAATGTAATTACTTTACTTTATTGCTAACCGTTAGCCATAGTAGTAGAAGTAACTGTTGGCGAGACAACTTCATGAAGTCGCGTAGTGATGATTACTCCCTGGTTCAGTGCGGCATGCTTTACAGCTTAGAATCGGGGCTCCAAAAGCGTTTTGAGCAACACGGAGCATATGAGATGTTCCAAGAGCTGAAAATGGCTTTCCAAGCTCATGCCCAGGTCGAGAGATATGAAGTCTCCGACAAGTTCTACAGTTGTAAGATGGAGGAAAACCATTTTTTCACCGAGCATATACTCAAAATGTCTGGGTTGCACAGCCGCTTGTCTTAGCTGGGAGTTAATCTTCCAGATGACACAGTCATTGACAGAATCCTCTAGTCACTCCCACCTAGCTACAAGAGCTTTGCGCTGAACTACAATATGCAAGGGATGGAGAAGTCCATTTCCGAGTTATATTCAATGCTGAAATCAGCGGAGGTGGAAATAAAAAAGGAACATCAAGTGTTGATGGTGAATAAAACCACTAAGTTCAAGAAAGGCAAGGGTAAGAAGAAGTTTAAGAAGGACGGCAAGGGAGTTGCAGCGCTCGGTAAGTCAGTTGCCGGGAAGAAGCCAAAGAATGGACCCAAGCCTGAGATTGAGTGCTTTTATTGCAAGGGAACGGGTCACTGGAAGCGGAATTGCCCCAAATATTTAGCGGATAAGAAGGCCGGCAACGTCAAAGGTATATATGATATACATGTTATTGATGTGTACCTTACGAGCGCTCGTAGTAACTCCTCGGTATTTGATACCGGTGCAGTTGCTCACATTTGTAACTCAAAGCGGGAGCTGTGGACTAAGCGGAGACTGGCGAAGGACAAGGTAACAATGCGCGTCGGGAACGGTTCCAAGGTCGATGTGATCGCCGTCGGCACGCTACCTCTACATCTACGTTCGGGATTAGTTTTAAACCTCAATAATTGTTATTTAGTACCAGCTTTGAGCATAAACATTGTATCAGGATCTCGTTTAATGCGAGAAGGCTACTCATTTAAATATGAGAATAATGGTTGTTCTATTTATATGAGAGAAATGTTTTATGGTCATGCCCCGCTGGTCAACGGTTTGTTTTTATGAAATCTCGAACGTGATGTTACACATATTCATAGTGTGAATGCCAAAAGATGTAAGGTTGATAATGATAGTCCCACATACTTGTGGCACTGCCGCCTTGGTCATATTGGTGTCAAACACATGAAGAAACTCCATGCAGATGGACTTTTGGAGTCTCTTGATTATGAATCATTTGACACGTGTGAACCATGCCTCTTGGGCAAGATGACCAAGACTCCGTTTTCCAGAACAATGGAGCGAGCAACTAACTTGTTGGATATCATACATACTGATGTGTGCGGTCCAATGGGCGTTGAGGCTCGCGGTGGCTATCGTTATGTTCTCACCCTCACTGATGACTTAAGTAGATATGGGTATGTCTACCTAATGAAACACAAGTCTGAGACCTTTGAAAAGTTCAAGGAATTTCATAATGAGGTTGAGAATCAACGTGATAGAAAAATAAAGTTCTTACGATCAGATCGTGGAGGAGAATATTTAAGTCAAGAATTTGGCACGCACCTAAGGAAATGTGGAATTATTTCACAACTGACGCTGCCTGGAACACCTCAGTGTAACGGTGTGTCCGAATGTCGTAATTGTACTCTGTTGGACATGGTGCGATCTATTATGTCTCTTACCGATTTACCACTATCATTTTGGGGTTATGCTTTAGAGACTGCCGCATTCACTTTAAATAGGGCACTGTCTAAATCTGTTGAGACGACATCGTATGAACTATGGTTTGGTAAGAAACCTAAGTTGTCGTTTCTAAAAGTTTGGGGATGCGATGCTTATGTCAAGAAACTTCAACCAGAAAAGCTCGAACCCAAATCGGAAAAATGCGTTTTCATAGGATACCCTAAGGAAACTATTGGGTATACCTTCTACCTCAGATTCGAAGGCAAGGTCTTCGTTGCCAAGAATGGATCCTTTCTGGAGAAAGAGTTTCTCTCGAAAGAAGTGACTGGGAGGAAAGTAGAACTTGAGGAGGTGGTTGTAACCCCTCTTTGAACCGGAAAGTAGCGCAACACATGAAGATGTTTATGTGGTGCTTGCACCGACTAGAGAGGAAGTTAATGATGATGATCATGAAACTTTGGATCAAGTCACTACTGAACTTCGTAGGTCCACGAGGACACGTTCCGCACTAGAGTGGTACGACAACCCTGTCCTGGAAATCATGTTGTTAGACAACGGTGAACCTTCAAACTATGAAGAAGCGATGGCGGGCCCGGATTCCAACAAATGGCTTGAAGCCATGAAATCGAAGATAGGATCCATGTATGATAACGAAGTGTGGACTTTAGTTGACTTGCCCGATGATCGGCAAGCCATAGAAAATAAATGGATCTTTAAGAAGAAGACTGGCATGGATGGAAATGTGACCATCTATAAAGCTCGGCTTATCGCTAAGGGTTATCGACAAGTTCAAGGAATTGACTATGATGAGACTTTCTCTCCTGTAGCGATGCTAAAGTCCGTCCGAATCATGTTAGCAATTGCCGCATTCTATGATTATGAGATATGGCAAATGGACGTCAAATTGGCATTCCTTAACGGCTTCCTTAAGGAAGAATTGTATATGATGCAGCCTGAAGGTTTTGTCGATCCTAAGAATGGTAACAAGGTATGCAAGCTCCAGCACTCCATCTATGGCCAAATGCAAGCATCTCGGAGTTGGAACATTCACTTTGATGAAGTGATCAAAGCTTTTGGGTTCATACAGACTTATGGAGAAGCCTGTATTTACAAGAAAGTGAGTGGGAGCTCTGTAGCATTTCTCATATTATATGTGGATGACATATTGTTGATGGGAAATGATATATAACTCTTGGAAAGCATAAAGGCCTACTTGAATAAGTGTTTTTCAATGAAGGACCTTGGAGAAGCTGCTTTCATATTAGGCATCAAGATCTATAGAGATAGATCAAGACGCCTCATTGGTCTTTCACAAAGCACATACCTTGACAAGATATTGAAGAAGTTTAATATGGATCAGTCCAAGAAAGGGTTCTTGCCTGTATTGCAAGGTGTGAGATTGAGCACAGCTCAATGCCTGACCTCGGCAGAAGATAGAGAAAAGATGAGTGTCATCCCCTATGCCTCAGCCATAGGTTCTATTGTGTATGCCATATTTGTACCAGACCTGATGTGAACCTTGCCATAAGTTTGTTGGGGAGGTACCAAAGTGATCTTGGAATGGAACACTGGATAGCGGTCAAGAACATCCTGAAGTACCTGAAAAGGACTAAGGATATGTTTCTCGTTTATGGAGGTGACGAAGAGCTCGTCGTAAAGGGTTACGTCGATGCTAGCTTCGACACAGATCCGGATGACTGCAAGTCACAAACCGGATACGTGTATATTTTCAATGGAGGGGTAGTTAGCTGGTGCAGTTGCAAGCAAAGCGTCATGGCGGCATCTACATGTGAAGCGGAGTACATAGTTGCTTCCGAAGCAGCACGGGAAGGAGACTGGATGAAGGAGTTCATCACCGACCTAGGAGTTATTCCAAGTGCGTCGAGCCCGATGACTCTCTTCTGTGACAACACTGGAGCTATTGCCATTGCCAAGGAGCCCAGGTTTCACAAGAAGGCCAAGCACATCAAGTGCCGTTTCAACTCCATTCGTGGTTATATTCAAGATGGAGACATAGATATTTGTAAAGTGCATACGGATCTGAATGTCGCAGATCCGTTGACTAAACCTTTTCCACGAGCAAAACATGATCAACACCAAAACTCTATGGGTGTTCGATTCATCACAATGTAACTAGATTGTTAACTTTAGTGCAAGTGGGAGACTGTTGGAAATATGCCCTAGAGGCAATAATAAAATGGTTATTATTATGTTTCCTTGTTCATGATAATTGTCTATTGTTCATGCTATAATTGTATTATTCAGAAATCGTAATACATGTGTGAATACATAGACCACAACATGTCCATAGTGAGCCTCTAGTTGACTAGCTCATTGATCAATAGATGGTTACAGTTTCCTGAACATGGACATTGGATGTCATTGATAACGGAATCACATCATTAGGAGAATGATGTGATGGACAAGACCCAATCCTAAGCATATCACAAGATCGTGTAGTTCGTCTGCTAAAGCTTTTCCAATGTCAAGTATCTTTTCCTTAGACCATCAGATTGTGCAACTACCGGGTACCGTAGGAGTGCTTTGGGTGTGCCAAACGTCACAACGTAACTAGGTGGCTATAAAGGTACACTATGGGTATCCCTGAAAGTATATGTTGGGTTGGCACAAATCGAGACTGGGATTTGGCACTCCGTATGATGGAGAGGTATCTCTGGGCCCACTCGATAAGACATCATCGTAACGAGCTCTATGTGACTAAGGAGTTGGTCATGGGATGATGTGTTACGGAACGAGTAAAGAGACTTGTCGGTAATGAGATCGAACAAGGTATCGGGATACCAACGATCGAATCTCGGGCAAGTACTATACCGATAGACAAAGGGAATTGTATACGGGATTGATTGAATCCTTGACATCGTGGTTCATCCGATAAGATCATCGTGGAACATGCGGGAGCCAACATGGGTATCCAGATCTCGCTATTGATTATTGGTCGGAGAGATGTCTCGGTCATGTCTGCATGGTTCCCGAACCCGTAGGGTCTACACACTTAAGGTTCCATGACGCTAGGGTTATAGGAACTGTATGTACGTGGTTACCGAGTGTTGTTCGGAGCCCTGGATGAGATGGTTTCGAGGGTTATTGGTATTGTACCGGGACCATCGGAAGGTGTCCGGGGGTCCACCAGGTGGGGCCACCTACCTCGATGGGCCAAGTGGACTGGGCAAGGAGGAACCAGCCCCTGGTGGGCTGGTGCGCCCCCCCCCCAAGGGCCCAAGGGCGCCTAGGGTTAGAAACCCTAGGGGGTGGGGGCGCCCCACCTGCTTGGGGGGCAAGTTCCCCCCACCTGGCCGCTGCCCCCCTTCTAGATCTTAGCTAGAGGGACCGACCCCCTCTCCCCTTCCCCTATATAAAGTGAGGGGATGGGACGGCAGACGCACCTGATCCCTGGCGCAGCCCTCCCCCTCTCCAACTCCTCCTCCTTCTGTAGCTCTTGGCGAAGCCCTGCCGGAGTAGCACGCTCCTCCACCACCACCACGCCATCGTACTGCTGCTCGACGGAGTCTTCCCCAACCTCTCCCTCTCTCCTTGCTGGATCAAGGCGCGGGAGACGTCACCGGGTTGCACGTGTGTTGAACGCGCAGGCGCCGTTGTTCGGCGCTTAGATCGGATTTGGCCGCGATCCGAATTGTTTCCTATATGACTCTACCAACCGCATTCTTTCAATGCTTCCATAACGCGATCTTCAAAGGTACGAAGATGCACTCCCCTCTCTCGTTGCTAGTCACTCCATAGATTGATCTTGGTGATGCGTAGAATTTTTTTGAATTTCTGCAACGATCCCCAACAAATTACACATTAGATCAGCCCCCTTAGTCTTGGGTGGAGAGTTATGAGATGGCTATGGAGATGTTGGATGTTAGTGAAGCTGCATATGCTAAGTATTTCACCATGATGCTGGAAGGGACCGCTCATAATTGGTTGAAGGGACTGCCTGCCAACTCCATTGGTTCGTGGGCAGAGCTGAAGGCGAAGTTTATCCAACATTTCAAGGATACATGCAAGCAGCCTATGTCAATTGTGGATTTGGCTTCTTGTGTTCAAGCCGAGGGTGAATCGACGACCAGCTGGGTGCATTGGTTCTCGACCATTATACATTCTTCAGATAAGATCAACGTCGGCTCAACAGTTTTAATGTTGGAGAAGAACTATCATTTCCTTCCACTCAAACAGAAGCTTGGGCGGCTTACACGTCATTGCGATGATATTGGGGAGCTCATGGCGACTCTTGTCAAATATGCTGACTCTGATAGTACCAATGACCCCGACTCTGAGGATGAAAGATCGGGAAAGGGAAAGAAGAGTGGCGGTATGAGGGGATATCAGTTTAACCCAGCCAATCAGGGCGGTGGCGGTAAGTGCAAGGGTGATTATTTTGTAGCCAACACCGCTGCACGGAATTATAGCCAGCGTCGTAAGGGGAGGACGGCTCAAGGGACAAAATATAACCTTGAAGAAATAATGAATCAGCCATGGCCGAAGCACGGAACTGAGGAAAGGCCATCTACCCATATGTGGAAGGATTCCAGCATTATGAGACATTTGAGGGAGTCTATCCAGCACAACCATGGTCTAAACGGCTGTTCAGGGTCCGGCTCACATGGTCTGGCTCATGGAGGCGGCGGCTTAAATTCTGGGTTTCAAGGCCAAGGCAATCAAGGAGGTAACAATCAGCAGAATAATCAGGGGAATCAGCAGCAGCAGTCTGGTATCAGAGCAACCCAAAGCAATTGAATAGTGGGCAATACCACATTTTTACCATGAGTTTATGCAAGTGGGATCAGAAGCTCCATAAAAGGGCTGTGAACGCCGTTGAACCGGCTGTTCCTCGTTACCTGCAATGGACGGAGCAGCCCATTGTGTGGAGTCGTGAGGATCACCCTCCCCGGATTCATAATCCAGGTCAATTGGCTTTGGTGGTGGCGCCTCAGGTTGGAGGATACAAGTTCACTAAAGTGCTCATGGATGGGGGCAGCAGCATCAATATCCTTTACTATGATACTTTCCGTCGCATGGGATTAACTAACAAAAATCTTTAACCGTCCAATATTGTTTTCCATGGAGTGGTGCCTGGTAAGTCGGCGTACCCAGTGGGCAAAATTGATTAGAAGGTAACCTTTGGGGATGAGTATGATGCTAGAACAGAAACTCTAACATTTGAAGTTGTTAAGATCCACAGCCCGTCTGTTTGGACGGTCGGCTTATGCTAAATTCATGGCGAGGTCGTGTTATGTTTATCTGCAGCTTAAGATGTCGGGTCACAAGGGCACTATAATGGTGCATGGGAGTCGCAAGGTAGCCTTGGAGTGTGAGGAAGGCGACGCTGCTTACACGGAGTCTGTTTGTGCCACAGAGGAGTTCAAATTTTATAAGGATAATGTTGACCCGGCGGATATGACGTCTTTGAAGAAGCCAATCACAGAGCATGACCCTTTGTTCAAGTTTAAATCGGCGGATGACACCAAGCTAGTTGATTTTGTTCCTGGCGACTCATCTAAGCAGTTCATCATCAGTGATAATCTAGATCCAAAATAGGAAAGCGCGCTCATCAAGTTCATCCGTGAGAACCGGGACATCTTTGCATGGAAGCCTTCAGACATGTCGGGTGTACTGAGGGAACTTGCTAAGCACACTCTTAATATTGATCCGAAGTTTAAGCCGGTCAGACAATTCCTTCGTCGTTTTAACGAGGAGAGGCGGAAGGCCATTGGTGAAGAAGTGGCCTGGCTCTTAGTGGTCGGGTTTATCGTTGAAGCTTTTCATCCTAAGTGGTTGGCTAACCCGGTATTGGTGCTTAAGAAGAACGGCACTTGGCGAATGTGTGTGGATTACACAGACTTAAACAAGGCTTGTCCGGCTGATCTGTTTGCTCTCCCTCGTATTGATCAAATCATTGCTGCTACGGCGGGTTGTGAGCATTTGAGTTTTTTGGATGCTTATTCGGGTTATCATCATATTAAGATGTCAATTAAGGATCAGGAGAAGACATCTTTCATTACTCCGCTTGGAGCCTTCTGCTATGTATATATTCCTTACGGGCTCAAGAGTGCCCAAGCGACTTACCAGCGGTGTATACAAAATTGCCTTCAAGATCAGATCGGGCGTAATGTTCATGCTTACGTGGATGACATTGTGGTGAAATCCAGGAAGAAGGAGACCCTGATCGACGATTTGAAGGAGGCATTTGACAACCTCCGGGTTTACAAGATGATGCTTAACCCGGCCAAGTGTGTCTTGGGTGTACCAGCAGGCAAGCTTTTGGGTTTTTTGGTTTCAGAATGAGGCATCAAAGCTAACCCAGAGAAAATCAAGGCTATTACTTCCCTGGCTAGGCCAAAGTGTGTTAATGACGTCCAGCGCTTGGCAGGTCGGATAGCGGCTTTAAGCCGGTTCATAAGCCGCCTAGGAGAAAAGGCTATCCCTCTGTATCAGATGATGAAAAAGATGGATGATTTTGTCTGGAGTGATGCTGCTGATGAGGCATTTGAGGCACTTAAGAAGCAACTGGTTGAGCCGCCGGTTCTTACTGCTCCCATTGATAAGGAGCCTTTGTTGTTATATGTTGCTGCAAATAGCCGGGCTATCAGTGTGGCCATCCTGGTGGAAAGGAAAGAAGCAGGCAAGGAGTATCTGGTTCAACGGCCGGTTAATTACATCAGCAAGGTACTTATCGAGTCCAAGCAGATGTATCCGCATTGGCAGAAGCTGGTGTATGGGGTATTCATGGCAAGCCGAAAGCTCAAGCAATATTTTCTGGGTCATCCCATTACTGTGGTCAGTTCTGCTCCCTTAAGGGATATCATCCAAAATAGAGAAGCCACAAGTCGGGTAGCCAAGTGGGCCATTGAGCTTGGACCCCATGGTTTAAAGTATGTGCCTCGTACGGCCATCAAGTCACGAGCACCCGTGGATTTTATCAATGACTGGACAGAGTTGCAAACGCCTGAGGAAAACCCGGATAACACATATTGGACTATTCACTTTGATGGATCCGGACAGTTGGAAGGATCGGGGGCTGGAGTTGTCTTGACTTCCCCATGAGGTGATAAATTTTCTTATGTTCTCCGGTTAATGTTCCCTTGTACTAATAATGCAGCTGAGTATGAGGCCTTGCTCCACGGTATTCGGATGGCTAAGGATATGAACTTAAGCCGGGTGAGGTGCTTCGGCGACTCAGATCTGGTAGCTCAGCAAGTTTCTGGCACTTGGGATTCCAAGGATCCACTCATGGCGGCTCATCGTCGGGAGGTTGATGCTATTGCGGGTCATTTCAAGGGTTACTAGGTTGAGCACATTGATCGCAGGAAGAACGAGGCGACTGACACTTTAAGCCGGTTAGGGTCTCAGCGTAAGCCGGTGCCACCTAACATGTTCCTAGATGCTCTGCTTAACCCTTCTTTCAAGTTACCTAAAGAGGAGGATATTGCTGTTCCTGACCCGGAAGTACAATTGGTGGCAGCCCTTCATGCTATTCCTGATTGGACAGTTACGTATTTGGCTTACATGACCGGGGGCGAGTTACCTGAGGATGAGATTTTGGCCAGACAGATCCCGACGGTCTAAGTCAATGACGATTGTTAATGGGGAGTTGCATCATCGCAACATCACAGGGGCGTTTCAACGTTGTGTCTCTCCTAAAGAAGGCCGTGAGATTCTACGAGAGATCCATAAGGATATTGTGGTCATCATGCCGGCTCTAAATCTCTCGTGGCCAAGACTTTTCGACATGGGTTCTATTGGTTGACAGCTCATGCTGATGCTGAGGATTTGGTCAGCAGATGTGCGGTTGTCAGAAGTTTTCACGGCGAGCTCATGTTCCGGCTCAAGAGTTGAGGATGATTCCAATTACTTGGCCGTTTGCGACCTGGGGGCTTGATATGGTCGAGCCTTTCAAGAGGTCCAAGGATAAGAAAACCCACCTTTTGGTGGCGGTTGATAAGTTTAGCAGGTGGGTTGAAGCAGAGCCGGTTAGTAAGTGTGATGCAGCAACGGCGGTTCAATTCATCAAGAAAGGGATCTTCCGTTTTGGCTTTCCCCACAGCACTATAACGGATAATGACACTAATCTTTCTAAAGGTGCTATGAGAGAGTTTTGTCAACGAGAGCATATTCGACTTGATGTTTCCTCCATGGCTCACCCACAGTCTAATGGTCAAGCAGAACGAGCTAATCAAGAGATTCTGCGAGGCATCAAGCCCCGGCTTATGGTTCCTTTGAAGAGAACATCGGGTTGTTGGGTGGCGGAGTTACCCTCGATGTTATGGAGTATCAAGGTCTACAGGTTACACACCTTTCTTCATGGTTTATGGAGTAGAGGTGGTTCTTCCTAGTGACATACGTCATGATTCGCCCCGTGTGGTGGCTTATGTTGAAACTAATAATGAAAGGGCACATCAGGATGCACTGGACCTGTTGGATGAAGAGCGTGATCTCGAGGCGGCTCGTTCAGCGATTTATCAACAAGATCTACGACGTTATCACAGCCGCCAGGTCAAAACGAGAACCTTTCAAGAAGGCGACTTGGTACTCCGGCTTATCCAGGATCAGGCTGATATGCATAAACTATCACCGCCTTGGGAAGGACCTTTTGTCGTCAGCAAGAATCTGCATAATGGGTCATACTATCTTATCGACATTCGAGAACACGAGGACTCACACACATCAGAGGAGGATACCCGTCGGCCGTGGAATATTGCTCATCTTCGGCCCTACTATACTTGAGCCACTGGCTCTCATGATGTACATAGTTTGATAATGTATATATTAGCAACAATATAATAAAGCCGGTATCCCTGATAATTCAGGGCCTCTGTCGTTTCACTTCCTCAAAGCCGAGTCTTTATCATCGTCTTACATGTTCACTTACGAGGCTTGACGCCAAAATTACAGGGACCAAAGAGAGTTGGATGCACAGCACAACTCAAACATAGGTCCCCGACGAGCACAATTCATAAGTATGTCACTTGGGGGCTTCCTGTTCAAACATAGGTGTATTCACCAAAGAGAACATAGCGTTACTACCCTTTTGACCAGGTTATCTTGTTCAAACATAGGTGTATTCGACCAAAGAGGACATAACCTTTCCGGGTCATCCTACATGTATACCAGCTGCTTCAACTCCATCAGGTCATCCTGATTGACCCGCCAAACTCTTAGCAATAATCTTTACGGCGTATTCAACCAAAGATCCTGAGCTTGCTAAGGTTAAAATGCCAGTTTGTCATGCGAGAGCACGGCTTACAGATAGTCAAGATAGATCCATGCTCATAAAGCCGCCTTCCTTGAAACTTGGATAAATCGGCCTGTGATGCATGATGCAACTCTGACCGCACGTACTCTAGATAAGTCTATCTTTAAATAAGACCTGAATTTTTCTAGGTTCAAATGTCGATTGGGTACTGTGAGAGCCGGTTCACAGAAAGCGCGTACCTTCCAGTGGCCAACATGCTAGTTTCATTGAAGAAGAAACTTTGGCTTGGCGGCCTGCAAAAGCCTCGGATTTTTTTTGATTTGCTTTTTTGGATTTATTTCATTGCTTTTTCTGGCTACATGGTTTTTACAAGTCCGGCCAAGCTGCCTTATTTATGTCTCATATTTGAAGCATCTTTGGGTCCTTGCAACCCGCCAGGATGGCAGACTCTAAGTCGCCAGAGGATAATAATCTCATGTTTACAGACTCTAAAGACTCTAACTACATGGAGCTGATAAGCCGGCAGTCTAAGCACGCACCATAGGTATGACTCTTTATTTCACAATTGTGTTAAACATTGTGGTTAAACCGGCCCTAGTTATGGACTGTCTGTCCCTAGTGGTGTCAATTGGGTATCATGACCCGCCGACGGTAAACCGCCAGGGCACTTGTTATCAGTTTGTGTGCAGGGTAATGATCAACCTGATTTGCATAAGTCAATGCTATCATAAACATAAAGTGATAGTTTCTTCAACTGGTGGATCAACAGTATTGCATAGAAACAAAACCGTGCACGATGGCATGACAGATTAAGGTTTTACTACCCTATTACATGACTCCGTGAGCCAAACAAGATCAAGTGTTTTACAGGATCAAATATATAAACCGCCTGGAGGTTCACTCTTCCCGACCTTGCTAGCTTGAAGCTTCTGAGTTATCCTTCTCCGGTTCTTCATCCTCCTCTGTCTGAAAGTTTGGTGATGACCAATCGATGCCAGCCAAAACTTGAAATTCAGCTTCATCATCTATAAGTTCGGACGGGTCAACTTCAGGGGCGAAAGTATGCTTATGGATTGGAGGGATTAAATCCATCACATTATAAGCCGAAGTGGGCATCTTCTAGTTCTCCATGCTGTAAGCCGGCTGATATCTTGACAGATCTGTTTCACTGGCAATCAGGCTAGCTAGAGGGCGTATATCTTTCACATAGGCAGCAAAGTCCTTTTGATCAAATGTTGTGCCGTCTTCTTTCAAGCTTGGATAGCCCGTAGCTAAGTCAGTCGGGTCTAGCTCTGGTAGCCATGCCTTGGCCCGCTTAAAGTTGTCACGGCACCGGCTCTTGCAGACGACCGCTTCATCTCGTCTATCCTGGCAGGCAGCACAGAAAGTTTTTTCAAGACATCTACCAAGAGAGTAGGTGCCTGATTGGCCGGAGAAATTGTAGCTAGTGCACACTGAGCTCCAGTGTATAGCTGTTCAACAAGACTGTAAACGGCTTTAAGTTTCACAAGCATCTCCTGGTTAAGATTGATGCTCTCGCGACATGCATAAGTCATAAATTAGTTCAAGGCGGTTTATACTATCAAAGGAAAGATTCACTTTTGATGATTAGCAAGGCGACTCACCAAAGATAGCCGAAACCATCTGGGATACACAGTGTTTTAAACCGGTGAGCTCAGTGGTCACCTCTTCAAGAGCCGCCTCCGCCTTTTCAGCTCGTTTCGTCAAAGTACTCTTTTCTTCAGCCCAAGCAGCTTTCTCCGTCTTAAAGCTGGCCTTCGGTTTTTCTCTTTCAGCCACGCTAAATTGGAATTTTGATTCAACTTTCTGGGTCTCAGATTCTTGATACTTCAGCTAGGTCTTTGCATCATTCAATTGTGATTGCAGTTCAGTAGTGGTATTCTGTATAAACAAAGAGTTACAAATACATTCATATCCGGGTTACAGGAATATAAGTCCCAAGCCTTTTGCAAGCAACAACACTTGGCACTTGGGGGCTAAAGCGTGCCGAAACATTCTTCATGCACCGATTCATATCAATAAAGTCCCAAGCACTTTGCAAGCAAGAATACTTGGCACTTGGGGGCTAATGCATATCGCTTGCATCTTCTTATTCATTTATGATAACCCGGTGGTACTGTAAACAATCACAACCGGTTTATGGAGGCTATACAGGCAAGCTCTATATATGCACAATGGTGAATAGGACCGACTCATTCATGCTGATTAAGCCAGCCCTTGGGGGCTACGGATACAATGTTCATTAAAATCCGGTTTCCTATAATGATGAAAGCCGGCTTTGGAAGGATTCTATTAAAGATGCTCATCTTTATTCTAAGTCTACAGCATATTCAATTCTATCATACCCAGTAGACTTGGAGCTGGTAGGATGTACATAACTTAGTCAAGTTCATACCTCAAATTTTTTATGCATCTGCTTCACCATGTCAACTTCAAGATCACGGCTGGTGTGTAATTGATTGAGATAGCCAGAAATACTTCGCTGCTGCTCAGTTGCGCATAGTGAGTGACGTCAAACCTTACTTTCTGCTTTTCAATAACTTCTTGTTTGGCGGAGTGCTTGGCCAAGACAGTCGGATTGCCCGGTTCTCTAAAACCGGTGCCAGTGATCATCACATCTTCACTACGCTCTTCTGGCGGTTTAGCTGGGCTTGACGATTCAGTGTTCAAAGAGGTGACATTTGTGTGGTCAAGGGAGACATCAGGAATTTCAGGAGGAGCATCATGAGCAGTTTCTTCTGGTTGTTTTTCAGAAGCATCTGGTGCTGGGACTTGCTACTCTGGCTCAATGACTTTAGGATGAGCTACTGGCTTAGTCACCTTTGCCTTCTTACTGGGCTTGGCTTGGCCACTGCACATGTTATGACAAATCAGTACAAATTATAAAAGCATGAGGAGGAACAAAATAAAAAGTAATTGTTGTTACCCAGGGGCTGTCTTGAAAGCTAGCAGGTGGGTCTGAGATGAGTCGCCGGAGGAAGAACGAGAAACCTCCTGGTAGTTTGAATCGGAAGAATTCAGTGGCTGGCGAATGAGACCCGCCAGTGGGTAAAAAGAGTTTAAGCGCGGAAGGACCTCCTTTTTACGTTTCCGTCAAACTGGAGATTTCGGTAAGCTGGAAGACAATTCTTCACCTCTGGTGTTCCGAGTCTGTCGCCGGTTCTCACGATGTTGTTGCTTCAAGAGAAAGTGAGGATCCAAATGAGCTAAGGGGTGTGAAAAACTTACTTTCCAGGTTCCTCGTTGAATTCTCTGTCTTGCCAAAGTTTCTGAGCTAGAGGAAATAGTAATTACCTCTTCTTCAACTGCCTGGCAGGCCACCGTATCGTCGTGATAATAATCAGTGTCAATGAGATAATTGAAAAAGGAGCCAAGAGAGTCAAGGGCTACCTCCGACTCAGAGCTGTCATTTAGTTCAAACATATCAGAAGCACTTGGTTTCTTCTTTGTCTTCTTGGCGGTTTTCTTGGCAGCCCTGGCCATTTTGGCAGCTTCATGATCATATTTTTTTTTCCAGAAATCCGATTTAGCCTGTGAAAGTCGGAAAAGTTGAGTTAAACAGGATATTTGAGACATCCGGTGCCGGATTAAGTTTGCGGAAAGGGTTCAGACCCACTTTGCTGCAGTCTCCCAGGCCTTCATTCAGAAGGGTCTTGGTCATTTCAGTGGTTGTATCATCAGTCAAGCATAAGGGGCTGTGGCGTAATGGATCTTTTGTCGCACCAGTGTAAGTATACATTAAGCCAGCTCGGCGACTCAAGGGTATGATCCGCCAAGAAACCCAGCACCGAACCAAGTCAATTCCAGTTAGCCCATTTCCCAGCAGGGCCTTGACCTTCGCAATAGTGGGAGAAAGTTTTTTACGTTCAGCAGTGGTAAGCTTCTCAGGAAGAGGATGCTTCGGGTCAAGACGCTGGACATGATAACCCGACAATAGATTTTCATCAGCCGGATAGGTATCTTTGCAGTAAAACCATGTTTGGTTCCAATACCTGGGGTAACTCGGCAAGCGAGCATAGGGGAAGATGGCATCTCTTCTTCTGTGAATCGAGATTGCACCAAGTTCCAAGCTGGGTCCGTTCGTGAACCCGTTCTGGCGGTTTAAATAGAAATATTCCCTAAAGAGCTCGAGATTGGACTCCTCTTGAAGGTATTCTTTGCAGAAGACTTGGAAATTACAGATGTTTGACACGGAATTGGGTCCGATGTCTTGAGGATGAAGTTGAAATAAGTGCAGAACATGTCTTGAGGATGAAGCCCCGATTCATGTGATCAGTAAAAACAATGACTTCGTCATCCTTTGGCTGAGGTCCTTCTTCGCCTGGATTAGGGGCACAATAATGCATGACTGTTTTTGCTGGCAAGTACCCGATGTCGACAAAATCTTTGAGTGTATCCTCAGTGACAACTAAGGGAACCCAATTACACGAAGTCACTGCCTTTGGCGGCATTGTGAAGAGAAAAGCCTAAAAGAAAGAAACATTTTGCCGGTTCAAATTGATTCATTAAGCCGGAAATTAAGCTATAGTATATATTCAGAATGGCAGCCATAATGGGTCCTAATGATAAATGGATAATTATAAACCGGTGATATAAGCCTCCATGACAGGCACTGGTATTCAAGAATTGTCAAGAGCAAATTTTACTAAGTGTTGGGACAAACAGGTTTCACGGATTGGAGCTACAAGATTGGATCTACAGCAGTTCGGAGAAATAAAATAAAATCTAAGCCTAAGGTGGCGGCAGCAGAAAAGTGGGAATGCTCAGATGAGATATGTTGTGATGTGGATATATTCTGATATTAAGAAACATATGCTAAAACTGCTACCGTGCAGATTTCACATATTGGTATTATGATTTTGGATCTGCGGCACTGTAGATAATGGAAAATATTCAGACCTAAATATCAGTACTTGAGCAGTTCATGGGTCCAGATCGGATTTCTTATGCAAAGGAGGTGTTATAATAGTAAAAAGGAGTGCTACAAATACCACTGCATAGGAGGAGTACCAAGCTCGAATCAAAAATCGCAAACTGTGGTGCAAGGCAAAGATGAACTCCGACGAACTCGCGGGAACCCTAATGGATCTATGGGAAGAGGAAGGAGGAGAACTTACCTGGACTATTGAACAGCGGAGGCGCGCGGACAAAATCTGGTCAGATCAGGTTGATGCAGCGGCCGTTGTTAAGGTAGAGACGATGGTTGACGACGGCGGCGGAGCTCGAGCGCAGAGGTGTCACGAGGAAGAAGACAAGAGACGAAGAGGCAAGGGGGGGAAGTGAAAGGGACCCCTAGCCCTATTTATAAGACGAAAGGATAAGTGACATGCGCGAGAATCGAGGAGGCCAAAAATGGATATGTGACAGAGCAAACGCCTCGATTTTCGAAGGTTCATTAAAATGAGGAGATTCGTTGAAGATTTGGGCCATATGTAATATTAATGATAGATGATGTCATGGCGGGTTACCGCAGTCTCAAGGAATGACACCATGGCGGGTTACAATATCTTCCAGAAGATGAAGAAGGATTTTTCTGAGTGTTGAAGATTGACATGAACAAGTTCAAATCAACCTGGGGCCTAATGTTGGGGATAGGACTATTCGGTATGACCCGCCCAGGAGGGGCCGAGTTACCCCAATGGCGGTTCATTGGCCAAGACCAGGAGCGTGTTGAAGATGGCAGTTCATCTAGTAGGCTTGTTAAAAGGGCTCAAAACCCAAAGCAGCTTAAAGCCCGTAAGTGTAAACCACCATGTATGTTTGACTTGTACCGTAAGGGATGTAAGATAAGTCACCAAGCCGGACACGTTTGTATGGGCCGGCCGGGACTCTGTTAGTCACGGGGCGTCAACCCATGTATATAAGGGGACGAACCAGCAGCGGCTTAGGGCAAAAACAACAGATCGAAAGCCGGGCTAGCATATTCGCTCCCTAGAAATTGAGACCCTAGAAATACCACTTCAAACTGCATTAGGCTTTTACCTTCACCGCAAGGGACCGAACCAGTATAAACTCCTCGTGTCTTTTGTCCCGTTTTAACCCCATTAAGCTAACTACGTCGCAATGGCTCCACAACTAAGTCCTTCCCCTAGGACATCTACCGTGACAACTCCACAACACAGGTCGTTCTTGAATCATCAATGCCAAGGTGTCAAATGAACGTTCAAAAGATCTCAATAGCTTCTTCACAACTTCATGCTTGGTGATTTCAGTGGCGCTAAGAGCATGAAGCTGATTGGTGATATCAGTAAGGTGATCAAATGTAAGCTGGACATTTTCATTGCCATTTCTCTTGAAGTGATTGAAGAGATTGTGAAGAACATCAATCCTTGAGTCTCTCTGTGTTGAGACGCCTTCATTGACCTTGGACAACCAGTACCATACCAGCTTGGCAGAATCCAGTGCACTCACACGTCCGTACTGTCTTTTGGTCAGATGACCACAGATGATGTTCTTGGCGGTTGAGTCTAATTGAGCAAACTTCTTGACATCAACAGGGTGACACCTTCACCAGCATTGGGAACACTAGTCTTGCCGACATACCAGAGATCATTGTCGATAGCTTCAAGATGCATGTGCATCTTATTCTTCCAGTAGGGGTAATCAGTCCCATCGAACACAGGGCACGCAGCGGAGACTTTGATTATCCCTGCAGTCGACATAGCTAAAACTCCAGGTGGTTAAACCGAATCACACAGAACAAAGGAGCACCTTGCTGTGATACCTATTGAAAGTATAAGTTATTTACTAGAGTGGGGGTGACTAGGCGATTTTTACGAAAGTCTTCAAAACATGATATCTTTTGAAGACAAACAGATGAAATGAAACTATTTGATAAGCAGCGGAAGATAAACAACTCTAGACACGCAATAGTCAAGTAAGCATCATAGTGAAAGTACGAAGACTATTGATAGCTAGATAACATGGATCGATATGGAAGACATAATGAAGCTAAATAGGGAACAGTCTTCACACAGTGAAATCACACAGATCAGACAAGTAAGCAATGACTTCACGAAGCCAAACTGGAAAGTAAATGGGTTGGAAGATAAAACTAGTAGATCGGAGACGAGGGGAATTTGGAAGACCAGTTCCAGTTGCTGTGACAACTGTACGTCTAGTTAGGGAAGTTGAGATTGAACTATGAAGACCGTGCCTTCACCTTATTCCCCTTGAGCTAAGGACACCCAATCCTCGCCCAATCACTTTGGTAAGTCTTCAAAGTAGACTTCCAAACCTGCACATACTTCATTCACCGGCGATCCACAATGACTCTTGGATGCTCAGAACATGACGCCTAACCGGCTGGAGGATACAGAGTCCTCAAGTGTAACAAGTCTTCAGATCACACAGATAGAAAGACTTCAGTGATGCCTAACACTCTTTAGCTCTGGGTGTTTTGGGCTTTGTCCTCGCAAGGATATTTTCTCTCAAAGGCTTTGGAGGTGGGTTGCTCTCAAACAACAAAAGTCGTGCACTAACTCTGAGCAGCCACCAATTTATGGTGTAGGGGTGGGCTATTTATAGGCAGGAGGCAACCCGACATGATATGTCCAAAATAACCCTTGGTCACTAAGGAACTGACACATGTCCAACGGTTGGATTTTGAACACATGCGACAACTTAGCTTGAGCTCCAAGCAAAGCTGACTTATCCAACTCTGGATAAGATTTGCTCTCATTGTCTTCACTCGAAGACATAGGATTTTTGGTTGAGCATCACATCAGTTATCTGACTGTGTTCACTTGGACCCCAACTAACAGTACGGTGGTTCCTATGACTCAAGAAAGAAGAAAAGGAACTACGAAAGAAGCCATGTCTCCGTACTCCATAGTCTTCAGTGAATGTCTTCATAGGTCATTATCTTCACATGAATGTCTTCACGATCCACCATTTTATTCAATGTCTTCACACATTTTTAGGGGTCATCTCTAGAAGGTAAACTGAATTAGTGAAGGACTATTACCTGTGTTATCCTGCAATTCTCACAAACACATTAGTCCCTCAACCACGTTTGTCGTCGATACTCCAAAACCAACTAGGGGGGCACTTGATGCACTTACACTTTATAGAATGCTTCACGTGCTTCACTTATATCATTTGAAGTTTGGGTTGCCTGTTTCTCTTCACATAGAAAACTGCCATTTGTAGAATGCTCTTTTGCTTCACTTATATTTATTAGAGCGTGGGCATATCTTTTGTAGAAATAATTAAAACTCTCTTGCTTGACTTATATCTATTTGGAGAGTTGATAGGAATTTGTCATTCACATGGTTTGTCATAAAATCCTACATAAAACTTGTAGATCGCTGAATATGATATGTTTGATTCCTTGCAATAGTTTTGTGATATAGATATGCTAATATGTGGGAAGTACTAGTGAATGGTTGAGATTTAGTAAGAATATTGGTGTTAAGGTTTGTGATTCCCGAAGCATGCATGTATGGTCTCCTAACTATGTAACCAAATTGAAGTGCATTGTATCTTGATATTTTATATTTGCGTGTAGGTCGGGCGCGCGCGATGGTTAACTCCCACCAACCTCCCCCCTAGGAGCATGCATAGTAGTACTTTGCTTTAAGGGCTAATAATTTTTTTGCAATAAGTATATGAGTTCGTTTTGACTAATGTTGAGTCCATGGATTATACGCACTCTCACCCTTTCATCATTGCTAGCCACTCTACTACCGCGCAACTTTCGCCAGTGCATCAAGCCACCATATATCCTTCCTGAAAACAGCCACCATACCTACCTATTATGGCATTTCCATAGCCAGTCTGAGATATATTTCCATGTAACTCCGTCGTTCCATTTATTATGACATGCACCATCATTGTCATATTGCTTTGCATGATCATAACATAGCTAGCATGATGTCTTCATGGCTTGTCCGTTTTTTTACGTCATTGTTATGCTAGATCATTGCACATCACGGTACACCGTCGGAGGCATTCATATAGAGTCATGTTTTTGTTCTAGTATGGAGTTGTAAGTAAATAAAAGTGTGATGCTCATCATTATTAGAGCATTGCCCCATGTGAGGAAATAAAAAGAGAGAGGCCAATGAAGCCTAAATAAAAAAGGGGACCAAATAAGACCACCAAAAAAAGAGAAAAAATGAGAGAAAAAGAGAGAAGGGGCAATGTTACTATCCTTTTATCACACTTGTGCTTCAGAGTAGCACCATGTTCTTCATATAGGGAGTCTCCTATATTGTCACTTTCATATACTAGTGGGAAATTTTCATTATAGAACTTGGCTTGTATATTCCAACGATGGGCTTCCTTAAATGCCCTAGGTCTTCATGAGCAAGCAAGTTGGATGCACACCCACTTAGTTTTCTTTTTGGGCTTTCATACGCTTCTAGCTCTAGTGCATCCGTTACATGGCAATCCCTACTCACTCACATTGATATCAATTGATGGACATCTCCATAGTCTGTTAATTTGCCTAGTCGACATGAGACTTTCTCCCTAATTTTGTCTACTACCACCTTCTATTCCACCCGTAGTGCTATGTCCATGGCTCATGCTCATGTATTGCGTGAAGAGTTGAAAAAGTTTAAGAATGTAAAAGTATGAATACAATTGCTTGGCTGACACCAAGATGGGCCTGATTTATACTTTGTGTTAAGAAGAGGGAGCATAACGAGAGTATATGGTTTTCTAGGGATAATGTTCTTTAGCATTGATATTTTGAAAGACTTGATTGTTTGTTGGGATGCCCGGGTATTAAATACTTTTATGCCAAATGATAGACTATTACTTTGAATCACCCGTGTCTTAATATTCAAGCCATGATAAGATTATATGATCAAGATTACGCTAGGTAGCATTCCACATCAAAAATTATCTTTTTTATGATTTACCCACTCGAGGACGAGCAGGAATTAAGCTTGGGGATGTTGATACGTCTCCATTGTATCTATATTTTTTTATTGTTCCACGCCAATATTCTACAACTTCATATACTTTTGGCAACTTTTTATACTATTTTTGGGACTAACATATTGATCCAGTATAGAAGCTTCATTGTTGGAGCAACAAGGCAATGAAATTAATTCATCACAAGATGTACCAATGTTATGAATAGATGAAATACAAGGACTAACACATGGCAATATAGCATTTTGACTTGAAGTAGTGCTAGTATCCACACGAGGCTCACTAGATGTTATCTTAGCAACCAAACCCTCATGAGCTATCTTTAGCACATTATGAGATACTAGAAGATCATCATGAGAGCTTGTGAGCTTTACATGAATTTCTTCCAATTTCCCATAATTGCTAGATAGCAACTCAAGTTGAGCCCTTAGCTCAACATTCTCCTTCAAAATGGATGTTTCACTAGAAATAGAGTTAGTAGCACAAGCATCATCATTAACAACAAGAGGAGAAGACAACTTAGCAAGCTCTTTTGAATATGAAGCTTGAAGTTGAGCATGAGACTCGGTGAGTTTGATGAGCTCACTCTTAATGACCCTTGAGCCATTTTCGAGGTGCTCAAAGTCCTCAAGGAGTTTAGCATGCACAACTTCAAGCTTCTCGTTTTTTTGTTTCAAAATCATTAACCACCTCGAGAGCTCTATCATGGGATTCCTTTATTATAGATAGTTCTAGAGCAAAAGTATCCTCAAGAGATTCCTTGGTGGTTTGTTCAAATTTAAGAGCTTGCTAGAGGTCAGCGATCTCATTAGCGTAATCACACTCATGACCTTCCATTTTCTCAATGGTGACCTCATTCTCCTCTAGATGAGATTCCAACTCCTCTATATATTAATTGCCATCAATGGCAATAGACATGACTTCCATGAAGTTGGAATGAGCAATTTTATTCTTATGAAGAGCTTTAAAAATCATTTCCCCCTTAATATTTAAGGAGGCAACATTAGCATTCTCTTTATCATTATCAACATCATCATCATTCTTGTCATCATAACTATCATCACGAGATATATTGGGATTCAAAGTGGGAGATACCTTTGAAGCCTTAGCCATAAGGCAAAATGCAATAGATGATGATGTTGGATCCCTTGAAGCACCATTCAAGGTCACATCTTGTTCCATGGGGTTTTGGATTTCCTCTACATTGTTAGCACAACAATTCGAGGAAATATATGCATTTTTATCATGGCAACGAGACATAGCAAGCATATCATCATGAGATTTAGTCAAGCAATTTCTACATGATATGCAAGGACTAACAACACAAGCATGTGAAACATGTAGGGTGCTCGAAGTGTTAAAGTACAAAGAAGATGCATTGCAATAAGATAGTGATGAAGGATCATCCACAATAATCATACTATCATCATTGCAATGACCATTCACCATAGCATTACCTTGTGGCAAACCACATGTAGGTGAAGTAGAAGAAGTTGAGAAGACTATACGACCGGAGGTGGAGGGTGGACAATCATCCCCACAAAACTTGGCCACGCCATATTTATCTTGAAGCGTTGTCCACAACTCATGAGCATCTCGAAACGGCATGAGTTGAAATATAACTACATTGCTCAAAGCATCAAAAAGCACATTAGAAGCTTGAGCATTGAGGTAAGAGTTTTTCTCATCCTCTAAAGATAATCTTTGGGGATCCTTTGGAGGAGAAAAACCCATATCTACAATTCGCTCTAAATTTGGGTCCATGACCCTAAAGAGATTAAGAATGCGAATTACCCAAACATCAAAATTTGTGCCATCGAAACTAAGAGTGTGAGAGAATCCTAAACCCCTAGTCGACATCCTTACTCTCTCGGCGGTTAAGCCCTATAAAGAGAGAGGAGGCTATGTTACCAGTTGAAAGATCGTGGATGTCGCCTAGAGGGGGGTGAATAGGCGCTTTAAAATAATTACGGTTTAGGCTTAAACAAATGCGGAATAAACCTAGCTGCTAATTTGTCAAGCACAAAACCTACAACAACTAGGCTCACCTATGTGCACCAGCAACTTATGCTAAGCAATATAAACAACTAGGTGATAGCAAGATATATGACAAGAAACAATATGGTTATCACAAAGTAAAGTGCATAAGTAACGGGCTTGGGTAAGAGATAACCGAGGCACGGGGAGACGACGATGTATCCCAAAGTTCACACCATTGGGGATGCTAATATCCTTTTGGAGCGGTGTGGAGGCACAATGCTCCCCAAGAAGCCACTAGGGCCACAGTAATCTCTTCACGCCCTCGCACAATGGAAGATACCGTGAATCCACTAAGGGACCCTTGAGGGCGGTCACCGAACCCGTACAAATGGCAACCCTTGGGGGCAGTCACCGAACCCGTACAAATTGCTCAGGGCGATCTCCACAACCTAATTGGAGACCCCGACGCTTGCCCGGAGCTTTACACCACAATGATTGAGCTCCGGACAGCACCAAGGTTGGGGCTACCTCCACAACTTAATTGGAGGCTCCCAACAACACAACAAAGCTTCACCACAATGGAATATGGCTCTGTGGTGACCTCAACCGTCTAGGGCGCCCAAGCACCCAAGAGGAACAAGCTCAAGGGTACCAAGCCCCAAGAGTAATAAGCTTATCAACTTGTAACTTCCATGTATCACCATGGAGAACTCAAACCGATTCACCAAATGCAATGGCAAGGGCACACAGAGTGCCCAAGTCCTCATCTCTCAAATCCCACCAAAGCAACCAATGCTAGGGAGGAAAATGAGAGGAAGAACAAAGAAGACAACACGAAGAACTCCAAGATCTCGATCCAAAGGGTTCCCCTCACATTGAGGAGAAAATGATTGGTGGAAATGTGGATCTAGATCGCCTCTCTCTTTCCCCCCAAAACTAGCAAGAATCCATGGAGGGATTGAGAGATAGCAAGCTTGAAGAAGGTTAACAATGGGGGGAGAACACGAGCTCAAAGGATAAGGTTCAATGGGGAAGATGACCCCCTTTTATAGGAGGGGAAAGATCCAACCATTATGTGCTCAGCCCGCACACGAGCGGTACTACCGCTCCACGAGCGGTACTACCGCTTGGGCGGTAGAAGCAGGAAAATAGAGCAACAACATGAACCTTGGGGCGGTAGTGCCGCTTATAAGCGGTACTACCGCTCATCCCAGCGGTACTACCGCAGGAGAAGTAGAACACGGGACCGAAGGAGGCAGGGCAGAGCAGAGTACAGCAGCAGTAATGTTGTAGCGGTACAACCGCCCGATCGGAGCGGTACTGCCGCTTATAGGCGGAACTGTCGTGCCTTATTGTCGTGCAACTACTGCTGAACCCGACACGAAAAGTGCAAGACCCAAAATCGAGGCGGTAGTAGAGCGGTACTACCGCTGCTGACCGCAGTACTACCGCAGGGAGAAAACAAGAACTGCCATCACTTCTTCATATGAGCTCTGAATTGAGCAAACTCAAGCTTGTTGGATAGAGGAAGACGAGTAGCATCAAAACAGTGACTGGTTATAGTAAGAAGAGGCAGGGAGGTATGCCTAGGATATAGAGGAGTGAACCCTCCATCAGAGAAGAACCAGCATAACCTCCAACATCGAAAACATCATAGAAGATGGATGAGTGAACACCGTTTTCAATGAACTCGAGCTTGTCATCAAGATGACCATAAGATCCAAATCTCACAAGGAGAAAACCCAAACAAGAACCAATAAAGATGATGCAAGGATGCAATGGTTTGATATCTCTACGAATGATACGATCAAGCTACTCATAGAGAGCCCCCCTTGATAGTACGGCAATCGATCCTATCACCCGGTCTCCCACAACTACCATGAGACCGGTAAAATAGAAAACCTATCAAGGGAAAACCTTTGCCTTGCACATAGTCCACTTGAGCTGGATGATGACGAGCTTGACTCCCTCAAGCTGGACCAACTTTCTTGATTGTGTTGGCTCGGTGAAGACTAGTAGATTGCTCCCCATACACCACTATGGGTGAGCCACTCTTTGGCACATCTTCACAAGTCCATTGCCACCACAATGGACGGCAAGCTTCAAGCATATGATCTATTCGTGATGATCCTACTTGAACTTACACACCGCAACCTAACCCCACAAAGAACTCTCACGAATACCATGGGTTAGTACACAAAGCGTAATTGACAATGCTTACCATACCATGGGATCGCTTGATCCCTCTCGGTACATCTTCTATGCTTTGTGTGTTGATCAACTTGATTCACTCTTGGACTTAGTATTGATCAACCTTGAATCTTTCCAACTCTCTTCATTTGGATGATGTCTTGAAGGTAAACATGAATGATCACACACTCTTTTTCTTCAAGACATGCTTGCTATAAGCTCAACACTCATATGATGTCACACCCTGCATTTTGTAACATGTTGTTTGTAACTTTGAAGCATGAAAATTTGGACCAGCAAAATTTTTTAGCATCATTTGGCTTTTATTTGGAATTGAGTTTTCTTCATTTGCTTTTTCATGTGCTCATTAAAGTCAACTATGATCTTTTGTAGATTTCATCTCCATACTCTAAACTTCTGCCCAATGATCATGCCAAGTGTTATATAACAGTATAGTGTTTTCTTACAAAATTAATTTGGCCAAAAAGTATTTTATAAATTTAGTTTTCCAAAAACCCCTGAATTAAGATTTGCACTGCAAGTACTTGATTTAGGGTGAGAAAATTATTTCAAAAGGTTTATTTGAGACCTAGTAGCCATAGGACTCCCAGAAACCACAAAGGTATAATTTTAAAAGTTATTTTCCTATTTTATTTAAAAGCTTTTTCTTAAGGCCAGAAATGGTCTTTAATAGGGGAAAATTATTTAACTGTTTCAAAAATATTTGCCAAAATTCAGAGAGACTCATAGGACATATATTGTCCATATATAAGAGTTTCAACACTTGGTCATGTTCAAAATAATGGGGTAAACCCTCTAAAACCCTTTCTGGATATTTCAAGCTTTTGAAATATTTACAAAGGAATTTTTCTCCAAAAATTCCAGGGAAATTCTATCATGTCATATATGACATATTTGATGATCTTGCCAAGTCCCATGCCTTGGGAAGCAAGAAAACCTCCTCAAACCCCTTCATAACCATTCTGTCCATATTTGAAGTTTGAGCAACTTTACATTGCCAAACTTGTCCAAATGCTCTCAAACTTGGTGCACATGCTAGAACGGCCTAATAAGGCACCTAGACCAAATGGCACAAGAATTTGAATAGAGCAACTTGATCATATCATCTCAAAACCCTTTCTGTTCAAATGCAAATTTGAACAACTTTACATTACCAACTTTTTATCTGGAGCTTCAAACTTTGTGGGCATGATCAATACCCCAAATGATGATGCTACACCAAGTGGTGCATCAAGGGGGAATGATTAGCTTGACTCAATCAAGATGAAACTGTTTCTGTTGATTTCTAGGGTTCACCAAAGTTGCATTGGCTAGTTTCTCCAAATGAGCCCAAATTTGGTGAAGCACCCTATTTTCTCATGTCCTTCAACCCTGTCAAGTGCCATGTCAAGTGGACTTCATTTACTTGACCAAACACAAATCAAACACCTTCTGCAGAAATTCTAAAACCTCCATTTTGACCACTTTCACTTTTCTCCATGGCCTCAATTTCTTACCACAGGCTCATTGAGTTACCAGCCACCTCCAGTAACTCCCCCAGCACCCTAGCTCCATGATTGGAGGGTGAAACCCTTGTTTTACCTTGCTGTACAGCCAGTTTCCACCATGTTACCAGCCCTCTCCCTCTCTC
Source organism: Secale cereale (assembly GCA_902687465.1). NCBI lineage: Eukaryota > Viridiplantae > Streptophyta > Magnoliopsida > Poales > Poaceae > Secale > Secale cereale. Next base: position 360,537,423 of record LR738713.1, read on the forward strand.
TCTGCACCCCCAGGGCATCCAAGGCCTCAGGGCATTTCTTTACTCCTCCCTCTGCTTGCTAGACACTGTTGGGCACGCTGGAACGGACCAAACCGGCGAGAGCGCGGCGGTGCCAGTCAAACGCACGGTCTAGAGCGCGCAAACAGTGCTCCCGCACGCTGGCTCCAACCAATCGCCAATCCCCGACAGCCTCGGGCCTCCCCCTCGCGCCAGTCAAGGCGCCTCGACGTCCGCGACCTCCCCGGCGCTGTCCCCCCTCCTCCTGCGCCCTCCAGTGAGCGTCGTCGCACGCGCACCGGCCGCCCGCTTCGGCCATTCTTCTGCCTCACACGCACGCCCTCCCCTGACGCTCCCCCGCTCCTCCTCTCACCTCAGCTGGACGTGGAGCTAGTCCACGGACCTCCCCGGCATGTTCCCAGGCTCCAGGACCTCGCCGGCGCACAGGTCCACGGTGAACCACGGGCGCGGCTATATAAGGCCCTCCCGAGCTTCTCCAACACCCTCACCAGCCTCACACCTCTCCACTGAGACCCCCAACACCCTCAGTTCGACCCCAGGGCGCCCCTGTGCTCGGGATCGACCGGAGCTCCGCCCCGTCGGGCCGCCGGCGATCTCGAGGTACAGGCCTCCCCTGCCTCTCCTTCCACTCATTTCGGAACCGCCACCCTCCACTGATCCTTTCCCCTCTATTTCCCCCTCCATTTGCAGTCGGAAACGGCCGCAGCAACTACCCTCCGACGAGCCTCCGCCGTCCCACCTCGCCGCCGGTGAACCAGGACCCCCCGCCGTGCCGCTCCACCACCACTGCAACCGCAACTCAACACTGAGTTCGTCCCTGGCCTCCGTTGCCGTCGCCGTGGCCGGAATCGTCGCCGGTGAGCTCGCCGCCGCCGTGGCCGAGGGGTTAGAGATGACAAGCGGGCCCCGCCTGTCATCCCCCCACCTCTCTCCCCCTCCTCTGTGCCGCTGACCCACAGGCCCCGCCCGTCAGGTTTGAAAACCTGACGTGCGCGCGCGCTGGCTCCGTGCGGCTGGGCCAGTCCGCCTGGGCCGTGCACTGTGGCCTCTTCTGGCCCAGTGCACAGGACCCTTTTTCATTTTTCTTTTCTGTTAATGTTTTAAACATTTCTACAGAAAAGAATATTGATCCAAATTAAATATTTCTAACTCCTAAAATCTTGTAATATTCCAACCTATTTAATGGTACTACTTTCACTCAAATCCATGAAACTTTTCTGTACTGTTCAAATTTAAATTCAAATTTGAGCAGTATAACTCCTGTTCAAAAATCAATATGTCCTATTCTGTAACTCCAAAACTCCAACTAAGATTTTTTTTCCCATCTTAGAAATCCCTCTAGTATTTTACAAAAATGAGTTGACATTTTTCTGAGCACTTTGATTTTTCTGTTTTATTTGTATTCTTATTTTCCGTGGTTATTATGCGACGTATAGATCCCGTATTTGACGAAGTTGCTGCGGAAGAAGAAGGAGAAGGACTTGAAGACTTTGAAGGCCAAACCAATCCAGGCAAGCGGCCCTTTGACCATGATACACTTGTTCTTCGGAACCCGTTTGTTTCCGATGCATGATGATTAGGGTTACGATGGTAACCTAGAGGAACCACCACATGATGCATGCTTTATTGTTGATCTTGCTATATGCTAGATAACATGCAATAGGTGGCCATGATGCTTATACAATGCATGACAAGATCTTGATCTTGCTGTGTGCTAGATGACTTGCATATGGTTAGTAGTTATGGAAAGTGATGCATGAGTGACATGAACCTTCATGGTTGAAGTCTTTGCATAAAACCCCGCCGGGTGCCATTTATGCCCGAGGGAGATGATGATGATGAGTTGGGTGACCACTTGATGACGAAGTGGTGTGCCAAGGCAGGTGTGTGTGTTTTTCAAACGGATTGGTTTGAGTTGCGACCGTTATTCCAACCATACATGTGCAACCACACTACCCCTTATGGGACGGGGCTTTATTGATTACTTAGGTCGATACTAGCGTGGTGCCTGCATTACTAGTGACGGGAAGACTTGAGGTCTTTCCCGGGACGGGGTCGTGCTTGGATAGACGGCCATGACTGTTTTTACAGGGCACCGGACACACCGTTGGTCCCTTCGGGTATGCGTGACATTGAAATTAGGGCAAGTCCCGTGATCTATTGTTTGTACCCGAAGGCCGTGTGCCAACGAGTGGACTCTATGTTAGTATCGTCTAAGGAAAGGTAATGACCGGGTGCTTACCCCGGGTACTTGAGGTACCGCGGGTCGTGGATGACACGGAAGTTCCCCGGATCTTGTGGGTAAAGTGCGCAACCTCTGCAGAGTGTCAAACTATTCGAATAGCCGTGTCCACGGTCATGGACAGTTGGGTAACTGCTCTTGGGCTACGTCCAATGTTTGTGAAACCATGCGTGTGTATGTGAGTCAAGGTGGTGACTTGACTCGATGAGATGAATCATATTCATGTTGATGTCGGTAACCTGTCTTCGAGGTTACGCGAGGTTATTGATGCATAAACTTGATGATAGAATATTGTTCTAGCTTCCTGCTGGATTGTTCATTATTGTTCCATTGCATTGTTACCACATCATGGGTTGCTTGCGAGTACATTCAAAGTACTCATTGGCTTGCCACTGGTTATTTAATTGGCCAGGCATGGAAGAGCAGGAATATGAGGAAGAGTTCTTTGGAGACGATCATGCGAACTAGGACGCTATCCCAGTCAGAATGCATGTAGGGTTAAGGCAGATGGCATGGGTTCTACCCGTTTATCGAAGACTTCCGCTATTTGAGTTATTTCTTATTCAGCCGTGAGGCTCTATCTATGTAAGACTTGGCCATAATGGCCTTAATTCGTGTAAGACTATTTGTATGGATGTAAGACTCTTGTTATTTCAGCTTCTGTGTGTTCAGTGAGCATTGATCTCTGGGATCACTGTACACGTGCATTCGGTGATCTCGACTTCCTAGTCGGGGTCCCCACATATGACCAATCTTTGGATAATTCCTTAATAGCACCTTGGTCATCACAAACTCTCCTTGAAACCGACAAATGGACTCCAAGAAAAGCCTATGGACAAACCCTTCAAATATAACTCAAGGCAACCATTAGTCCATAGAGATTGTCATCAATTACCAAAACCAAACATGGGGCACCGCATATTCTTTCAATCTCCCCCATTTTGGTAATTGCTGACAATCACTTTCAAGAGAGTTTATATAAGGAATTATGCATCACCATACGATGCAACAATACTGTATGAGCATGAGATGCAAAACCTTAGGAACAAAACCAAAGAAAGAAGAGAGGAAACAACTCTCTAAACTTCCTCACAAAACTCTCTAAAACTTCTCCCCCATTGGCATCGATTGCCAAAATGGGCGAAAGGCTTAGAAGGCCAATATAACTTGTGTTCCTCCATAAATTGTGTATTTCTCAACTAGAGAGTGGAATGCAATACACATATCCAACGGTAAATACTTGGAGGAAGACAAACTATATTGAGGCCCAAAGATTGCAAAAGAATGATATGCCACAAAGACAAAACAAAGAGATAGACACGCAATCAAGCAATCAAAGGATACCAATTGAAGCAAGCTATCAAAAGATACCAATTGAACCAACTTGACCAATGATCCTACGAGCCACAAGAATAAAAGATATTGTGATATGAGCAAAGGGGTGTCCTAGAGAAACTAGAGAGGCTCCCCATGTTTTGTGCACAATGTAGTTTTGTATTTGAATACAACGAGCACAAAATAGGATCGTCGCTCCCCCAAGATCAATAAAACCTCACGACAAGTGCAAGAGACCAATGGAGCATTCTAAAAGACACTAGTGAAGTTCCCCATGATTTGTACACTCCTTGGAATATTTGCATTAGGATACCAAGTGCACAAAATGGGATCATCACTCCCCCAAATCAATAGAAACTCACAACAAGTGCAAGTGAGCATGTAGGAAACAAAGCCTAGCACTTGCAACAAACATATGGTTGAGAAACATATAAAGGAGGTAACTTAAGAGTAGGCTCAACCAAAATGATGTGTGTGAGTCATGGCAAAGCACTTGAGAAGACTAATGTAAGGGTGAGCATTAAGCATCAACATAGTCTTGAAAAGAGGAGATACAAGGTGCATGACATGTCCTTCCCACACACACCAAGCAAAGGGTTTCACAAGCACACTCACTATGCAAAATGAATAACCAACACTTGTGACAACCCATGGTGAAGAAAGAAAGTGAAAGCTTTGTCAAGAGGAGGGATACCAATTGAGATGGCAAAAGCCTCATCAAGACAACCAAGAGACAAAATATCTTCACCAACCAAGAGTGCATCAAGATGCAACAAGATAAGACCCGCACTCAAGGCAAAATCTTTCACGGAGCCACCAAAGAAATAATACAAGAAGGACAAGGTGGACGTGAAAGAAAAGGATATCTACTAGATATGTAATTTCTCTCAAGTGTAAAAGATTCTAGGTAGATGAAAATCATGATGATATCAATCCACAAGAAGGATGTACACACGAAATAGTTACAAAAAGGAAAGAAAAAGGATATCCACAAGGAAGTCATAAATATACCAATAAGATATTTGCTTGGAAGCATAGCACATGGCTAGATATGGTCTTATTGTATACAAATGAATTCCGACCACACGAACATCAAAGACATCACAACTAGCAACAAGAAATCATAGTTGGGATGCTTTGAGAAAGGAAACAAGTATCACAAGAAAGAAAGAATTACATGCCATTATACAACCAACACAAGGTTCATGCAAGAAATGTGTGCATGAAGTAGATGATGATACTTGTTACCGAGATATCATTGGAAGGATGTAGTAGATACCAATTGAAGGTAGATAGTAGTTCATTGATCATCCTAGCTTGACTCCAATAAGCACATGGTGACAACACCTTCCTTTTGAATGAGCCGAGCATCCAATGCATCTCCAATTGTTCCTAGAACAACAACACAAAAAATGGTACCCAAACTGATTGGGACCAAGGAGTTAGAAACACTAATACATAGGACAAACTCCGCAAACATATGTGCATATATATATATATATATATATATATGAAAATGAATTTCATGCACATTTCATCCAAATTGAGACTTGAGTGGAGTTTCCCTTATATATTGAGTCAAAGAAAGAAAGCATGCCAAAGAAAATACATGAGGTAAATATACATGCTCAAGACTTTCAAGAAATGATACCAAATGAAAAATAAATACCAAGAGAGAATAGGATACCAAAAGGAGAAATCATCACTTGGAAGATATCTATTTAAAAGATACATCAAGGAATGAGCTATCCATTGATACACGCAAAAGGAAAGATATCAAACTCCCAAAAGAGAGGATGGTTCTAAACAAACCAACCCATCTACAAAGTTTCATGATGGCACAAAGTACCAAAAAGAAACGGCTTGCCATCCATCAACACACACTTGATATGGATCACAAGATGAGTGTTCTATAGAAAATAGGATAGCTCCCCCAAGAATTGTGCATTAAAGAGAATTTTCATTTGAATATAAAATGCACAAGGTGGGATCACCACTTACACTATATCTATAAAACACTCGACAAAAACAATAAAACAACAAGATCCGCAAGTGGCACGTAAGGCAATGGGAGTTGACACAATCTTGGCAAGAAATAAGGGCAAATAAAAACAAAAGCCAAGGTAAAGTTGATCAACAATTTCTACCACATATAAGTGAGTACCAATTGTCACAAGACAAGAAGTATTTGGAAATAATCCCCGGTGGTAGATAGAAGGAAATCCAATATCATCTTCACACCAAGAACAATGAAATTGCAACTTGTAGAGCTAACATGCCACCTAGGAACAACATAATTTAAAATATCAACTCTAGGTGACAATATCTCAAATGTACACATTTTCTAGGATTGTAATATACACATAGCATATTACTCCCCCATAATGTGATACCAAATAAAGACTTAAGAAGATGCAAAAGAGAACTAAACAAGAGATATTTAATGGACCAAATAGAATATGAATTTCTCATAAGAAGACATACCACGTAGAGACTAGATAATCTTGTAATATCAATACTATATGGTATTCCTCATGTACACACATTTTTAGGATTGTGAGGTGCAGAAAGCACATCACTGCCCCAAAATGGGATGTTCCATTAATCTCTCACAAGAGCCAACTAAGATATAAACAAGATGCAAAAAGGCTCAACACACGACACCCACTTACATGATGTGCAAGCCAACTTACACAAACTTGATTTCTCAAGATAACCAAATTGGAATCACAACATATACAAGCACATGCAAGGTACAAAACCACAACATGCTAAGGGACAAGTAACTTTGAATGTAAAGAATTTAAGTAAGAGTTACCGCAAGGAGGAACATTGGATATACGATAGAAAGATAATCCGAATGACTTGGCTTGAGACAATATGAATGATGAAGACCCCTTAAATCTTCATAATGTAGCCAAATCTCCAATGACCTCCATAAACACCTATTGATCAAGTTTTAGCTTGTTGGTCCCCAACCAAGTTGGGTCCTAAGAGGTTAGTAACAATAGGCTTGTCCACCCAAATGGTTCTTTAGTTGAGACCATTTTGAGTACCAACAAACTTGGCAAACACATTGCCAACATTATCCTTCCCAAGAGAATAGACATCATCAATAATAATTGGGTTGGATAAGTTACCACTAGTGCATGAAGAAGAGACGCGACCTTTCTCACGACATAAGTAGCAATGTCTACTCTTCACTTTCTTCTCACTTGATTTCTCAACATGAGAAGTATTAGCTTGAGTCTTCTTGGGAAGTGGCCTTTCTTCAACTTGCGGTTGCGCATGGGATTGAACTTGTGGCCTCTTCCATTGTTGCTTGTCACTAATGATCTTCTTCTTTAATGGGCAAGATCTAACATGGTGCCCTTCAATTTTGCACTTGAAGCAAATAATCTTGGTCGAATTCTTGAGTTGTTCTTGGCCCTTCTTCTTCTTATTAATCTTGGACTTCTTCTTCTTATTGGAGTTGAAACCAAGTCCACCTTTGTCATTGGGGGATTTTTGCACACTCAAAATATTGTTGAGTGTGGACTTCCCTTCATGACACTTTTCCAAGTCTTTCTTCAAAGAAGTGACTAGGGCCTTGAGTTCTTTGATTTCCTCTACATGGTTAGTATCAACACAAGAACTAGAGGAAGTATAAGCTTCATCGTTAGAGCAACAAGGCAAGGAAAGTAATTCATTACAAGATGTACCAATGTTATGAGTAGATGAATTACAAGGACTAACACATGGGAATATAGCATTTCAACTTGAAGTAGTGCTAGTATCCACACGAGGCTCACTAGATGTTACCTTAGCAACCAAACCCTCATGAGCTATCTTTAGCACATTATGAGATACTAGAAGATCATCATGAGAGCTTGTGAGCTTTACATGACTTTCTTCCAATTTTCCATAATTGCTAGATAGCAACTCAAGTTGAGCCCTTAGCTCAACATTCTCCTTCAAAATGGATGCTTCACCAGAAATAGAGTTAGTAGCACAAGCATCATCATTAACAACAAGACGAGAAGACAACTTAGCAAGATGTTTTGAATATGAAGCTGTAAGTTGAGCATGAGACTCGATGAGTTTGATGAGCTCACTCTTAATGACCCTTGAGCCATTTTCGAGGTGTTCAAAGTCCTCAAGGAGTTTAGCATGCACAACTTCAAGCTTCTTGTTTTTTGTTTCAAAATCATTAACCACCTAGAGAGCTCTATCATGGGATTCCTTTATTCTAGATAGTTCTAGAGGAAAAGTCTCCTCGAGAGATTCCTTGGTGGTTTATTCAAGTTTAAGAGCTTGCGAGAGGTCGGCGATCTCATTAGCGTAATCACGCTCATGACCTTCCATTTTTCTCAATGGTGACCTCATGCTCCTCTAGATGAGATTCCAACTCCTCTATATATTCCTTGCCATCAATGGCACTAGACATGATTTCCATGAAGTTGGAACGAGCAATTTTATTCTTTTGAAGAGCTTAAAAAATCATTTCCCTCATAATTTTTAAGGAGGCAATATTATCATTATCAACATTATCATCACTATCATCACAAGATATATTGGGATTCAAAGTGGGAGATACCTTTGAAGCCTTAACCATAAGGCAAAACGCAATAGATGATGATGTTGGATCCCTTGAAGCACCATTCAAGGCCACATCTTGTCCCATGGGGTTTTGGATTTCCTCTACATTTTTAGCACAACAATTCGAGGAAATATATGCATTTTTTATCATGGCAACGAGACATAGCAAGCATATCATCATGAGATTTAGTCAAGCAAATTCTACATGATATGCAAGGACTAACAACACAAGCATGTGAAACATGTAGGGTGCTCGAAGTGTTAAAGTCGAAAGAAGATGCATTTCAATAAGATAGTGATGGAGGATCATCCACAATAATCATATTATCATCATTGCAATGACCAACACTACTCACCATATCATTACCTTGTGGCAAACCACATGTAGGTGAAGTAGAAGAAGTTGAGAATACTATATGACTGGAGGTGGAGGGAGGACAATCATCCCCACAAAACTTGGCCACGCCATATTTATCTTGAAGCTTTATCCACAACTCGTGAGCATCTCGAAACGGCATGAGTTGAAATATAACTACATTGCTCAAAGCATCAAAAAGCACATTAGAAGCTTGAGCATTGAGATAAGAGTTTTTCTCATTCTCTAAAGATAATCTTTGGGGATCATTTGGAGGAGAAAAACCCATATCTACAATTCTCTCTAAATTTGGGTCCATGACCCTAAAGAGATTAAGAATGCGAATTACCCAAACATCAAATTTATGCCATCCAAACTAAGATTATCAAAGAATCATAAACCCCTAGTCGACATTCTTACTCTCTAGGCAGTTAAGCCCTATAAAGAGAGATGAGGCTCTGATACCAATTGAAAGATCATGGATGTCGCCTAGAGGGCGGTGAATGGACGCTTTGAAATAATTACGGTTTAGGCTTGAAGAAATGCGGAATAAACCTAGCGGCTAATTTGTCAAGCACAAAACCTACAACAACTAGGCTCACCTATGTGCACCAACTGTTGGGGAACGTAGTATTTCAAAAATATTCCTACGACCACGCAAGATTTATCTAGGAGAAGCATAGCAACGAGCGGGGAGAGTGTGTCTACATACCCTCGTAGACCGAAAGCAGAAGCGTTTACTGACGCGGTTGATGTAGTCGAACGTCTTCATGATCCAACCGATCCAAGCACCGAACGTACGGCACCTCCGCATTCAGCACACGTTCAGTTCGATGACGTCCCACGAGCTCTTGATCCAGTTGAGCGGCACGGGAGAGTTTCGTCAGCACGGTGGCGTGGTGACGGTGATGATGAAGCTACCGGCGCAGGGCTTCGCCTAAGCACTGCAACGATATGCCCGAGGTGTGTAACTATGAGGAGGGGCACCGCACACAGCTAAAATCAACTTGTGTCTATGGGGTGCCGCCTGGCCACGTATATAAAGGAGGAGAGGACGTGAGGGCCGGCCCTTCTATGGAGCGCCCAAGGGAGTAGGATTCCTACTCCTAGTAGGAGTAGGTTTCCTCCTTTCCTAGTCCAACTAGGAGAAGGAGGAAAGGAGGGGGAGGGGAGAAGGAAGGGAGAGGGGGGCGCGCCCCATACCCCTTGTCCAATTCAGACTGGGCTTGGGAGGGGCGCGCGCCACCTCCTGACTGCTGCCTCTCCTTCCCACTAGGGCCCATTAAGGCCCATTGACTCCCCGGACGAATTCCCGTAACTCCCCGGTACTCCGAAAATACACGAATCACTCGGAACCTTTCCAATGTCTGAATATAGCCTTACAATATATGAATCTTTAACTCTCGACCATTTCGAGACTCCTCGTCATGTCCGTGATCTCATCCGGGACTCCGAACAAACTTTGGTTATCAAATCACGTAATTCATAATACAAATCGTCATAGAACGTTAAGCGTGCGGACCCTATTGGTTCGAGAACTATGTAGACATGACCGAGACATATCTCCGGTCAATAACCAATAGTGGAACCTGGATGCTCGTATTGGCTCCTACATACTCTACGAAGATCTTTATCGGTCAAACCACATAACATCATACGTTATTCCCTTTGTCATAGGTATGTTACTTGCCCGAGATTCGATCGTCGGTATCATAATACCTAGTTCAATCTCGTTACCGGCAAGTCTCTTTACTCATTCCATAATACATCATCTCGTGACTAACTCATTAGTTGTTTGCTTGCAAGGCTTATTATGATGTGTATTACCGAGAGGGCCCAGAGATACCTCTCTGACACTCAGAGTGACAAATCATATTCTTGATCTATGCCAACACCACAAACACCTTTGGAGACACATGTAGAGCATCTTTATAATCACCCGGTTACGTTGTGACGTTTGATAGCACACAAGGTGTTCCTCTGGTATTCGGGAGTTGCATAATCTCATAGTCATAGGAACATGTTTAAGTCATGAAGAAAGGAATAGCAGTAAAACTAAACGATCATAGTGCTAAGCTAACGGATGGGTTTTTTCCATCACATCATTCTCCTAATGATGTGATCCCGTTCATCAAATGACAACACAAGTCTATGGTTAGGAAACATAACCATCTTTGATCAATGAGCTAGTCAAGTAGAGGCATACTAGGGACACTCTGTTTTGTCTATGTATTCACACATGTACTAAGTTTCCGGTTAATAAAATTCTAGCATGAATAATAAACATTTATCATGATATAAGGAAATATAAATAACAACTTTATTATTGCCTCTAGGGCATATTTCCTTGAGTCTCCCACTTGCACTAGAGTCAATAATCTAGTTCACATCGCCATGTGATTTAATACCGTTAGTTCACATAGCTATGTGAATAACACCCACAGTTCACATCACCATGTGACCAACACCCAAAGGGTTTACTAGAGTCAATAATCTAGTTCACATCGCCATGTGATTAACACCCAAAGAGTACTAAGGTGTGATCATGTTTTGCTTCGTGAGAGAAGTTTAGTCAGCGGGTCTGTTACATTCAGATCCGTATGTATTTCGCAAATTTCTATGTCTACAATGCTCTGCATGGAGCTACTCTAGCTAATTGCCCCCACTTTCAATACGTATCCAGATTGAGTCTTTACGACAAACTCTTTATCACCTCCATAATCGAGAAACATTTCCTTAGTCATCCAGTAACTAAGGTTAATTTTGACCGCTGTCCGGTGATCTACTCCTGGATCACTTTTGTACTTCCTTGCCAAACTCATGGCAAGGTACACAACAGGTTTGGTACACAGCATGGCGTACTTTACAGAACATATGGCTGAGGCATAGGGAATGGCTTTCATTCTTTCTCTATCTCCTTTCGTGGTCGGGTTTTGAGTCTTACTCAACTTCATACCTTACAACATAGGCAAGAACTCCTTCTTTGACAGATCCATTTTGAACTCCTTCAAAATCTTATTAAGGTATGTGCTTTGTGAAAGTCCAATTAAGCGTCTTGATCTATCTCTATAGATCTTGATGCCCAATATATAAGCAGCTTCACCGAGGTCTTTCATTGAAAAATTCTTATTCAAGTATCCTTTTATGCCATCCAGAAATTATATATCATTTCCGATCAACAATATGTCATCCACATATAATATCATAAATGCCATAGAGCTCCCACTCACTTTCTTGTAAATACAGGCTTCTCCAAAAGTCTGTATAAAACCATATGCTTTGATCACCTCATGAAAGCATATATTCCAACTCCGAGATGCTTGCACCAGTCCATAGATGGATCGCTGGAGCTTGCACACTTTGTTGGCACCTTTAGGATCGACAAAACCTTCTGGTTGCATCATATACAACTCTTCTTTGAGATATCCATTAAGGAATGCAGTTTTGACATCCATTTGCCATATTTCATAATCATAAAATGCGGTAATTGCTAACATGATTCGGACAGACTTAAGCATTGCTACGGGTGAGAAAGTCTCATCGTAGTCAACTCCTTGAACTTGTCAAAAACCTTTCACAACAAGGCGAGCTTTGTTGACAGTAATGTTACCATCGATTTCAGTCTTCCTCTTAAAGATCCATTTATTTTGAATGGCTTGCCGATCATCAGGCAAGTCAACCAAAGTCCACACTTTGTTCTCATACATGGATCCCATCTCAGATTGCATGGTTCGCAAGCATCAAATGATTCATAATCAAGTGATTCCAAAAGTCCATCAGCATGGAGTTTCTTCATGCGCTTGACACCAATATAACCTAAACGGCAGTGCCACAAGTATGTTGCACTATTATTATCAACTCTGCATCTTTTGGCTTCAATATTATGAATATGTGTATTTACTACGATCAAGATTCAATAAACCATTCACCTTGGGTGTATGACCATGGAAGGTTTTATTCATGTAAATAGAATAACAATTATTCTCTCACTTAAATGAATAACTGTATTGCAATAAACACGATCCAATCTTGTTCATGCTCAATGCAAACACCAAATAACATTTATTTAGGTTTAACAGTAATCCCAAAAGTATAGGGAGTGTGCGATGATGATCATATCAATTTTGGAGCTATTTCCAACACACATCGTCACCTCACCCTCAACTAGTCTTTGTTTATTCTGCAACTCATGTTTCGAGTTACTAATCTTAGCAACTGAACTAGTATCAAATACCCATGGGCTACTATGAATACTAGTAAGGTACACATCGATAACATGTATATCAAATATACCTTTGTTCACTTTGCCATCCTTCTTATCCGCCAAATATTCTGGGAACTTTCGCTTCCAGTGACCATTTCCTTTGCAATTAGAAGCACTCGGTTTCAGGCTTAGGTCCAGCTTTGGGTTTCTTCACGAGAGTGACAACTTGCTTGCCATTCTTCTTGAAGTTCCCTTTCTTCCCCTTGCCCTTTTCTTGAAGCTAGTGGTCTTATTAACCATCAACAATTGATGCTCTTTCTTGATTTCTACCTTCGTTGATTTCAGCATCACGAAGAGCTCGATAATCGTTTTCGCCATCCCTTGCATATTATAGTTCATCACGAAGTTCTAGTAACTTGGTGATAGTGACTAGAGAACTCTGTCAATAACTATTTTATCTGGAAGATTAACTCCCACTTGATTCAAGCGATTGTAGTACTGAGAAATTCTGAGCACATGCTCACTGGTTGAGCTATTCTCCTCCATCTTGTAGGCAAAGTACTTGTTAGAGGTCTCATATCTCTCGGCACGGGCATGAGTCTGAAATACTATTTTCAACTCTTGGAACATATCATATGCTCCGTGGAGTTCAAAACCTTTTTGAAGTCCCGGTTATAAGCCGTAAAGCATGGCACACTAAACTATCAAGTAGTCATCATACCAAGCTTGTCAAACGTTCGTAATGTTTGCATCTGCTCCTGCAATAGGTTTGTCACCTAGCGGTGCACCAAGGACATAATACTTATGTGCAGCAATGAGGATAATCCTTAGATCACGGACCTAGTTCGCATCATTGCTACTAACATCTTTCAACTTAGTTTTCTCCAAGAACATATCAAAAAACATAGGGGAGCTATAACATGAGCTATTGATCTACAACATAATTTTCAAATACTATCAGGACTAAGTTCATGATAAATTAAAGTTCAATTAATCATATTACTAAAGAACTCCCACTTAGATAGACATCCCTCTAGTCATCTAAATGATCACTGCTACTTCTCGAGCTTGCGTTGTATTCCTTCGAAGAGGAAAGGGTGATGCAGCACAGTAGCTGTAAGGGCATATTTAGCCCGATGGTGTTTTGGTGATTGATGACAATGCTTTTGCGTACTAATCATGTGTTCTAAGCTCTTTCAGATATATCTCACCTAGGCACAAGACGATTATATGCCCCTCGGAATCTATGGAAGACGGTGTTTCCTTTTGCTTATTTTCGGTGGATCTGAGTAATAGGAAAGTCGTACTATTAAGAGGGGGTCCGCTTTGGTAAGGTTTGGGTGGAATCAACACGTACACTTCCTTATCGCACCCACCATACCTTCTCGCCTCAATGGAGTACTACATTCCCCCCTTCTCTGGTTTTCCTGGCCCCAGCGGTAGTACCGCGGGCCTCAGCGGTAGTACCGCCTGAGTGCCTCAAGCGGTAGTACCGCTCCACTAAGCGGTAGTACCGCTTGTTGCACTCTGCGGTAGTACCGCTGCTGCTCCGTGTTACTACCGCCTCGACTCGAGAGCGCTTTTTCTCGTGTTGGGTTTTGCGGCACTAGGAGCAGTAGTAGTGGCGGTAGTACCGCCCTGCGACCGCGGTAGTACCGCTCTGGGTCCCAGCCCTCTTGCGCGGCAGTACCGCTGAAGGGAAACGGTAGTACCGCTTGATAAGAGGTAGTACCACTCCCTCAAGGGGTAGTACCGCTCTCTGCGGGGCTGAGTGGGGGGGTAACGGTTGGATTGTTCCCCCCACTATATAAAGGCATCTTCTTCCTCCTTGTTGACCTACCTCTTCCCCCAAATACTCCATTGTTGCTCCAAGCTCCATTTTCGCCCGATCTCTCTCCCTAGCCTATCAAACTTGTTGATTTGCTCGGGATTGCTTGAGAAGGCATCGATCTGCACTTCCACCAAGAGATATTTGATTCCCCCCACTAATCCCTAGCGGATCTTGTTACTCCTGGGTGTTTGAGCACCCTAGACGGTTGAGGTCACCTCGAAGCCATATTCCATTGTGGTGAAGCTTCGTGGTGTCGTTGGGAGCCTCCAATTCGGTTGTGGAGATAGCCCCAACCTTGTTTGTAAAGGTTCGGTTGCCGCCTTCAAGGGCACCACTAGTGGAATCACGACACCTTGCATCGTGTGAGGGCGTGAGGAGAATACGGTGGCCCTAGTGGCTTCTTGGGGAGCATTGTGCCTCCACACCACTCCAACGGAGACGTGCTTCCCCTCAAAGGGAAGGAACTTCGGCAACACATCCTCGTCTTCATCGGTTCCACTTGTGGTTATTTCTTTCCTTTACTTGTGCAAGCTTTACTTGTTTATTTCATATAGCTTGCTTGTGAGGTTGTTATCTTTACTTCCAATTAGTTGTCGTCTTAGTACCATATCTAGACAACTTACTTTGACGCTTAATTTAAAGTGGTTAAGAAAAGCTAAAAATTGTTTGTTGCCTATTCACCCCCCCCCCCTTTAGTCAACCATATCGATCCTTTCAGTAGCGTAAGTATTTCCCTCAATTTTTGAGAACCAAGGTATCAATCCAGTAGGAGACCATGTGTGAGTCTCTCACACCTACACAAACAAATAAGAACTTTGCAGCCAACGCGATAAGGGGTTGTCAATCCCTTTACGGTCACTTACGAAAGTGAGATCTGATAGATAGGATAGTTTGACATTTTTGGTATTTTTGGATATAAGAACAAAAAGTAAAAAACGGAAAAGTAAAGTAGATTGTAGATTGATATGTTGAGAATAGACCCGGGGGCCATAGGTTTCACTAGTGGCTTCTCTCATGATAGCAGAATTCTATGGTGGGTGAACGAATTACTGTCGAGCAATTGATAGAAAAGCGAATAATTATGAGAATATCTAGGCATGATCATTATATATAGGCATCACATCTGGGACAAGTAGACCAAAACGATTCTGCATCTACTACTATTACTCCACACATCGACCGCTATCCAGCATGCATCTAGAGTATTAAGTTCATAAGAACAGAGTAACGCCTTAAGCAAGATGACATGATGTAGAGGGATAAACTCAAGCAATATGATATAAACCCCATCTTTTTATCCTCGATGCCAACAATACAATACGTGCCTTGCTGCCCCTACTGTCACTGGGAAAGGACACCGCAAGATTGAACCCAAAGCCAAGCACTTCTCCCATTGCAAGAACTATAGATCTAGTAGGCCAAACCAAACCAATAATTCGAAGAGACTTGCAAGGATATTATAATCATACATAAAAGAATTCAGAAAAGAACAAAATATTTCTCATAGATAATCTTGATCATAAACCCACAATTCATCGGATCTTGACAAACACACCGCAAAAAGAGATTACATCGAGTAGATCTCCTCGAAGACCGAGGAGAACTTGGTATTGAGATCCAAAGAGAGAGAAGAAGCCATCTAGGTACTAACTATGGACCCGAAGGTCTGTGGTAAACTACTCACAACTCATGGTAAGGCGATGATGTTGATGTACAAGCACTCTGTGGTAGATCCCCCCTCCAGTGGAGCTCCGGAACAGGCCCCAAGATGGGATCTCACATGAACTGAAGGTTGCGGCGGTGGAATTAGGGTTTTCTCTCTGTGTATGATGTTTTCGGGGTACATAGGTATATATAGGAGGAAGGAGGGCACCGGCGGACAAACGTGGGGCCCACGAGGCAGGGGGCGCGCCCTGTAGGGGGGCGCGCCCCCACCTTCATGGATGCCACGTGTGCCCTATTCCGTGGTTCTCAAGTGTCCCGTGAAGATTTTGCTCCAAAAATATCTCTCCCGAAGGTTTCATTCCGTTTGGACTCCGTTTGATATTCCTTCTCTGTAAAACCCTGAAATAGGCAAAAAAACAACAATATGGACTGGGCCTTTGAGTTCATAGGTTAGTCCCAAAAATAATATAAAATTGTATAACAAAGCCCATTAAACATCCAAAACATCATAAATAATAGCATGGAACAATCAAAAATTATAGATACGTTGGAGACGTATCAAGCATCCCCAAGCTTAATTCCTGCTCGTCCTCGAGTAGGTAAATGATAAAAACAGAATTTTTGATGTAGAATGCTAACCAACATAATTTTCAATGTAATTTTCTTTATTGTGGCATGAATGTTCAGGTCTGAAAGATTCAAGACAAAAGTCTATATTGACATAAGAAATAATAATACTTCAAGCATTCTAACAAAGCAATCATGTCTTCTCAAAATACCATGGTAAAGAAATTTATCCCTACAAAATCATATAGTCTGGCTATGCTCCCTCTTCATCACACAAAATATTCATAGCATGCACAACCCCGGTTTCAGCCAAGCACTTGTTTTCATACTCTATTCTTTCAAACCTTTCAACTTTCACGCAATACATGAGCGTGAGCCATGGATATAACACTATGGGTGGAATAGAATGGTGGTTGTGGAGAAGACAAAAAGGAGGGAGATAGTCTCGCATCGACTAGGCGTATCAATGGGCTATGGAGATGCCCATCAATAGATATCAATGTGAGTGAGTAGGGATTTCCATGCAACAGATGCACTAGAGCTAAAAAATGTATGAAAGCTCAACAAAAGAAACTAAGTTGGTGTACATCCAACTTGCTTCCTCATGAAGACCTAGGGCATTTGAGGAAGCCCATCGTTGGAATATACAGGCCAAGTTCTATAATGAAAATTCCCACTAGTATATGAAAGTGACTAAACATGAGACTCTCTATCATAAAGAACATGGTGCTACTTTGAAGCACAAGTGTGGAAAAGGATAGTAGCAATTGTCCCTTTTTTTCTTCTTTTTTTTTCTTTTTTTCCTTTTTTTGGGCCTTTCTTTTTCTTGGCCTTTCCTTCTTTTTTTCTTTGGGACAATGCTCTAATAATGATGATCATCACACTTATATTTATTTAAAACTCGATATTACAAATCGATACTAGAACAAAGTATGACTCTATATGAATGCCTCCGGCAATGTAACGGGATGTGCAACGAGTCAAGAGTGACATGTATGAAAAATTATGCATGGTGGCCTTGCCACAAATACGATGTCGACTACATGATCATGCATGGCAATATGACAATATGAAGCGTGTCATATGAACGGAACGGTGGAAAGTTGCATGGCAATATATCTCGGAATGGATATGGAAATGCCATGATAGGTAGGTATGGTGGCTGTTTTGAGGAAGGTATATGGTGGCTGTTTTGAGGAAGGTATATGGTGGGTGTATGGTATCAGCGAAAGTTGTGCGGTACAAGAGAGGCTAGCAATGGTGGAAGGGTGAGAGTGCGTATAATCCATGGACTCAACATTAGTCATAAGAACTCATATACTTATTGCAAAAATTTACGAGTCATCAAAACAAAGCAATCAACGCATGCTCCTAGGGGGGAGGTTGGTAAGAGTTAACCATCGCGCGCCCCCGACCTCCACACAAAGGATGACACTCTACAAATACCTCATGCTCTAACTTCCTCACATAGCGGTTCATCATACGTGCATGCCATGGGAATCACTAACTTTAACACAAGTATTTCTCAATTTCATAATAACTCCACTAGCATGACTCTAATATCACTATCCTCATATCTCAAAACAATTATCAGGTATCAAACTTCTCATCATATTCAATGCACTTTATATGAAAGTTTTTACTACATTCATCTTGGATGCCTATCATGGTAAGGCTAGTTTTATAGCGAAAGCACATTACCATGTTGTTCTAATAGACTCTCAAAAGGATATAAGTGAAGCATGAGAGATCAACAATTTCTACAAAATAAAATCACCACCGTGCTCTAAAAGATATAAGTGAAGCACTAGAGCAAAAACTATTTAGCTCAAAAGATATAAGTGAAGCACATAGAGTGTTCTAACAATTCCTAGGCCATATTTATCTCTCTCAAAAAGGTGTGTCCAGCAACGATGATTGTGGAAAACTAAAAAGCAAAGACTCAAATCATACATGACGCTCCAAGTAAAGCACATATCATGTGGTGAATAAAAATATAGCCCCGAGTATAGTTACCGATAGATGAAGACGAAAGAGGGGATGCCTTCCAGGGGCATCCCCAAGCTCAGGCTTTTGGTTGTCCTTGAATTTTACCTTGGGGTGTCTTGGGCATCCCCAAGCTTAGGCTCTTTCCAATCTTTCTTCCATAGTCCATCAAAGCAATACTCAAAACTTGAAAACTTCACAACACAAAACTTAGACAAAAATCTCGTGAGCTCCGTTAGTATAAGAAAACAAACCACCACTCAAAGGTACTGTAATGTAACGCCCCGGATGTAACAATTCCATGTATGGCAATATAATCTTCGTTGACTTAATCAATTCCATTCTGGGCTCTTCCTTCATTTCGGGTTTCTTCGTTTTTGTCGTATGCGTGTATGCTTATCATTCATGTCATGTCATCATGTGCATTGCATTGCATTCGTGTTGTCACTTGCACCCGGTCATGCTCGTCTCTTCTCGTTGTCCGTTTCGAGTTCCGACACTCACACACGTGTCCGTGGCACCTCCGAGTCCTTCTTTCGTATGTGGCCGTATAACATTCTTGGAATGAGGTGAGACTTGTCGTATGTTGTTGTTTTAGTACGTGGAGACCGCCTTTCAAGTTTCGTCGCGTTTGGAGGTCGTTTGGTACTCCAACGGTTAACCTCGTGGGCTAAAAGCTCCTCTTTCTTTTGGCCCAACACACCTCCACAACAGCCCACTAACCCAGCACTTCCACCCCCATCCTCTCGGTCATCGGATCGTGATCGTGTGGGCGAAAACCGCACCTCATTTGGACTCTCTTAGCTCCCAGAATCTATAAATTAGCCCCCACCCCCGAGTTTCATGGATCCAAACCCTAGCCCGAGTCCCTCCGCGCCGCCGGACGCGTCCGTCCGCAGCCGGACACGTCCGTCCACCGTGCCTGACCAATCAGATCCCGCCACATGTCCTCCGCACCGTCTCCTCCCACCTCCCGCCGTCGCGGCCCGCGGGGCCCGGTTCGGGCCCGCCGGCCCGAGCGCGCCGCGTCCTGCCCCGCACGCCTACGTGCCTCTGCGGCCCAGCCGGTCGCTGCCTCGTCGGCCTTGAGCTCCCCGCCGCCGCTCGCCTCCCGCGCGCCGGCGCTAGACCGCCGCCGCCTCCACGCCGCCGACCGCCGACCCCTCGCCGCCGCGCCTCGGCCTCTTCTCCGGACCGCCGCCGCCTCCAGCCGCCTCGCCGGCCCGCTTCTCCTCGCCGCCGCCGACCGAACTTCGGCGAGCCGCCGCCTCCACTCTGGCGAGGTCCAGATCCGGATCCGCGGGGTGGATCAGATCCACCCATCCCGATCCAAACGCCCCGTCTCCGTCGCCCGGATCTCTCCGTCCCGCGTTGACTTTTCGCGAAGGTAAAATATCACCAAGTCCCAGATCCGCGTAAATTTGTTGCCTCCTTTGTCATGTGGTAACTTTGTGCTCGTAGCTCCGTTTTGTGCATATGATATATCGAAATGTTCGTCTCATCGTGCTCTACATGTTAGCATCAGTTTCATGCATGATAGGGATCATCTAGTTGACTTAAACTTCATGGCAAGAGTGCTTCGTGATGAAACTATTTCAGCACTTGTTGTCTGTGTAAATTTGTTGGCATGTTCGTGGGCTAGTAACTTTGTGCATGTTGGTCTGAATGGAGTGAATGGTATGTCCAGATGTTCATTGTGAAGTGCTCTACATGATAGTTCCTGTAGCATTCATGTTAGGTGTCATATTGTCATGTTTATGACTGTTGCAAAAGTGCATTTGGCTGATAAGTTTCCGAACTTGTTATGAGATGATGTTTTATCTTGCTTGTGTAAATTAATCCATGTGTCATATGAGCTAGGTGTCAACATGAGTTTTGCTCTTTGGAATGTGCTCCACATGATAGATTCATTTTCATGCCATGAAATGTCTTGAGATGATTGGAACAAGCTTGTTAACATGTCATCATGATGTTAAAATTCTGCTAAGTGTGAATCCGTTAATTTTATTGCCATGATTCCATGATGCCACCGTCGTTGTTGTGCATGTTTAGAGTTGTCCAGTGGGTGATCCTTCATGTATATGTTATGCTCTAGCTATCCATGCTCTTGTTTGCCATGATGCCATGCTGTAGCTTGTTTTTTTCATGCCTCTCAAGTTGCTATAAAATGTTTCTGTCAGCATGTTATCAACAAGTTCAGTTTTGCCATGTGAATAGCTAGTGTTCTATGCATCCTATGACCATGTTCTTGCCATGAGTAGCTTCTCAGCTATGTCTTCTTGTTATTGATTATATTCACTTGCCATGCTATGATTTGAGTTGAGTTCCACAAGCTTGCAAACATGCCTACTTGTTGTAATTGTTGCCATGCCCAGTTTTTCACTAAGTCTGGGTAAACTTTTGCAATTTTGCCATGATGTTTAAGACATGTTCCAGTATGTTCTAGCAGTAGCCATGTGGTTATTCTTGAAGAGCATGTTATGGATGTTATTTCCATGCCTTTTGCTCGCTTGTTGGAGTGTTGTAGCATACTTAAACTGGGTCACTTAGTGTGCAACTTGCTGTTTTTGGCAGATTGCATCGTATAGTATTTTGCTTGTCATTTGCAAACCGTGCATCCGTTTTCCATGATCTTTATGTCGATTTCAACCGAAATCTTAACCTCTATTCAGTGGCTTGCTTGGTTTCCCAAGATGAAGCCTTTTCCATCATCTCCTCCTTAGGCTCAACAGCATCCTCATGCATACGCACATCATACTTGCATCCCATGACATGTCTTGCATCATGTTGTTTGTGCATTGCACCGTGTTTAATATTGTGCCGTTGGTGTGCTCTTGTGTTGGGTAGAGCCAGGAGCCGATACTAAGTTCGAGGATCTTGTCGAGACTGGGTTCGAGGAGTCGTCTTACCTTCCCACCGATGACTCACCAGGCAAGATGACCGTTCCCCGATATCACCTCTATCTTTGCCTATGCTAGTTGTCTTGTTCTTTAGCTATGCCTCGATGCCTATTCATGTTTGTCAGCCTCCTATTGTTGCCATGAAACACTCTAACCGCCTTCCTAGCAACCGTTAATTGGCTAAGTACGCTTTTGCTCAGCCCCTCTTATAGCGTTGCTAGCCGCAGGTGAAGTTTGAAGACTGCTCCATGATGGACTTGTTTATTGGGATAACACAATATATATCTATGTTAATCAATGCACATATATATTGGCAATAGGTGGAAGGCTTGGCCTTCTGCTTGGTGTTTTGTTCCACTCATGCCACCTTAGGACCCGATAAACCGGTGTTATGTTCCTTGATTTTGTGTTCCTAACACGGGTGGGGTTTATGGGCCCCCCTTTATAATTCGCACTGCTTAAAGCTTTTCCAGCAAGGCCCAACTTTGGTTTTACATTTTCCTAATAACTAAAACTTGCATAGGGCGTTGCAAACCCGAGTTCTTAATTAACAACCTGGGCCAATGCTCCTCTTGAGTGTTGGTCCAAACTGGGGTACTGCGGGGCCACCATGAGGAAACTCGAGGATTGGTTTTACCTATAGCATCGCCCATCCGGTCGTGGCCTGAGACGAGATACGCGCGGGTACTATCAGGGTGTCGGCATGCCGGGAGGTCTTGCTAGATTAGTTTTACCTTTGTCGAAATATCTTGAGCACGGGATTCCGAGGATACTTGGGTCTTCCCACTTTGGTGTTGCGACTCCGCAGATCGTGAGCTTGTGATGGGCTAAGTTGGGACACCCCTGCAGGGTTTGATCTTCTGAAAGCCGTGCATGCGGTTATGTGGAAGATGGGAATTTGTTAATATCCGGTTGTAGATAACTTAATACCATATCCTTAAGAATACACTACATGTGTGAGTTGCCGTGATGGTCTCTTTCCGAAGGGCTTCGGGAAGTGAACACGGTGGGGTTATGTTTGACCGTGAGTAGCTAGGATCACTTCTTGATCAACTTGGCGACCGTTGGCACTTGTTCTCATCTCGCTCTAAACTCGTAAGCTAGTGCTTAGTGCTTGCAGCAAACACTTTTATGGCCTTTCCACACCTAAGGTTTTGGTAGTTTTGATACCCGGGAACGGGATTACTGAGTCCTTGTGGCTCACAGATTCTACACACACCAGATGCAGGTACCGCTGAGAACGATGCAGGAGATGGTTCAGAACTTCACTGGGAGTTCGATGAAGAGCGTGGACGTTACTATGTTTCGTATCCCGACGATCAGTAGTGGTTCTTACTAGGATGATCCGGGCTTGTGTTTTGGTATCTTTCTCGTTTGGATTTCGTCCGTAGTCGGACCCTATGTTATTTGGATGATGTATGTTATTGTATTCATAGTCTGACGTGGTGAGTGTAAGACAAATATCTTTTCTATTTCATCCTTGAATTTTACATGAGATGTGCAAAGATACCATACTTGAGATCATTCTAGTATGCGCTTATGTCTTTAAGTCGTGTCTCAACACGTGGGAGACATAGTCGCATACTGGGCATTACAAGTTGGTATTCATAGCCTTCTCCGACCTAGGAGCCCACTGATTGATCGAATCGCTGACGGTTGAGTCTAGGAACACACAAAATGTTTTTGAGTCCTATATATATCGGAGAGTAGGATTTCTTTTTACTCCTCATCCCCTTCATCGCTCTGGTGAGTACTCCTGACGTTGTTCTATCTCCTCTACTCTCAAAATTTCACCAAATTTTTTTTGGGATCACGCGGGTATTGTTTGGATTGTTCCGATATCTTTGTGATGAGAACATTTTTCTCGATGCCTCCTATCATTTAGGGGTTGTGGCAGTGTCCCGGGGAGTTGAGCTCCGAGGTGTTGTCGTCACAAATGTATCGTAGCGGTTCTAAAATACCAGAGGCGGCCGACATCGAAAACTCTTCTATGCATGTCTGGTGGTGAGATAACCCCGACATCACCCGGTACTAGGGAGATAGTTCGGGAGTATTGCCACAGCTAGTATAGCGGATGCGTTTCGAAGGTCCGAGGTAAACCGTTTCCGAAGATGACTGGTTATGTGTTGACGGATGGATACAGCTGGATGTAGGTTTAGAGTTGAGTGCGCGGTGCTTCCCCTGTATCCCCAACACCAGATTGCATAACCGGAAAGCTTGGGGAATTAATAGGTGCGTTTCAAGTAGCTCGTAGGTAATCTTCCAATGAGTGCATGGTATGAGGTTTGGGGTTCAACATCTAGTGAAGAGGTTTCATGGGCGTTGTTCCAATTGGGAGTTGCATCTTAAAGGATCCTTGGCTATGATGATCCGGGGATTGCAAGACCCTTTGTAACACGTGCCATGGGGCATTCAGCATGACCATGTGGGACGAAACTTCTATTATGTATTTGTTCCATCTCTACCTTGTTTTTTTTCATTTTGTTCTCCCAAGTGGCCTCTCGACAAGATTGTTGTACCATTAAGCTGTGGAATTCATTCGTTCATTTTGTTCGAACGTTCATTGTGAAGACTATATGTTGCAAATATCTAGCCGTTGATTCAGCTTACCTGTTTTGCATCAATGGCTAACAGTTGTCATCATCTTCAGGATGGCTCCTAAGAAGGTTCCCAACCCAAACCAAGAGGGTGAAGAAGAGCGTCCTCCTGAACGTCCTCCTTCCCCTCCTCCTCCGTCTGAGGCATGGAGAGCGATTATGCAAGCAACCAACCAGAACACTCGGATGCTCATGCAAATGATGCATAATTTCCAAGCAAATTGAGGCAATCAAGGGAACCAAGGCCAAGGAAATCTGTTCAATCAACCTCACTTTGCGACACTGAACCAATTCTTGGCAAACCAACCAAAGTCTTCTAGTTACTGTGTGGACCCGCTAGATGCTGAAGATTGGATCACAGACATCAAAAAGCACTTTGAATGCAGTAACGTAAGACCTGATGCTTATGTCAAGTTTGTCACTTTCCAACTCAAAGATCAAGCTGTTGATTGGTGGCAACAGTACAAAGATTCCAGAGGTGGTCGTGAGATCTCATGGACTGATTTCTGCAGAGATTTCCGTTCCCATCACATTCCAACCAATGTCATTGAAGGCATGCGTGAGCAATTCCGCAACCTGAAGCAAGGCACCATGTACGTCTATCAATACAATGTCAAGTTCCAGAATCTTGCCCGTTATGCGAAGCAAGACATGCTCCAACTTGCTCTCACCTTGTTCGAGTCGGACGAATTTGACCAATTCTATAATATGGCTCTCAAGCAAGAGGCAGCTCAGCTCAAGTGTGAAGATTCCAAAAAGAGGATAAGATATGTTGTTCACTCCTCCTCTTCCTCTCAAGTGGTTGCCAAGCAGCAGATGTTTTGGCTACTGCTCCTCCAGTGCTCCGTCCTCCAAGCAACAACAAGCACTCAGGTGGTCGTGGATTCTCCTACCCACCCAACCCAAGCAACCAGTCCAAGTCGCAGTACCAAGCTCCAAGACCAAGTGTTCCTCCTTCCCGTCCAATTTCTGAGGTCACTTGCTACAAGTGTGGTCTGAAGGGCCACTATTCCAACAAGTGCACAAACCAAAGGCGCCTTCCGCCTCCTACACCTGTCAGCAATGCTATTGTCAAGCACAATCCCAAGTCAGCAAGAGTGAACCTGATGAATGCAGCTCAAGCAGAGAATTCTTCAGATGTGATAATTGGTAAACTTTCGGTTAACTCAATTCCTTCTAAAGTCTTGTTTGATTCGGGTGCATCATGCTCTTTCATATCTCACCCATTTGCAACGAAGCACAATTTTGACACCAAAAATTTGCCAAGGGAGTTATCAATTATTTCTCTGGGGAAACGAATGCATTCTAGCATGTTTGCTCTGGACATATCTATTCATATGGGTGATTACAGTTTTCTGGTTTCACCGGTTGTTCTCGGTAACTCGGACATTCATCTTATTCATGGGATGGATTGGCTTTCCAAGCATGATGCTCTTATTGATTGTGCAAACAAGGAGGTCAATCTAACTCATCCTTCCGAAGACGTGATTATCTTTGCATCTCGAGATAACACAATCAGGCTATTCTCTCTCAATGACAAGGGCGAGATTAATGCCATTCTCAGATTCCGGTGGTTTGTGAATATGAGGATGTATTCCATGAAGATCTTCCAAGCATGCTCCAAACCGTCCAGTTGAATTCGTCATTGAACTTGAACCCGGTATCGAGCCAGCATGTCGGCGTCCGTACAAGCTTTCTCCTAAAGAGTTGAAGGAGCTGAAGAAACAACTCGATGAGCAAGAATGTATGGGTCTAGTCAGACAAAGTACTTCTCCTTGGGGCTGTGGTGTTCTATTTGTCAAGAAGAAGGATGACACGGAATGCCTCTACATTGACTACCGGTCATTGAACAAGAAGAAAATAAAGAATAAGTACCCGCTCCCCAACATCAATGAATTGTTCGAGCAGCTCAAAGGAGCCAAAATTTTCTCGAAACTTGATCTCCGGATGGGCTACCATCAAATTCGTATCCGTGAAGAGGATATTCTGAAGACCGCATTCAGAACAAGCTATGGCTCCTATGAATACACGGTCATGCCTTTCGGGCTTGCAAATGCTCCACCCACTTTCTCGCGGATGATGCACTTCATATTCAATCCCTACACCAATGAATTCGTTCTCATCTATCTGGATGATATTCTGGTATTCTCCAAGAATTAAGAAGACCATGCCAAGCACCTTCGTTTGGTTCTCGACAGGCTCCGTGAGCATCGTTTCTATGCGAAGCTCTCCAAATGTGAATTCTGGCTTGATAAAGTCATCTATCTTGGCCATATTATCTCTGCTGAGGGCATTTCTGTTAACCCCGAGAAGGTTGAAGCTATTGTCAACTCGGAACCTCCTCAGAATGTCAAACAACTCCGAAGTTTCCTCGGTCTCGCAAGTTATTCCAGAAGGTTCGTTGAGAACTTCTCCAAGATTAACAAGCCTCTTTCCAACTTGTTGCAGAAGAATGTCAAGTACTCGTGGACTCCTGATTGTGATGTGGCATTCAATACCCTCAAACAGAAGCTCATCTCTGCTCCGATTCTTACTCCTCCGGATGAGTCCAAGCCTTATGAAGTCTTTTGCAATGCTTCATTGCAAGGTCTTGGTGGTGTTCTCATGCAAGACAAGAAGATTGTTGCATACACTTCACGTCAGCTGAAACCAAATGAGAAGAATTACCCCACACATGATCTTGAGCTAGCAGCAGTTGTTCATGCCTTGATCATGTGGAGACACCTTCTGTTGGGCAGAAAAGTGGACATCTTCATCGATCACGAGAGCTTGAAGTACATCTTCACCCAGCCAAACCTTAACCTTTGCCAGACCCCTTAGGTTGAAATGATTCAAGAGTAGGATCCAAGCATTGAGTAAACTCCTGACGAGGGCAATGTCATTGCAGATGCCTTGAGCAGAAAGGCTTACTGCAACAGTCTCCTTCTCAAACCGTTCCAACCTGAACTTTATGAATCATTCAGGAAGCTCAACCTCCAAGTTGTTCCGCAAGGATTTCTTGCCAACCTTCAAGTTGCTCCTACCTTGGAAGATCAAATCCGTGAGGCCCGACTCAGTGATGCTATGGTGCAGAAAGTGAAACATGGTATTGCTAAGGGTACTCCCAAGCACAAGTGCTATCGCATTGATAACACAGACACTTTGTTCTTTGAGGACAGAATTGTGGTTCCCAAAGGTGATCGCAGAAAGCTCATAATGAACAAAGCACATGACTCACTTCTCTCGATACATCCAGGAAGCTCCAAGATGTACCATGACCTCAAGCAATCATATTGGTGGACTCGCATGAAAAGGGAGATTGCCCAATTCGTGAACGAGTGTGATGTCTGCAGAAGAGTGAAGGCAGAGCATGAACGTCCAGCCGGACTCCTTCAACCTCTACCTATTCCTGAGAAGAAATTCGATCACATTGAGATGGATTTCGTCACTGGTTTTCCCAAGTCCAAGAAAGGAAATGATGCTATCTTTGTGGTGATTGACAAGCTCACTAAAGTGGCTCATTTTCTTCGAGTCAAAGATTCCATCAACACAGCTCAACTGGTAGAACTGTACACCTCCAGAATTGTCTCTTTGCATGGCATTCCTCAAGTGATCTCCTTAGACCGTGGAAGCTTGTTCACTTCCAAGTTCTGGGATTCTTTTTAGTCAGCCATGGGCACTAAGATTCGCTTCAGCACCGCGTTTCACCCTCAGACTAGTGGTCAAGTCGAAAGAGTAAACCAGATCCTTGAAGATATGCTCAAAGCTTGTGTCATCTCCTTCGGTATGAAATGGGAATATTGTCTTCCATTTGCCGAATTCTCATACAACAACAGCTTCCAAGCAAGTGCAGGCAAAGCTCCTTTTGAAATCCTCTATGGCAGAAAGTGTCGTACCCCTCTCAACTGGTCCGAGACTGGTGAACGTGAACTCCTTGGAAATGATTTGTTCTCAGAAGACGAAGAAATGTGCAAAGTCATACGTGAGAATCTCAAAGCCGCGCAATCGCGTCAAAAGAGCTACTATGATGGCAAGCATCGTGACTTGGCTTTCGACATTGGTGATCATGTCTATCTCCGTGTTTCTCCCATGAAGGGCACTCAGAGGTTCGGTATCAAGGGCAAGCTTGCTCCAAGATACGTGGGCCCTTTCAAGATTCTTGGCAAGAGAGGCGATCTACCCTACCAACTCGAGTTTCCCTCCAACTTTGCAAATGTACATGATGTGTTTCACGTGTCTCAACTCCGCAAGTGCTTCAAGACGCCTGAACGCACCATTCCTTTCGAAGAGATTGATCTTCAGCATGACTTGTCTTATCGTGAGCACCCCATTGCTATCCTTGAAGAAACTGAGCGCAAGACCCGCAACAAGTCCATCAAATTCTTGAAAGTGAAGTGGTCACACCATATCGACCGAGAAGCTACATGGGAACGAGAAGATCATCTCCATTCCGAGTATCTTGCCTTCTTTCAGTCCTAGATCTCGGGACGAGATCTTTTTGTAGTGGAGGAGAGTTTGTAATGCCCCGGATGTAACAATTCCATTTGTGGCAATATAATCTTCGTTGACTTAATCAATTCCATTCTGGGCTCTTCCTTCATTTCGGGTTTCTTCGTTCTTGTCGTGTGCGTGTGTGCATACAACCCATGTCATGTCATCATGTGCATTGCATTGCATTCGTGTTGTCACTTGCACCCGGTCATGCTCGTCTCTTCCCGTTGTCCGTTTCGAGTTCCGACACTCACACACGTGCCCGTGGCACCTCCGAGTCCTTCTTTCGTATGTGGTCGTAGAACGTTCTCGAATGAGGTGAGACTTGTCGTACGTTGTTGTTTTATTACGTGGATACCATCTGTCAAGTTTCCTCGCGTTTGGAGGTCGTTTGACACTCCAACGGTTAACCTCGTGGGCTAAAAGCTCCTCATTCTTTTGGCCCAACACCCGTCCACAACAGCCCACTAACCCAGCACAACCATCCCCATCCTCTCGGTCGTCGGATCGTGATCGTGTGGTCGAAAATCGCACCTCATTTGGACTCTCCTAGCTCCCAAAATCTATAAATTAGCCCCCACCCCCGAGTTTCACGGATCCAAAACCTAGCATGAGTCCCTCCACGCCGCCGGACGCGTCTGTCCGCAGCCGGACACGTCCGTCCGCCGCGCCTGACCAATCAGATCCCGCCATGTGTCCTCCGCGCTGTCTCCTCCCACCTCCCGCTGCCGCGGCCCGCGGGGCCCGGTTTGGGACCGCCGGCCCGAGAGCGCCGCCTCCCACCCCGCGCGCCGGCCCGCACGCCTCCGTGCCTTCGCGACCGAGCCAGTCGCTGCCCCGCCGGCCCTCAGCTCCCCGCCGCCGCTCGCCTCCTGCGCGCCGGTGCCGGACCGCCGCCGCCTCCACGCCGCTGACCACCGACTCCTCACCGACGCGCCTCGGCCTCTTCTCTGGACCGCCGCCGCCTCCGGCCGCCTCGACGGCCCGCTTCTCCTCGCCACCGCCGACCGAACTCCGGCGAGCCGCCGCCTCCACTCCGGCGAGGTCCAGATCCGGATCCACGGGGTGGATCAGATCCACCCATCCCGGGATCCAAACACCGCGTCTCCGTCACCCGGATCTCTCCGTCCTGTGTTGACTTTTCGCGGAGGTTAAATATCACCAAGTCCTAGATCCGCGTAAATTTGTTGCCTCCTTTGTCATGTGGTAACTTTGTGCTCGTAGCTCCGTTTTGCGCATATGATATATCGAAATGTTCGTCTCGTCGTGCTCTACATGTTAGCATTAGTTTCATGCATGATAGGGATCATCTCGTTGACTTAAACTTCGTGGCAAGAGTGCTTCGTGATGAAACTGTTTCAGCATTTGTTGTCTGTGTAAATTTGTTGGCATGTTCGTGGGCTAGTAACTTTGTGCGTGTTGGTCCGAATAGAGTGAATGATATGTCCAGATGTTCATTGTGAAGTTCTCTACATGATGGTTGCTGTAGCATTCATGTTAGGTGTCATATTGTCATGTTTATCTCTGTTGCAAAAGTGCATTTGGCTGATAAGTTTCTGAACTTGTTATGAGATGATGTTTTGTCTTGCTTGTGTAAATTAATCCATGTGTCATATGAGCTAGGTGTCAACATGAGTTTTGCTCTTTGGAATGTGCTCCACATGATAGATTAATTTTCATGTCATGATATGTCTTGAGATGATTGCAACAAGCTTGTTAACATGTCATCGTTATGTTAAAATTATGCTAAGTGTGAATCTGTTAATTTTATTGCCATGTTTCCATGATGCCACCGTCGTTGTTGTGCATGTTTAGAGTTGTCCAGTGGGTGTTCCTTGATGTATATGTTATGCTCTAGCTATTCATGCTCTTGTTTTGCCATGATGCCTTGCTGTAGCTTATTGTTTTCATGCTCTCAAGTTGCTATAAAACGTTTCTGTCAGCATGTTATCAATAAGTTCAGTTTTGGCATGTGAATAGCTAGTGTTCTATGCATCCTATGACCATGTTCTTGCCATGAGTAGCTTCTCAGATATGTCTTCTTGTTGTTGGTTATATTCACATGCCATGCTATGCTTTGAGTTGAGTTGCACAAGCTTGCAAACATGCCTACTTTTTGTAATTGTTGCCATGCCCAGTTTTTCACTAAGTCTGGGTAAACTTTTGCAATTTTGCCATGCTGTTTGAGACATGTTCCGGTATGTTCTAGAAGTAGCCATGTGGTTATTCTTAAAGAGCATGTTATGGATGTTGTTTCCATGCCTTTTGCTCGCTTTTTGGAGTGTTGTATCCTACTTAAACTTGGTCACTTAGTGTGCAACTTGTTGTTTTTAGCAGATTGCATTGTATAGCGTTTTCCATGATCTTTATATCGATTTCAACCAAACTCTTCCACTCTATCCAGTGGCTTGCTTGGTTTCCCAAGATGAAGCAATTTCCATCATCTTCTCCTTAGGCTCAAGAGCATCCTCATGCATATGCACATCATACTTGCATCCCATGACATGTCTTGCATCATGTTGTTTGTGCATTGCACCGTGTTTGATATTGTGTCGTTGTTGTGCTCTTGTGTTGGGTAGATCCGGGAGCCGATACTGAGTTCGAGGATCTTGTCGAGACTGAGTTCGAGGAGTCGTCTTACCTTCCCACCGACGACTCACCAGGCAAGGTGAACGTTCCCCGATATCATCTCTATCTTTGCCTATGCTAGTTGTCTCGTTCTTTAGCTATGCCTCGATGCCTATTCCTATTTGTCAACCTCCTATTGTTTCCATGAAACACTCTAACCGCCTTCCTAGCAAACCGTTGATTGGCTAAGTACGCTTTTGCTCAGCCCCTCTTATAGCGTGGCTAGCTGCAGGTGAAGTTTGAAGACTGATCCATGATGAACTTCTTTATTGGGATAACACAATATATATCTATGTTAATCAATGCACATATATATTGGCAATGGGTGGAAGGCTTGGCCTTCTGCTTGGTGTTTTGTTCCACTCATGCCACCTTAGCACCCGATAAACCGGTGTTATGTTCCTTGATTTTGCGTTCCTAACACGGTTGGGGTTTATGGGCCCCCTTGATAATTCACACTTTTTAAAGCTTTTCCAGCAAGGCCCAACTTTGGTTTTACATTTTCCTAATAACTAAAACTTGCATAGAGCGTTGCAAACCCGAGTTCTTAATTAACAACCCGGGCCAGTGCTCCTCTTGAGTGTTGGTCCAAACTGCGGGTCCTGCGGGGCCACCACGAGGAAACTCGAGGATTGGTTTTACCTGTAGCATCGCCCATCCGGTCGTGGCCTGAGACGAGATACGCGTGGCTACTATCAGGGTGTCGGCACGTCGGGAGGTCTTGCTGGATTAGTTTTACCTTTGTCGAAATATCTTGAGCACGAGATTCCGAGGATACTCGGGTCTTCCCACTTTGTAGTTGCGACTCCGCAGATCGTGAGCTTGTGATGGGCTCAATTGGGACACCCCTGCAGGGTTTGATCTTTCGAAAGCTGTGCCCGCGGTTATGTGGCAGATGGGAATTTGTTAATATTCGGTTGTAGATAACTTGACACCATATCCTTAAGAATAGACTACATGTGTGAGTAGCCGTGATGGTCTCTTCCCGAAGGGCTTCGGGAAGTGAACACGATGGGGTTATGTTTGACCGTGAGTAGCTAGGATCACTTCTTGATCAACTTGGCGACCGTTGGCACTTGTTCTCATCTTGCTCTAAACTCGTAAGCTAGTGCTTAGTGCTTGCAGCAAACACTTTTATGGCCTTTCCACACCTAAGGTTTTGGTAGTTTTGATACCCAGGAACGGAATTGCTGAGTCCTTATGGCTCACAGATTCTACACACACCAGATGCAGGTACCGCTGAGAACGATGCAGGAGACGGTTCAGAACTTCACTGGGAGTTAGATGAAGAGCGTGGACGTTACTATGTTTCGTATCCCGACGATCAGTAGTGGTTCTTAGTAGGAGGATCCAGGCTTGTGTTTTATGGTATCTTTCTCGTTTGGATTTTGTCCGTAGTCGGACCCTGTGTTATTTGGAAGATGTATGTAATTGTATTCATAGTGTGATGTGGCGAGTGTAAGCCAACTATCTTTTCTATTTCATCCCTGACTTTTACATGAGATGTGCAAAGATACCATACTTGAGATCATTCTAGTATGCGCTTATGTCTTTAAGTCGTGCCTCGACACGTGGGAGATATAGTCGCATACTGGGCATTACAAGTTGGTATTCAGGGCCTTTTCCGACCTCGGAGCCCATTGATTGATCGAATCGTTGACGGTTGAGTCTAGGAACTCACAAAATGTTTTGAGTCTGTCGGTGTATTGGATCGACACCTATGGGATCACAAGAATCCCTACTACGGTTGCGGGGCGCGGGGTTGAGAGAAGAGCGGATCCAACAGATAGCACACTGTTCGTTTATCCAGGTTCGGGCCGCGAGGATGCATAAAACCCTACTCCTGCTTTGGTGGATTGTATATATGTGTTCTTCAGCTAGCTATGGGGCGTGCGGAGCTCCAAAAAGCCAAATCCTCCTCATGGTCGCCACGGGCCTCCTTTTATAGGGAAAAGGGGTTGCCACAGTGGCACACAGGAGGTGGAAAGGGTACAGTGATGCAAGGTTATCCCTCGCATTACATGACAAGGCGCATTTAATGCGTCTTGCTTAGGTGTCCTTACTTTATCGGGGACGGGGGAGAGATATGTCTTGTCCGTCGCCGCCCCTTCTTGTGTCGACACGCGCCCTGGCCAGCGATGCCTGAGATGCCATGTAGGTAGGCAGGCAGCTGAGGTGGCGCAATGGTGGGTCTTCACGAAGATCTGCATGTCGCCACGTAGGTGCCTGCCTAGCTGGTTTGGTCGGCAGCTGCATATGGCGGTGGAAGTTTAGTCGGCGTGGGCCTGATGGTGGCCCTGCGGATGTCCTCGGCAAGGGCCTTGTCGGGGCCCCGCCAAGGGTCTTGCCGCGGCGCCTGCTTCCATCCCCGGCAAGGTGCTTGCTGGAGGTCTTGTGGTCTTCCTTGGCTGGGATCCCGCCAAGGGTCGTCGTCTTCTTAGTGCGTATCTGATCTTGAATGTCTTCACAAAGATCTGCATGCCACTACGGGGATGTCTCCCGAATCCTTGCCCCATGGGGGCAGTGGACTCAAGTGTGATCTGCTCCGTAGGCGTGGGGTGAGTTGCCGGGGCTGCTAAAGTCGGCCCCAGCAAGGATCTTGCCGGGGCTGCTAAAACTGGCTCCCGACAAGGATCTCGTCGGGGGAACCCGCTTCGTCCCTTTGCTCTTTGTGGTCTTGGCTTTGGTCTTACCCTGGCTTACCTCCCTTGCCTTGCTTGGTGCGGCGGTGCCCATGGCTCACACTGCCCGTGCACAGTCATAGGGGTACAAAAAAGTGTAACCCCTTTTTGTACACCGATAGGAGCCCCCGGGCCTAGGCCACACATAAGCGCGACGCGTTGTTGGGCTAGGCCCAGAACGGTGCGTGGGCAGGCGGGACGGTTTTTACCGTGGTAAGGCTTTTCGCGCGCTGCGCCTCCCACAATCCGCGCGCGTGGCGCGGTGTGGAGGGGTGTGCGTGACGTGGGCGGCATGCGTGGTGCGGTTCCCGCAGGCATGCGTCGCATCATAGTAAAGAGGCGGCTTCGCGCCTTCCCCATAAACGGGGGGAGGCGTGGAGGCGCGGCCCATTTACTGAATGGGGCCGAGGCGCGGTCCTCAAGGCGTCCACTCCCCATGATCACGGGGTGGGGAGGGGTCGCCTCACCCGTTCCCTCGGTTCTGCACGTCTGCCACGTGTCTCCCATGCGCTTGGATGGCAAACGGTGGAGGCGGGAAACCGGGCCGTCGCTGGTTGGGGCGGCGGGTCAGTCCTGGCTCCCTGCGCCTTCTGTGTCTTGATTGGCCGAGCTGGGCGGTCGAGCCCCAACCTCGTTCCCTTATAAAGAGTGGGAGGGGAGGGACGGCGCCCCGCATTCTTCCATCTTCTTCCTCCTTCAGCTTCTGCTCCTCTCTTCCATTTGTCATGGAGAGAGGAAATCCAGGCCCTTCAACGGTGGCGGCGAGGGTCGCTGCTCGACAACGCGTCCCTCCTTCTCCTGCGCCTGCGGTGGCAGAGCCGGCCGCGAGGGGAAAGGGGAGGGGACGAGGCCGTGGGCGAGGCCGGGGTGCTCGAGGAAGAGGAGGACGGGGTGGCCCGCCGGCCTCGCCCCCGCCAGCAGCTCCTCCTCCAATGGAGGGCCATGTTGGGGATGACCCTTGTGAGTTCTTCGTCAGGTTGCGTCGGCCGCCGCACCGGCGCCTTCGTCTCCCGACTCCATTCGCGCGGGAGATGGAGCTGGATCCACCGGAGTCATTGTGGCTGCACATGAGGGGCTGCGGGATCAGTGGCACGCGGGTTCGCGTCGACTTCCCTGCTCCTCATGTGATGTATCTTCATCGGGGATGGAAGATGTTTTCTCATATCCACAGCTTGACGGAGGGGCTCACTCTCCATTTTAAGCTAATGGAGGGTGGCCTTCTCTCCGTCAAGGTCTCCGGGCACCTTGGGAGTCGTTCAAGGTGCTGCGTGGAGAGCTCTTCTGATAGTGAAGGTTCCTCCTCGAGCGAGAGTGACGAGGAGGACAGCGGTAACGACGACGAGGGCGGTAGGCGGCAGGATGACGGGTCCGACTAGGTGTCGGGCGCTGCTCCTTGTGGCACCGGCGACCCCATCATCCGTGTCGCTGGCTCCTTGAACTTCTCGGGGCCGTCCCCTTGGGAGGCTGGTGTTGGGAGGCTGTGGAAGAGGAAGAGGGCAGGCGGCAAGGCCATCATGTCGGAGTACGCGGGCATCGACGCCTTCGACGCGTACCGACGTCCTGCCGCCTCGTCTTCGAGCTCTGCTTCCGGCGTTGCCATCACCATCCAGCCTTTGGGCGGCCACCAAGATGTTCTCTCGGTGCCTTCCGCCACCCGTAGCTCGCCTAGGCGCTCCTTTTGCCCTTCTCGCCTCCTTGACCTGCCTCCTGAGGAGAGGGACAAGAAAGGGATTACGGGCATCTTATCTCTTTTTAGTTTGTAAGCCTTCGAGCGTCTGTTAAATTTAAAACTTGTAATCCCCTTGTTCATAATTTTCATTCCCTATGGACTGTACCTGAGTGGAATGTTTTTAATGAAAAAGGGATGTTTGCCGGGTCATTTGTTTGTGGGTGAAACCCACGACACGGAATAAATCCTTGATATCTTTAAGATAAACACTTTCTTGCCCAGCAACAGGCCTCGCCATCCTCCCACTTCGCTCGACCTTTCTCACGCCTTTGGAGGAGGCAGGGATGAAGTGGGTTTAGGCTCATTGTTTCATCCTTTCGCTGCCGCGACTACGACCAAACTTGGTCCCAGGAACGAGCCCTAGGGCCTAGAGTTATGGGAGCACGGTAATTTAAGGAAAAAAACGAGGTTTCACATACCTCAGTCCATAATGGAATGCATGATAAGGGATGAAGAACTTATCTGAAGCTGCAGCCCCCGGCGACCCTGGTTTGCCGTGGGTGAATCTTTGCCCTTGCAGCCCCCGGCAATACTGGCTTGCCGGGGCCTAGATGCTGGTATGTTCCATTTTCTCCTTCCCAAGTGGTTTCGGCAAGGATATCTGCGTGTCCTGTGAACCAAAGAAGATAAAAGGAAGACAAAGAGATGCAAACTTGACCTCTAAGCTAGGGGTCAGTCGCCGCTAAGCACTATCAACCCTAACCAAGGACGAGACTCGACCTAGCATGCATGCTATAACTTAGGGCGTCAGCGCTTCATTTATTTATGCTCACGGTCTGCGCCTGGCTTTGTACAAAGGGTTACATGCCTTGTCGGCAAGGCATGTACAAAAGGTGGCTTGCCGGGAGGCCCGGCAAGCCGCGCCTCATGGGTAAAACTTGCGAAGATGCTCAATGTTCCAGGAGTTGCTCACTGGAATGGCATTTTCGGTCTCCAGGCGGACTGCGCCAGGCCTGGTGACTCGTATTACCCGATAAGGGCCTTCCCACTTCGGCGTCAACTTGTTGGTATTCTTGGCCGATTGAAGGCGCCGAAGAATAAGGTCGCCTTCCTCAAAGTTTCGGGCACGGACCTTGCGGCTATGGTAGCGGTGCAAGGCTTGCGCCCGAAGACGATCTTCCTCAAGGAGCGTTGCGTCATCTTGCAGCAGTTGCTCTTGCTCAAGCTCATCATAAGCGAGCACTCGAGGTGACCCGTATATGAGTTCAGTGGGGAGAACTGTTGCTGCCACGTATACTAGGGCAAAGGGTGTCTGGCCGGTGGCTCGATTTGGCGTCGTTTTAATCGACCAAAGAGCCGTCGGCAACTCATCAATCCAGCGCCTTCCACTCTTGTGCAGCCTGTCAAAGGTCTTTGTCCTTAAGCCTCGCAGCACTTCAGCGTTTGCTCTCTCAGCTTGACCATTGCTTCGTGGGCGAGCAACGGAAGCGAAACAGACTTTGCTGCCGAGGTCTTGCGTATATTGCATGAAGGTGCGGCTTGTGAACTGTGTGCCGTTGTCGGTGATGACCCTGTTGGGTACACCAAAACGGCACACTAGTCCCTTGAAGAATTTGACGGCTGACAGAGTTGTGACCTTCCTCACTGCCTCCACCTCTGGCCACTTTGTGAACTTGTCGATTGCGACATACAAGTACTCAAAGCCCCCGACAGCGCGGGGGAAAGGGCCTAGTATGTCGAGCCCCCAGACCGAGAAGGGCTAGGAGAGAAGAATGGTTTGAAGGGCTTGAGCTGGTTGATGAAGTTTCTTTGAATGGAACTGACACGCTTCACACCTGGTGACCAGTGTCGTCGCATCCTGGAGGGCAGTGGGCCAGAAGAACCCTTGCCGAAATGCCTTGACGGCAAGGGCTCTTGACCCTATGTGGGATCCACATATGCCTCCATGTATCTCTGCCAACAGCCCCAGTCCTTCCTCTCTAGGGATACACTTCAATTTCACGCCATTCGGTCTCTTTCTGTACAGGACATCATCGATGAACTGGTATATAGAAGATCGACGGGCTACTTTTTCTGCTTCTTCCTGCTCCTCTGGAAGTTCCCTGGTTTGGAGGAATCGGACGGTATGCTGTGCCCACGCTGGAGCCTGGGGCTCGACGGCGAGGACTAAAGGCATTTCCTCTGCTATAGGAGCGGTTGTCTCGATGGCAAGAGCTTGACGCTCCGCCGGAGCTAGCCGTCCCGTGGCGGGCTCAGTGTCCCCGGCAACATCCTTGCCGGCGGCTCCGGGGAGCTCGGCGTGAAAGTACTTGCTGGGCCCTGATTTCCTCCTCTTGTTTTGCTCTGTTGATGGATCAACGGATGGCTGAGAAAGCTGAAGCACAAAGGTACCTGGTTCCACAGGTAACTTGAGGGCAGCGCGCTTTGACAGGTAATCGGTGATGTCATTCTCTGCTCGGGGAACGTGCTCCACCTGTATACCATCAAAGCGCTCTTCCAGCTTTCTCACTTCATCGACGTAGGCCTTCATCAACGGGCTTTGGTAATATTTGTTGACTTGTTTGACGACAAGCTGCGAATCGCCCCTGACAATGAGTTTCTTGATTCCGAGGTCTACCGCGATCCTAAGACCAGCAAGCAGCCCCTCATATTCGGAAGTATTGTTCGTTAATACCTCCATGTGGAAGTACATCTAGACCACGTACTTGAGGTGCTCTCCGGTGGGCGCGACAAGTAGTATGCCAGCCCCGGCGCCCTGTAAGGAGAAAGCTCCATCAAAGTACATGATCCAGTCGCAACTCGCCTCTTTGCCAGGGAGAGCAGTTTCCTGGGCTTCTTCATCTGGCGTCGCGGTCCATTCTGCAACGAATTCCGCCAGGTTTCGGCTTTGAATCATCGAGGTACTTTCAAACTTGAGGCCAAAGCTGGACAGCTTCAGTGCCCACTCTACAATTCTTCACGTTGCATCTGGTTTATGCAATATCCGTTGCAGAGGGGGGCGAGTGACGATACTGATCTCGTGCGCCTGGAAGTGGTGATGCGGCTTCCTCGAGGCCATAAGAAGGTCGAAGAGCAATTTCTACACACTGGAGTACCTTGATCTAGCCCCCTGCAAGAGGGAGCTAACAAAGTAGACCGGGTGCTGCATCATTTTCTTCCTTGGTGGCACTCCAACCGGCCGTGTCGTCTCTGCACCAATGGCATCAGGCTCTGTCGCTGCTATCACCTCGTCATCAATTTCTCTCTGTGCCACTAGTGCAGTGTTGACCACCTGGTTCATTGCCGCCAGGTATAGCAACAACGGTTCTTGTGGCCCAGGCGCAACTAGTACTGGCGTGGAGGAAAGATACCTCTTCAAATCTTGCAATGCTGCTTCGGCTTCTGGCGTCCACTCCATTGGGCCCGCCTTTTTCAAAATCTTGAAAAAGGGAAGGGCGCGCTCGGCAGACTTGGAAATGAATCTGCTCATGGCGGCAACACAGCCAGCAAGCCGACGCACATCCTTGACCCGTTTGGGTGCTTCAATCCGTTCTATAGCTTTGATCTTGTCCGGATTGGCCTCTATCACACGCGGTGACACAAAGAACCCGAGCAACTTGCCGGCCGGGACGCCGAAGATGCACTTCTCAGGGTTCAGCTTGAGATTGATCTTGCATAGGTTTGCAAATGTTTCTTGTAAATCCGGTATAAGGGTTGCCCTGTTCTTGGTTTTGACTACTATATCATCCATATAGGCCTCCATATTTCTATGGAGCTGGGGTTCAAAACCAATCTGGACTGCCCTTGCAAACGTTGAGCCAGCACTCGTCAACCCGAAAGGCATTCGTACGAAACAATACGTACCACATGGGGTGATGAATGATGTCTTCTCTTCATCTTCTTTTGTCATGAAGATCTGGTGGTAGCCGGAGTAGGCATCGAGAAATGACAACAGGTCATACCCAGCCGTGGAGTCAACAATCTGGTCGATGCGCGGCAACGGGAAGGGGTCTTTGGGACAAGCCTTATTGATATCTGTGTAATCAATACACAGCCTCCACTTCCCATTTGCCTTGCGCACTACCACCGGATTGGCCAACCACGTTGGATGGAGCACTCCTCTTACCAAACCCGCTGCTTCCAGTTTCCGGATCTCCTCTGTGATGAACTCTTGTCGTTCCAAAGCTTGCTTCCTGACCTTCTGCTTGACGGGCCGCGCATGAGGACATATAGCAAGGTGGTGCTCAATCACCTCCCTGGGAACGCCGGGGATGTCGGATGCTTGCCATCCAAACACATCGACATTTGCCCGCAGGAAGGTGACGAGCACGTCTTCCTATTTGTCGTCAAGGGTGGAGCTTATGGTGAAAGCCCCTCCTGTGCAGTCCTCCTTGACAGAAACCATCTTGGTTCCCGACGGTGTGGCCCTGGACTTCTTGTTTCTGCCGGTGGAACTCTCTGGCACGTCCTTGACGGGAGCACTACACTCCGAAGAGGTGCGCTTGCCGGAGTGGGTGTCCGAGGCCTCACCGGTCTTCTTTTTCTTCTCCCCCCCCCCCC
>LR738713.1:360577780-360617134 GCA_902687465.1 Secale cereale
CCCCCCCCCCCCCCGAGGGTTCCAGTGGCAGGAGCAAGTGCCTTAGTGGCGGCAGCTGCTACAACTGCTTTTTGGTCTAGTTGGTCAGCGCAAATCAGCGTATCTTTCTTGTCGGAGGGGATGGTGATGATCGTCACAGGTCCTGGCATCTTCAGGGTGTTGTAGGCGTAGTGTGACGCCGCCATGAACTTGGCCAGCGCTGGGCGGCCAAGGATCCCATTATAGGGCAAGGGGATCTTGGCGACATCGAACACGACCCTTTCTGTCCTGTAGTTCAGGTCACTTCCAAAAGTCACGGGCAGCGTGACCTTCCCCTTTGGTTGACTTCTTCCCAGGTTGACCCCCTGAAACGTGCCCGTTTCCTCGAGGTCTTCGTCAGGAATCTGCAGCTTCTCGATCACGGTAGGTGAGATCAAGTTCAGACCGGCCCCGCCATCGACTAGCATCTTTGTCACCTTGAGGTTGTGTATTGTTAGTGAAATCAACAATGGCAAGCACCCGACTGCGGTAGTGCGGTCGGGGTGATCCTCGGTGTCAAAAATGATAGGCGTGCTGGACCACTTCAGCGGCTTTTGGGCACCAGACGACGGCTCCGCTACTGTGATCTCACGTGCCCACTGTTTAAGCTGGCGGTGAGAAGTATGCAGCGAGGCGCCGCCATCGATGCACATGGCCTCCGTGGCTTTCTGAAACTCTTGGTCACCGGACTCGTCGTCCTCTTCGTGATCGTCGTCTTCTGGCTTTCTGTCACGGCCCCGAGCGGGCCTCTCCTGCTGTTTATCCTTGCCGCGACGGCCTGCTTGGCCGTCACGCTTCTTGTCGGACCCCTCAGCACCGTCCTGGCCCTTCTCCTTGTCCCGCCTCTGATATTCAGCCCTCTGCTTCTCGGCAAGGAGCTCAACCTGTCGGCAGTTCTGGAGGTCATGGCCTTTGGTGCGATGGATCTTGCAGTATTGCTTGTCGGAGTTTCCTGGCTTCTCGGTAGCCACCAAGGCCCGGCAGGCAACACACCCGGCAATTTCCTTGTCGGGGTCATCCGCCTTGGTTTTCTTGGCGGAGCCGGCGTCATCAGATCCCTCGACGGCAAGCACGGCTTTACCTTTGCGCTTCCTGTTGCGGCGCCGGCCTTTCCTTGCCGGGGTGGCAGCATCCTCATCTGAAGAGTCGGTTTCCGCGCCGGCATCTTTGGCGGGGTACTTCCTTCCCTCTTCAGCCCAGGCACATCTTTCAGTAAGAACATAGAGTTCTGCCACATCTTTCACCTTGGTCATTGCCAGTTCTTCACGCATCTTGCGGTTACGCACGTTCTGATGGAACGCGCTGATGATGGCGGCAGGGTGAACATCAGGGATATTGTACTGTACCCGGCTGAACCTCTGTATGTACTCTTGCAGACTCTCGCCTTCCTTCTGGGGAATGACGTGCAGGTCACTTGCTTGGCCATGGGCTTGGTGACCTCCAGTAAAGGCGCCAACAAACTCATGGCACAAATCCGACCAGGAGGAAATAGAGTCTACCGGCAAGTGCATCAACCACGACATGGCGTTGGGTTTAAGAGCCAATGGAAAGTAATTCGCAAGCACCTTATCGTCGCGGGCTCCGGCAGCTTGCATCGCAATGGTGTAGATGCTGAGGAACTCCGACGGGTGGGTCTTGCCGTTGTACTTCTCGCCAACATCAGGCTTGAAGGTGCGGTGAGTGGGCCACTGGAACTGCCGCAGCTCACGGGTAAAAGCCGGACAGCCTACCTCGTAAGGTAGACCTCCAGGGCTCTCCGGTGCTGGGCAGTTCACAGCAGGCCCTGCTCGCCTGTCTGACTGGTGGCGCGCTCCGCGCCGGCACTCGATGGTGGTTCGAACGTCTTCGTGAGCTCACTCCTGAAGAACTTGACGCTGGTCGCCATGGGTCCGAGGGTCAGACAACGCTATGGAGATGTCGTCACCTACGACGTCTAGACGAGTCGACACACGCGGTACCGGGCGAGGAGGAGGCGAATGCACCGTG
Organism: Secale cereale; assembly: GCA_902687465.1. Lineage (NCBI taxonomy): Eukaryota > Viridiplantae > Streptophyta > Magnoliopsida > Poales > Poaceae > Secale > Secale cereale. Next base: position 360,579,785 of record LR738713.1, read on the forward strand.
ACCACGGTGTTGTCGGTCCTCCCGCCATCGGTGTGTGGGACCCCATCGGAGCATCAACACAGGGGCCTCGCTGGACTTGGTTCATCCTTGTTGGCGACCGTGACAAGGCTTCGGATGGTGGCTCTCCATTCGTCGAGTTTCCCCGTAACGGGAGGAAAGTCGAGGAGCAACTGCGCGCGCGCCAAGGCTTCTGCTGGGGTTACCGGTAGCAAGACCTGCACGGACCACGACGCGCTTCGACCCCTGACCATGTCAAGAGGAGCTCCATCACGATCTCGCGGTCACATGCCGTTTCCACCAATGCTTCGGCGGGCGGGCAGGTCTTCTATGTCTCGGGAGTGGTGCTCGGGGCTCTTCCCGCGGCGACGCCCGGGGTCTTCGATGTGATGACGCCATTCGTCGCGCGCTGCTTGGGAGGAGCGCACTGTTGGCGCCGGCGTGGGAGTCCTGGAGGCCCTCGCGTCACCTTTGGGTGATGCGGCAGCAATTTTGGAAGGCCTCGCGCCATCCACGGAGGGCCTGGCTCCATCTTTGGATCTGGCAGTGTGTGGCCCGTTACCAGGCGCACAAACATCGCCACCTCCCAAACTCCGGCTGCTTGGACAGCGTTGGTGTTCGCGAGCAGCGCCCCGGGTCCTTTCCGCGACCGCTGGGGTGCTCGCCCACGTCGAGACGGGCTGTCTGGTTTCCGACTGGCCAACCGCCACCGTCGTCTTCTTCTTGGGTGCCATGATGATGAAGAAGCGTCGAACTAACTGCTAAAGCCGATTCTCACAATTGCGCCCCCTACCTGGCGCGCCAAGGATGTCGGTGTATTGGATCGACACCTATGGGATCACAAGAATCCCTACTACGGTTGCGGGGCGTGGGGTTGAGAGAAGAGCGGATCCAACAGATAGCACACGGTTCGTTTATCCAGGTTCGGGCCGCGAGGATGCATAAAACCCTACTCCTGCTTTGGTGGATTGTATATCTGTGTTCTTCAGCTAGCTATGGGGGGTGAGGAGCTCCAAAAAGCCGAATCCTCCTCCTGGTCGCCTCGGGCCTCCTTTTATAGGGAAAAGGGGTTGCCACAGTGGCACATAGGAGGTGGAAAGGGTATAGTGATGCGAGGTTATCCCTCGCATTACATGACTGTAATGCCCAGGATGGGACTATACCTCCTACGTGGTCGAGGCACGACTTAAAGGTATAAGCCCATCCTAGAATGATCTCAAGTTTGGTATCTTTGCATGACTCATGTAAAAGAGGGATTAAAATTGCAAAAGGAGATAGTTGGCTTACACTCGCCACTTCACACAATGCATTACATAAGCAATACATCATTCAAAACATCACAACCCGACTACGGGTGAAGATCCAAAAGAAAGATACCAAAACATAAAGCCACAGGTCAGGATCGAATCCTAGTAGAAACCACTACTGATCGTCGAAACATCACAAGCATACGGCCAAACTCTTCATCGAACTCCCGGTGAAGAACTGATCCATCTCCTGCATCAAACTCGGCTGAACCTGCATCTGGTGTGGTGAAGTAACTGTGAGCCACAGAGGACTCAGCAATCCCGTTCCCGGGTAACATGACTATTTAGGCCTTGGGTGTGGATAAGGCTGAAGAAAGAATAAGAGGTGAAGGAAAAACAAGAGTCTACAGCAGCAACTAGCACTAGCTTACGTATACGAGAGCGAGAAGAGAAGGTGCCTCGGTCGAGAGATGATCACGAAGTGATCCAAACTAAAGCCGGTCAAACATAACCCCACCGTGTTCATCTCCCGAAACCCTTTCGGAAAATGACAGTCACGGTACGCACGCTGGTAGTGTATTGGTACATGGTGTCAAGTTATCTACAACCGGATATTAACAAGCTCCCATCTGCCACATAACCGCGGGCACGGCTTTCGAAAGTTCATAACCGTGCAGGGGTGTTCCAACTTGGCCCATTACAAGCCCATGATCCACGGAGTCGCAACTCCAAAGGTGGGAAGACCCGAGTATTCTCGGAATCCCGTGCTCAAGATACTCCGAACTAAGGTAAGGCTAATCCAGCAAATCCTCCCGGCGTGTCGACACCCTGATAGGTAGCCACGCGTATCTAGTCTCAGGACACGACCGAATGGGCGATCCCACAGGTTTTTACCAAACCTCGAGTTTCCTCGTGGTGGCCCCGCGTAACCCCCAGTTCGGACCAACACTCATGTGGAGCACTGGCCCGGGGTTGTTGATTAAAATAAAATAGGGTTTGCAAGACCCTATGCAAGTTTTATTAGTTATTAGGCGAATAGTACCAAATGTTGGGACTTGCTGGAAAAGACTTAGCACTTAGCGGTTTATCGAGGGGGTCCCATACACCCCAACCGTGTTAGGAACGCATAATCAAGGAACATAACACCGGTTTATACGGTTCCTAACGGCATGAGTGGAACAAATCACCAAGCAAAAGGCTTAGCCTTCCACCCTTGCCAATATATAGATGATTTCATTTTAAGCATTTATATAGTGTGATATAACCCAACAAACTTCAACATGAAGCAAGCATCTTCAATCTTCACCTGCAACTAACAATGCTATAAGAGGGGCTAAGCGAGCCTACGTATAGCCAATCAATGGTTGCATAGGTAGGGTGGTTAGACAGGTTTATGGTTACAATAGGAGGCTGACAGGAAAGACATGGGCATCGAGGCAATATACTAAAGAGAGATACTCTAGCAATAGGCAAAGATAGTAATGGTATCCGGGTTCGGTCATCTTGCCTGGGATTCCACAAGGAAGAAGAACGGATCCCTGAAGTAGACGACGCAACACAGTCGAGCGAATCCTCACAACTCCGGAACGAAACCGAAGCTAACAAGAGAAGCAACCGGAAAGAAAGAAACAACACGGTAAACATACAAGCATAAACATGGCATACGATGCACAAACAAGTATGATGCATGTCCGGTTTAAATATGCATGGCATGGCAAAGTGCACAAACAAGTACTACAAGTTAAGTGGAGCTCAATATGCAACGAGTTGCATATTGACGAAACACCACATTTAAATATTTAATTGACTCTCGTTATTTACAAAACAAGATTAAATGTTTGTCGACATGGCAAGAGGTGAAACAAAATTAATCTACCTAATAAGGCAAGTTTAAATGAGGCCGGAAAATAACAACAACATATCCGGAAAATCCCCATGAGCATGTTTAACAATTATAAGCAAACAACAATTAAACATTTTAATGTCGTTAACATGATGCGGATGACATGATCAAGTTATTATGCAAGTTATTAAAGAGTTGACATGAAAAGATATGAAGTATATGTCACCGTGGTGGAAGGAAAAGGTGCCATGGCAACGATCCGAAAATGATGCAACACATCATCTCGGTTCCGGTAACTCGTTGAGAGACCGGTGCAAAAGATAAGGTGGAGTGAGTGAGTCGAACAAGATGAAAGAGGTGGGGTGATCCCGTCACCGGGTTCCCACGGGTCGGCGACGAGGCAACCGAGGAACATGACAAAAGATGAAACGGCACGGTGCACACAAGGGCAAACATTTCATACAACACAAGCATCTCACGGGTCATCGTCTCGGGGTTATACCTTCAGGATGATCGTTTCGGGGCGGCTCGAGATCGTAGAGGGACGTAGTGGAAGTAGGCGTTCTCGCGGGTCGTAGAGGAAGTAGTGGTTCATGTTTCCGAAGAGGAAGTAGTTGTTCCGTAGAGGTACACGTGTAGTCGTTCACATCCCGTTCGGAGAGGTACTCGTCGCGGCATCGGGCGCCTTCGGGGCGACGGTAGTGGAACTTGGCGACGGTAGTCGTTCGGGCGTCGAGTTCGTAGATGTACTTGGCGCATCCATCTTTTCCGGGCCACGGTAGTGGTACAAGCCATAGAGGGAAGTAGTTGTTCTCGTTCATCGGTAGGGGTACTTGTCGAGTCGGTTGTCGTGGTACTTGGGGGTTCTCGTTCTCGCGATGGTAGTGGTACTTGGCGCATCACACATGTAGTCATACACGTTTCGTAGCCGCTCAGGTCGTCGTGGTACTTGGTCGTGGTTCGTAGGCGTTTGGGGCCGTAGATGTACTTGACGTTCGGAGACCGGGTCTTGCCTGCGATGCACTTGGCGAAAAACAACAGCAACAAACAACAAAAACAAGAACATGGCGGTCACGGTCACGACAAGGAGGAGAGATGCGGAGGCTGCTCGGTGCTGATGGTCCTGCGACGGAGGTGCTGCTCGAGGGCTCGGGCTCCTGGCCGGCCCGCACGCAGGAGATGGCGAGGCGGCGGCTGAGGCCCTGGCGTCGGAGGTCCAGAGGCGAGGAGACGGGTTCTGGCCGGATTGCTCCGGTGCGGGATCTGGCGCGGAGGCAGGGCCGAGGGGAGGCCTCGAGGACGGAGGGGTGCTGCGGCACTAGACTCCTGGCCAGCGGACGGGACGCTCGAGGCCTGGCCGGTCGAGCGGGGAGGCCGCAGGCTCGTCGGGCTCCATGGCGCGCCGGTGGCCGAAGGAGCCGTGGCGAGGCGGCAGGGGGCGGCGACGACCAGGGGGCTTGGGGCGCGGCGGCCTCGGTGGCTGGAGGGCGAGGCGAAGGGCCTCGGGCGCTGCGGCGCTGGCTGGCCTCGGGCGCGGCTTGAGGAGGAAGTGGCGCGGCCGCCGTCGCCCGTAGAGGAGGAGGGAGCCTGGAGTGCGAGGCTGGAGAGGGAGAGATCGAGGGGGTGTGCTCGGGCTGCGAGAGGGAGAGGGGTCGAGGGGTGGCGGCGCTGTGAGGGAAAGGAGCGACGAGGGGAGAGGAGAGATGCGGGCTAGGGTTTCGGTGGAGTGCGGCCTGGAGGGATGGGCCGGCTTATTGGCCCGATAGGCTGCGGGGAAGATGGCCTGAAGGAGGGAGATGGCCTAGGGAGGCCGGCTGGGCTCTCTGCTGCGGCTGCTCTGATTCTATTAATCTCTATAGCAGAATTAAAATTAGAGAGGGTCCACAAAAAAAATAAGAAAAGGAGGCCAGAACAGAAAATAAAGGATGGAACATTTTTGTAAGGCTTTATGGAATATTACCAACCCAACAAAAATGGTTCCAACAAAATAGGGAAAAGCAAACTAAAATAATTAGCTTGCCTTAAAGGAGTTTAAAAGGAGTCTAGATTTTTGGAGGAGCCTCGATAAAAGGAAAAAGAATTATAGGGAAGGTTATGACGGTGAAACTTGAATTAAGAGGCATGGGGAATATTGCAAGTGTGTTACGGTGATCCCAAACAAGTGGAATATTTTAATATAGCTCCCTAAATATTGAGAGGCTTTTATATGTTATAAAGAGAAGTCAACCTTCCCTCGATTTAAATGGACCGAAGGTCCGCACAATTTATTTAGGTTGAGATGCAAAAAAAATATGACATGATGGCATGATGACATGATGCAATGCAAAATAAATAAAGCAAGCACAACTGAAACACACGGGAGAACCCGGAACATCTGGAATCTTCTGGAATCTTCTGGAATCTTCTGGGACGTCGGTCTTCGGGCGTCACAACTCTCCCACACTAACAGAGGATCTCGACCCGAGATCCTAGAGATGGCACCGGTATTAAAAAAACGGAAGAGGAAGAGGTAAAACAAAGTTGCTTCTTTGACAGACGAGTGAAACCAAAGAACCTTGGTAGGTTGAACAATCTTGAAGGAAAGAATACAACGGAGATGAACGAAGTTAAGAGCACTCCGGTAAGCAGGAGGAACAAGGAACATTATGAGAACCTTGCAGGTTGAAAGACATGAAACAAGAGCTTACGAACCAAAAGAATATGAAACCGTAATGGTATAGCCAAGGAATAAGAATGACATAATTTGGACAGCACGCCGACTGAAAATGGAAGGAATTAACAAGAACTTGAGGAGATGGAGTGATACTTGATGAAAACAACAACATATTGCCTCCGAAACAATTAAAAGAATGGCACAAGGTTAAGAAAGACTCAGACAGCACTCCGGTTGAAAAGAGAGGCAAACTTGATAAGATTAGAGAATTAGAATGGAGGACACAACACTCCGGTCAATTAGACAAGCAAGGGAGAATATGATCTTGATAAAAACGAGATGATGGTCAAAGAGATCGTCATCACAATGCCTTCGGAATGAAAGAATAGCGTATAATCAATGAAAGAATTGAACGGAGAGAAAAAGACAACTTCTCCCAGAATTGAATTAGGAAATCCTCCTTACAAAGAAGGGTTGAATGTGGTTGATGGAAAATCAACAACGAAACGAATAAGCTTCATGTGGGCTTATGGAAAACATCTCAAATTATGAGGTGACAACCCGCCACTAACAGAAACGAATTGCTTGGATTGAGATCAATAAGGAGATGAAAAACTTATTTTACCGGAATGATAAATGAAGAACTTGGGTCATTTATAAGCACCACAATTAGGAACAATCCTTAGGGAAAGCTTTAAGTGAATTATAACCCAAGATAACTCCAAGGAATAATTAAAGGGTTGAAAAGATCTCCTGAACAAGGAAAATGATGGTTTTAAATATCTCATTGTTGATACTCGTGAATCACGAAACGTGAAGGAATTGTCAAGAATGACATAACACCATCTGAAAAGATAAGGTAGAAAGAATGACACTTGTAAAGCATGATGAAGAATGCTTTAGCTCCAACAAGAATCTTGATGAAGACTTCGGGGACGAATTAAAACATGATGAACCACCAAGAGAACTCCGGTAATGAAAGCATGAGAAGTGAAAGATGAAAAGAAGATTCAAGGCCTGCGATGAAATAGATGGAGGTTTGAACTGATTATTGAAATAACATGGAGCTCCGGAAAACAAGATGAACAACTTAGAACCGAGAATATGATATGATGAACAAGCTCCGAAGGAAGGGATTAATCACCTTGAAGGAATAAGAATAAGAATTATGTCATGCATCTCCTTCACCAATTTAAATTGATGACAACCAAAGGATTTTGCATACTACTTATTCTCATTGCATATAATTAAAGAGAGATCTAGCACAAGCTTGGGTAATCTTCAACGAAGCACCGGTAGGATTGTGAAAAGAACGAGTGAATTAAAACGATAATAATGGAAGAGTAACTTGAATGAACCACTGTAATAATATGGAGACGAACGAAGAGGCATCAATGAAGAATATATGGAGGACGAAGTTGCAAACAGAGAACGAAGAAATATTCTGAAATGATGGCCTTCGGAGGATCACAATGGAAAAGAATTCATGAAATGCTTCGGATGGGTATGAAAATAATTCCTCACAATCAAAACGATAATGAGGATGGCATGAAGCTAGAACTACGAATCTTCAAGAGAACGGGCCAAGATTTAAGAGAAACTCGTCTTAGGGTCTTCAAAAACTGAGAAGACGATGAGATACACCACCGTGAATTGTATAGGCACTCCGTAATGAAGAATTAAAAGGTTGAACCAAAGATGAAAAAGAATTTTAAAGCGGTCCTGGAGAAGGCATGTGACTGATGGGAATCATTCTTACGTCACACTTTGAAAAGAATTCTACGGAAAAAGAAGAGTCAGGTAAGATCCTGGGAAAAGACCTGTGGGTTAGGGCCCACTCAAAAGAAATCACCGTTGGAAAATATTGCTGAAGAGATATTGCACCGGTTGAATTAAATGGCTTGAATAAGATGATAATCCTCAAAATAATTTGAACGGGTTAAGAATGGAATTATGAATCTTGAGCACTCCGGATATGAATAGCAAGAGGAGAATGATTAATTGGTGCACCGGAATAAGAAAGCATTGTGACATGAGGAAAAAGGATAAGATCAACACCGAAATCTTGAATTACATCCACCGACAGAATTTGAGAACAAAAGAATGATGAACTTGAAGCTCTTGAGCATCTTGACGATAAAACACCGGATAAGAACTTTGAAGGAAAATGAATGAAGAAACCTCACATGAATAAAATGGGTACTTCATTTGAGAATTTCTGGCTCCGAGAAGAAGAAGGGTGGGAGGGTGGGGAAAACAAAGACAACTTGGAATGAATGAAACAGACAAATCGTCAGATTTCCCAACGCGTCCGTATGGAATAACTTGAAGAGAAGGCACACCGGTTGACAAGGATTAACATGGAGATCTCGATGGTCAAGAAGAATTAGCACTCCCATAGAAATATGAGAACACTGATTAAGAAAGGTATGGAATCAACACTTGACATCGAAGCAACTCGAATACCAGAATCAAGACAAGAACAAATGATAGATATGCAACATGATCTTCACAATATCATCCGAACAGAGAATTGAACGAATGAATTCCGTAGGTACATCAACTCGTCGAGAAGCCACTTAGGAGAACAAAAGGAAATAAAAAGCAACAAGGATCAGATAGGACAAATACAAGATAGAAGCTTCGTTCGACAAATTCGTGCTGAAAGCTTATGGAACGTGTTACAAAAGGGTTTTGCAATCCCCGGATCAGCATAGCCAAGGATCCTTTAAGATGCAACTCCCGATCAGAACAAGTCCATAAAACCACTTCACTCAATGTAGAACCCCGAACTTCATATCGAGCATCCGTTGGAAGAATGCCTAGAACTACTGGATGAAACCCACCTATTAATTTCCGAAAGTTTCCAGTTATGCAATCGGGTGTTGGGGATACAGGAGAAGCACCGCGCACTCAACTCTAATCCTACATCCAGCTGTATCCATCCTTCAACACATAACCAGTTGTTCTCGGAAACCGTTTACCTCGGACCTTCGAAAAGCATCCGCTATACCAAGCTATGGCAATACTCCCGAACTACCTCCCCAGTACTGGGTGATGTCGGGGTTATCTTGCCACTAACAGCATAGGAGAGTTTTCGATGTCGGCCGTCTTAAGTATTCTAGTACTGCCGCGATGGATTTGTGATGACAACACCTCGGAGCACAACTCCCTGGGACACTGCCACAACCCCTAATGACAGGAGGCATCGAGAACAATGTTCTCGTCACAAAGACATCGAAACAATCCAAACAATACTCGTGAGATCCTAAAAAAATTTGGTGCAATTTTTGAAAGTAGAAGAGACAAGAGTAGTCGTCAGGAGTCCTCACCAGAGTGAAAAGAGATGAGGAGCAAAAGAAATCCTACTCTCCGATATAAATATAGGACTCAAAACATTTTCAGTGTGTGCCTAGACTCAACCGTCAACGATTCGATCAATCAGTGGGGGCTTCTAGGTCGGAGAAGGCTCTGAATACCAACTTGTAATGCCCAGGATGGGACTATACCTCCTACGTGGTCGAGGCACGACTTAAAGGTATAAGCCCATCCTAGAATGATCTCAAGTTTGGTATCTTTGCACGACTCATGTAAAAGAGGGATTAAAATTGCAAAAGGAGATAGTTGGCTTACACTCGCCACTTCACACAATACATTACATAAGCAATACATCATTCAAAACATCACAACCCGACTACGGGTGAAGATCCAAAAGAAAGATACCAAAACATAAAGCCACAGGTCAAGATCGAATCCTAGTAGAAACCACTACTGATCGTCGAAACATCACAAGCATACGGCCAAACTCTTCATCGAACTCCCGGTGAAGAACTGATCCATCTCCTGCATCAAACTCGGCTGAACCTGCATCTGGTGTGGTGAAGTAACTGTGAGCCACAGAGGACTCAGCAATCCCGTTCCCGGGTAACATGACTATTTAGGCCTTGGGTGTGGATAAGGCTGAAGAAAGAATAAGAGGTGAAGGAAAAACAAGAGTCTGCAGCAGCAACTAGCACTAGCTTACGTATACGAGAGCGAGAAGAGAAGGTGCCTCGGTCGAGAGATGATCATGAAGTGATCCTAACTAAATCCGGTCAAACATAACCCCATCGTGTTCATCTCCTGAAACCCTTTCGGAAAATGACAGTCACGGTACGCACGCTGGTAGTGTATTGGTACATGGTGTCAAGTTATCTACAACCGGATATTAACAAGCTCCCATCTGCCACATAACCGCGGGCACGGCTTTCGAAAGTTCATAACCCTGCAGGGGTGTTCCAACTTGGCCCATTACAAGCCCACGATCCACGGAGTCGCAACTCCAAAGGTGGGAAGACCCGAGTATTCTCGGAATCCCGTGCTCAAGATACTCCGAACTAAGGTAAGGCTAATCCAGCAAATCCTCCCGGCGTGTCGACACCCTGATAGGTAGCCGCGCGTATCTAGTCTCAGGACACGACCGGATGGGTGATCCCACAGGTTTTTACCAAACCTCGAGTTTCCTCGTGGTGGCCCCGCGTAACCCCCAGTTCGGACCAACACTCATGTGGAGCACTGGCCCGGGGTTGTTGATTAAAATAAAAGAGGGTTTGCAAGACCCTATGCAAGTTTTATTAGTTATTAGGCGAATAGTACCAAATGTTGGGACTTGCTGGAAAAGACTTAGCACTTAGCGGTTTATCGAGGGGGTCCCATACACCCCAACCGTGTTAGGAACGCATAATCAAGGAACATAACACCGGTTTATACGGTTCCTAACGGCATGAGTGGAACAAATCACCAAGCAAAAGGCTTAGCCTTCCACCCTTGCCAATATATAGATGATTTCATTTTAAGCATTTATATAGTGTGATATAACCCAACAAACTTCAACATGAAGCAAGCATCTTCAATCTTCACCTGCAACTAACAATGCTATAAGAGGGGCTAAGCGAGCCTACGTATAGCCAATCAATGGTTGCATAGGTAGGGTGGTTAGACAGGTTTATGGTTACAATAGGAGGCTGACAGGAAAGACATGGGCATCGAGGCAATATACTAAAGAGCGATACTCTAGCAATAGGCAAAGATAGTAATGGTATCCGGGTTCGGTCATCTTGCCTGGGATTCCACAAGGAAGAAGAACGGATCCCTGAAGTAGACGACGCAACACAGTCGAGCGAATCCTCACAACTCCGGAACGAAACCGAAGCTAACAAGAGAAGCAACCGGAAAGAAAGAAACAACACGGTAAACATACAAGCATAAACATGGCATACGATGCACAAACAAGTATGATGCATGTCCGGTTTAAATATGCATGGCATGGCAAAGTGCACAAACAAGTACTACAAGTTAAGTGGAGCTCAATATGCAACGAGTTGCATATTGACGAAACACCACATTTAAATATTTAATTGACTCTCGTTATTTACAAAACAAGATTAAATGTTTGTCGACATGGCAAGAGGTGAAACAAAATTAATCTACCTAATAAGGCAAGTTTAAATGAGGCCGGAAAATAACAACAACATATCCAGAAAATCCCCATGAGCATGTTTAACAATTATAAGCAAACAACAATTAAACATTTTAATGTCGTTAACATGATGTGGATGACATGATCAAGTTTTTATGCAAGTTATTAAAGAGTTGACATGAAAAGATATGAAGTATATGTCACCGTGGTGGAAGGAAAAGGTGCCACGGCAACGATCCGAAAATGATGCAACACAGCATCTCGGTTCCGGTAACTCGTTGAGAGACCGGTGCAAAAGATAAGGTGGAGTGAGCGAGTTGAACAAGATGAAAGAGGTGGGGTGATCCCGTCACCGGGTTCCCACGGGTCGGCGACGAGGCAACCGAGGAACATGACAAAAGATGAAACGGCACGATGCACACAAGGGCAAACATTTCATACAACACAAGCATCTCACAGGTCATCGTCTTGGGGTTATACCTTCAGGATGATCGTTTCGGGGCGGCTCGAGATCGTAGAGGGACGTAGTGGAAGTAGGCGTTCTCGCGGGTCGTAGAGGAAGTAGTGGTTCACGTTTCCGAAGAGGAAGTAGTTGTTTCGTAGAGGTACACGTGTAGTCGTTCACATCCCGTTCGGAGAGGTACTCGTCGCGGCATCGGGCGCCTTCGGGGCGACGGTAGTGGAACTTGGCGACGGTAGTCGTTCGGGGGTCGAGTTCGTAGATGTACTTGGCGCATCCATCTTTTCCGGGCGACGGTAGTGGTACAAGTCGTAGAGGGAAGTAGTTGTTCTCGTTCATCGGTAGGGGTACTTGTCGAGTCGATCGTCGTGGTACTTGGGGGTTCTCGTTCTCGCGACGGTAGTGGTACTTGGCGCATCACACATGTAGTCGTACACGTTTCGTAGCCGCTCGGGTCGTCGTGGTACTTGGTCGTGGTTCGTAGGCGTTCGGGGCCGTAGATGTACTTGACGTTCGGAGACCGGGTCTTGCCTGCGATGCACTTGGCGAAAAACAACAGCAACAAACAACAAAAACAAGAACATGGCGGTCACGGTCACGACAAGGAGGAGAGACGCGGAGGCTGCTCGGGGCTGCTGGTCCTGCGACGGAGGTGCTGCTCGAGGGCTCGGGCTCCTGGCCGGCCCGCGCGTAGGAGATGGTGAGGCGGCGGCTGAGGCCCTGGCGTCGGAGGTCCAGAGGCGGGGAGACGGGTTCTGGCCGGACTGCTCCGGTGCGGGATCTGGCGCGGAGGCAGGGCCGAGGGGAGGCCTCGAGGACGGAGGGGTGCTGCGGCGCTGGACTCCTGGCCAGCGGACGGGACGCTCGGGGCCTGGCCGGTCGAGCGGGGAGGCCGCAGGCTCGTCGGGCTCCATGGCGCGCCGGTGGCCGAAGGAGCCGTGGCGAGGCGGCAGGGGGCGGCGACGACCAGGGGGCTTGGGGCATGGTGGCCTCGATGGCTGGAGGGCGAGGCGAAGGGCCTCGGGCGCTGTGGCGCTGGCTGGCCTCGGGCGCGGCTTGAGGAGGAAGTGGCGCGGCCGCCGTCGCCCGTAGAGGAGGAGGGAGCCTGGAGTGCGAGGCTGGAGCGAGAGAGATCGAGGGGGTGTGGTCGGGCTGCGAGAGGGAGAGGGGTCGAGGGGTGGCGGCGCTGTGAGGGAAAGGAGCGACGAGGGGAGAGGAGCGATGCGGGCTAGGGTTTCGGTGGAGTGCGGCCTGGAGGGATGGGCCGGCTTATTGGCCCGATAGGCTGCGGGGAAGATGGCCTGAAGGAGGGAGATGGCCTAGGGAGGCCGGCTGGGCTCTCTGCTGCGGCTGCTCTGATTCTATTAATCTCTATAGCAGAATTAAAATAAGAGAGGGTCCACCAAAGAAATAAGAAAAGGAGGCCAGAACAGAAAATAAAGGATGGAACATTTTTGTAAGGCTTTATGGAATATTACCAACCCAACAAAAATGGTTCCAACAAAATAGGGAAAAGCAAACTAAAATAATTAGCTTGCCTTAAAGGAGTTTAAAAGGAGTCTAGATTTTTGGAGGAGCCTAGATAAAAGGAAAAAGAATTATAGGGAAGGTTATGACGGTGAAACTTGAATTAAGAGGCATGGGGAATATTGCAAGTGTGTTACGGTGATCCCAAACAAGTGGAATATTTTAATATAGCTCCCTAAATATTGAGAGGCTTTTATATGTTATAAAGAGAAGTCAACCTTCCCTCGATTTAAATGGACCGAAGATCCACACAATTTATTTAGGTTGAGATGCAAAGAAAATATGACATCATGGCATGATGACATGATGCAATGCAAAATAAATAAAGCAAGCACAACTGAAACACACAGGAGAACCCGGAACATCTGGAATCTTCTGGAATCTTCTGGGACGTCGGTCTTCGGGCGTCACAATGACAAGGCGCATTTAATGCGTCTTGCTTAGGTGTCCTTGCTTTATCGGGGATGGGGGGAGATCTGTCTTGTCCGTCGCCGCCCCTTCTTGTGTCGACACGCGCCCTGGCCAGCGATGCCTGAGATGCCATGTAGGTAGGCAGGCAACTGAGGTGGCGCAATGGTGGGTCTTCACGAAGATCTGCATGTCGCCACGCAGGTGCCTGCCCAGCTGGTTGGGTCGGCAGCTGCATACGGTGGTGGAAGTTTAGTCGGCGTGGGCCTGATGGTGGCCCTGCGGATGTCCTCGGCAAGGGCCTTGCCGGGGCGCCTGCTGCCATCCCCGGCAAGGTGCTTGCCGGAGGTCTTGTGGTCTTCCTTGGCTAGGATCCCGCCAAGGGTCGTCGTCTTCTTAGTGCGTATCTGATCTTAAATGTCTTCACAGATCACTACGGGGATGTCTCCTGAATCCTTGCCCCATGGGGGCAGTGGACTCAAGGGTGATGTGCTCCATAGGCGTGGGGCGAGTTGTCGTGGCAAGGGTCTTGCCGGGGCTGCTAAAGCCGGCCCCGGCAAGGATCTTGCTAGGGCTGCTAAAACTGGCTCCCGGCAAGGATCTCGCCGGGGGAACCCGCTTCGTCCCTTTGCTCTTTGTGGTCTTGGCTTTGGTCTTACCCTGGCTTACCTCCCTTGCCTTGCTTGCTGCGGCGGTACCCGTGGCTCAGACTGCCCATGCACAGTCATAGGGGTACAAAAAAGTGTACCCCCCTTTTTGTACACCGACAGAGTCCTATATATATATATATATAGTAGGATTTCTTTTTACTCCTCATCCCCTTCATCGCTCTGGTGAGGACTCCTGACGTTGTTCTATCTCCTCTACTCTTAAAATTTCACCAAATCTTTTTTAGGATCACGCGGGTATTGTTTGGATTGTTCCGATATCTTTGTGACGAGAACATTGTTCTTGATGCCTCCTGTCATTTAGGGGTTGTGGCAGTGTCCCAGGGAGTTGAGCTCTGAGGTGTTGTCGGTACAAATGTATCGTAGCGGTTCTAGAATACCAGAGGCGGCCGACATCGAAAACTCTTCTATGCATGTATGGTGGTGAGATAACCCCGACGTCACCCAGTACTGGGGTGATAGTTCGGGAGTATTGCCACAACTAGTATAGCGGATGCGTTTTGAAGGTCCGAGGTAAACAGTTTCCGAAGATGACTGGTTATGTGTTGACGGATGGATACAGCTGGATGTAGGTTTAGAGTTGAGTGTGCGGTGCTTCCCCTGTATCCCCAACACCATATTGCATAACCGGAAAGCTTCGGGAATTAATAGGTGGGTTTCAATTAGCTCGTAGGTAATCTTCCAACAAGTGCATGGTATGAGGTTTGGGGTTCAATATCTAGTGAAGAGGTTTCATAGGCGTTGTTCCAATTGGGAGTTGCATCTTAAAGGATCCTTGGCTATGCTGATCCGGGGATTGCAAGACCCTTTATAACACGTGCCATGGGGCATTCAGCACGAACATGTGGGACGAAACTTCTATTATGTATTTGTTCCATTTGTACCTTGTTGGTTTTTTTATCATTTTGTTCTCCCAAGTGGCTTCTCGACAAGATTGTTATACCATTAAGCCGTGGAATTCATTCGTTCATTTTGTTCGGATGTTCATTGTGAAGACTATATGTTGCAAATATCTAGTCGTTGATTCAGCTTACCTGTTTTGCATTAATGGCTAACGGTTGTCATCATCTTCAGGATGGCTCCTAAGAAGGTTCCCAACCCAAACCAAGAGGGTTAAGAAGAGCGTCCTCCTGAACGTCCTCCTTCCCCTCCTCCTCCGTCTGAGGCATGGAGAGCGATTATGCAAGCAACCAACCAGAACACTCAGATGCTCATGCAAATGATGCAGAATTTCCAAGCAAATTAAGGCAATCAAGGGAACCAAGGCCAAGAAAATCTGTTCAATCAACCTCACTTTGCGACACTGAACCAATTATTGGCAAACCAACCAAAGTCTTTTAGTTACTATGTGGACCCGCTAGATGTTGAAGATTATATTCATTGTGTGACGTGGCGAGTGTAAGCCAACTATCTTTTCTATTTCATCCCTGACTTTTACATGAGATGTGCAAAGATACCATACTAGAGATCATTCTAGTATGCGCTTATGTCTTTAAGTCGTGCCTCGACACGTGGGAGACATAGTCGCATACTGGGCATTACATGTAATGAACTCATTCTTTGTTTATATTGGTGTTAAACCTACTGTATTTCAACTTCTCTATGATTCATATCCTCCAATACTACTCATAGATTCATCAAAATAAGCAAACAACACACGAAAAACAGAATCTGCCAAAATAGAACAGTCTATGGTAATTTGTAACTTTTGCATACTTCTGTAACTCCAAAAAAATTGAAATAAATTGGTAAACGTGGGCAATTTGTCTATTAATCATCTGCAAAAATAATCAACTAAATAGCACTCTCCAGTAAAATCTGGTGACTATTCTAGCAAGCGCTAACGTTTCTGTTTTTTATAGCAAGATCATATGAACTTCACACAAGTCTTCCCATAGGTTCTACTTGGCACAAACACTAATTAAAACACAAAACCACATCTAAACAGAAGCTAGATGCAATATTTATTCCTAAACAGAAGCAAAAACAAAAAATATAAAATTGGGTTGCCTCCCAACAAGCGCTATCGTTTAACGCTCCTAGCTAGGCACGATACAAGGATAGATCTAGGTATTGCCATCTTTGGAAGGCAATCCATAAGTGGTTGTCATAATAGATTCATAAGGTAATTTAATTTTCTTTCTAGGAAAGTGTTCCATGCCTTTCCTTAACAGAAATTGGAATCTAATATTTCTTTCCTTCATATCAATAATTGCACCAATCATTCTAAGGGAAGGTCTACCAAGAATAATAGGACATGAAGGATTGCAATCTATGTCAAGAACAATGAAATCTACGGGCACATAATTCCTATTGGCAACAATAATAACATCATTAATCCTTCCCATAGGTTTCTTAATAGTAGAATCCGCAAGATGCAAATTTAAAGAACAATCATTAAGCTCATGGAACCCTAGCAAATCACATAAAGTTTCTGGGATAGTGGAAACACTTGCACCCAAATCACACAAAGCAAAGCATTCATAATATTTAATTTTAATTTTAATAGTAGGTTCCCATTCATCATAAAGCTTTCTAGGGATAGAAACTTCCAATTCAAGTTTTTCTTCATAAGATTGCATCAAAGCATCAACTATGTGTTTGGTAAAAGCTTTATTTTGACTATAAGCATGCGGAGAATTTAGTGCGGATTGCAACAAGGAAATACAATCAATCAGAGAGCAATTATCATAATTGAATCCCATCCAAAGTAGTGGGTTCATCACTATGCAAAGTTTTAATCTCTTCAATCCCACTTTTAACAATTTTAGCATCAAGATCTAAAAACTCTGAATCATTGGGACACCTTTTAATTAAAGTAGACTCATCTCCAATTCCATCTTTATCAAGATTCATACTAGAAAACAAGGATCTAATAGGAGACACATCAATAACTTTCAGATCTTCATCTTTATTTTCATGATAACTAGAAGAACACACTTTTATATAACTCTCTTTTTTAGCACGCATCCTAGCAGTTCTTTCTTTGCATTCATCAATGGAAATTCTAATGGCTTTGAGAGACTCATCGATATCATGCTTAGGTGGAATATATCTAAGTTTCAAAGAATCAACATCAACAATAATTCTATCCACACTTCTAGCCAATTCATCATTCTTAAGCAATTTTCTTCAAGCAAAGCATTGAAATTCTTTTGCGAATTCATAAACTCCTTAACACTAGTTTCAAATTCAAAAGGCATCTTTCCATAAGAGTTATTGTAGGAATTACCATAATTATTAGAGGAATTACTAGGAAAAGGCCTAGGATTAAAGCTTCCTCTATAAGCATTGTTACTAAAATTATTCCTACCAACAAAATTCACACCCAAAAATTCATTATTATTTTCAATCAACGTGGATAAAGGCATATCATTAGGATCAGAAGAAGCACTCTTAAAAGCAAATAATTTCATAAGTTCATCAATCTTTCCACTCAAAACACTAATCTCTTCAATAGCATGCACTTTTTTACTAGTAGATCTTTCGGTGTGCCATTGAGAATAATTAACCATAATATTATCTAGGAGTTTGGTAGCTTCTCCTAAGGTAGTTTCCATAAAAGTGCCTCCCGCGGCCAAATCTAAAAGATTTCTAGAAGCAAAATTCAAGCCAGCATAAAAGTTTTGAATAATCATCCATAAGTTCAAACCATGTGTAGGGCAATTATGTATCATTAATTTCATTCTCTCCCAAGCTTGTGCAACATGCTCATGATCTAGTTGCTTAAAATTCATAATATCGTTTCTAAGAGAGATGATCTTAGCAGGAGGAAAATACTTAGAGATAAAAGCATCTTTGCACTTATTCCACGAATCAATACTATTTCTAGGCAAAGAGGAAAACCAAGTTTTAGCACGATCTCTAAGTGAAAACTGAAACAACTTTAATTTAACAATATCATTATCTGTATCCCTCTTCTTTTGCATATCACACAAACCAACAAAGTTGTTTAGCCGGGTAGCGGCATGTTCACTAGGAAGGCCGGAAAATTGATCTTTCATGACAAGATTCAACAGAGCAGCATTGATCTCACAAGATTCAGCATCGCTAATAGGAGCAATCGGAGTGCTAATAAAATCATTATTGTTGGTATTGGAGAAGTCACACAATTTGGTACTGTTCTGAGCCATAGTGACAAGTGACAACCCACAAGTGTAGGGGATCGCAACAGTTTTCGAGGGTAAAGTATTAAACCTAAATTTGTTGATTCGACACAAGGGGAGCCAAAGAATACTCTTAAGTATTAGCAGTTGTGTTGTCAATTCAACCACACCTGGAAACTTAATATCTGCATCAAGATAGTTTAGTAGCAAAGTAATATGATAGTAGCGGTAGCAGCAATAAAGTAAAGATAGTGTTTTTGTAGATTTTGTGATAATAGCAGTGGAAAAGTAAATAAGCAACTAGCAATATAGGTAAAGCTCGTAGGCATTGGATCGGTGATGGGAAATTACGTCGGACGCAATTCATCATGTAGAAGTTATAACCTAGGGTGACACAGAACTAGCTCCAGTTCATCAATGCAATGTAGGCATGTATTCCGAATATAGTCATACGTGCTTATGGAAAGGAACTTGCATGACATCTTTTGTCCTACCCTCCCTTGGCAGCGGGGTCATATTGGAAACTAAGGAATATTAAGGCCTCCTTTTAATAGAGTACCAGACTAAAGCATTAACACATAGTGAATACATGAACTCCTCAAACTATGGTCATCACCAGGAATGGTCCCGATTATTGTCACTTCGGGGTTGCCGGATCATAACACATAGTAGGTGACTACAGACTTGCAAGATAGTATCAAGAACACACATATATTCATGAAAACATAATAGGTTCATATCTGAAATCATGGCACTCGGGCCCTAGTGACAAGCATTAAGCATAGCAAAGTCATAGCAACATCAATCTCAGAACATAGTGGATACTAGGGATCAAACCCTAACAAAACTAACTCGAGTACATGATAGATCCCATCCAACCCATCGCCGTCCAGCAAGCCTACGATGGAATTACTCACACACGGCGGTGAGCATCATGGAATTGGTGATGGAGGAAGGTTGATGATGACGATGGCGACGATCTCCACTCTTCGGAGCACCGAACGGACTCCAGATCAGCCCTCCCGAGAGAGATTAGGGCTTGGCGGCGGCTTCGTCTCGTAAAACGCGATAATTCTTTCTCCTTGATTTTTCTCTCCACGAAACGGAATATATAGGACCCGGGGATACGTCGGTTGAGCATCGGGGGGCCCTCGAGGCAGGGGGCGCGCCCTGGGAAGGGGGGCGGGCCCCCCACCCTCGACGACATGGTGTGGGCCCCCCGGTGCAGATCTTCTTGCAGATATTTTTCATATTTTCTGGAATAATTCTCCATTTATTTTCAGGAGATTCCGAGAACTTTTTATTCTGCACAAAAACAACACCATGGCAGTTCTGCTGAAAACAGCGTCGGTCCGGGTTAGTTCCATTCAAATAAGCAAGTTAGAGTCCAAAACAAGGGCAAAAGGGTTTGGAAAAGTAGATACGTTGGAGACGTATCAACTCCCCCAAGCTTAAACCTTTGCTTGTCCTCAAGCAATTCAGTTGATAAACTGAAAGTGATAAAGAAAAACTTTGACAAACTCTGTTTGCTCTTGTTGTTGTAAATATGTAAGCTAGCATTCAGGTTTTCAATAAGATCATGAACTAACCACATTCACAATAACTTTCAGGTCTCAAGAGTACTCACATCAATGGCATAATCAACTAGCGAGCAATAATAATAAACCTCGGATGACAACACTTCTCAAAACAATCATGATATGATATAACAGGATGGTATCTCGCTAGCCCTTTCTGAGACCGCAAAACATAAATGGAGAGCACCTCTAAAGATCAAGGACTGACTAGACATTGTAATTCATGGTAAAAGAGATCCAGTCATGATCATACTCAATGCAAATTAATAGTAGTACATGCAACGACAGAGGTGCTCTCCTACTGGTGCTCTTTGATAAGAGGATGATGACTCTGCATAAAAGTAAACGGATAGGCCCTTCGCAGAGGGAAGCAGGGATTTGTAGAGGTGCCAGAGCTCGATTTTTAAATAGAGATTGAATAACATTTTGAGTGGTATACTTTCATTGTCAACATAACAACCAAGAATCTCGATATCTCCCATGCTACGCACATTATAGGCGGTTCCCAAACAGAATGGTAAAGTTTATACTCCCCCAACCACCAACAAGCACACTCCACGGCCATCCGAATCCACGGGGTACCGTCCAAACAAGCAACAACCCTGGGGAATTTTGTTTAATTATTATGATTTGAGCATGGGACTGGGCATCCCGATTACCAGCCATTTTCTCATGAATGATGAGCGGAGTCCACTCATCGTGAGAATAACCCACCTAGCATGGAAGATATAGACAGCCCCAGTTGATACATGAGCTGTTCAAGCATACAAAACAGAATTTCATACAATTTTGGCACATACAATTTTACTTGGAACGGCAGGTAAATACCGCATATAGGAAGGTATGGTGGACTTTTGTGGAATAACTTTGGGGTTTATGGAAGTGGATGCACAAGCAGTATTCCCGCTTAGTACAGGTGAAGGCTAGAAAGAGACTGGGAAGCGACCAGCTGGAGAGCAACACCGGTCATGAACATGCATTAAAATTAATCAATAATGAATGCAAGCATGAGTAGGATATAAATCACCATGAACATAAATATCGTGAAGGCTATGTTGATTTGTTTCAACTACATGCGTGAACATGTGCCAAGTCAAGTCACTTAAATCGTTCAAAGGAGGATACCACCCATCATACCACATCATAACCATTTTAATATCATGTTGGCACGCAAGATAGACCATTATAAACTCTCAGCTAATTAAGCATGGCATAAGCAGCTATGATCTCTAATTGTCATTGCAAACATGTTTCATTCATAACAAGTTGAATCAAGAACGATGAGCAATCATATTTACAAAAACAAGAGAGGTCCAGTTCATGCCAGCTTTTCTTATCTCATTTAGTTCATCATATATCATCTTTATTGCCTTTCACTCGCACGACCGAACGGTGTGGATAATAATAATAGTGCACGTGCATTGGACTAAGTTGGAATCTACAGACATTTAATACAAGAGAGAAGACAAGGTAATATGGCTCAAGATTAAATCAACAACAGAGCATACGACAGCCACTAAGCATTTTCAATCATGGTCTTCTACTCTCAATCCCTAAAGAAAATAAAAAGAAACTATTTACACGGGAAAGCTCCCAACAAGCAAAAAGAAGAACGGGAAATCTTTTTGGATTTTCATTTTTTTAGTTACTACTACAAGCAAAGAAAGTAAACTGGCTAGAAGCTACAACTAATATTTTTTTGTTTTTCTGGGTTTTTCTAGCACACAAGAAAAAGACTAAGAAAAAGAAATTTAAACTAAGGATGGATGGTACAGTGAAAAAGTGTGAGCACCGACAACTAGAATAAGTGTGAACATGAAAGTAAGTCGGTGAGAAACACTTACTCCCCCAAGCTTAGGCTTTTGGCCTAAGTTGGTCTATGGCCAGAATTGGCCTGACGGATATCCAAAGTTGTAGTTGGGGTCGTACTGAGATGCAGCAGATGCTGCCTGCTAAGCTGCAGCTCGAAGGCGGGCTGCCTCTGTCATGTTATAATGGGCATTTGCCTCCTCCATAGTTATAGTGTATCTTCCATTTTCCTGAAAGTTAAACAAAGTAGGGGCAGGAAGAACAATAGGGATGGCATGCTGTCGGTTAAAGATTAGTCGGTTTTTCAGACTTTGATTATCCCACTCTATAAACCGATGACTAGCCATAGCATTACAGTCTAAATAAGCAGCAGGTAAAGGTTCATCATACGGATGCACACACACACCAAGATAGCGGGCTATGTGAGTAGCATAGATCCCACCAAATAAATTTCCATACAAACCATTATGGTGTAGTCTACGTGCAACAATTGCTCCTAAGTTATATTGCATATCACCTAGTACAACACATGTGACAGGCTTCATCTTTACCATTTATGCATCTACCAATAAAGAGAGCAAAGTAATGAATGGCAGGAAAGTGTATGCTCCCCGTGGTAGCTTGTGTAATGTCCCTAGATTCCCCCACTGTCATACTAGCTAGGCATTCTCTAAATTTAGATTTGCGAGGATCACTCATACTGCCCCACTGTGGGAGCTTGCAGGCTTCATTAAAGCCCTTTAAGTCCATGGTATAAGATTTATCATAAAGATCAAACAGGATAGTGTGAGAATTACGTGAAGATGAAAATTTAAACCTTCTCACAAAGTTGTCAGTAAAGCCACGGTATTGGAGGCACTTATCTTGCATGAAGTCCTCGAGGTCAGCGTTACGCACATATGCGTAAAATTCATCTTTGAGGCCCGCTTGACTCATAAATTCATCTGACAGCAATTCACAAGGTCGCACATTGGCATCCCTCGGTGGTTCATCGTCCGGCTCACGGAATGCGAGTCTCGGTTCTTGCTTCCTTGAAGGACCACCTTGGAAGTTTCTCCTAGACATTTTTCTGAAATTTTCTGAAATTTTTAGTAACTCACAATAAAAGTTAACCAAACTCAACAAGAATGATACCAACAACTCCTATAAGTGCCTAGAAGCTATATCATGCATTATAACTACTTGGGACCAAGAAAATTTGACATGCAAGCTCAAGAACAAGGTCACCACAACAACACAAATTTGCAACAAATAAAACACTAGAACAAAAACTAATTGGACCAATGGAGGATTCACATACCAAGGAACAATCTCCTCAAACAGTTTGGTGAATGGTGCTTTGAGCAAGGAGATCGAAAATGGCAGCAAAATGAGCTAGAACTCGGGTTTGAGATAGTTGGGGATTTTTTTGGGAGGAAGAAGAAGAGTATGGGTGAAAGGATAAGTGGAGGGGGCCATGTGGGGCCCTCGAGGCAGGGGGGCACGCCCTGTTCCCTCGAGGCCACGTGCTGGCTCCCCTCGTTGTGTGTTCAGTGTCATATTTTCTTAAATATTCTAGAAAAAAATCATAATTTCATTTTCATGGCATTTGGAGAACTTTTATTTTCGGGATATTATTTTATGGCATGGATAAGTCTGGAAACAGACATATAATGCTATTTTTCTTTTATTTAACCTAATTAACAGAAAGTAAAAGGAGGGTACAAAAGGTTTGTGCCATCTAGATTCACCTATCCCATGTTCATCAAAAGGAATCCATTAACAAGGTTGATCAGGTCTTGTTAATAAACTCTTTCCGAGTAACATGAAACCGGAGAATTTTCGAATAACACTATGTTACCTCAATGGGGATATGTATGTACCCAACAATAAGTATGTCATATGCCTTTTTGATAGTAGGAATAGGAAACTCAAAACCTCCAATAGTGATAGTTGAAGTTTTTCCAATATAATTGATACTATGGACCTGAGGTTGTTTCCTCGGGAAATGTACCGTATGCTCATTACCATTGACATGAAAAGTGACATTGCCTTTGTTGCAATCAATAACAGCCCCTGCAGTATTCAAAAAGGTCTTCCAAGAATAATAGACATACTATCATCCTCGAGAATATCAAGTATAACAAAGTCCGTTAGAATAGTAACATTTGCAACTACAACAGGCACATCCTCACAAATACCGACAGGTATAGCAGTTGATTTATCAGCCATTTGCAAAGATATTTCAGTAGGTGTCAACTTACTCAACTCAAGTCTACGATATAAAGAGAGATACATAACACTAACACCGGCTCCGAGATCACACAAAGCAGTTTTCACATAGTTTCTCTTAATGGAGCAAGGTATAGTAGGTACTCCTGGATCTCCTAATTTCTTAGGCATTCCACCCTTAAAAGTGTAATTGGCAAGCATGGTGGAGATTTCTACATCAGGTATCTTTCTTTTGTTGGTAATAATGTCTTTCATATACTTGGCATAAGGATTTGTTTTAAGCACATAAGTCAAACGCATACGCAAATAGATAGGTCTAATCATTTCAGTGAAGCGCTCAAAATCTTCATCATCCTTTTTCTTGGATGGTTTCGGAGGAAAAGGCATGGGTTTCTGAACCCAGGGTTCTCTTTCCCTACCGTGCTTCCTAGCAACAAAGTCTCTCTTGTCATAACGTTGATTCTTTGATTGTGGGTTATCAAGATCAACAGCAGGTTCAATCTCTACATCATTATCATTGCTAGGTTGAGCATCATCATGAAAATCATCATTAATATTATCACTAGGTTCATGTTCATTACCGGATTGTGTCTCAGCATCAGAAACAGATATATCATTGGGATTCTCAGGTGGGTGAGCTACAGGTTCACTAGAAGCATGCAAAGTCCTATCATTTTTCTTATTCTTCTTCTTAGAAGAACTAGGTGCATCTAAATTAGCTCTCTAAGATTCTTGCTCAATTCTCTTAGGGTGGCCTTCAGGATACAGAGGTTCCTGAGTCATTCTACCACCTCTAGTCACAACTCTAATGGCATTATCATTATTCTTACTATTTAATTCATTGAGCAAATCATTCTGAGCCTTAAGTACTTGTTCTACTTGAGTGGTGACCATGGAAGCATGTATACTAATAAGTTTCAGTTCATATTTAGCACTAGACAGATAATCACTCAAGCGTTCAATCATATGAGCATTGTGTTGTAATTGTCTACCAACATAAGCATTGAAGTTCTCTTGTTTCACAATAAAATTGTCAAACTCATCTAAGCATTGGCTAGCATACTTATAACGAGGAATATAACCTTCATCAAATCTATAAATAGAATTTACCTTTACTACCCGTGTCGGGTTATCAAGACCATGTATTTCTTCAATAGGCGGTAAATTATTAACATCTTCAGCTTTAATACATTTTTCTTTCATAGATTTCTTTGCCTCTTGCATATCTTCAGGACTGAGAAATAGAACACCTCTTTTCTTCGGAGTTGGCTTAGGGGCTGGTTCAGGAAGTGTCCAATTATTTTCATTGGCTAGCATATTATTCAATAGTAATTCAGCTTGTTCCACTGTTCTTTCCCTGAAAACACAACCAGCACAACTATCCAGGTGGTCTCTGGAAGCATCGGTTAGTCCATTATAAAAGACATCAAGTATATCATGCATCTCAAGAGGATGATCAGGCAAAGCATTAAGTAACTGGAGAAGCCTCCCCCAAGCTTGTGGGAGACTCTCTTCTTAAGTTTGAGCAAAGTTATATATTTCCCGTAAGGCAGCTTGTTTCTTATGAGCGGGAAAATATTTAGCAGAAAAGTAATACATCATATCCTGGGGACTACGCACACAACCAAGATCAAGAGAATTAAACCAAGTCTTAGCATCACCCTTTAACAAGAACAGAAATAGCTTAAGGATATAGTAGTAGCAAATATTTTCATCATTGGTAAACAGGGTGGCTATATCATTCAACTTAGTAAGATGTGCCACAACAGTTTCAGACTCATAGCCATGGAAAGGATCAGATTCAACCAAAGCAATTAACTCAGTATCAACAGAGAATTCATAATCCTTATCAGTGACACAAATAGGTGAAGTAGCAAAAGCAGGGTCATGTTTCATTCTAGCATTCAAGGACTTTTCTTTCAACTTAGCTAATAACTTCTTAAGATCATATCTATCATTGCAAGCAAGAAAGTCTCTAGCAGTTTCTTCATCCATGACATAACCCTCAGGCACAACAGGCAATTCATATCTATTGGGAGTTGTTTCATCATCACTTTCATAAATATCATCAACATTTGCACTCTCCCTAACCTTAGCAATTTGCTCATCTAGAAATT
Source organism: Secale cereale (assembly GCA_902687465.1). NCBI lineage: Eukaryota > Viridiplantae > Streptophyta > Magnoliopsida > Poales > Poaceae > Secale > Secale cereale. The sequence continues at coordinate 360,605,866 of LR738713.1, forward strand.
CACCTAGTGGCACAGTATCAGTCATAGAGATAGTTTCATCATACATAGCAGAAGTAGCATCATCAAGAACATACGACATATCAGATTCAATAGCAGGAGTAGGTGTCGCAAGTTTACTCATAATAGAAGGAGAATCAAGTGCAGAGCTAGATGGTAGTTCCTTACCTCCCCTCGTAGTTGAGGGTAAGATCTTAGTTTTTGAGTCCTTCAAGTTCTTCATAGTGATAAGCAGATATAAATCCCAAGTGACTTAAAGAATAGAGCTATGCTCCCCGGCAACGGTGCCAGAAAATAGTCTTGATAACCCACAAGTGTAGGGGGTCGCAACAGTTTTCGAGGGTAAAGCATTAAACCTAAATTTGTTGATTCGACACAAGGGGAGCCAAAGAATACTCTTAAGTATTAGCAACTGAGTTTTCAATTCAACCACACCTGGAAACTTAGTATCTGCAGCAAGATAGTTTAGTAGCAAAGTAATATGATAGTAGTGGTAGCAGCAATAAAAGTAAAGATAGTGTTTTTGTAGTTTTTGTGATAATAGCAACGGAAAAGTAAATAAGCAACTAGCAATATAGGTAAAGCTCGTAGGCATTGGATCGGTGATGGGAAATTACGTCAAACGCAATTCATCATGTAGAAGTCATAACTTTGGGTGACACAGAACTAGCTCCAGTTCATCAATGCAATGTAGGTCTGTATTCCGAATATAGTCATACGTGCTTATGGAAAAGAACTTGCATGACATCTTTTGTCCTACCCTCCCGTGGCAGCGGAGTCCTATTGGAAACTAAGGGATATTAAGGCCTCCTTTCAATAGAGTACCAGACCAAAGCATTAACACATAGTGAATACATGAACTCCTCAAACTATGGTCATCACCGGGAGTGGTCCCGATTATTGTCACTTCAGGGTTGCCGGATCATAACACATAGTAGGTGACTATAGACTTGCAAGATAGGATCAAGAACACACATATATTCGTGAAAACATAATATGTTCAGATCTAAAATCATGGCACTCGGGCCCTAGTGACAAGCATTAAACATAGCAAAGTCATAGCAACATCAATCTCAGAACATAGTGGATACTAGGGATCAAACCCTAACAAAACTAACTCGGTTACATGATAGATCCCATCCAACCCATCACCATCCAGCAAGCCTACGATGGAATTACTCACACACGCTGGTGAGCATCATGGAATTGGTGATGGATGAAGGTTGATGATGACGATGGCAATGATCTCCACTCTCCGGAGCCCTGAACGGACTCCAGATCAGCCCTCCCGAGAGAGATTAGGGTTTGGCGGCGGCTCCGTCTCATAAAACGCGATAATTCTTTCTCCTTGATTTTTTTCTCCACGAAACGGAATATATAGGACCCAGGGATACGTCGGTGGAGCATCGGCGGGCCCTCGAGGCAGGGGGCGCGCCCTAGGAAGGGGGCGCGCCCCCCACCCTCGAGGACAGGGTATGGGCCCCGCGGTGCAGATCTTCTTACAGATATTTTTTATATTTTCTGGAATAATTCTCCGTTGATTTTCAGGCGATTCCGAGAACTTTTTATTCTGCACAAAAACAACACCATGGCAGTTCTGCTGAAAACAGCGTCAGTCCGGGTTAGTTCCATTCAAATCATGCAAGTTAGAGTCCAAAACAAGGGAAAAAGGGTTTGAAAAAGTAGATACGTTGGAGACGTATCAACAAGCAATCAATCCAACACACAAGCCAACAAGAAGCAAGCGAACGATAAACACACGACAAAAAGAAGGGCAAATAAAACGGCAAGGGTGAAGTGGGGGAGAGGAAAACAAGAGGCAAATAAATGTAATGCGAAGGATAAGGGTTTGTGATAGGTACTTGGTATATGACTTTTGCGTAAGCCTCCCCGGCAACGGCGCCAGAAATTCTTCTTGCTACTTCTCGAGCTTGCGTTGTATTCCCTCGAAGAGGAAAGGGTGATGCAGCACACTAGCGTAAGTACTTCCCTCAGTTTTTGAGAACCAAGGTTTCAATCCAGTAGGAGACCACGCGCGAGTCCCTCACACCTGCACAAACAAATAAGAACTTCACAGCCAACGCGATATAGGGTTGTCAATCCCTTTACAGTCACTTATGAAAGTGAGATCTGATAGATAGGATAGCTTGATATTTTTGGTATTTTTAAATATAAGAACAAAAAGTAAAACCGGAAAATTAAAGTAGATTGTACATTGATATGTTGAGAATAGACCCGGGGGGCATAGGTTTCACTAGTGGCTTCTCTCATGATAGCAGATTTCTACAGTGGGTGAACGAATTACTGTCGAGCAATTGATAGAAAAGCGAATAATTATGAGAATATCTAGGCATGATCATTATATATAGGCATCACGTCCGTGACAAGTAGACCGAAACGATTCTGCATCTACTACTATTACTCCACACATCGACCGCTATCCAGCATGCATCTAGAGTATTAAGTTCATTAGAACAGAGTAACGCCTTAAGCAAGATGACATGATGTAGAGGGATAAACTCAAGCAATATGATATAAACCCCGTCTTTTTATCCTCGACGGCAACAATACAATACGTGCCTTGCAGCCCCTACTGTCACTGGGAAAGGACACCGCAAGATTGAACCCAAAGCCAAGCACTTCTCCCATTGCAAGAACTATAGATCTAGTAGGCCAAACCAAACCAATAATTAGAAGAGACTTGCAAGGATATTATAATCATACATAAAAGAATTCAGAAAAGAACCAAATATTTCTCATAGATAATCTTGATCATAAACACAATTCATCGGATCTCGACAAACACACCGCAAAAAGATATTACATCGAATAGATCTCCTCGAAGACCGAGGAGAACTTGGTATTGAGATCCAAAGAGAGAGAAGAAACCATCTAGGTACTAACTATGGACCCGAAGGTCTGTGGTAAACTACTCACAACTCATGGTGAGGCGATGATGTTGATGTAGAAGCACTCCGTGGTAGATCCCCCCTCCGGCGGAGCTCCAGAATAGGCCCCAAGATGGGATCTCATGAGAATAGAAGGTTGCGGTGGTGGAATTAGGGTTTTCTCTCCGTGTCTGATGTTTTCGGGGTACATAGGTATATATAGGAGGAAGGAGGGCATCGGGGGACAAACGTGGGGCCCATGAGGCAGGGGGCACGCCCTGTAGGGGGGCGCACCCCCCACCCTCGTGGACGCTGTGTGTGCCCTATTCCGTGGTTCTCAAGTCTCTCGTGAAGATTTTGCTCCAAAATTATCTCTCCTGAAGGTTTCATTCCGTTTGGACTCCGTTTGATATTCCTTTTCTGTAAAACCCTGAAATAGGCAAAAAACAGCAATCTGGACTGGGCCTTTGGGTTAATAGGTTAGTCCCAAAAATAATATAAAAGTGTATAACAAAGCCCATTAAACATCCAAAACATCATCAATGATAGCATGGAACAATAAAAAATTATAGATACGTTGGAGACGTATCAATCACGTGATCCAAATCAACTAAACCATGTCCGATCATCACGTGCGATGGAGTAGTTTTCAATGGTGAACATCTTATGTTGATCATATCTACTATATGATTCACGCTCGACCTTTCGGTCTCCAGTGTTCCGAGGCCATGTCTGTACATGCTAGGCTCATCAAGTTTAACCCGAGTATTCTGCATGTGCAAAATTGTCTTACACCCGTTGTATTTGAACGTAGAGCTTATCACACCTGGTCATCATGTGGTGTATCGGCAGGACGAACTTTCGCAACGGTGCATACTCAGGGAGAACACTTGTACCTTGAAATTTTGTAAGGGATCATCTTATAATGCTACCGCCATACTCAGCAAAATAAGAAGCATAATAAGATAAACATTACATGCAATCAAAATATGTGACATGATATGACCATCATCATCTTGTGCTTTTGATCTCCATCTCCAAAGCATCGTCATGATCTCCATCGTCACCGGCTAGACACCATGATCTTCATCGTAGCGTCGTGGTCGTCTCGCCAACTATTGCTACTACTACTATCGCTAACTCATAGTGATGAAGTAAAACAATTACATGGCCTTCGTAATACATACAATAAAGAGACAACCATAAGGCTCCTGTCGGTTGCCGATAATTTACAAAACATGATCATCTCATACAATAACGTATAACTCATCACGCCTTGACCACATCACATCACAACATGCCCTGCAAAAACAAGTTAGACGTCCTCTACTTTGTTGTTGCAAGTTTTACGTGGCTGCTACGGGCTTAGCAAGAACCGTTCTTACCTACGCATACAAAAAAACAGAACGATTTTCCGTCAAGTGTGTTGTTTTAACCTTCACAAGGATCGGGCATAGCCACACTCGATTCAACTAAAGTGAGAGAGACAGACACCCGTCGGTCACCTTTAAGCAACGAGTGCTCGTAACGATGAAACCAGCCTCGCGTAAGCGTACGCGTAATGTCGGTCCGAGACGCTTCATCTCACAATACCGCCGAACCAAAGTATGACATGCTGGTAAGCAGTATGACTATTATCGCCCGCAACTCAATGTGTTCTACTCGTGCATATCATCTATGCATAGACCGGGATCATGATGCCACTGTTGGGGAATATAGTATTTCAAAAAATTCCTATGATCACGCAATATCTATCTAGGAGAAGCATAGCAACGAGCGGGGAGAGTGTGTCTACGTACCCTCGTAGACCGAAAGCGGAAGCGTCTAGTGACGCGGTTGATGTAGTCGAACGTCTTCGCGATCCAACCGATCCAAGCACCGAACGTACGGCACCTCCGTGTTCAGCACATGTTCAGCTCGATGACGTCCCACGAGCTCTTGATCTAGTTCAGTGTCACAGGAGAGTTTCGTCAGCACGACGACGTGGTGACGGTGATGATGAAGCTACCGGCGCAGGGCTTCGCCTAAGCACTGCAACGATATGATCGAGGTGTGTAACTGTGAGGAGGGGCACCGCACACGGCTAAAATCAACTTGTGTCTATGGGGAGCCCCTTGGCCACATATATGAAGGAGGAGAGGAGGAGAGGTCCGGGCCTCCTATGGCGTGCCCAAGGGAGTAGGATTCCTACTCCTAGTAGGAGTAGGTTTCCTCCTTTCCTAGTCCAACTAGGCGAAGGGGGAAACGAGGGGGAGGGGAGAAGGAAGGGAGAGGGGGGCCGCGCCCCAAACCCCTTGTTCAATTCAGACTGAGCTTGGGAGGGGCGCGCGCCACCTCCTGGCTGCTGCCTCTCCTTCCCACTAAGGCCCATTGACTCCCCGGACGAATTCCCGTAACTACCGGTACTCCGAAAAATACCCGAATCACTCGGAACCTTTCCGATTTCCGAATATAGCCTTCCAATATATGAATCTTTACCTCTCGGCCATTTCGAGACTCCTCGTCATGTCTGTGATCTCATCCGGGGCTCCGAACAAACTTCGGTCATCAAATCACATAACTCATAATACAAATCGTCATTGAACATTAAGCGTGCGGACCCTACGGGTTCGAGAACTATGTAGACATGAGAGAGACATATCTATTGTCAATAACCAATAGCGTAACCTAGATGCTCATATTGGCTCCTACATATTCTAGGAAGATCTTTATCGGTCAAACCGCATAACATTATATGTTATTCCCTTTGTCATCGGTATGTTACTTGCCCGAGATTCGATCGTCGGTATCATCATACCTAGTTCAATCTCGTTACCGGCAAGTCTCTTTACTCGTTCCGTAATACATCATCTCGTGACTAACTCATTGGTCGTTTTCTTGCAAGGCTTATTATGATGTGTATTACCAAGAGGGCCTAGAGATACCTCTCCGACACTCGGAGTGACAAATCATATTCTTGATCTATGCCAACACCACAAACACCTTCGGAGACACCTGTAGAGCATCTTTATAATCACTCAGTTACGTTGCAACGTTTGATACCATGCAAGGTGTTCCTCCGGTATGCGGGAGTTGCATAATCTCATAGTCATAGGAACATGTATAAGTCATGAAGAAAGGAATAGCAGTAAAACTAAACGATCATAGTGCTAAGCTAATGGATGGGTCTTGTCCATCACATCATTCTCCTAATGATGTGATCCCGTTCATCAAATGACAACACATGTCTATGGTTAGAAAACATAACCATCTTTGATCAATGAGCTAGTCAAGTAGAGGCATACTAGGGACACTCTATTTTGTCTATGTATTCACACATGTACTAAGTTTCCGGATAATACAATTCTAGCATGAATAATAAACATTTATCATGATATAAGGAAATATAAATAAAAACTTTATTATTGCCTCAAGGGCATATTTCCTTCACCAACAACTTATGCTAAGCAATATAAACCACTAGGTGATAGCAAGATATATGACAAGAAATAATATGGTTATCACAAAGTATAGTGCATAAGTAAAGGGCTCGGGTAAGAGATAACCGAGGCACGGGGAGACGACGATATATCCCGAAGTTCACACCCTTGCGGATGCTAATCTCTATTTGGAGCGGTGTTGAGGCACAATGCTCCCCAAGAAGCCACTAGGGCGACCGTGATCTCCTCACGCCCTCGCATAATGCAAGATACTGTGAATCCACTAAGGGACCCTTGAGGGCGGTCACCGAACCCGTACAAATGGCAACCCTTGGGGGCGGTCACCAAACCCGTACAAATTGCTCAGGGCGATCTCCACAACCAAATTGGAGACCCTGACACTTGCCCGGAGCTTTACACCACAATGATTGAGCTCCGAACACCACCAAGGTTGGGGCTACCTCCATAACTTAATTGGAGGCTCCCAACAACACCACAAAGCTTCACCACAATGGAATATGGCTCCGTGGTGACCTCAACCGTCTAGGGTGCCCAACCACCCAAGAGGAACAAGCTCAAGGGTACCAAGCACCCAAGAGTAATAAGCTTCTCAACTTGTAACTTCCACGTATCACCGTGGAGAACTCAAACCGATGCGCAAAATGCAATGGCAAGGGCACATGGAGTGCCCAAGTCCTTGTCTCTTAAATCCCACCAAAGCAACCAATGCCAGGGAGGAAAATGAGAGGAAGAACGAAGAAGAGAACACGAAGAACTCCAAGATCTTGATCCAAAGGGTTCCCCTCACATAGAGGAGAAAGTGATTGGTGGAAATGTGGATCTAAATATCCTCTCTCTTTTCCCCCTAAAACTAGCAAGAATCCATTGAGGGATTGAGAGATAGCAAGTTCGAAGAAGGTTAACAATGGGGGAAGAACACGAGCTCAAAGGATAAGTTTCAATGGGGAAGATGGCCCCCTTTTATAGGAGGGGAAAAATCCAACCGTTATGTGCTCAGCCCGCACACGAGCAGTACTACCGCTCGGGCGGTAGAAGCAGGAAAATAGAGCAACAACACGAACCTTGGGGCGGTAGTGCCGCTTATAAGTGGTACTACCGCTCACCCCAGCGGTACTACCGCTGGAGAAGCAGATCATGGGACTGAAGGAGGCAGGGCAGAGCAGAGTATAGCATCACTAATGCTGTAGCGGTACTACTGCCCGATCAGAGCGGTACTACCGCGTATAGGCGGTACTACCGCCCAATTGGGGCGGTACTACCGCTTATAGGCGGAACTACCGTGCCTTACTGTCGTGCAACTACTGCTCAACCCGACACGAAAAGTGCAAGACCCAAAATCGAGGCGGTAGTAGAGCGGTACTGTAGCGGTACTACCGCTTGACACAGCAAGCGGTACTACCGTTGCCGGCCACGGTACTACCGCATGGAGAAAACAAGAACTGTCATAACTTCTTCATATGAGCTCCGAATTGAGCAAACTCAAGCTTGTTGGATAGAGGAAGACGAGTAGCATCAAAACAGTGAGGTATGCCTAGGATATAGAGGAGTGAACCCTCCATTAGAGAAGAACCAGCATAACCTCCAACATCGAAAACATCATAGAAGATGCATGAGTGAACTCCGTTTTTGATGAACTCGAGCTTGTCATCAAGATGACCATAAGATCCAAATCTCACAAGGAGAAAAACCAAACAAGAACCAATAAATATGATGCAAGGATGCAATGGTTTGAGCTCTCTACGAATGATACGATCAAGCTACTCATCGAGAGCCCCCCTTGATAGTACGACAATCGATCCTATAACCAAGTCTCCCATAACTACCATGAGACCGGTAAAATAGAAAACCTATCAAGGGCAAACCTTTGCCTTGCACATAGTCCACTTGAGTTGGATGATGACGATCTTGACTCCCTCAAGCTGGACCAACTTTCTTGATTGCGTTGGCTCAGTGAAGACTAGTAGATTGCTCCCCCATACACCACTATGGGTGAGCCACTCTTCGACACATCTTCACAAGTCCATTGCCACCACAATGGACGGCAAACTTCAAGCATATGATCTCTTCGTGATGATCCTACTTGAACTTGCACACCACAACCTAACCCAACAAAGAACTCTCACGAATACCATGGGTTAGTACACAAAGCGTAATTGACAATGCTTACCATACCATGGGATCGCTTGATCCCTCTCGGTACATCTTCTATGCTTTGTGTGTTGATCAACTTGATTCACTCTTTGACTTAGTCTTGATCAACCTTGAATCTTTCCAGTTCTCTTGATTTCGATGATGTCTTGAAGGTAAACATGAATGATCACACACTATTCTTCTTCAAGACATGCTTGCTATAAGCTCAACACTCATATGACCAATCTTTGGATAATTCCTTAATAGCACCTTGGTCATCACAAACTCTCCTTGAAACCAACAAATGGACTCCAATAAAATTCTATGGACAAACCCTTCAAATATAACTCAAGGCAACCATTAGTCCATAGAGATTGTCATCAATTACCAAAACCAAACATGGGGGCACCGCATGTTCTTTCACCAGTGTCAGTTCCTGTTTGTTGCATGTTTTTTGTTTTGCATAATATCCATATCAAATGGAGTCCAAACGCGACAAAAACTTACAAAGATATTTTTTGGAAAATATGTGATTTTTGGGAAAAAGAATCAACGTGAGACGATGCCCGAGGGGGCCACAAGGCAGGGGGCGCGCCCTCGACCCTTGTGGTCACCCCGTAAGGCGGTTGGTGCCCTTTTATGGCTGCAAGAAAGCTAATATCCGGATAAAAATCATGTTAAATTTCAGCCCAATCGAAGTTACGGATCTCCTGAAATTTAAGAAATAGTGAAAGGCCAGAATCTGGGAGCGCAGAAATAGAAGGAAACATAGAGAGAGATCCAATCTCGGAGGATCTCTTGCCCCTCTGAGCCCCTCCGCCGCCATGGAGGCCATGGACCAAAGGGGAAGCCCTTCTCCCATCTAGGGGGAAGGTCAAGGGAGAATAATAAGGAGGGGGGCTCTCTCCCCCTCTCTCCCGGTGACGGCGAAACGCCGCCGGGGCCATCATCGTGACAATGATCTACACCAACAACTTCACCGCCGTCATCACCAACTCTCCCCCCCCCCCTCTATGCAGCGGTTCAACACCTCTTCTACCCGCTATAATCTCTACTTAAACATGGTGCTCAACGCTATATATTATTTCCCAATGATGTATGGCTATCCTATGATATTTGAGTAGATCCGTTTTGTCCTATGGGTTGATTGATGATCGTGATTGGTTTGAGTTGCATGTTTTATTAGTAGTGTTGTCCTATGGTGCTCTCCGTGTCGCGCAAACATGAGGGATCCCGTTGTAGGGTTTACAATATGTTCATGATTTTCTTATGGTGGGTTGGTAGAATGACAGAAGCTTAAACCCAAGTAAGTAGGTTGTTTGCGTATGGGAATAAAGAGGACTTGATGCCTTATAATGCTATGGTTTGGTTTTACCTTAATGATATTTAGTAGTTACGGATGTTTGCTAGAGTTCCAATCATAAGTGCATATGATCAAGAAGAGAAAGTATGTTAGCTTATGCCTCTTCCTCATATAAAATTGCAATAATGATTATCAGTCTAGTTATCGATTTCCTAGGGACAAATAACTTTCTTTTGTGAGAAAAACCTCTCTACTAAAACTAACTTAGTTGTGTCTTTATCTAAACAGCCCCTAGTTTTTATTTACGTGCTCTTTACTATCTTGCAAACCTATCCCGTTACACCTACAAAGTACTTCTAGTTTCATACTTGTTCTAGGTAAAACGAACGTCAAGCGTGCATAGAGTTGTATCGGTGGTCGATAGAACTTGAGAGAATATTTGTTCTACCTTTAGCTCCTCGTTGGGTTCGATACTCTTACTTATCGAAAGAGGCTACAACTGATCCCCTATACTTGTGGGTTATCAAGACACACAGATGACATATCCATGTGTCTCATAGTTGGGTCTGTCCGACTCAGACCTTATCTCAACTCGGATCCGACTACGTCGAATCCGACTAGACCTTTCGAAGTCCATATTATCCGGTTAGCATCCAATGCTCCATGGCTTCTGTGACCGAGCCATCCAGCGTGTCATATGCTAGTCTAGTCAGCTCCGTGTCCACACGGCCCTTACGACTAGGGACCTTTTAGGACATTCATCATACAATGCATAGTCCCACAAACAAGTCACGTACTTGCTAATATATATCATTTATAATGTCTAAGGACTATCTTTATTCATAAATACATAGAAAATATCATCATACATGATTGCCTCTAGGGCATATCTCCAACGGTTATCACGATTTTTTTGTGCATAATGTTAATATGTATACGGTTCGTAAATTACAGTGCTATTTACCGGGTCAAAGTTACCATGGCGGTGGACATAAGTTATCATGTCTTCAGGACGTACAAAATATCATGTTATTTAGACAGAAATTATCATGGTATGTTTCAGCAACTCCTCCCATCCCCACCCGTTCGCCAAGTTACCAAGACTAGGGTACATAAGTTATTAGTTTTTACTATGCGTGAGTTACCATGCTATTTATGCAAAAGTTATCGAGGGGGTATATTTCATCAAGGCCCCTCTGTCCCCCACCCCACCCCCGGTCATCAAAGTTATCAGGACCGGGGTACATAAATTATCAGGTCTGCGATGTGTGAGTTACTGTGCTATTAACATGAAAGCTAACGTCGGTATATTTCATCACCCCCTCACCAAAGTTATCAGGACCGGGGTACATAAGTCGTCATGTCTGCAAATGTGGGGTTACCATGCTATTCACACACACAAATGTTAATGGACCCCCCTCATGCCAAAGTTATCAGGACCGGGGTACATAAGTTATCAGGTCTGCAATGTGTGAGTTACCAAACTATTAACATGAAAGTTAACGTGGGTA
>LR738713.1:360617316-360648488 GCA_902687465.1 Secale cereale
TATATTTCATCACCCCCTCGCCAAAGTTATCAAGACATGGGTACATAAGTTATCATGTCTGCAAATGTGTAGGTTACCATGCTATTCACACAAATGTTAACCCCCCCCCCCCTCATGCCAAATTTATCAGGGTTGGGGTATATAAGTTATCAGGTCTGCGAGGTGTGAGTTACCATGCTATGCACATAAAAGTTGCCAGGGGAATATTTCATCACCCCCCATGCCAAAGTTATCAGGACCAGGGTACATAAGTTATCAGGTCCGAGATGTGTGAGTTACCATGCTATTCACGTAAAAGTTACCAGGGGAATATTTCATCACCCCCATGCCAAAGTCACCAGGACCGAGGTACATTAGTTATCATATCTAGAATGTGTGAGTGACCATGCTATTCACAGAAAAGTTAATGGTTGTATATTTCATCAACCCCCCTCACCCCATGCCAAGGTTATCAGAACTAGGGTACATAAGTTATCAGGTGTGAGATGTGTGAATACCATGCTATTCACACAAAACTTACCGGCATCAACACCCCCCAGTGTGAGAAAGTTACCATGATGTGATCAACTTTAGACGTAAAAATCATCATAAAACTAGATATCATGATGATTGTATGTGAGTTATCAGAGAAATTCAAGAAAACAACTATTTTTCATTTTTTGCTCATGTAGTAGTAAAAGATTCAAATAACTTGTTGCCTTCTTTTAGATAACAACTAATAGTTGGTGAGATGGTAAGGGTGATGGGTATAAACTCTCGAGGTGCTGGGTTTAATTCCCACATCAAGCACTTATTTTTTTGCACCAAAATTTTTGAGAGGAAAAAAAGTAGGCGACAATTGGGTTTCTTGTGCGATTACGTCAAGCAAGCCAGTCACGACCCATTTAATATGGTAAGTAAACTAATTGTGTGGGGTTACATCGATTGAGTTGGGAAAGTACAACGGGAAGATATCGCGAGCACCGTTTGATTGAGAGTGGGCGAGATCCACATCGTGCGGATCTGTTGCTTAATTCTAGATGGTAGGAATTTAGCTTTCTCATAAAGAAATATAACATTAAACAAACACAGTAATTTAGGGCTCATTTTGTTTGGAGGATTTCAAACTACAGAAATAGCAAAGTAAAGGAATAGGATGATCTGCCCACTTTAATCCTTATGGAGTTTTCATGAAGTTTCACCTAATGCTAAGAATCCCAAGAAATCAGATACCCCGGTTCCTATGGAATGAAAACATCTAAACTTTCCACCAAAAGAACCCTCTAACTTAGTTTTGGATGGTCCTCCCGTCATCTTCGAACCGGGTTTGCTGATGGACTTCCTCTCGTTTTCCTCCCTAACCATAAGCGGCTAGGGCAAACTCTTCCCTCCAGACTTCACCGCCGAGTCTGTGGATCTGCCTCCCCTTTATCCCCCACCCCGACAGCTGATGACAGAGAGGAAAATTTTGGTGCCTCCACACCGGTCAGGAGTTTAGGATGTTTTTTTCCAGTCTTTGTAGGCGCGACACTCGGGCGGATAAGGACGCTTCTTTTTCGAGTTTGTCTTTTGGGGTCTGGACTTTCTCGAGTTTATTCGTCTGGATGTAGTCGATAGAGTTGTGACATAGATTCATGCCGCCTCTTTGGGGCATTGATGTTAGGGTTTCTCATCATGTGATAAGATTTGGTATCAGGTGCTTATAGATCTATGCAAGGATTCAATGACAAAGACTATGACTTCAAGGCACGTGCATGAAGACTTTTCGGTTGTCATTGACAAGGTCAAGCCGGCTTCGACAGGGAAACGACGACAGCGGCACGTCGATGACTCGTTTTGGCGACAATAGTGATCGTTTGGTTTGGTGGTCTCAAAATCTCGATGTATATTTAAAAAAATGAGATGCTTTGTACTTCCGGTGCAATCACCTAACAGATATGATCCTTTCGCAATAATAATAATAAATCTAAACCGGTCATAAAACACTTCATCCGTTTCTAAATATAAGTCTGTCTTGGGAATTTCAAATTTCCAAACGTTCGTAATATGACCATAGATCCGAATGACCCGATCATCAAGCGATCCGCATCGCACGATCCTCGATTCGCTCATGCACTATCGATTTTGATTTCCTTCTCTTGAAAACCGTTGTACGCCCAGTTCGTTTTTTCTTCGCTATTGATTTTTCTCATAAAAAAGAGGATAATGCGAATCGAACCCCATACCTAGAGGTTTAGCCCTACGCTCCCTAGCCATGTGGACTAATACCTTGTTGGTGGTTAGATATAGGTTAGGCTCTTTTTATTTTGACAAATGCTGCTAGTGCATTTTATGGAGCAACTTGTATTTTCTTTTCGAAAAAAATTCTGGATCTGGCCACCGGTCATGAACCATGCAACATGATTGTTTTAAAGAATTTTTGACTATTTTTATTCATTCCTTTTTTAACCAAAAAAATATTTTTTTTTCATCAATTGTCTTTTCTTTGTTGCAAGAAGATCTTTTTTATGGAGTCACAAAAAAGATGTTCAAACATAATCCCCTTTTTTGTGTGAATGGAATGATTTTTGTACGATTGTGGACGTGATAACTTATGCACTTTCCACAAAAAGCTTATGTACTATCATCATGATAACTTTGGCGTGAGGAAAAAATAGTTTACAACTCGGTAACCTCAACGTGGATATAGCATGCTAATATAAGCACCGGAAACCTGTTATCTTACGTACAAACACCAGTAGTAGTGTACAAACCAACTCACCCTGCCTTGATTGTTGTCCAATGAATAGAAATATGATAATTAACCTTTTTTCGCTTACATATGAGCCGAAAAAGCATTTTTTTTCTTTGTGTTTTTTAGATTTCTCAAGTTGTCTTGTGGTCTCCCGTATACCAACAGGTTGTGTACCTTGCCCATGTAACCTCGTAGTAAATATTATGGCAACTTCATATGAGGGATTTTTTGTGTTGAAACATACCCCGGTAACTTCTGTGCAAGTGGCATGGTAATTTGTGCACCGGGGCCCAATAACTTACGTATAAATGTCATGGTAACTTCGATCGGGGGTGAAAAAAAGTATTGAAACATCTCCCCTATAATTTATGTGTAAACAACACGGTAATTTCTGCATGGCAACCCTGATAACTTAGGCACAAATACCACGACAACTTTGACCTGGAGAAAAAAAAGTTGTCAAAAATGTACCACAGTAACTTTTGTATAAACGTCATGGTAATAACGCATCATATACATGATAACTTAGGTACAAACACCATGATAATTTGAACCCCGAGAAAAAATTGTTGGAAAATATAATCTCGATAACGTTTGTGTGAATATCATGGTAACTTATGTATGGCATACGTGATAACTTACATGACCCAGATGTGGTAACTTTTGGTCCATAAAAAAAGTCATCGAAACATATCAACATGAGATCTAGTTTCGAAGATCTCATCGAGACGAATTTTTTGTGAAGACCATTTTTCAATCGGAGAGACGGATTGAGCTACAAAACATTTTGAAGTTTGAAAAAAAGAATTTTGGATGACATCATCTTTTCGTCCTTTAGTGCATATATGCATGTAATTAGAGGGAGGAGTGCACGTGAAAGAAAAATTATTCATTCTAATGCATGCATGTATATAATTAGTGTGAAGTAAAGATCGTTCTTGCCTATTGCTAAAATCCAAAAGTTTGGTAGTTATAAAAGTCCATCCCAACTCAAAAAAAAGTTCGTCTAAGTCTTTGTAGAGATTTTATTACAGACCACATACGGATGTATATTGTAACATCCCAATTTTTAATTTGGATGTTAACATATAGAGCATTCATATGCATTCATCATTTGAGCATTTTTGAATTTGAATTTGGTTGGAAGTTGATCCAAGAAACTTTAAGCAACTCAAGGATCAAATGAGAGAGTTGGAAGTTCTCCAAATAGGATCCACAATTTTATTTCTTTCCAAGTGGGTTTGGATCAAATAATTTTTTGCCAATTTTCACTCCCAATATTTAAAAAAGTAAAAAAAAAATGAGAGAAGATAATATGACTTCTTCAAAAACAGAATAAAAATGTTGGAAATTGAATTTTGAGTAAAAATATTTTATTGCATTTTTATTTGCAAAAATATTTATTTATTGTGAGTTTATTAGTAGTAAAATGTTTGTTTTTATTTCAGGAATTTAGGCCCCGAAAATATTCACAAGGTCATTAATAAGGCCCTAGTTATGTGTGAATTTTTCTATGATTTAAAAAAATATTTATTATGTTTTTTTGTATTCTCAGAAAAAGTTATTTATTTTTACAAAAAAAAACTTTTCGGGCCGACCAAACAGGCCCGGCCCAGCTCGCTCGCCACGCCGCGGCCCAGCGCGCCACCACCTCGCTCGTCACCGAGCTCGGGACTCCGTCCCGAGCGAACACGGCCGCCACCGCCGTGTCGACGCCGGACTCCGCCGCCGCCTTGGCCCCTCATCCAAGTCGACCCCTTCCCGCCCCTACATAAGCGCCACCCGGACCCCCTCTCCTCCTCCCAAGTCGTCGTCGCCATCGCCGTGCCACTTCTCGCTGCCGCCGCACTTCCGCGCCCTCGCCCGCCGCCCCGTGCTCGAGCCGCCGCAGCCGGAGTCGCCTCGCCTCGCCCCGCCGCCGCCGGATTTCCCACCGACGTCGAACCGCCGAAAACACCGGTAAAAAAACCACCGCCGAACCGCTCGGTTTTCTTTCATTTTTTCCCGGTTTTCTTTTAAAACCCTATTTATTTTTTTTATTTTTTATTTAGTGAACGTTCTCTGTTTAGATATGTTCAGCGAGCGTTCGTTCGATAGTTTTTATTTTTCTTTTATTTTTCTGCTAGGGACCCAGATGCGATTATTTATTTTACAAATTAGTCCCTGATTTTCAAACGCTTATTACTTTTTACTCGTTTGTCCACTTCGATGAAACCAACGCCAAAATCTTCAATATGACCTCATCTATCCAGAAAACCAACTCAACTTTATTTTGGAAAGTTTTAAATTTTGAATTGAAACATATTTGAATTTGAACTTCGTTTGATCGTATCTTGAGTTTCGTAACTCCGTTTGAGTTGATTCTTTTTGCAAATGGAAGCTATTGACCTAAACTTTATGTTAATATCTAATCCACATGATTTTGGTATTGTTGAATTTTTTCCTGTTGCAAGAGCTATTTGTTTGTTTTCGAAGTTTTCCGAGATATTTTCTTTGAATCTTGCGTATGCGTGCTTATGTATGATATTGTTTGTTTGTGATAGACTTTTCGAAGTGTGAAACTTGCTACTATGAGTCTCTAGGGTCTAACGATAATCAGCAAGGCAACTTACACTTTGATCATACTCTTCAATACCCAGTTTTACTTGCATTAGTTATACCCTCACAGATTTGCATGAGTAGGACTTGGATACTTATGGTTATGCTATGTAGTTCATGAGGTAGGAACCTATGACTTGTGATCACCCCGGGAATATACGTTTTGTTACTTATTGCTTAGCCATGCTCGTAGACGTGGATTGGTATGTGAGATTCATGAAAGTTGCGAGAGTAATAACAACTAAGGGAAAGTTTAAGGTGACAACTTTAATACACATCTGGGTGGATTGGTTGCAGGGCACCTGGAGAATCCAGTGTTGTCCTAGGAGATCCCGGAGGAACTGTGTGATCATCCTATGAAATGTCACCCAGACTCAAAGGGATCATATAATTATTCATGCCTAGAAACTTCCGTGTGCAGCCACAAGCCATTATGGGCTCTGACATGGTTGAGTAAGTTGTATGACCTCTTTGAGTGGTGGACTAGCAGATATAGGGGAAAGTAGGTGTACCGATCTACCCAGATTAAAGAGTTAATGCTTCTGAAAGGCTATGTCTCGATCTTCCGATCATGGATGCGGTCGAGTCTTGTAGGGAAAAGTGCGCAAACCTCTACAGAGTGTACAAACTAAGCATGGTTAGCTGTGTCCCCAGTTATGGACATCTTGAGTATCCTAGTATTTTAATTATTGGTTGATCTCGTCACTCTATTAAATTAAATTGTTGGGTTATTAATGACTTGGAGATTTGGGATTGACATGGAGGAACCTTCTCAATATTTATTAACTAAACTTATTAGTAAATAAAAATTTATTCCTTTGTTGTAGGGAAAAATTAGCTTTATGCAAAAATTAAATTTAGAGCCTCCGCCAGCCAAATATGCATGTAGTGATAGATATTTGTTTATAATTATTGCTACAGTGTGACTTTGCCAGCATATTCCATGTGCTGACCTACACGGTTGCAATGTCTCCTGCTGCAGAGTTTACATATGAGGATTAAGGTGCGATGGGTCGTTGTCATGCACTTAGTTTTGCCGTGGAGTTGATGGACTCATTTATCTTCGAAGCTTCCGCAGTATCTTATTTAGTTGGCCTCAACCATATTTTTTTCATAATACTCTTTATGAGGATCTCAACGTAATAAGTGTGTTATTGAAACTCTGTTATAATTCCTCGAGTACTGTGTATGTCAGCATACCGATCCAGGGATGACACTTAAGCACAGAGACTTCGGTCCATTGGGATCGTGGTCGCTACATATATAAATATGTAGATTCACTCATTTTGCTCCGTATATAGTCTCTATAGTGGAATCTGTACATAGACTTAGAGCAAGTTCAGCAGTTCCCCTAAAATTTCTCCCCTATATCTCAAAATAGGGGACTCCCCTAAAAAGATTCTCCCTTAAAAATTGCTCAACTCCAGCAGTTCCCTTAAACATCTCCCTTATTTTATATTTTAAGAATATTTCATAACTACCAACGGCTAGTTTTCCAACGGCTAGTATTCAGCTCTATAAATACATGATTACCTCTCATATTTCTCACAATACTATTCCTTCCTATTCTTCTACTTCTCTTTCGCCATCTCTCTGCCATCTCTCCACAACAAAATGAGTCGTCGTCGAAGCTTGGCCCGACAATTTTGCGAAGATTCCTCCTCCGAAGATGAGGAACTCATGATGGCTGCAATCATAGCATAGGAAGAACAAGCCCGGTTGGATGCTCCACGACATGGAGGTTCACAACCAGGACGTCAATCTCTTCAGCGTGATTTTGCGGAACGCTTTCAGAACCTCCACAAGGACTATTTTGCACAGAATTGTACCTTCAAGGAAAGGTTGTTTCACAATAGGTATGAAACTTGTGCATCTGTTTCGTTTTTCACCATAGTAGTCGCTCTTCACATCTCATTTAAGTTTTTTTCACAGGTATAGAATGCATCATCCTCTTTTTCTACGCATAGCAAGTGCTATAGAGGCACATGATAGCTATTTTTCCCTGAGAAGAAATAGTGCTGGTGTTCCTGGTTTACATCCTTATCAAAAGTTGACCTCAGTATTTCGAATCCTAGCTTATGGGATAGCAGCTGATCTTACTGATGAGTATTGTCGGCTAGCAAAGTCCACCGCTTTAGTAAATAGAAGATTTGTGCGTGCTGTAATCGAGGTCTTTGGGGGTCAGTACCTGAGATCTCCAAATGCTAAAGATACTGCTTGATTACTTGCAATTGGAGAGCAAAGGGGGTTTCCGGGTATGCTTTTAAATTATGCAAGGTTGTAATGTTTTTAGATTATGATGGTGTGTAAGCACTACCTTGTATCATTTTCTACATAATGCAATCAATTATATAGTTAACATAGTCAGGCAAATGTTTCAGCAGATAACTGAGATCTCCAAGGTTGTAATGTTTTTAAATTATGAAGGGGGTCAGTACCTGAGATCTCCAAGGTTGTAATGTTTCTAAATTATGCAAGGTTGTAATGTTTTTAAATTATGATGGTGTGTAAGCAGTACCTTGTATCATTTTCTACATAATGGAATCAATTATCTAGTTAACATAGTGAGGCAAATGTTTCAGAGACATACTACAGATTACTACACATGGTTCATCCAGATAGTTCAAAGATAACAAGCAATACATATTAAAACACATGGTTCATCATCAAAATGGCCAAAGACAATAACTAGTACAGAGTACTACACATAGTTCATCCAAATGGTCAAAGATAATGCTTAGTACAGATTACTACACATAGCTCAAGCCGACGAGTTACGATGTCAGTTGATGATCTGGATCTTCCTTAATTTGTAGAATTCTTGTTCTTTCTCATCCATGCCACTAAGATCCATGCTCATTATTTTGCTCTCTTCAGCCATCATTCGTTCTTCCACCATTCTCATGATGCGTATTATTTCTTCTTCTATTTCCATCTTTTTTCTTGTATTGCAAGTTTCTTTCTTTCTTCTACCAACCTATCTTCTTCTCTCTGTCTCTCCAAGATACCACCAAATGATTCCATGGCACTACTATTACCCATAGTGCAAGAACTTTGAGCCCGTCATACTGCTTCTTTAGCCCTTTTAATTCCAGGTGGCCTTTTCATGGGAACAACTTTAGAGGGAGACGTAGCTTCATCCTCAAACACAGTAGCAGATGATGAATCAGGAGTATCCGAGTAGGATGTCTTTTGTTTTTTCTGAGGCCGAGATTTCCACTTCTCGGTGTCTTCCAACTTATTAAAGCAATGCATCAATCCAAATGATTTTTTTGCCTTGTCTCCATTGGCATAGAGAACAAGTGCTTGACATAGCTACATTAACACATACACATCAGTACAAAAAACATATGAACAACACATGAACCATGCAAAACATATTTGTTACCTTATTATCACGCGTCATCCCACTTTGGTTCCTATTCAGGACCTGAGCATAACATGCACAAAACCTATTCACTTGTTCTTGAATAATAGCCCAACGATGTTGAAGAGAACCTTGTGTGCGCCCATGGTCTTCAGATTTATTGTCATGGAAGTAAGCATCGATTCTTTTCCAATAACAATCACGAGATTGGTCGAATTATATGATTGGATCTTGAGTTATCTTGAGGTATGCATCAACCAAAGTTAAGTCTTCAGCCTTGCTGATTTTTTTTTGCCTCTTCGTAGCGCTTGCTTTCGAAGCGCTCGCTTTCTTAGCCTTTGCTTTCGAAGACCTTGTTTTCACAGGAGGGGTAGGTTCTTCATGCCCTTCGACATCAGTTTGTTGTTCTTCATGCCCTTCGACATCAGTTTGTTGTTATTCATGCTCTTCAATATCGTACTGTTGTTCTTCGGTCCAGTGCAAATCATTCAATCCGACATCACTTTGCAAAAGATCAAAATAACTCTGATTTTCCATTATTACCAAAATCTGAAACAAAAACAAAGGTACATTGAACTTAAACACGAGTAACTAGGAATAGCAGCAACACAAATTCTAGCAAGCTAGCTCTTTGTTTTTAATATAAACACACATCAATTAGGGACATCATACATTGTCCAGCCCGCCATCAATCAAAACAACAAACAATTTGCATCAACCTAGACTGCTTCTGGACTTGCTCTAGCCGGCACCCACACAACAACAAGTAGTAGTAGCAGCTTCACCAGCCGGCACCCACAAAACAAGTAGTAGTAGCAGCAACTTCACTAGACTACAACCACCCAACCTCTCTGTTCTCTTTCTCTCTCTCCACGCAGCAAGCGACAGCGCCCTAAAACCATCCACTGGCAGGCACGCACTAGCAGCAGCGGCCAACAACTTCAGCAGTGCCCCTAAACCCACTGCCGGCAGGAACACACGCAACACGCATCCACTACACACACATACTCATGGCAGTCTCTGTGCCACCAAGCACACAATACCCACGAGCGACGAAGCATACACATCAAGCATGCACTCCGACACCAACGCTACGCCGCCGCCGTCGGCGGCAGCCTCCTGGCCCTCCCTCTTTGCTATCTCCCCTCCATCCTCTCAGATGCGGTCACATCTGGTGCGGCGGCCACCAAACCCACCACAGATGCGCCTCTCCAATGATCCATGTGAGAACAACATCAAGGTAAAGGGACGAACCAGAGATGACGAGGTGAAGGCGTTGTGGCGGGACGGAGCTTTTCGGAGGCAGCGGTTGCATCGGCCGGCGAGTCGGGGAGGGGATCAGGGAGGCCGCCGTTCCCCTAGATAGAGGGGAGAGATAGTGCAATTTCGGGGAGGTCGAAATAACAAGGAGGGGATCGGGGAACTGCTGGAAGTAGTATTTTTGCTCCCCCCCCTAAAATAATGACGAGGGAGGGTTTGGGCGTGCTGCTGGACTTGCTCTTATATTTAGGGATGGAGGAATTATTTCATAGAGTTTTTTTTTCGAGGGTACGCCAATGGCGTACCTTAGCTTGATAGACGGGAGAAAGATATGTACAAGAGTATTACATCATCACTAGGCAGGCCACCTACATGGCCCTACCACAACCTCCTAACACAACCCAAAGCCTACTACTCACAAAACGTAGCTACTCATGTCGCTCCAGCCCTAGTCCACATCTCTAGTTCTTGCCAGATCAGGTCCACTGTGCCTCCTATGTTCCGCAGGTCCGTTCTGCCAAATACCCTTCCATTGCGCTGCTTCCATAAGTTCCAGCATACCGATATGATAATTGAGTCAAAACCCTTCCGATGCAATTTTGGCATCCGTTTCCTCTCTACCGACCACCATCTCCCAATACTATCTTGAGCCGAGGGACATAAGGTCATGTCAATCCCCATTCTGCCGAAGCACATGTACCAAACTTGCCGGGCAAAAACACATTGCATCAAGATGTGGTCCACCGTGTCTTCCTCCTGATCACAAAGGAAACAAGGTGATCTCTCCTCCTGCAGACCATGTCTCCATCTCCTGTCCGAGGTCCAGAGCCTATACTGGATGGCTAGCCACATGAATAGCTTGCAGACTAGCGGTGCTCAACACTTCCAGATTGCAGCATAATGTTGGGATCTAATCCCTCCAATACACATCATCTTGTAAGCTGAGGAGGCCGTGTATTTCCCATCCCTGTTCCAATCCCAGATTGGTTTGTCCTCCGTGTCCGGCACCAATTGTACCTCCATCAAAATCTCCCACAACCGGATGAATTGTGCCAAACCCTCCGCGTCAAGTTCACCTCGAATATCTTCCATCCAAGCATGCATCCATAACACATCTCTCACACATCTTCTGTTGGCAGTTTGGGTCCTGACCTGAATATAGACTAGTGGGGCCAACTCCTTAACTGTTGCACCATTGATCCAACGATCCGTCCAGAAAAGCACCTTTGTGCCCGCACCAAGTTGCCACTTCACCAAACTGCCAAAAGCTGCACAAACCTGCTTATCAGTCTTCCAGTTCAGCCCCTGCCATGGTCTCGACTCATCGATTCTCGAAAGCCGTGCCCACCTAAGCCTGAACGCTATCCCGTGCTTCTGTAGATCATTGACACCAAGCCCTCCCAGCTCCTTAGGGCGACACACTCTGTTCCAAGATACCAAACATCTACCTCCATGAACCTCTTCAGATCCTGCCCAAAAAAAATGCCCGGCACCCTTTGTCAATTTTCTCCAGTGCCCACTTTGGTGCCTCAGCCACGATCAGATGATGCGTCGCCCTCGCTCTCATAACCTGGTTGACCAAGATCAATCTCCCTGGCCGTGTCACCGAGCCTCTTTGCCATCCAGGAAGGATATGCAGCGCTGCATCAACCATTGGCTGCCACTCCGAGCGCTTCAACTGCTTAATGCTCAACTGCAAGCCAAGATACTTGCACGGAAAAGATTCCATCTTCCATGGCAAAGCGTCCCTTACCAGCTGCTCGTCCTCTGGCTCGGCCCTTATCATGATCGCTGCCAACTTCGCAAAGTTAATCTTCAAAGCCGAAGCTTCTCCAAAAATGCCAAAGACCTCACGAACAAAGTGCAAGTCCGGGATGGTTGACTTTATAAATAGGATCACGTCATCAGCGTACAACGAAAGCCTCTGCAGTGGGCTACACCCATTCATTGAGCTTAACACCTCGTTGTCATGTGCCTTGATCACAATATCAGTATGGACATCCATTGCTATAACAAAGAGCAAAGGTGAGATAGAATCCCCTTACCGAAGACGTTTAGCGTGCATGAACTTAGCTCCGGTGGATCCATTCACAATCACTCTGAAACTAGCCGAAGTGAGTAAAGTGGCAACCCAATGAATCCATCTGTCCGAAAATCCTTTTGCTCGCAACACCTCGAAAAGGAATGGCCATGAGAGCGAGTCGAAAGCCCTCGAAATGTCTAGCTTCACCATCACCCTTTGGCCTTTCTCTTGTGCAGCCTGCGTGCCATTTGCCTTACTAGCAGGAAGTTATCATGAATATTCCTGCCTTTGATAAACGCCGACTGATTAATATGCACCAAGTTTCCCATCCTCGGCCTCAACCTCATTGCCATAAGCTTGGAGGCAATCTTTGGCATACTATGCACTAAGCTTATCGGCCGAAAGTCATTAACTCCACATGCCTCTGGTGACTTCAGGATTAGCGTTATGAGTGCTTGGTTAAGTCTCCCAAACCCAACTCCATTGCCAATGAACAGTTTATGCAAGGTCGCAATCAGGTCACCCTTGACAATCTCCCAGGCTTTTTGAAAAAACAGTCCGATGAACCCATCCGGGCCCGGCGCCTTATCCGAAGGCATCTCTTTTATGACCGCCCAAATTTCTGCCTCCGAGAATACTAAGTCTTGCTCATAAAGGTCCACCGCTACCATATCCAGCGCTGCCAAGTCCAATGTGTGCTCCCTAGCTACGTCCCTGCCAAGGAGAGCTTTATAAGCATTAAGGAAGGCCTCCTCTTTGCCGGCCTGATCCGTAATGACTTGACCATCCACATGTATAGCTGGGATGTAGTTCTTCATTCTCCTCCCGCTGGCCACCAAATGGAATAGCTTAGAGTTAGCATCCCCTTCATGTAGCCAAGTAATCCGAGATCTCTGGCGGGAAATTGTTCTCTCCAACGATGCAAGACCAAGCACCAGATGCTTGAGCATACCCCTCAACCCGCGTTCCTCTGTGGTCAAAAGACGTCTATCTTGAGCGTAGTCAAACTGCAGAATCACGAGATTTGCAACAGCGATCTGCAGCTTAATATTGCCCACTCTTTTTTGACCCCAAATCGCTAGACTCCTGGCCGTGTTCCTGAGCAGCGTGTCCAATCGATGGAAAGGGTTCGTGATCTCCGGGTCGCAAACCCAAGCTTCCTTCACAACCTCCAAAAAACCATCAAGCTTGACCCAAAACTTCTCAAATTTAAATCTTTTCTTGTAGTGCATATGCTCTTCGAGAGATAGGAATAAGGGACAGTGGTCCGAAGTTGATGTTGACAGTGCCTGCAACAAGCATTCCGGGTGGTCCAACTCCCAATCAATTGAGACAAAAGCTCTATCAATCTTGGTCAACGTCGGAATCTCCCTTTCACTGCTCCACGTAAATCTACGCCCATGCAGGAAGAGTTCCTTGAGCGCATTATCCTCCACAAACCTTTTAAATCTACTCATCATTCTTCGATCCAAAAGGGCATTGTTTTTGTCAGCCGCATGTAAAATCATGTTGAAGTCTCCCCAAACCAGCCAAGGGCCAGGACAGAGCTGCCTCCTCGCC
Organism: Secale cereale; assembly: GCA_902687465.1. Classification (NCBI taxonomy): domain Eukaryota; kingdom Viridiplantae; phylum Streptophyta; class Magnoliopsida; order Poales; family Poaceae; genus Secale; species Secale cereale. Next base: position 360,630,838 of record LR738713.1, read on the forward strand.
GTTAACTCCTCCAAGAACATGATCTTTTGGGCATCCTCTTGCGGGCCATACACCACAGTAAGCCACCATGACGGTCCCTCCAAAGGAGAAACGTATCCAGTTGTGAAGTTAGTATCATTGACAAAGTTTGTCAATTGCACCTTTGTGGAATCCCACACCACAAAAATCCCTCCCCGAGTATCCGACGCCGGCAAGTAGTAAAAGCCATCATAGGCTGACCCTACACATTGCATTATTACAAATTGATCCACCGTTTCCAGCTTGGTTTCTAGGATACAAATGATAGCTACTCGGAGAGATTCTATAGATTCTCTAAGGGCCTTCTTCCGGGCGGGGCTATTTAGTCCCCTCACATTCCAACACACCAGCTCCTGGTTGTTGTACGACATGGAAAATGTGCGCTCCATGTCCATACCCACCTCTCTGCTAGAGACCTAGATGGCCACCAACTCACTGCTCTCCAGATCGGCTCCCAAGTTTAGTGGAATTGCCTTGCCAAAGATGGCTGCAATCGCCCTCAACTATTGCTCTTGCAGAGGTGAATCAAACACCTCTCTCAGTTGACCTAGCGCGTCCTCGGAGACCGCCAGATCATCACAATCGAACCCGAGCGTCTTGAGTAGGACCGATTCCGCTGCCAAAGCCTTGGATTTGCGTGGACCGCCCACACCAAGCGACCTGGTCGTGTGTCGCGGCGTAAACGGGTCCTGCCCAGGCCGAACTCCCCGTAATCCCTCAAATTCCTTAAGCAAAGGAGGTGCTAGCTTCTTCAACAAACCCGCGCAAAATGTCTTGATGTTTCCAAGTGCCACTTGCTCCTTAGAAGAAAGCCTCATATCTGCACAATCCATCTGACTAGCACTTGAATGCACATTGCATGGCATCGACGTAGTCACGGCGAGGGGTACGTGCATGTGCACGTCAACATCCATGCCAGCTGCACGGTCCACAAGGCGCAGCCCCACCAAACAGTTCGTCCCCTCGCAGCCAACCTCTCCTAGCATCCTGTCGTAATCTCCAACTGGGTCCTCGATTCCCACCTCCGCAGGCGTGGTAGTGGGAGGCAGCAGTTCTTCCATCGGGTCCCACCCTGGTGCTGTCTCCTGATCCAGAGATCCCATCGTTCTTTGCACCTCACGAGCTGGCCCACTATGGGGCACCTCATGACTGGTCTCCGCAACTGCCAGGTCGCCCAAACTCTGTCCCACTGGGCCCGCGTCAGCAGTGGTAGCTGCCACCTCAGCCTGCACCGTCACCGCATTGGCTGACTCGCTCTCCAGGGGTGTGGACCGAACAGAATCCTTGGCGATCCCCATGCCCTGGCCCAGCGCTGCCCCATTGGACATCTCCTGTCTACCCAAAGCAGCCACCTCGGGATCCACCGAACCTGCCACGACAGCTTTTGTCGCCACGCCCTGCACACCAATGGGAGGAGGGGGAGACTGGTTTGGTCTATGGGAAGGCGACCGTGGGCCCTCTGCAACCACCAAATCCTGACCCAAAGTGGCGACCACAGGATTCTCTGTGGCCGAGCACCCCGGATCCATAGGCTCCACCTGACGGCCTTGCACAAGCACGTCCACCGCCACCGGCCTCATCGGCGCCGGAGTAGAAGTCTGGACCGTCGGTGATGCAGGAATCCCCAACCTCGACGACACGACCACCCGGACACCTGCCATGATTGGCGGAATGCGCCAATCCGAGGGCCCCACGCGCCCCATCAACGCCTGTCGATGCGAGCCACCGACCACACCTCCCGCCGGCGCACCGCCTCTGACATCCCGAACTCCACGGGTCCAAGGTAGCACACGCCATTCTCCACTACCCGAGAAACTATCCGAGTCTTTTTGCAGACCGCTTTGGCCGCTCCCATCTGAGCTTGGCGGCCGCAACCACCCCTCCGGACCGGCGTGCTCTCTGACCCTGCCAATATGGATGAGCGTCTTGTACTCGAGCAGCTGACGTGAAGTTGGTCGGCGAGCCACCGGGTTGAGCTCCGCCTTTGGCTCCGGCACCCACAATCTTCTCACCACCGGCACTGCATCGGGGTCAGCGCACCAAGCCTGTAGCTTGAACAGGGAGAGGTCCTCGCGGCTGGCTGTCTCCGGTGCCAAGCTCTCCACCAGGCAGCCCGAACCCAAGAGCTCCGCAGCCATGTCCCTCGTCCAGACATGGGAAGGCACTCCCTCAATCATCAGATCCACCTGAGAACGCATCACTTTTGACACTGCTTGTGCTTGCCGCAACCAAGGCCTAAAGAACAACTTGAAGAAGCCATGCTCAATGAAGTCCGCCGTAAGGGCCTGGTTCCTGAGCTCCGGCGTCGCAAATACCACAAGAAAATCCTCCGGGAAGAACTTATGAACGGAAAACTTGTGTCTGGGAACATCCAGTTGGGCCGCGATAGCCTCCGCCGCCGGCCTGGAACCGCCAATGTACGCGACCACAGCTGTTTTGAGCCTTCACTCCATGTCATCCATCTCATGGGTCCGCGAGATGATGCAGACGTCCATGGCCGCTGGAACCGCGGTCGCCGCAGGCAACGCCAGCCAGGCTCCGCCAGGTACGGTGTCGGCCGGGACTGACGAGGGCCTCCCCTGAGGAGAGACCTGCCGAGTCGCCGGCGACAGCCTACGTGCGAGCCCTGCTGGCGGCTGCTGCAGACCAGTCCGCGCCACCTTGGCCATGGCCTCACGCCGGAGTTCCTCTTCTGGCCGCGGGCTCCGAGGACGCGAGCACCCCGACGAGATGTGTCCCTCCAGCCCGCATCGGAAGCAGAGAGGCTGAAAGGTGCAGTCTTCCCTGCGGTGCCCCTCCCGGCAACACTTGAAACAGAGGCCGAAAAGATCCGGCGGGACCTCGCGCCTCTCCTGTGACGAAACCGGCGACCGCGACCTGGAACGCTCCGCCGCCGCGAGCTGCCTCTGCTTCCGGCGACGCCAAAGCGCCTTGCGCGAGGGGCCAGGCCTTCTCCACGGGGCCGCCACAGCCGCGCCTGCAGCCGGATCCGCGGCCACCAAACCGGCCTGGGGAGGCGTGCCCGCGGAGGAGCCCGCGGATCCCGGCGACCCGGAAAGCCCGAGGCCAGACACAACGGGCTGCAAGCGGGAGGAGATCGAGCCCGGGCTGCCAGGGCTGGGAGGGTTTGAAGCCATGGACGAAAGGTGGGCGCCGGGGACCGGAGTGGTCGCCGGCGCGAAGGGGTTGACGCTGGGGCCGGAGTGGCCGCCGGCGGAGAAGGAGAGCGGGAGCGTTAACCCAGCCTTGCAAGAAAAAGAGTGGATGCTTTTTATTTCATAGAGTTGATCTAGCATCTTAAGTCGGAGAGAGTAAAAGTAAACAAGTGATAGCCAGCTAAGCTAAACCCGCTCACCACGCACACACCACGAGGCGAAAACTTCGGCGTTTTCCGCCTTTTCCTCCCTCGCACGGTCATTTCCCTCCCAGCTTCGACTCCTCCGCACCAAAACCAAAATCCAGCGGCAAGCCAAGCCAAGCCAGCCCAGGCGCCGCGGATGGCGTCGTCGGCGTTCAAATCCACCACCCGCCGCAACCTCCACGGCTCAGCCGACCGCCCCGTGCAGCCACCGCCCCACTGCCCCCGCCGCTCTCGCAGCGTCACCCCTGCGCCCCGCCGCGACCGTCTCCTCGGGGATTACGCCGGCACTACTCGCACCAATCCGCTCTTCGACCGCGGGGGGAGGGCCTCCTCTCCACCTCCGCCGCCGGAGGACTCTGGGGACAGAGGGAGGAAGGAGAGCAGGGGTCGCGGCTCAGGGAGGGCGCGGTCAGTGTCCGTCGCGCCGCCGCAGCTTCGGCGCGCTGCCACCTCGGCGCCGTCGTCGGCAGGCACTGATGGCGGTGGTGGAGGCAGGGCTTCGCGGGCGCGGTCGGTGGTCGGTGAGGCACGGCCGTGCCGTGGCTCCGTGGTTGGTGACTTTCTGCTTTGAGCTGGGAATTTACTTTCGTTTGGAAAATTCCCCACCTTTTCTGGCTGCTTTATAAATATGCGAAAAGATACAATTGGAAAAGAACACATAAGGTTGAGCAGTACTGTAGTACTCTATGTCATTTACAAGAAGTTGAGAAATAAAATCAGGGACAGAACTTCCCCAAAAATCAGATGATCTAGTGCTATAAGAGTGGCTAGCCAAGCAATCAGCTACCGAGTTTGCTTCCCGAAAACAATGAGAAAATGAGACTTTTGCATAGTCACAAATCAACCGATTGCATTCTGCGATCGTTGTAACCTCCTCATCATGTTAATCATCCTGTTTTTGCATGGAATCCACCGCAAAGCTAGAGTCAGACTCAATATGAGCAATGTTGCACCCAATCCTCGCTGCCAAATAAAGACCATGCTTGATGGCCAAAATATCCGCCGAATCAGCACTACTCACATGTGGTAACACCCATGTTGCAGCTGCTATAAACTGGCCACGATCATCACGCGCAATAGCCCCTATTGCACCATTAAGAGATCGTTGGAAAAAGGTTGTGGTAGGAGCTAGGGCCCTACCGGATCTAGGGCGTAGGTTGTAGGGGAAGGAGGGGGAAGGATGAGGGCTGGTGCGCGGCGGCCGGCTGCGTGGCGCCGTCCTTACGACGGAAGCAGCGGCGGCGAAGGCAGGAGGCGACTAGGGTTTAGGTCTCCCGGCTCCCTAAGGGAAGCCGAGCAAATATGATTGCTTCTTGCTTGATTAGATTGATACATCTCCGCTCCTTATATAGAGAGGTTTACTTGACTCCTAAGCAAACGATCCTAATACGATAAGATAATTGGGCTAAGCCCCTAATTAAGATACCTGGGCCATAACCCACTGGGCTAAGCCCCTATGCCGGTCATAACACTTCTCCCCGCCTGCACAAAGAACTCGTCCTCGAGCTGTAAGGTGGGGAAGCGCTTGCTGAACTCCTCGAGGTGATCAACCACCGTCAAACACCTGCGCGACAGCTGGGGCGGCAAGGTCGGCGGCGACGGCGTCCTCCGGAATGTAGTCGGCAACCTCCAGGTAGAAGAGTCGCGGGCAAGCGTGGCCGGGCGTGTAGGGCTCGTCGCAGTTGAAGCACAACCCTTGGCGGCGACGCTCGAGTAGCTCGGCCAAGGTGAGCCGGCGGAACGGGCGCGCGGCAGTCGCGGCGAGGGGTGCCGCGGAAGCCTGAACAGGCCGACCCGGAGCGGGATCTGGCAGGGTAGCGACCCAGTGGCCCGGAACGGTGACTCATGCTGGACGGCCACCGCACGACGCTCAAACGCGCGGGCGTAGTACATGGCCGTCTGGATATCCTGGGGTCCCTGAAGCTCCACGTCCACGCGGATGTGATCCGGAAGTCCACCGACAAAGAGGTCGGCCCGCTGCTGCGCCTTCACGTCCGACGCATGGCATGCCAGGGCCTGGAAACGGTCGGCGAAGTCCTGAACCGTGGAGGTGAAGGGAAGGCGGCCGAGCTCCGCCAGGCGGCTCCCACGGATTGGGGGCCCAAAACGAAGGAGGCAGAGCTCGCGGAAGCGTTCCCAAGGGGGCATGCCGCCCTCGTCCTGCTCGAGGGCGTAGTACCAGGTCTGGGCTGCACCGCGGAGGTGGTAGGATGCAAGCCAAGTGCGCTCCGACGCGAGCGTGCGCTGTCCACGAAAAAATTGCTCACACTGGTTGAGCCAGTTAAGCGGGTCCTCTGTGCCGTCATAAGTGGCGAAGTCGATCTTGGCGAACCGTGGCGGCGTCTGGATCGGCGCGCCATGGCCGACCGGCTCGGCGGTGCGGAGCAGTGATGATGACGGCGCCCGGTCAACGGTGGGGAGACCGTCATAGGCCCCCGCGGAGCCGGACGAGGCCCCAGACTGCAGCGTGGGTACCGGTGGGTCCCCGGCCTCCGTGTAAACTGGCGGTGGCGACGTCCCGGTTAGCCAGGCCGGGATCTGGGACGGTGACAGCGGAAACCGGACCTGATGGATCGGGAGGCCTCCCGGTGTGGACTGGCCCAGTTCGGAGCTGGGCGGCGGCGGTGGGAGCTGGACCGGTGCGGGCAGCGCGGTTGGTGTGGCTGGGGCCGGCGCGGGCCAGTGCGGCCACTGCGGCGCTAGGGCGGGCGCGAATGGCGCCGCGAGAACCGGCGCGGGCCACTGCGGCCAGGACGGCACTGGGGCGGGCGGCGTCTGGAACGACGGATGGGCCCCGGCGATCGCCGCGGGTACCGAGTACCAGGGCAGGTGCAGCAGCGGCGTAGGCGGCCCGCTGGGGTGGCCTGCCTGGAATGACGGCAGCGGTGGCCCGTCCATTGCAGGGGCGCCCTGGGATGGCCACGACAGCGCGTGGTGGCCGTAGGCGGCGGTAGTCGCAGCCGGCGGAGGTGCGGGCGGCCCGGCCAGGTACAGATGGATGCCCTGGACGGCCGTCACGAGATCCCGCAAGATGCTGGTGACTTCTTCCGGCGTGAAAACGGCAGTTGTCGGCGTAGCGGAAGTGACCGGGGCCGGCGGCGTGGGGGAACCGGCGGTGCTGACGGTGACCGGGGCCGGCGGCGGTGGGGAACCGGTGGTGGTTAGCGGTGCGGTGGTGATAATTGGCAGCGGCGGCGTTGGCGTTGACGAAGACATGATCGAGCCCGAGTCTCTGGATACCAAATTGGTAGGAGCTAGGGCCCTACCGGATCTAGGGCGTAGGTTGTAGGGGAAGGAGGGGGAAGGACGAGGGCTGGTGCGCGGCAGCCGGCGGCGTGGCGCCGTCCTTACGACGGAAGCAGCGGCAGCGAAGGCAGGAGGCGACTAGGGTTTAGGTCTCCCGGCTCCCTAAGGGAAGCCGAGCAAATATGATTGCTTCTTGCTTGATTAGATTGATACATCTCCGCTCCTTATATAGAGAGGTTTACTTGACTCCTAAGCAAACGATCCTAATACGATAAGATAATTGGGCTAAGCCCCTAATTAAGATACCTGGGCCATAACCCACTGGGCTAAGCCCCTATGCCGGTCATAACAGGTTGCGTCCATATGAACTTTAATAGAACCCCTGCTAGGCCTTTTCCTCACAACTCATTATATTTTCGGTCAGAACCTTTAGGAGATGAAGCTCTAATATAGTTTGTAGCTAGCACCTTGATAGCAAGTGCGGTTCTGCCCGGGGTTTTATCATTTCTCCGTTCACTGTTTGGCGTCTTTGCCACCACATATACCAAGTTGCAACCATTACCAATTCTGATATAGGGAGTTCACCCGCTCCCGGTGGTAGCTTTGACAGTAGTACTTTCTACTTCTGTCTACCAAGCCCTCGGGTGGTGCTGGACTACTGGTTCCCAGCAAAAGATAATTAAAAATGAATCGAGCTGCTCTTTGTCAGATTGCTGTATTATCTGTCCAGATGAGTCTAGGAATGTTTATGCCGTGTTAGCTTGGCGATTCGTGTTACTAATGAAGGATTCCGTTCTTGTTAAATTCATCAAACAGATGTAGAAACCGTGGATTTATCAAGCAAAAAGCAGTTTTGGAGCCGTAATTCAGTTCCAAGTTCGTCATACGCATCTGTCAATGTATGTTGCCCTTCTACTATGGACCTTAGATTGAACCCTTTTTGTACATGACATCTTCAACAGTGCCTTGGTCCCAAACTTCACTCACACATTGGCTGATCCACACTGGTTAGTATCAGTAACCATACTGTGTCACTGTACCAGAGTACCGGGGCGCTTATTCCTTAATGAAGGCGTTGCTGCGGAAGAAGTCGACTTAGTCGTAGGTGTTTATCTTGTAATGGTTCGGCCGTGGTTGCCTTTGTTTTGTACTCTGATTAATTAGTAATAAGGATTGTTGTGTGCATCACGATGATGCAGCAGCCGGGGGTTTAACCTCCTTTTCGGGGAAAAAGAGTACCAGTGCTAGGTGACGAGCACCCATCACCGGTGTCAGAAAATGAAAGAATTTTCAATGTTTTATACGGAAAGTTAGCACATTATCTGGCCTATTGGAGAGATTAGATAGAAATAGAATATGATCAAACTGGATCATGCATTTTGTGGATAAAGGCATTGCTGCCCTGTTTGTTTGAGCTTCAGGGGCCAGATTTAGCTTTGCCAGTGAAGCTGAACTTGGAATCTGAAACAAACAACTATTTCGTTTGCCAGTGAAGCTGGACCTGGAATCTGAAACAAACAGCTATTTCGAATCAGCTTTGCCGGTGAAGCTGAATCCGGATTCAGGCCATTTTCAGTGCAATTGCCTGAAGCACCTCAAAGTGTACTTCAGTGGCAGCTTTGCCAGTGAAGCGAATCCACATGTGATTCGAATCCAATCGAAGTTGAAACAAACAGGCTGCATAATCAGTTTTCCCAGTGAAGCGAATCCATAGGTGATTCAAATGCAATCAAAGCTGAAACAAACAGGGCCTGCGTACTCTTTAAAGAGAACTAAGTCTCAGTAGGGGTTCGTAGTCTGAAACTATGAAAGCAAGAAGAAGATAACATGGAGTTCACATGCAGATATTTATTGACCAAATGAGCAATTTGAGACTATGTTTGATATTCTTCTTCTAAGTTGTTCACTGTGCTATTGTTACTGTTTCATCAACAGGCCATCTCACAAAGGAGCCATTCAACTGTCCCAGTGGAACAAGTTCTGGAAATTCCTCCTGAGTTCGATCCGGATTCTGCTGAGTTTGTCTCGGATATAAGTGATTATGCAACAGAATTCAAACAGAGGGATGTTGTGGAAATTCCTCTTGAGTTTGATCCAGATGCTACTCAGCTGGTTTCAGTCGAAAGGCACAATGCGACCAAGCTGCAATGGGAGGGAATAGAAATCCCTCTTGAGTTTGATCCAGATTCTGTTGAGCTGGCTCCTGACATCACTGAGTACACATCAAAACTGAAACAGGTCTGGAAATATTATGCTTATTGTGCTAGGTCTTCAGTTCTATGCTGTCGACAAATATAAACATTTGTTACTTGTCTGTAGTCACATGAGCGTGCTCGAAAGCTGCGGGCAGATTTGGCTGTTGAAGAGCAGCGCGAACAAGAACTGAGTAGAATGCTAAAGGGCATAGTGACTGTTCCAAGTTTGTCCGAAACGCATAAAAGGCGACCAAGGAGAAAGGTAATTCACTTGCTAGTCCTCCATTTTATATGATTTACATCTACTAGTGCTGTCTAGTTCTTGGTTTTTGCTGATAACATATAATTTTGGGCTACTTATTTCCCCCCTTTTAAGTTTTAACTGACCTTTATCTCTGTATTGTGGTTCCAGAGTAGTATAGAGCGATTGAGAGTGTCAAGGCATTTGGCTGAAGAGGCAATCAGTTACTTCGAGGAATGTGTTTCAATTTCAACACTAGATAGCACTGATTTCTCCTCACTTGAGGAATCTCATCAAAATTCAGGTGGGACTGTCCCACGAAAGAGCAACAGTAGATTTCTCCTCAAAGGGGGATCAAGCTCTTTAGAATCCCACTTTCCAACTGATCGACACAATTATAAAGAGGTCAGTGAATCAATATACCACACTTGGAGTCTTGATTTTCCAAGTTTGACCATCAAGTTTCTTTTCTTACAACGACTAGTGGTAGTACACTTTATTAAGACTGTCAAGTACAGCCTGGCTATTGTTTTAGAATTTATTACTGTATAACATGGTCTACAAATGGCAATATGCTAAAAGCTCTGATCATCTGCTTCTGGGGTGTTGGTGCAGAATATCTATTAACCATTTCAGAAAATGTAGAGAAATAGAGATAAAAAAAGTAAATTGTGAAGATGCGTTTGAAATAAAACTGTAGAAGCGCACTATGTGAATCTGCTCATTTTTATAGCTTAGAGGTTCCATGAGAACCCACCAAGTGTACCTCAACTGTGGTGATCTTGAAAACTCAACTACTGCATGCTTTATTTTCATATATTAGAATCTGATAGGTTCATCATTCTCTGTGTTTGTCATCCATTTGCAGCTGTGTTCTTATCATAGGATTGTCTACATTTCAACTTTGAATCTTTATGGATTCATAGGATAATGCCAATGTTAAACTTTCTCACAAGGCATTTTAGCAGACCGAGATTTATGCAGATGATTTGAATAATCTCAACCATACATTAACAAATCCTTTTTTTCTCCTCCCAGGAATCTGACAACCAAACCCAGTGCTCAATTAGCATCACTGGATCGGATGTGTCTGACAGTGTTGTCTTTAGTCGTGCCAAGTCCCCCGGTTTGGGAACTAGAAGCAATTCTAGTGATGATTTTGATGGCCTTGACACACCACGAAGCAAAAGTTCTTGTTTCTCTTTCACTCATGAGCCAGCGAAAGCTGTCGACAATTGTGATGTTCGTCAATATCTAAAGAGTTTCAGCAGAGTAATCAGCAAAGAGAGGTCAAATTATTGTGCCGATGACTATGCTGTCCAGAAAGCGAGCGAGAACAGACTAACCGACACGGTGGCCTTTAAGAATCGGATAGAATATGGGGGCCTTGTTCTTTGTAATATCAGAACATTCTGAGAGCAAATAGTGTCTGATGGCAAAAGAAGTAATGTAATTATCATGATGTAATTATATCCAATCAATATGGATTTTTTTTGTCTGAAAAAGAAGGTTTTATTGCTTGCGCCTTTGGGGCGAGATAATGCATACTACTCCCTCCGTTCCAAAATATTTGTCTTTCTAGAGATTTCAACAAGTGACTACATACGGAGCAAAGTGAGTGAATCTACACTCTAAAATATGTCTATATGCATCCGTATGTTGTGTCCATTTGAAATGTCTACAAAGACAAATACTCCCTCCGTTCCCAAATATAAGTCTTTCTAGAGATTCCATCAAGTGACTATATACGGAGCAAAATGAGTGAATCTACACTTTAATATATGTCTACATACATCCGTATGTTGTATTCTATTTGAATGTCTAAAAAGACTTATACTCCCTCCGTCCCAAAATACTCGTCATCAAAATGGACAAAAAAGGATGTATCTAGAACTAAAATACATCTAGATACATCCCCTTTTATTCATTTTGATGACGAGTATTTCCGGACGGAGGGAGTATTTAGGAACGAAGGGATTATTTAGGAACGAAGGGAGTACTCCGTATTTTTTAGAGTATGTACCACCTCCCCCCACCCAAAAAAACAGTGGGAAATTGTATTTTTCTAATTCTAGCTGTATCTCAGGTGATTATAATCTACTCCCTCCGTCCCAAAAAAAGCGTCTTAACCTTAGTATAATTTTGTGACACTTGTTTCAGGACAGGGGGAGAATTTTGGGGCGATGTTATGATATGATGGTGACGCTTATGTAAGCCAACACACAGACTAATTTTGTTTACTCAGGCGGTCAAAAGTCAAAATGCAGATGTGGATCTCCTGGCCATCTTCTTCATAGAAGCTGCAGGTTTGACTTGTGAGCCTATTAATTTCCATCTCATTCATTCAGTAGGATCATCATAATCAAGTCTATGTTGCGAAAAAGGAAAAAAAAACATGTGTGATTGTGGCCATCTTCTTCATAGAAGCTGCAGGTTTGACCTGTGAGCCTATTAATTTTCATCTCATCCATTCAGTAGGATCATCATAATCAAGTCTATGTTGCCAAAAAGGAAAAAGTAAACCATGTGTAATAATTGTATATGCGGATATGCAATTTTTTCAGGTAACTTGCAAGCAAGCAAGCGTTGTAGATGGGGAAGGTTTGGAATCTGGCAACCTAAAAACCTTTTCACTCTTTGCTTAACTCTACACAAAAACAGGCAAAGCAGATGGGAATCATGGTAAACAACCAAACCAAACCGAACACACTCGTGTCTGGTTGTCTCTTGCCACAAGCGTCCGTCCACATATGGTTGAAGCCGTTGCTTGTGCCACCTGCGCCGCACGGTTAACTCTCCTCGAGGCAACATGGAATTTTGTGTGTCTGAATAAATATTGTTTTTACGGGGAATCTGAACAATATCTTTTGTTGCTTGTCCTCCGTGTGTGCTAGGTCGACAAAGAAGAAGAGGTCCGCGCGACCTGCACGACCCCGGCGTGCCGACCCATGCATGAGGTTGAGGAGAGTATGGATGCACCCATAATTTTCACATGATTTATGGCGTGGCCGGCAAACGTACACCACCAATTCATTGTGCATTTGCGCGAGGCCGGAGAAAGAGGATGCATCGTCGTCCACATTGGCGTGCAGTCCAGCAAAGGCGGAGAATACCGTTTTCTCCTTTCCCAAAAGTACTGCTACGACCACAGACACATGAGACGTCCTGTTCGTACGTGCGCACACATGCGTGCGCCGGTGCGCGTCCATCCCTCCGTGCGGTGCCACCCTTCTCCGTGGCAACAAGGTCTATATGATTGACGCCACTAGCATGTGTAAACGTGTTTTTTCTTGCCTCTGGAGGCAAACCTGTACTGGATAGGCTGCTCTGCTTTCTCGACAGGTGTTGGGGTTGGGGGTGTACTTGCGCTTGCGTGGGCGCCAACTTTCTCAAGTTTCGACGTCTTTGGTCCGCAGCGCCATTTGGAAAGCCGGAGCTTAACATGTGTTTGTCCGCTGTCCCTGCTCACCGTGCACCCTTCGTCTTATTGCCACCCACGGCAAGAGAGCGCCCCTACGGCTTCACTGTCTCTGCGTACCGTCGCTTCCCTCCACGACGACAAGAGGGTTCGGAGACCCCAAATGTTGAACGGGAAAAATATAATGACTCGGACGTTCAAAGCGGCGCACTGCAGGAACTAGTTAAACATGAGGTTTTAGGGTTTTGCGTGAGGATTGACATCCACCTCACGTCTTAATACATAGATGATCATATTATAGTTACATACGTATTCGTATACATGTGTATTCGTATACATGTATAAGTATAATATATAAACTAGATCTTATTTTACGTGCCCGACAATCTGAACTACATACAAAATTCAGATTGGTTCTGAAGCGATCTAGTATCTATCGAGTAGCGGGTTTATTAAATACATCTGCTAGCTGATCTTCTCTTGAAATGAACCTGACTTCCAATGCACCTGCTGCTACTCGTTTCCTCGCAAAATGGAAATCAATCTCAATGTGTTTGGTCTGAGCATGAAACACTGAATTCGTCGTCAGGTAAGTTGCCCCTAAATTATCACACCACAATATGGGCGTATGCTGCTGTGTAACTCCAAGTTCTGTGAGAACTGAGTCTATACAAATGGCTTAAGCCGCGCCATTGGCCAATGCCTTGAGACTGTAGGCTGCTTCTTTGAACTCCAAGATATAAGATTGGGTCCAACAAACACAACAAAGCCACCAGTAGAACCCCTGTCATCAACATAACCTGCCCAGTCTGCATCGGTGAATGTACTGACTCGAGTAAATCTGGACTTACGAATCCGTAGTCCCGTGTCTAGCATACCTTTGACATACATCAGAATACGCTTAATTGCTTCCCAATGAACCTCCATAGGCTGAGACAAGAACTGACACACTTTGTTCACAACAAAGGAGATATCAGGACGAGTGAGTGCCAAATACTGAAGTGCTCCAACCACACTGCGATACCTGAAAGAGTCATCAGTGCCCAGTAGTGCACCACTGTGACGTGAGAGGCTCTCGGACGTAGCAAGTGGAGTGGAAGTGGATTTGCGGTTCTCCATGTTGACGCGATGAAGAAGATCAAGCGCATACCTTTTCTGCGTCAATGTCATGCCCCCGGAATGAAAGGACGCTTCCAATCCAAGGAAGTACTCTAGCCGACCCAAGTCTTTGATGGGAAAACTAGCAGACAATGACTGCACAAGGCGATCCACCACAGCGGGGGTAGAGCCAGCAATCACAATATCATCAACATACACCAGCATGTATATCTGAATAGCACCATGTGAAAAGATGAACAAGGACGTGTCTGCTTTGGAGGCAACAAACCAATCTATGAGAGGCGCTCACTCAACCGAGCATACCAGGCACGGGGCGACTGCTTGAGCCCATAGATGGACCTCTGAAGTTTGCAGACATGAAATGGATAAGTGGCATCCTCAAACCCGGGGGGCTGCTGCATATAGACATCTTCGGCCAAGTAACCGTGTTGAAAGGCGTTACTCACATCAATCTGTTGAAGGCTCCACTCATGAGACACAACGAGAGAGAGAACTAGGCGAATCGTGGCAGGCTTCACCACTGGGCTGAAAGTATCTCCATAGTCTATCCCTTGCCGTTGAGTAAAACCGCGAGCAACAAGACGAGCTTTGTGCTTGTCGACAGATCCATCCGGACGGTGCTTGGTCTTGAAAATTCACTTGCAGCCCACGACATTAACACCGGGAGGCCGGAGCACCAACACCCAGGTGTTAGTGTGACAAAGAGCAGAAAATTCCTCAGACATGGCAGCACACCAAGCGGGTTCACCAAGAGCATCACGATGAGAAACCGGCGTGGCGAAAAATGCACGCCGACGGGAATCATACCGAACCGTGCCATCGGCGTAAGTCTTCTCCTTGCGCGTATGATCACGGTGCCGTGTGACCATGGCATGCCCCGGAGCTGCATCGCCGATAGAATATGGTGGCGGCGACGAGGACCCGGCCAGAGGTGTCGCGGTTGAGGACTCCTCAGCGACAGGCGACACGAGCCGGGGCAAGACAGTGGGCTGGGCTGGTCCAGGAGACGCGGGGGAGCCGGGCGATGGTGGCAGCCCAGGAGACGCGGTTGGCGACCCAGCCTATGCCACGGACTCACCAACTGGCGAGGCAGGTGGGCCAACATTGGTAGGCGTGGCATGCTCGTCCGACGCATGCACGTCGATCACAACATCAGGTGCAGGAGTAGCGACGGTCACCTGGGGAGAAAACAAAGCAACATCACCTGCAGGTAACGACTTAGGTGATAAATAGGACATGTCATATTTGCGCACATGGACATCCGAAACCGGTTCATTAGATGGAAAAGTGATGGCATGTTCAAGAGAAGCAATGTCAACCGAAACACTTGGGTTGGAATAAGGAAAAACAGTCTCGTCGAAGACAACATCACGAGAAATATATATCCTACCCGAGGTGCGATCAAGACACTTATAGCCCTTATGCTGAGGGCTATAGCCAAGGAATACACACATCTTGGAACGGAACTCAAGCTTGTGAGCATTGTACTTGTGAAGACTAGGCCAGCAAGCACACCCAAAGATCTGAAGTGAGGAATAGTTCGGCTGAACATGAAACGGACGGAACAAAGGTGTATCCTTGTTGAGAACCGAAGTGGGCATACGGTTGATGAGATAACATGTCGTAAGAAAGGCCTCATCCCAAAACCGAAGTGGGAGAGAAGAGTGCGCAAGCAAAGCAAGGCCTGTCTCTACCAAATGACGGTGTTTGCGCTCGGCAATACCGTTCTGCTGAGATGTATGTGGACACGACACACGGTGAGAGATGCCCGTGCGTTGAAAGTAGCGATGAAGTTTGTGGTATTCACCACCCCAATCAGACTGAACAACCTTGATTTTACAATCCAAATGGCGTTCGACATGAGCCTGAAAATTATAGAAGACTTGCTGAACATGAGACTTGTGTTTAAGCAAATAAATCCAGGTGAAACGTGTGTAGTCATCAACAAAGTTAACATAATACTTGTACCCCCCGAAGAAGCAATAGCGGGAACCCAAACATCTGAATGTATTAATTCAAGATGTACATTAGTGACATGATAAGACGTAGAATAAGGTAGTTGATGACTCTTAGCACACTGACATGCATCACACACTAACGGTGAATTATGTGAACTAGAACACGGGAGATCATGACTCCGAACAATGGAAGTGACCACATTATTTGTAGGGTGACCAAGGCGCTAATGCCATTGTGATGACGAGACTCTGACATTGGAGGATGCATGGCGAGATGATGATGACGATGCACGAGCGAATGGGATCGGGTAGACACCCCCCCATGACTTCTTCCATGAAGAATGACGCGCCTGGTTTCCCTGTCCTTAACAAAGAAAAAACGATGGTGAAACTCAACAAACACATCATTATCACAGACAAGGTGATAAACAGAAAGAAGATGCTAGCTGATGTGTGGAACATGAAGTATGTTGTGCAGTTTTAGGGATGAACCGGTTAAACGCGAATGACTAATGTGCGAAATAGACTAACCTGCACCATTAGCCACCTGAACCTGATCCTTGCCATCATAGCGCTCGTGAACCTGGAGACGCTCGAGATCACTAGTCAAGTGATCCGTAGCCCCGGTATCCAACACCCAAGGATAGTCGACGGTGCTGGTGGAGGCCGAGTTGGCGAAGCGTGTGTTATGGTCCTGGTCATAGCGCTTGCGGCACTCATTGGCCTCATGGCCCAGTTCTCACAGATTTGGCACCTGGGGCGCCATCAATTATCGCGACGGCCACCATCGGTGTTGTTGCCGGTATTGCCCCCGCCACCTTGTCAGCCATTGCCGGCGTAGCCAGGGTTGCGGTCATGGTCGCCGTTGCTGCCGCCATTGCCACCTTGGCAGCCTTGCCCCGGCTGGCCATTCCCATCAGCCGGGCGACCCCTACCATGTGAGGGGTAGGGCTCCGAGTAGGGCGCACGTCCGCCAGTGCCGTACGAATCCGAGCGGGTCACGACGTTCGTAGAGGGAGACCACCCCTCCGCCACACTCCGCCGGGCCTGCAGCGCTTCGAACGACAAAACGAGCGAGTAGACACTAGAGTAGGGCATAGGTGCATTACTCACACCCAGGGAGGCGGCAATGGAGTTGTAGGCGGAGCCAAGTCGGGTGAGGATGTGATCGATGAGTTCATCATCATGGACCGGGGAGCCGGCGGCGGGCATAGTGTCGGCCAGGGCCTTCATCTTGTGCATATATTCAGCCGCGGACTGCTCCTCCCTCCTCAGCGTCTAGAGTTGACGCCGGATGTGGAGGACGCTGGCACGGCTCTGCGCGCTGAACATGGTGCCGACGACCGTCCACACCGCTTGTGCCGACTCGCAGCCAATAAGCTGGCATGCAATATCCTGATCCATGAAGGTGAGGAGAAGGCCCTTGACCTTTTGATCCCGAGTCCACCAGTGGTGGTACGCTAGGTGTTGGGGAACGTAGTATTTCAAAAAAATTCCTACGATCATGCAAGATCTATCTAGGAGACGCATATAAATGAACAGGGAGAGTGTGTCCACGTACCCTCATAGACCGAAAGTGGAAGCGTTTAGTAATACGGTTGATGTAGTCGAACGTGTTCGCGATCTAACCGATCCAAGCACCGAACCTACGACACCTCCGCGTTCAGCACACGTTCAGCTCGATGACGTCCCACGAACTCTTGATCCAGTTGAGTGTCGCGGGAGAGTTTCGTCAACACGACAGCGTGGTGACGGTGATGATGAAGTTACCGGCGCATGGCTTCACCTAAGCACTGCAATGATATGACCGAGGTGTGTAATTGTGGAGGGGGACACCGAACACAGCTAGGAACAATTGATCTGTGTCCAAGGGATGCCCTCCCCACGTATATAAAGGAGGGAGAGGGAGGAGGCGGCCGGCCTAGGAGGAGGGCGCGCCAAGGGGGGAGTCCTACTCCCATTAGGAGCAGGACTCCCCTTTCCTAGTAGGAGTAGGAGAAGGGGGAAGGGAAGGAGAGGAGGAGAAGGAGGGAGGGGGCGCCGTCCCTCCCTCCTAGTCCAATTCGGACTAGGATTGGGGGGGGGGGGGGGGGGC
>LR738713.1:360648617-360872534 GCA_902687465.1 Secale cereale
AGGGCACGGCCCACCCCTGGCCAGCCCGTCTCTCTCTCCCCCCTAAAGCCCACTAAGGCCCATATACTCCTCGGGTGGTTCCGATAACCTCCTGGTACTCCGTAATTTATCCGGTGACCCCCGGAACCCTTCCGGTATCCAAATATAACCTTCCAATATATCAATCTTTATGTCTCGACCATTTTGAGACTCCTCGTCATGTCTGTGATCACATCCGGGGCTTCGAACTACCTTCGGTGCATCAAAACACATAAACTCATAATACCGACCATCATCGAACATTAAGCATGCGGACCCTACGGGTTCGAGAACTATGTAGACATGATCGAGACTCTCCGGTAAATAACCAATAGCGGAACCTGGATGCTCATATTGGTTCCTACATATTCTACGCAGATCTTTATCAGTCAAACCGCATAATAACATATGATGTTCCCTTTGTCATTGGTATGTTACTTGCCCGAGATTCGATCGTCGGTATCATTATACCTAGTTCAATCTCGTCACCGGCAAGTATCTTTACTCGTTCTGTAATACATCATCTCGTGACTAACTCATTAGCCGTTTGCTTGCAAGGCTTATTACGATGTGTATTATCGAGAGGCCCCAGAGATACCTCTCCGACACTCGGAGTGACAAATCCTATTCTCGATCTATGCCAACACCACAAACACCTTCGGAGACACATGTAGAGCATCTTTATAATCACCCAGTTACATTGTAACGTTTGATAGCACACAAGGTGTTCCTCCAGTATTCGGGAATTGGATAATCTCATAGTTATAGGAACATGTATAAGTCATGAAGAAAGCAATAGCAGAAAAACTAAACGATCATATTGCTGAGCTAACAGATGGGTCTTGTCCATCACATCATTCTCCTAATGATGTGATCCTGTTGATCAAATGACAACTCATGTCTATGGCCAAGAAACATAACCATCTTTGATTAACGAGCTAGTCTAGTAGAGGCATACTAGGGACACTCTGTTTTGTCTATGTATCCAAAAATGCATCAAGTTTCCGGTTAATACAATTCTAGCATGAATAAAAGACATTTATCATGATATATAAGGAAATATAAATAACAACTTTATTATTGGCTCTAGGGCATATTTCCTTTAGTCTCCCACTTGCACTAGAGTCAATAATCTAGATTACATAGTAATGATTCTAACACCCATGGAGTCTTGGTGCTGATCATGTTTTGCTCGTGGAAGAGGCTTAGTCAACGGGTCTGCGACATTCAGATCCGCATGTATCTTACAAATTTCTATGTCTCCCTCGTTGACTTGATCACGGATGGAATTGAAGCGTCTCTTGAGGTGCTTGGTTCTCTTGTGAAACCTGGATTCCTTCGCCAAGGCTATTGCTCCAGTGTTGTCACAAAAGATTTTCATTGGACCCGATGCACTGGGTATTACACCTAGATCGGATATGAACTCCTTCATCCAGACTCCTTCATTTGCTGCTTCCGAAGCAGCTATGTACTCTGCTTCACACGTAGATCCTGCCACGACGCTCTTCTTGGAACTGCACCAACTGATAGCTCCACCGTTCAACAAAAATACATATCCAGTTTGTGACTTAGAGTCATCCGGATCAGTGTCAAAGCTTGAATCAATGTAACCGTTTACGAAGAGCTCTTTGTCACCTCATAAACGGGAAACATATCCTTTGTCCTTTTCAGGTACTTCAGGATGTTCTTGACCGCTGTCCAGTGATCCACTCTTGGATTACTTTGGTACCTCCCTACTAAACTTATAGCAAGGCACACATCAGGTCTGGTACACAACATTGCATACATGATAGATCCTATGGCTGAGGCATAGGGAATGACTTTCATTTTCTCTCTATCTTCTGCAGTGGTCGGGCATTGAGTCTTACTCAACTTCACACCTTGTAACACATGCAAGAATCCTTTCTTGGACTGATCCATTTTGAACTTCTTCAAAACTTTATCAAGGTATGTGCTTTGTGAAAGTCCAATTAAGCATCTTGATCTATCTCTATAGATCTTGATGCCTAATATGTAAGCAGCTTCACCGAGGTCTTTCATAGAAAAATTCTTATTCAAGTATCCTTTTATGCCATCCAGAAATTCTATATCATTTCCAATCAACAATATGTCATCCACATATAATATCAGAAATGCTACAGAGCTCCCACTCACTTTCTTGTAAATACATGCTTCTCCAAAAGTCTGTATAAAACCATATGCTTTGATCACCTCATCAAAGCGTATATTCCAACTTCGAGATGCTTGCACCAGTCCATAGATGGATCGCTGGAGCTTGCACACTTTATTAGCACCTTTAGGATCAACAAAACCTTCTGGTTGCATAATATACAACTCCTCTTTGAGGTATCCACTAAGGAATGCAATTTTGACATCCATTTGCCAGATTTCACAATCATAAAATGCGGCAATTGCTAACATGATTCGGACAGACTTAAGCATTGCTACGGGTGAGAAAGTCTCATCGTAGTCAACTCCTCGAACTTGTCGAAAACCTTTCGCAACAAGTCGAGCTTTGTAGATAGTAACATTACCATCAGCGTCAGTCTTCCTATGAAAGATCCATTTATTTTCAATGGCTTGTCGATCATCGGGCAAGTCAACCAAAGTCCACACTTTGTTCTCATACATGGATCCCATCTCAGATTTCATGGCCTCAAGCCATTTTGCGGAATCTGGGCTCATCATCGCTTCCTCATAGTTCATAGGTTCACCATGGTCTAGTAACATGACTTCGAGAACCGGGTTACCGTACCACTCTGGCGCAGAATGCACTCTGGTTAACCTACGAGGTTCAGTAGTAACTTGATCTGAAGTTTCATGACCATCATCATTAGCTTCCTTGCTGATTGGTGTAGGAATCACTGGAACTAGTTTCTGTGATGTACCACTTTGCAACTCGGGAGAAGGTACAATTACCTCATCAAGTTCTACTTTCCTCCCACTCACTTCTTTCGAGAGAAACTCCTCTAGAAAGGATCCATTCTTAGCAACGAATATCTTGCCTTCGGATCTGTGATAGAAGATGTACCCAACAGTTTCCTTTGGGTATCCTATGAAGACACATTTCTCCGACTTGGGTTCGATCTTATCAGGTTGAAGCTTTTTCTCATAAGCATCGCAACCCCAAACTTTAAGAAACGACAACTTGGGTTTCTCGCCAAACCACAGTTCATAAGGCGTCGTCTCAACGGATTCATATGGTGCCCTATTTAACGTGAATGCAACTGTCTCTAAAGCATAACCCCAAAACGATGGTGGTAAATCGGTAAGAGACATCATAGATCGCACCATATCTAATAAAGTACGGTTACGACGTTCGGACACACCATTACGCTGTGGTGTTCCGGGTGGCCTGAGTTGTGAAACTTTTCCACATTGTTTCAAATGAAGACCAAACTCGTAACTCAAATATTCGCCTCCGCGATCAGATAATAGAAACTTTTTTTTGTTACGATGATTTTCTACTTCACTCTGAAATTCTTTGAACTTTTCAAATGTTTCAGACTTGTGCTTCATCAAGTAGATATACCCATATCTGCTCAAATCATCAGTGAAGGTCAGAAAATAACAATACCAGCCGCGAGCCTCAACACTCATCGGTCCACATACATCAGTATGTATGATTTCCAACAAATCAGTTGCTCGCTCCATTGTTCTGGAGAACGGAGTTTTAGTCATCTTGCCCATGAGGCATGGTTCACAAGCACCAAGTGATTCCAAAATTCCATCTGCATGGAGTTTCTTCATGCGCTTTACACCAATATGACCTAAACAGCAGCGCCACAAATAAGTTGCACTATCATTACCAACTTTGCATCTTTTGGCTTCAATATTATGAATATGTGTATCACTATGAATGTGATCCAACAAGAATAGACCATTCTTCAAGGGTGCATGACCATAAAAGATATTACTCATATAAATAGAGCAACCATTATTCTCTGATTTAAATGAATAACCGTCTCGCAACAAACAAGATCCAGATATAAAGCCATGCTCAACGCTGGCACCAAATAACAATTATTTAGGTCTAAAACTAATCCCGAAGGTAGATGTAGAGGTAGCGTGCCGACGGCGATCACATCAACTTTGGAACCATTTCCCACGCGCACCGTCCTTAGCTAATCTCCGCTTAATCCGTAGCCCCTGTTTCGAGTTAAAAGATTAGCAACCGAACCATTATCAAATACCCAGGTGCTACTACGAGCATTAGTAAAGTACACATCGATAACATGTATATCAAATATACCTTTGTTCACTTTTGAAAGATCATGGATGTCGCCTAGAGGCGGGGGGAGGGGGGGGGGGGAATAGGCGCTTTAAAATAATTACAGTTTAGGCTTGAACAAATGCGGAATAAACCTAGCGGTTAATTTGTCAAGCACAAAACCCACAACAACTAGGCTCACATATATGCACCTACAACTTATGCTAAGCAAGATAAACAACTAGGTGAAAGCAAGATATATGACAAGAAACAATATGGCTATCACAAAGTATAGTGCATAAGTAAAGGGCTTGGGTCGGAGATAACCGAGGCACGCGGAGACGACGATGTATCCCGAAGTTCACAGCCTTGCGGATGCTAATCTCCGTTTGGAGCGGTGTGGAGGCACAATGCTCCCCAAGAAGCCACTAGGGCCACCGTAATCTCCTCACGCCCTCACACAATGCAAGATGCCGTGATTCCACTAAGGGACCCTTGAGGGCGGTCACCGAACCCGTACAAATGGCGACCCTTGGGGGCGGTCACCGAACCCGTACACTTTGGCAACCCTTGGGGGCGGTCACCGGAACCCATCAAATTGCTCGGGGCGATCTCCACAACCTAATTGGAGACCCCGACGCTTTCCCAAAGCTTTACAACACAATGATTGAGCTCCGAACACCACAAAGGTTGGGGATATCTCCCCAACGACACCACGAAGCTTCACCACAGTGGAATACGGATCCGAGGTGAACTCAACCGTCTAGGGCGCCCAAGCACCCAAGAGGAACAAGATCAAGGGTACCAAGCACCCAAGAGTAATAAGATTCTCAACTTGTAACATCCACGGATCACCGTGGAGAACTCAAACCGATGCACCAAATGCAATGGCAAGGGCACACGGAGTGCCCAAGTCCTTCTCTCCCAAATCCCACCAAAGCAACTAATGCTAGGGAGGGAAATGAGAGGAAGAACGGAGAAGAGAACACGAAGAACTCCAAGAACAAGATCCAAAGGGTTCCCCTCACAAAGAGGAGAAAGTGATTGGTGGAAATGTAGATCTTGATCTCCTCTCTCTTCCTCCCCCCCCAAAACTAGCAAGAATCCATGGAGGGATTGAGAGATAGCTGCTACTTCTCGAGCTTGCATTGTATTCCCTCGAAGAGGAAAGGGTGATGCAGCACAGTAGCGTAAGTATTTCCCTCAATTTTTGAGAACCAAGGTATCAATCCAGTAGGAGACCACGCGCAAGTCCCTCGCACCTGCACAAACAAATAAGAACTTCGCAGCCAACACGATAAGGGGTTGTCAATCCCTTTACGGTCACTTACGAAAGTGAGATCTGATAGAGATGATAGTTTGATATTTTTGGTATTTTTGGTTATAAGAACATAAAGTAAAATCGGAAAAGTAAAGTATATTGTAGATTGATATGTTGAGAATAGACCCGGGGGCCATAGTGTTCTCTAGTGGCTTCTCTCATGATAGCGATATTCTACGGCGGGTAAACAAATTACTGTCAAGCAATTGATAGAAGAGCGAATAATTATGAGACTATCTAGGCATGATCATTATATATAGGCATCACGTCCGAGACAAGTAGACCGAAATGATTCTGCATCTACTACTATTACTCCACACATTGACCGCTATTCAGCATGCATCTAGTGTATTGAGTTCATAAGAACAGAGTAACGCCTTAAGCAAGATGACATGATGTAGAGGGATAAACTCAAACTTAGTGATATAAACCCCATCTTTTTATCCTCGATGGCAACAATACAATACGTGCCTAGCTGCCCCTACTGTCACTGGGAAAGGACACCGCAAGATTGAACCCAAAGCCAAGCACTTCTCCCATTGCAAGAACTATAGATCTAGTAGGCCAAACCAAACCAATAATTCGAAGAGACTTGCATGGATATTATAATCATACATAAAGAGTTCAGAGAAGAACCACATATTTCTCATAGATAATCTTGATCATAAACCCACAATTCATTGGATCTCGACAAACACACCGCAAAAAGAGATTACATCGAATAGATCTCCTCGAAGACCGATGAGAACTTTGTATTGAGATCCAAAGAGAGAGAAGAAGCCATCTAGATACTAGCTATGGACCCGAAGGTCTGTGGTAAACTACTCACAACTCATGGTGAGGTGATGATGATGATGTAGAAGCACTCCGTGGTAGACCCCCCCTCCGGCGGAGCTCCAGAGCAGGCCCCAAGATGGGATCTCACGGGAACAGAAGGTTACGGTGGTGGAACTAGGGTTTTCTCTATTGTTCCGATGGTTTCGGGATACATAGGTATATATAGGAGGAAGGAGGGCACCGGGGGACAAACGTGGGGCCCACGAGGCAGGGGGCGCGCCCTATAGGGGGGCGGGGCGCCCCCATCCTCGTGGGCACCACGTATGCCCTACTCCGTGGTTCTCAAGTCTCCCGTGCGTGATTTTCTCCAAAAATATCTCTCCCAAAGGTTTCATTCCGTTTGGACTCCGTTTGATAATCCTTTTATGTAAAACCCTGAAACAGGCAAAAAACAGCAATCTGGACTAGGCCTTTGGGTTAGTAGGTTAGTCCCAAAAGTAATATAAAAGTGTATGACAAATCCCGTTAAACATCCAAAACATCATAAATAATAGCATGGAACAATAAAAAATTATAGATACGCTGGAGACATATCAAGCATCCCCAAGCTTAATTCCTGCTCGTCCTCGAGTGGGTAAATGATACAAACAGAATTTTTGATGTGGAATGCTAACCAACATAGTTTGTCAATGTAATTCTCTTAATTGTGGCATGAATGTTCAGATCTGAAAGATTCAAGACAAAAGTCTATATTTACATAAGAAATAATAATACTTCAAGCATACTAAGAAAGCAATCACGTCTTCTCAAAATACTATGGCTAAAGAAAGTCATCCCTACAAAATCATATAGTCTGGCTATGCTCCCTCTTCATCACACAAAATATTCATATCATGCACAACCCCGATTTCAGCCAAGCACTTGTTTTCATACTCTATTCTTTCAAACCTTTCAACTTTCATGCAATACATGAGCGCGAGCCATGGACATAGCACTATGGGTGGAATAGAGAGGTGGTTGTGGAGAAGACAAAAAGGAGGGAAATAGTCTCACATCAACTAGGCGTATCAACGGGCTATGGAGATGCCCATCAATAGATATCAATGTGAGTGAGTAGGGATTGCCATGCAACGGATGCACTAGAGCTAAAAATGTATGAAAGCTCAACAAAAGAAACTAGTGGATGTGCATCCAGCTTGCTTGCTCATGAAGACATAGGACATTTGAGGAAGCCCATCGTTGGAATATACAAGCCAAGTTCTATAACGAAAATTCCCACTAGTAATAAAAGTGACTAAACATGAGACTCTCTATCATGAAGAACATGGTGCTACTTTGAAGCACAAGTGTGGAAAAAGATAGTAGCAATTGTCCCTTTTTCTTTCTTTTTTGGGGCCTTTCTTTTTCTTTGGCCTTTTTTTTGGAGGGGCTTTATTGATTTAGCCTTTCTTCACATGGGACAATGCTCTAATAATGATGATCATCACTCTTTCACTACAACTCGATACTAGAACAAAGTATGACTCTATATGAATGCCTCCGCGGTGTACCGGGATGTGCAATGAATCAAGAGTGACATGTATGAAAAATTATGCATGGTGGCTTTGCCACAAATACGATGTCAACTACATGATCAGGCATGGCAATATGACAATATGAAGCGTGTCATATGAACGGAACGGTGGAAAGTTGCATGGCAATATATCTCGGAATGGCTATGGAAATGCCATGATAGGTAGGTATGGTGGATGTTTTGAGGAATATATATGGTGGCTGTTTTGAGGAAGGATATATAGTGGGTGTATGGTACCGGCGAAAGTTGCATGGTACAAGAGAGGCTAGCAATGGTGGAAGGGTGAGAGTGCGTATAATCCATGGACTCAACATTAGTCATAAAGAACTCATATACTTATTGCAAAAATCTACGAGTCATCAAAACAAAGCAATCAACGCATGCTCCTAGGGGGGAGGTTGGGAGGAGTTAACCATCGCGCGCCCCCGACCTCCACACAAAGGTTGACACTTTACAAATACCTAATGCTCTAACTTCGTCACATAGCGGTTCACCATACGTGCATGCTACGGGAATCACTAACCTTAACACAAGTATTTCTCAATTTCATAATAACTCCACTAGCATGACTCTAATATCACTATCCTCATATCTCAAAACAATTATCAAGCATCGAACTTCTCATCATATTCAATGCACTTAGTGTGAAAGTTTTTACTACATTGATATTGGATGTCTATCGTGTGAAGACTAGTTTTATAGCCTAAGCACATTACCATGCTGTTTTAATAGACTCTCAAAAGGATATAAGTGAGGCATGAGAGTTCAACAATTTCTTCAAAATATTATCACCACCGTGCTCTAAAAGATATAAGTGAAGCACTAGAGCAAAAACTATTCAACTCAAAAGATATAAGTGAAGCACATGGAGTGTTCTAACAATTCCTAGGACATATTTAACTCTCTCAAATAGGTGTGTCCAGCAAGGATAATTGTGGCAAACTAACAAGCAAAGACTCAAATTATACAAGACGCTCCAAGTAAAACACATATCATGTGGTGAATAAAAATATAGCTCCGAGTATAGTTACCGATGTATGAAGACGAAAGAGGGGATGCCTTCCCGGGGCATCCCCAAGCTTAGGCTTTTGGTTGTACTTGAATTTTACCTTGGGGGGCAATGGGCATCCCCAAGATTAGGCTTTTGCCACTCTTTGTTCCATAGTCAATCAAAGCAATACTCAAAACTTGAAAACTTCATAACACAAAACTTAGACAAAAATCTCGTGAGCTCTGTTAGTATAGGAAAGCAAACCACTACTCAAAGGTACTGCAATGAATTCATTATTTGTTTATATTGGTGTTAAACCTACTGTATTCCAACTTATCTATGGTTCATACTTCCCAATACTACTCATAGATGCATTGAAATAAGCAAACAACACACGAAAAACAGAATCTGTAAAAAACAGAACAGTCTGTAGTAATCTGCAGGTTTCGCATACTTCTGTAACTCGAAAAAAATCAAACTAAATTGGTAAATGTGAGGAATTTGTCTATTAATAATCCGCAAAAAGAATCAACTAAATAGCACACTCCAGTAAAATCTGATGACCATTCTAGCAAGCACTAACGATTCTGTTTTTCACAACAAGATCATATAAACTTGACACAAGTCTTCCCAAAGGTTCTACTTGGCACAAACACTAAACAAAACACAAAACCACATCTAAACAGAAGCTAGATGGAATATTTATTCTTAACAGAAGCAAAAACAAAGAAAATAAAATTGGGTTGCCTCCCAACAAGCTCTTTCTTTATAGCCATTAAGATAGGCTTGAAAATTCAATGATGCTCACATGAAAGATAAGAATTGAAGCACAAAGAGAGCATAATATAACATGTGAAAATCACATCTAAGTCTAACATACTTCCTATGCATAGGTATTTTATAGGAAAACAAATTAACAAGACAAGCAAGATCTAGCATATGCAAGGAAGAAGAAAGAAACAAGATCAATCTCAACATGAAGAGAGGTAATTTAGTAACATGAAGATTTCTACATCCAGATTTTCCTCTCTCATAATAATTGCATGTAGGATCATAAGCAAATTCAACAATATAGCAATCACAAAACATATTCTCAACACGATCCACATGCATACGAAGTTGGCACTCTTCCAAAATAGTGGGATCTAAAGTTGACACTCCTGCAAACCCACTTTCAATATTATTGCAAACACTATTTTCAATCTCATATTCATCATGGGGCTTAAATAAATTTTCAAGATCATAAGAAGAATCACTCCAATCATGATCATTGCAACATGTAGTGGGCATAGAAAAATAAGCATCCCCAAGCTTAAGGTTTTGCATATCATAAACACAATTGACATTAATAGAATTTACAATAGTATCATTGCAATCATGTTTTTCA
Organism: Secale cereale; assembly: GCA_902687465.1. Classification (NCBI taxonomy): domain Eukaryota; kingdom Viridiplantae; phylum Streptophyta; class Magnoliopsida; order Poales; family Poaceae; genus Secale; species Secale cereale. The sequence continues at coordinate 360,658,895 of LR738713.1, forward strand.
TTCAAGGAGCTATCATGAATCACTTTTTCTTTTAACAATTCCTCACAATTTCAGATTCATAAATTTCAAGCAAAACCCCATAAAGATAATCTAGTGCACACAACTCACTAGCAATTTGTTCAACATAATTGGATCTCTTAAAGAGATTAGCAAGTGGATGAGGATCCATAATTTAGCAAGCAAAGATACATGCTAATAGAGGGCACATAGCAACACAAGCAAACAAGAGGCAAGCAAATGGTAAGCACACGGCAAAAGAAGGGCAAATAAAACGGCAAGGGCGAAGTGGGGGAGAGGAAAACGAGAGGCAAATAAATGTAATGCGAAGGATAAGGGTTTGTGATAGGTACTTGGTATATGACTTTTGCGTAAGCCTCCCCTTCAACGGCGCCAGAAATTCTTCTTGCTACTTCTCGAGCTTGCCTTGTATTCCGTCGAAGAGGAAAGGGTGTTGCAGCACAGTAGCGTAAGTATTTCCCTCAGTTTTTTGAGAACCAAGGTATCAATCCAGTAGGAGACCACACGCAAGTCCCTCGCACCTGCACAAACAAATAAGAACTTCGCAGCCAACGCGATAAGGGGTTGTCAACCCCTTTACGGTCACTTACGAAAGTGAGATCTGATAGAGATGATAGTTTGATATTTTTGGTACTTTTGGTTATAAGAACAGAAAGTAAAAGCGGAAAAGTAAAGTAGATTGTAGATTGATATGTTGAGAATAGACTCGTGGGCCATAGTGTTCTCTAGTGGCTTCTCTCATGTTAGCGATATTCTACGACGGGTAAAATATTACTGCTAAGTAATTGATAGAAGAGCGAATAATTATGAGACTATCTAGGCATGATCATTATATATAGGCATCATGTCCGAGACAAGTAGACCGAAACGATTCCGCATCTACTACTATTACTCCACACATCGACCGCTATCCAGCATGCATCTAGTGTATTGAGTTCATAAGAACAGAGTAACACCTTAAGCAAGATGACATGATGTAGAGGGATAAACTCAAACTTAGTGATATAAACCCCATCTTTTTATCCTCGATGGCAACAATACAATACGTGCCTTGCTGCCCCTACTGTCACCGGGAAAGGACACCGCAAGATTGAACCCAAAGCCAAGCACTTCTCCCATTGCAAGAACTATAGACCTAGTAGGCCAAACCAAACCAATAATTCGAAGAGACTTGCAAGGATATTATAATCATACATAAAGAGTTCAGATAAGAACCAAATATTTCTCATAGATAATCTTCATCATAAACCCACAATTCATCAGATCTCGACAAACACACCGCGAAAAGAGATTACATCGAATAGATCTCCTCGAAGACCGATGAGAACTTTGTATTGAGATCCAAAGAGAGAGAAGAAGCCATCTAGATACTAGCTATGGACCCGAAGGTCTGTGGTAAACTACTCACAACTCATGGCGAGGCGATGATGATGATGTAGTAGCACTCCGTGGTAGTTCCCCCCCTGTGGCGGAGCTCCGGAACAGGCCCCAAGATGGGATCTCACGGGAACAGAAGGTTACGGCGGTGGAACTAGGGGTTTCTCTGTAGTTCTGATGGTTTCGGGGTATGTAGGTATATATAGGAGGAAGGAGGGCACCGGGGGCCAAACATGGGGCCCACGAGGCAGGGGGCGCGCCCTATAGGTGGGGGGGGGGGGGGGCGCCCCCCACCCTCGTGGGCACCACGTATGCCCTACTCCGTGGTTCTCAAGTCTCCCGTGCGTGATTTTCTCCAAAAATCTCTCTCCCGAAGGTTTCATTCCGTTTGGACTCCGTTTGATAATCCTTTTCTATAAAACCCTGAAGTAGGCAAAAACAACAATTTGGACTGGGCCTTTGGGTTAGTAGGTTAGTCCCAAAAATAATATAAAAGTGTATGACAAATCCCATTAAACATCCAAAACATCATAAATAATAGCATGGAACAATAAAAAATTATAGATACGTTGGAGGTGTATCAATAGCAAACTCGAAGAAGGTCAACAATGGGGGAAGAACACGAGCTCAAAGGATTTTGTTCAATGGGGAAGAAGACCCCCTTTTATAGGAGAGGAAAGAATCCAACCGTTATCCCCTCTCTCAGCCCGCGTGACGCGGTACTACCGCACCTAACTTGTGGTACTACCACAAGGCAATGCGGTACTACTGCAAGGCGGAGCGGTACTACCGCTCGCGTGGCAGTGACCAGATGAGGGCCTGTTGCACAGGGCAACGAGCGGTAGAACCGCTGGAGCGGTAGAACCGCTGGAGCGGTACTACCGCACGCCCTTACTGTACTACCGTAAGGCAGGCATCAACTAGTACTAGAAATGCACGGAAGTAATAAATTACATCCGCGCCTACTTCCGCTGAGGTTGGAGCTAGCGAATGTCCGGCACGGTAGTACTGGACAGGAGTCGCGGTAGTACCGCATGAGGGCGGATGTAAAAAGTTACATCTGTGCCTACTTCAGCATGCGTTTGCGTCAGGGCTGGGGGCAGCGGTACTACCGCTCACTAGGAGCGGACACTGGCTCCTACGGTACTACCGCTCCCTTGAGCGGTACTACCGCACACCACTGAGGCTTTAGCACTTGGCCGCCTTCATATCACAGCTAAAGACATAGAAGGATGCAATAAAACCAGAACAACCATAACTTCTGCAAATGAGCTCCAAATTGAGCAAACTCAAGCTTGTTGGATAGAGGGAGACGTGTAGAATCAAAACAGCGAATGAATCCTCCAATAGAGAAGCAATGGAAAAACCTCCAACATCGAAAACATCATAGAAGATGCATGTGAACTCCGTTTTTTATGAACTCGAGCTTTTCATCAAGTTGACCATAAGCTCCAAATCTCACAAGGAGAAGAACCAAACAAGAACCAGGAAAGATGATGCAAGCATGCAATGGTTTGATCTCTCTACGAACGATACGATCAAGCTACTCATTGAGAGCCCCCTTGATAGTACCCCACAAAGAACTCTCATGAAGACCATGGGTTCGTACACAAAGCGTAATTGACAATGCTTACCATACCATGGGATCACTTGATCCCTCCCGGTACATCTTCTACGCTTTGTGTGTTGATCAACTTGATTCACTCTTTGACTTAGTCTTGATCAACCTCTCACATAACCAATCTTTAGGTAATTCCTTGAATAGCACCTTGGTCATCACAAACTCTCCTTGAAACTAACAGATGGACTCCAAGAAAAGCCTATGGACATATCCTTAAAGTATAACTCAAGGCAACCATTAGTCCATAGAGATTTTCATCAATTACTAAAACCAAACATGGGGGCACCGCATGTTCTTTCAACTTTGCCATCCTTCTTATCCGCCAAATACTTGGGGCAGTTCCGCTTCCAGTGTCCAGTCCCTTTGCAGTAGAAGCACTCAGTTTCAGGCTTGGCTCCAAACTTGGGTTTCTTCGCGGGAGTAGCAACTGTCTTGCTATTCTTCTTGAAGTTCCCCTTCTTTCCCTTGCCCTTTTTCTTGAAACTAGTGATCTTGTTAACCATCAACACTTGATGCTCCTTTTTTATTTCTATCTCCACAACTTTGACCATAGCGAAGAGCTCGGGAATTGTCTTCTGCATCCCTTGCATATTATAGTTCATCACGAAGCCTTTATAGCTTGGTGGCAGTGATTGAAGAACTCTATCAATAACACTATCTTTGTCAACTTTGCAACCAAGTTGAGTCATATGATTGTAGTACCCAGACATTCTGAGCAAGTGTTCACTGATAGAACTGTTCTCCTCCATCTTGCAGGTATAGAACTTACTGGAGACTTCATATCTCTCAATTCGGGCATTTGCTTGAAATATTAACTTCAACTCTTGGAACATCTCATATGCTCCATGACGTTCAAAACGTCTTTGAAGTCCTGATTCTAAGCCGTAAGGCATGGCACACTGAACTATTGAGTAGTCATCAGAACGAGCTTGCCAGACATTCATAACGTCGGGAGTTGCTCCTGCTACAGGCCTGTCACCTAGCGGTGCTTCCAGGACATAATTCTTATGTGCAGCAATGAGGATAATCCTCAAGTTATGGACCCAGTCCGTGTAGTTGCTACCATCATCTTTCAACTTAGCTTTCTCTAAGAACGCATTAAAATTCAAGGGAACAGTAGCACGGGCCATTGATCTACAACAACATAGTTATGCAAAAACTATCATGACTAAGTTCATGATAAATTAAAGTTCAATTAAACATATTACTAAAGAACTCCCACTTAGATAGACATCCCTATGGTCATCTAAATGGTCACGTGATCCAAATCAACTAAACCATGTCCGATCATCACATGAGATAGAGTAGTTTTCAATGGTGAACATCTTATGTTGATCATTTCTACTATATGATTCACGCTCGACCTTTCGGTCTCAAGTGTTCCGAGGCCATGTTTGTACATGCTAGGCTCGTCAAGTTTAACCCGAGTATTCTGCATGTGCAAAACTGTCTTACACCCATTGTATTTGAATGTAGAGCTTATCACACCCGATCATCACATGGTGTCTCGGCACGACGAACTTTCGCAACGGTGCATACTCAGGGAGAACACTTGTACCTTGAAATTTTGTAAGGGATCATCTTATAATGCCACCACCGTACTAAGTAAAATAAGAAGCATGATAAGATAAACATCACACGTAATCAAAATATGTGACATGATATGGCCATCATCATCTTGTGCTTTTGATCTCCATTTCCAAAGCATCATCATGATCTCCATCGTCACTGGCTTGACACCATGATCTTCATCATAGCGTCGTGGTCGTCTCGCCAACTATTGCTACTACTACTACCGCTAACTCATAGTGATAAAGTAAAGCAATTACATGGCCTTCGCAATTCATACAATAAAGAGACAACCATAAGGCTCCTGCCGGTTGCCGATAATTTACAAAACACGATCATCTCATACAAGAACGTATAAATCATCACGTCTTGACCATATCACATCACAACATGCCCTGCAAAAACAAGTTAGACGTCCTCTACTTTGTTGTTGCAAGTTTTACGTGGCTGCTACGGGCTTAGCAAGAACCGTTCTTACCTACGGATACAAAACCACAATGATTTTTTGTCAAGTGTGTTGTTTTAACCTTCACAAGGACCGGGCATAGCCACACTCGATTCAACTAAAGTGAGAGAGACAGACACCCGCCGGTCACCTTTAAGCAACAAGTGCTCGTAACGGTGAAACCAGTCTCGCGTAAGCGTACGCGTAATGTCAGTCCGGGCCGCTTCATCTCACAATACCGCCGAATCAAAGTATGACATGCTAGTAAGCAGTATGACTATTATCGCCCACAACTCAATGTGTTCTACTCGTGCATATCATCTACGCATAGACCTGGCTCATGATGCCACTGTTGGGGAACGTAGTATTTAAAAAAAATCCTACGATCACGCAAGATCTATCTAGGAGAAGCATAGCAACGAACGGGGAGAGTATGTCCACGTACCCTTGCAGACCAAAAGCGGAAACGTTTAGTAACGCGATTGATGTAGTCGAACGTCTTCGCGATCCAACCAATCCAAGCACCGAACGTACGGCACCTCCGCGTTCAGCACACGTTCAGATCGATGACGTCCCACGAACTCTTGATCCAGTTGAGTGTCGCGGGAGAGTTTCGTCAGCACGACGGCGTGGTGACGGTGATGATGAAGTTACCGGTGCAGGGCTTCACCTAAGCACTGCAATGATATGACCGAGGTGTGTAACTGTGGAGGAGGACACCGCACACGGCTAGGAACAATTGATCTGTGTCCAAGGGATGCCCTCCCCACGTATATAAAGGAGGGAGAGGGAGGAGGCGGCCGGCCTAGGAGGAGGGCGCGCAAGGGGGGAGTCCTACTCCCATTAGGAGTAGGACTCCCCTTTCCTAGTAGGAGTAGGAGAAGGGGGAAGGGAAGGAGAGGAGGAGAAGGAAGGAGGGGGCGCCATCCCTCCCCCCTAGTCCAATTCGGACTAGGCTTGGGGGGGCGCACAACCCAGCCCTAGCCAGCCCCTCTCTCTCCTCCCTAAAGCCCACTAAGGCCCATATACTCCTCGGGTGGTTCCGGTAACCTCCAGGTACTCCGGAATTTATCCTGTGACCCCCGGAACCCTTCCGGTATCCGAATATAACCTTCCAATATATCAATCTTTATGTCTCGACCATTTTGAGACTCCTCGTCATGTCTGTGATCACATCCGGGCTCCGAACTACCTTCGGTGCATCAAAACACATAAACTCATAATACCGATCGTCATCGAACGTTAAGCGTGCGGACCCTACGGGTTCGAGAACTATGTAGACATGACCGAGACTCATCTCCGGTCAATAACCAATAGTGGAACCTGGATGCTCATATTGGTTCCTACATATTCTACGTAGATCTTTATCAGTCAAACCGCATAATAACATACGATGTTCCCTTTGTCATCGGTATGTTACTTGCCCGAGATTCGATCGTCGGTATCATTATACCTAGTTCAATCTCGTCACCGGCAATTCTCTTTACTCATTCTGTAATACATCATCTCGTGACTAACTCATTAGTCGTTTGCTTGCAAGGCTTATTATGATGTGTATTATCGAGAGGCCCCAGAGATACCTCTCCGACACTCGGAGTGATAAATCCTATTCTCGATCTATGCCAACACCACAAACACCTTCGGAGACACATGTAGAGCATCTTTATAATCACCGAGTTACGTTGTAACGTTTGATTGCACACAAGGTGTTCCTTCGGTATTCGGGAGTTGGATAATCTCATAGTTATAGGAACATGTATAAGTCATGAAGAAAGCAATAGCAGAAAAACTAAACGATCATATTGCTAAGCTAACGGATGGGTCTTGTCCATCACATCATTCTCCTAATGATGTGATCCCGTTGATCAAATGAAAACTCATGATATGGTCAGGAAACATAACCATCTTTGATTAACGAGCTAGTCTAGTAGAGGCATACTAGGGACACTCTGTTTTGTCTATGTATTCACACATGTATCAAGTTTCTGGTTAATACAATTCTAGAATGAATAAAAGACATTTATCATGATATATAAATAAATATAAATGACAACTTTATTATTTCCTCTAGGGCATATTTCCTTCACTAGGCTGGTGGCGGTCGTCGCTGTGGTGCCAGTGCCCACAACGAGGGTTTTGTCCGGTGCCACAGTGGTTCCATCAAGATAGCCATGGAGGTTGGCACCGGCGAGAACGGTGCTGGCGATGCCCCCCATAGCATGAAATTGTTGCGGCCGAGGCATACGGAGATCCCGTAACGACGAACGTGGCGGGAACCGAGGCGGCCACGGGCGAGGTGATGGCGCCGACGGGATTGGAGAGCGACAAGGTGGAGGATGACATCGCGGCAGCGCGGGGGAGAGCGGCGCGCAGCGGCGGACAGGGGGACTCACGGTGGCGGTGCAGAAGAAGGCATCGCATGGTGGCGGTGGCTGAGAGATCGGGCGGAAGCCCGGAGGTTCTCGCGGCGGCCCGGGTGGCATCTGATACCAAGTTAAACAGGAGGGTTTAGGGTTTTGTGTGGGGGTTGACATCCACCTCACGTCTCAATATATAGATAATCAGATTACAATTACATACATATTCGTATACGTGTACAAGTCCAATATATAAGCTAGACCCTATTTTACAGAACTAACGTCACACCCACCATCATCATCTACACATAGACAAGGTCGGTCTGAGGTGGGAAGGGTAGCCCGAGGTCATGCTGTTGTCCTCTTCGGTATTATGAGTTACATGATACCATTGTCTACACTCTTGAGCCATTCGTTTGCCTCACGCGCCCGACACTCACCCGTGTGTTGATGTGGAAGGAGTAGCGGGTGGTCACAATCTAAGCCCATTGTATTATAGTCCCTTTGTGGTGTTAAAGGAAGGTTGATGTAACTTCATCACCGACACTCTTGAGACGTCCATTTGACTCACGCGGTGGTACCCACACACATGATGATGCCGAGAGGATGTGGAAAAAACTACGTAGGGTCACACCTTAAGTGTGTCATGCCATTGTCCTCTCCGGTGTTAAAAGGATGGATTGGGTCACACAATATTTACGATCCTTAACTCGTTCAATTGCCACATGCTACCACCGCCCACTCCCATGTTTATGTGGAAGGAGTTATGCGGTGCCACACTCTAAGCTCGCCCTATCATAGTTCCCTTTTTGTCAAAAGGAAGGTTAGTCTCACGCCATGGTCAACGCCTCGAGACATCCATTTGTCTCTTGTGGTGACACACTTACACACGAGGAAGCCAATTTGACTTGGAATGATTAGCGCAGGGTCACACCCTAAGTTGATTACATGGCCATCCTCTTTGGTGTTAAAAGGATGCCAACATCACACCGTTTGTCGATGCACCTAAGTCGTTCATGCGGTCACCGCTCAAAAATGATGGCCCCAGGTTGATATGGAAGGAATAACGTGAGATCACGTGCTAAGCCCTCTTTGTTTATAAAAGGAAGGCTTGTGTTAGACATCATCGAACTCTAGATATCTTCATTTGCCTCATGCGGTCATGGGCCCACACGTGATGAGGCTGGTCTGATTTGGAATTACTAGCGCATGGGTCACACCTTAAGCCAGTGAAGATAGAGTACAGAACACGGACGACACCTCATCTTGGATTCCACACAAAGTTTCTACCACATAGATAGTTTCCATGTATTAATATGTGATTTTCTTGTAATCAAATTCTGTAAACTTCTGCTGCTATAAATACACGAGGAGGCTAGTCGAGGCATTCACTGAACCGCTCAGTACTTTATACCTTTACATGGTATCAAATAATACGATCATCTCCTTTCAAAACCTACTCGCGCTTCCAATTCGATGCTTCGTGGGTTTTAGTTGATGGATTCATAGACATGTTGGCTAACAAGATATCTGGGCTGCTTTCATCTTTTTATCGATCCTTTGGCCCCATGGACGACTGGCATAAATGTTCTTACGGGATCCACAAGTTCCTCTGGGCCTGGTCTCGTAATAGGTATGCGGAGGCCCGCTAGGAGAAAACTTGCTTAGAGGTCCAGATTGCTGGTCCGGACCTCGTGGCCGACGGGTCTGGTCTCTCGGAGGGGGGGGGGGGTGGGGTGGTCAGCCCGGTACGCCCTTGAAGCCGCGCTGATGCAGTTGCATCAACAAGCGGAGTTGTATTGGCATCAGAGAGGCACCTTGAATTGGACTCTTAAAGGTGATTCCCCACATCTTACTTCTTTGCCATCGCCAATGGTAGAAGGATAAGATGCTCATCGATAGTCTTCTCATCAATGGAGTAAGAGCTTCGAATCAATCTCTGATTATGTCGCATGTGGTTGAATTTTTCCATCCCTTCTGTCTGCTAAGTAGGACTATGGTCTCTCCATTTCTCCTCCTTATGGGATGCTCCTTCTATGATCTCGAGTGCTGAAAATGATGCCTTAATGCCGCCTCTGTCTGATGCTGAGATCTAGGATGTCATTAACTCTGCTAATCCTATTGCAACCTCAGGGCCTGATGGATTCTCCATTCCTTTCTTCAAGAAATTCTGGCCCCAACTCCGTCTGTCGGTGTGTAAGATTATTCAAGGCTTTTGCCTTGGGATAGTTGACATCCCCCTCCTTAACTACGGTGTCATCACTCTTATTCCTGAAGTAAAAGGGGACGATTTGATTTCCAAGTTTAGACCGATAGCCCTCATTAACAACTTTGTAAAATTCCAGGTGAAAGGCTTTGCCACTCGTCTATCCCGTGTAGCCTGCAGAACTATTAGGACTTTCCCATCTGCGTTTATCAAAGGGTGATTCATACTGGACGGGATCATTTGCCTACATGAGATTGTTCATGACCTCAAAGTTTGTAAGTCTAAGGCGGTGATTTTAAAACTGGACTTTGAAAAGGCGTATGATTCGGTCAGTTGGCCGTTTCTTAGGCAGGTGCTTATTACCAAAGGCTTCGAAGGGGCTTATGTACACAGGATCATCAACTGGTCTTGGGGGGCCACACCGCAGTCTCAGTTAATGGTCAGGCCAGCATCTTCTTCGCCAATGGCCCGGGCCTACGGCAAGGCGACCCTGCGTCTCCTATCCTATTTAACTTTGTTGCGGACGCTCTATCTCATATCCTCTCTCGGGCTGCTTCTCACATACACATTTCTCAGGTCATTTCCCACCTTATTCCGGAAGGGGGCACACACCTTCAGTATGTGGATGACACGATCATTATGGTAGAACTAAATGATTCCTGCATTGTCCACCTTAAGTTCATTCTCCTTTGTTTCAAAGCCCTTTCGGGCCTCAAAATAAATTTCTCCAAGAGTGGGGTCACTATCACTGGTGTTGACGACACAGAGGCTTTACGGGTGGCCCACCTTCTCAACTGTAGCCTGGGAGCCTTTCCATTCAAATACTTGGGCCTCCCGGTCTCCCCGAGCAATCTGTATTCCAAAGAGTTTGCTCCTGTCGTTGCTAAGGCTGGTAACAGGGTACTCCCTTGGCGGGATAGATACAATACGAGTGCTGGGAAAGTGGCACTGATTAATGCTTGCATGTCTTCCCTACCAATGTTTATCATGGGCTTTTATCTTTTATCGGCTGGCATGCATGCCGGTTTTGATAAGCATAAGGGTGCTTTCTTCTAGAATTCAGCAGATAATAGATGCATATACAAATTAGTCAGGTGGAAACTAATATGTAGACCAAAAAACCTCGGAGGGTTGGGCATTGTTAACATTGCTATTATAAATAGATGCCTCATGATCAAATGGTGGTGGAAAATTATGACCACAAGAGCTCATACCTTGTGGTTCTCTATTCTTAAAGCTAAGTATTTCCATTTTCTAACCCAATGTTTGCTTCCTCTCGGGGAGGCTCGCAGTTTTGGAAAGACTTGTTAAGGTCCGTCCTTTATTTCAGGCTCACATCAAGTTTGTGGTTGGGAACGGAGCTTCCGTTCGTTGTTGGCTGGACTGGTGGTGTGGAGATTCACCTCTCTCTGTGATCTTCCCTACGCTGTTTTCTTACTACCCTAACCCGAATATCTCCATCGCAGAGCTCTCGACTAATAATTGGGACCTAGCCTTCCGGCACTCGCCGTCCCCTGCAGAGTTGGAAGATTGGCAACGGCTTACTGCCTTCTTCTCCATGCTTTCGGAGATAGCTGACACAGTGGTCTGGCCTCATGTTTCGTCTGGTCATTACTCTGTTAAGTCTTTATATTCTAAGCTTATTGGTGGTACCCCCACTATCGGATTTAACCCGATTTTGAGGGCTCGTATTCCTCCTAAAGTGAAGATCTTCCTATGGCAAGCCTTCAAAGGTCGCCTCCCTGTGGCTGACCAAATTCGTAAGCGTAACGGCCCAGGCTCGGAGTACTGTGCTCTCTATGGCGCACTGGAGGACACAAACCATATTTTTTCCATTGTGTTTTGGCTAAGTTGGTCTGGAGATGTGTTAGGTCGTGGCTTTAGGTGTCATGGCCCCATCTTCTTTCTCCGAGCTTCGGGTCCTCGCTAATGACCCGGTTGGGGTTACTAAGTGACTATTTTGGGTTGATCTAGGGGCGTTCTGCTGGGCCTTGTGGACTACCAGAAACAAGTTTACCATCGAGCATGTTTTTCTTGCTAAACCTGCTGACTGTCATTTAAATGTTGCCTGTTCCTGCAGCAGCGGAGATCATTTACTAACACGGAAGACCGGGATGCTTTCGAACTTCTGTTCTCTAAAATTCGGGCCTCAGCGTCTTCCCTATCAAGGCAGGAGTCAGTTGCGTAGGTGCCATGGCGTTTCTTTTGACTTAGTTGTTGGCTATGTCGTTTTATGTCGGGTCCCCTTCTTTACCGCGTGTTGTTCTAGTGGCCTGGGTGCCCTGTACCTCATACTTTCATAACATCGGGTTGCCCTTGGTTGGGCGTGGTCGTGTTTTTCGGTTTTGGTTTGTCTGGAACACTTCCTAGTGGCTTTATTTATAAAGTCGGGCTCATGTCTTTCCTTTAAAAAACCCTACTCGCCACCCTCTACCTCTCTGCCCTAGTCACAGACGCCGCCATTTCCATCCAATTCCTCAGTCCTCCCCAACACCATGAGTCAACAACCGCCAACGATCTCAAGGAACTTGACAAGGAACTCAAGAATTGTGAGTCCATCATCGGGACCCGCGAGGAAGAACTTCCGCTCCAAGATGAAGAACACTGCAAGGCTGTCCCCACTCCTATAGCCTCCACATACATTGCCTCCATCAAGATGTTCGTCCCCATCAGCCTTGATCTTCAGGACTCCAACTACACCAAGTGGCGTGAGCTGTTTCTCGTCGCCCCCTCGGGTGCTATGGCCTCTCCAAGCATGACGTCGGCGACACCACTGCCACCCCCTCTGACACTTCGTGCACCTCTGATTATGGGCGCGAAGACTTCACTGTGCTCTACTGCATCTATGGCTTGATCTCCATTGAGCTCTTTGGCATCATCATGGCTCCTGACTCCATGCCGCAGCAGGTTAGGGACTCCAACGTCAACCTCTTCCATGATAACAAGAAAAGTTATATCCTAGCACTTGATGTTGAGTTCTACAACATGCCACAAGGAGACCTATCCATTCGCGACTACTACACCAAGCTCAGGTCTCTCGCTGATGCTCTCAGCGACGTCGGCCAACCCATCTTTGATGAGACTCTTGTCCTCACAGTACTCTGTAGCCTCAATAAAAGATTCAGCCATATTCGGTATTTTCTCCCATTCCAGGTGTCGTTACCTTCGTTCCCGCTGACACATTCCGCGCTCGTCCTTGAAGAGACGTAGAAAAAGACGAACACCAAAAACACGGCCACTACGGCACTATGGGCAAGCGACCGTAACATTCTTCCTTGGGCTGTTGGCCAACATGCTCCTCCCCTGGACACGACACCATCTACAACGACAACGACTCTCGCACTGCCACCTCCCACCACACCGCGTCCTACTCCAACCCTGGTCGTGGCGTTGGAACCAGTGTATGTCGCGGCCGCGAACGCAGCCGTGACAACCCATGGACGTTCAATCCATGGACCAGCCTCTCGACTCGTGCTCAACATCAATAGCAAGCTCCCATCACGCTGTGGTAGCCCCGATGGCGTACACCTCACACCGACAGCCCTCGCCCTCGTCCTCCTTCCTTACAGGTGTATGCACCCCCCCGCATACCAACAATGTCACCATGATGTCGTCCCCAACTACTAGCTATCCAAGAGGCCAACAACAGTAGCTTGATCCAGCTCTCCCCAATGCCTTTTAGAACATGCAGCTTCCTAGAAATCAAGGGTGGTACATAGACTCTGGAGCTCCTCACATATGGCATCCGATCATGGTATTCTTTCCTATACCTACCCCTCTTCTACTCACACCATTTACATTGCTAACGGTGCTTCTCTTCCCGTCACACACATCTGCACGCGCACATTACCTTCTCAAACAAAACCTTTATATCTTAACAATATTCTTGTCGTTCCACACACCATAAAATATCTTGTTTCTGTTCGCAAACCTACCACCGATAATCTTGTTTCGATAGAATTTGACTCTTGTTTTTTTTATTAAGGCACTTCCCACCAGGATCGAGATTCTTCGATGCAATAGCTCCGACCCACTCTACTCAGTTTGTTGCCCCGCACTGGCCGAAGCACACGTCATCAGCAGCACCCTCGACCTTGGCATCAATGACTTGGACATCCCAGTCACCACATCATGAAGCGTCTTTAGAGTTCTAAATTTATTTCCCTACAATAAAGTTGTGTCATCCCTTTGTCATGCTTGTCAACTTGGGCGACATGCTAGATTAATGTTTTATTCCTCTATTACTTCCACTAGCAAACCTTTTGCGTTATTACAGTGTGATCTTTGGACTTCTCCAATCCTAAGTACTTCTGGCCTGGTCTATTATCTTATTATAGTTGACATTTTACTTATTATTTCTGGACATTCCCACTACGAAAGAAATCGACCGTGTATGCTACTCTTCTTGCCTTTCATGCATATGCTCGCACTCAATTCAATTTATCTATTTTATCCTCCAATGTGATAATGGACATGAATTCAAAAAAGCTAAAATAGATACATTATGTGCCACCCATGGTATTCTTCTTTGCTTCTCTTGTCCATACACTTCCCAACAAAACGACAAAGCCGAAAGAGCCATTCGCACCACCAACAATATCATTTGCACTCTCTTAGTTCAAGCATCTCTCCCTCCATCTTTTGCGGCCGAAGCACTACACACTAACACCTTCCTCATCAACATTCGTTCGGCCTCTTCAACAAAGAGTTTCCCACACCACATCAAACCCGTCTTGGATCACCACCCCCATACGACTCTATTCGTGTGTTCAGTTGTCTTTGTTACCCTCACAATGCATCTACATCTCCCAATAAACTATCCCCTCACTCTACCAAATGTATATTTCTTGGATACCCACACGACACAAAGGATATCATTGCCTTGATTTAAGCACACGATGAATCATTATATCTCGCCATGTTGTTTTTGACGAGTCCTCCTTTCCCTTTGCACCACTGCCATCAGCTACCACCCCCAAGGTGCACCGAAATTTTCGACCCACCTGAACCTCTACATGCCCCCTCCAGCCATTATGCATGCACCCGATATCACTACAAAAATAACCAGTTCTGTGATTATATGTGTTTGTCACAGTAGGTCATGTTTTCTGTCATGCATGTACATCCATGACGATTTTATGACAGCATCAAGATAGTCATACCTGTGCTGTCGTAGAAGTGTTCCATGACAATACCAAATTATTATAATGGAAGTGTCCACTTCCATGACAATAAATGCCGCGTCATGGAAGTGCTTTCGTCAAGGGTGACCGACACGTGGCATCCACCATAACGGGTCGCTGTTAAGCTATCGAGTCCGGTTTTGGATCCGATAACCCGATAGCAGCCATGGCCAATGGCGATTTTCCACGTGTAAAATTGTCATTCGCCGCATGATTCCACGTGTCGCCTCGACGATGGGAAGACTGTCATCCACTCATTGGACAGGAGGCGCCTATGATACATCGACATGTGGCACGACCCAACAGAGGCCCATTCAGGTGAAAAGGCCAGTCCATTTGACTTTGTCAAAAGGTAGCGGGTCGGCCCATGAAAAGCATGCTAACGACCTATTCGCATATAGCCCATTTACAGCCCGCTAACTCACGGCTCGTTGTGGCCTATCCAAACTAGGGCCAGTAGCACCATCGGAGCCATCCAATATGATTCTAGCCCGTTGTAACTTCTGGCCTGTGTATGGACCATTAAAGGCATGTGGTGAAACTGGCCCATAATGGACAGTGCATCGCTTAAACCCATTAATGACCTAGTATTCCGTTGGGCCGTTTCCAGCCCGTGTTAACTTTCGACCTTCTAAGGGCCCATTTATTCTTGGTCTCATTTCCCGCTTTGGGTTACTTACGGTTCGTTACTGGCATGTTCCGCTTGTGGGTCAAATTCAGCCCGTGGTTACAGTCGGCCCATTTGTGGCCCTTTGACCCATTGGCCTGTTTTCATAGCATCATCAAATATGGCCCATTAACGACCCGTGATCAATAGAATTAAGACCATTATACATTTCGGCCTATTAACGACCCATTATGGTTAGGCCATAAACAAATGATTTCCACTCTAGCCTATTTACGACCCATTTTGTGGACCGTTATTGGTCCACGAATAGTATGACCCATGTTTGGAAAATCGATCATACGGCCTGTAGAAGGCCAATTGATTATTTGGCCTGTAGAAGGCCCATGGATCCTACGGCCCGTGGGAGGCCCATGGTCACTACAGCAGGTAGCAGGACCATATGTTGCCAATGGTTATTGTGGCCTAGTTATAAAAAATAGGTTATTGTGGCCACTAGAAAACAAGGAAAAAGAACTACAATGACTACAAGAAAACAACTAAACAAGACAATAATGTCATAAATAAGCAAGCAACTAATGCTAGGCTATTATGGCTATTATGCATATTACATCCACTGGGCATCGAAGTTTGCTAACAGTGCAAATATAGCGAACAAAGCAGCATATTACATACATTGGCCGTCTAAATTGGCCACCAGTGCAAATAAACGCGGCAACAAAACAAGTTCATAACCGAAACAACATCACAAGAGCTGAAGAAACGTTATCCTGGGTATCCACCATGCTGGCAATAAGCTTATCAAGCTTATTAGCTTTCTCCTGTTTGACGTTAGAATCCTCCAACGCTTGCTGTGTCACCATAAAGTATGCATCTGAATTCTTCAGGGACTTCCGCAGTCCTTCGAATTCTTATCCCAGCAGAGCTGATCGATGTCTTTCAGCTTGTAGTTGAGACTCAAGAAAATGAACTGATTTAGACAGTGAGTTCGAAGAGCTTGCGCAAGCGGTAGTGGCCAGTACCTCAAACACTACACCAAGACATGACTTTGGGGTTGTCTCACTGTCTTCAAGATAGTTTTCCTTAGCTATTTTATCAGCTTTTTTGGAGACCAACAAGGATGTATCACTATCCTGAACCTTATTTGCATTACTTCCTCTACCATTGCTTAATAAGGTACTCTTCCCCAATATTTTGTCAGCATTCTAAAAGAAGAAAAAGCAGCCACATAACAGGTTTAGCATGTAGTATATGAAACTCATTTCGGTGAACCACTTCAGTAGTATGGTGGGCATGATTAAACTACCAAGTCTTCTATTTTGAAGTAGTACATAATAAAAGCATCAAACAAACATATATCTCTGTCCTATGGTCATTGCATTGTCTTGCCAAATCAAAATAGAGACACAGTTCAAATCATATCAGTTCAAGACAAAGAACCATGGAAAGAATACAAGTGTGGGAAACTACACAACACAGCAAGATTTCAGATGGGTACCATGGGTATACATGTATGACAACACTATTGGCTTTGTTGTGATGCTAGTAATGTGCATGATATGAGAAGTCAACTATATTCAAAATTGAAATTGAAATCAACAGAGCAATTTAGAAGAGCAAACCCGTTAAAGAAACATGCTTAAACATACCTGTTATGCCATTGGAGTTTCGGTTGGATCCTTCAATTTTCAAAACAAGTTTGTATGAGTAAATACAGTGATACAAGAGCAAAGTAGTATGCACCATAGCAATGGAATCTTAAATGAGAACAATTGTTCTTCAGGTTTAAGCACTTGTTCTACACGAACAGAGTACAATAAGATGTAGGATATAGTACTTAAAATAAAAAATGAGCTCATAGACCTTACCACATTCTTGGTTCGGGACCAGTACAGAACAAGGCGTTCCCAGTCATTGTCCCGTAAATGTGTCTCAGGAGAACGTAAGGGACTTTGACGAGTTTGTTTGCTAGTGAAGTACGTTTTCTTCATGTAATTCTGATACTGCCACCAAGCATTCTTGAAGATAGCAGAGGTATTAGCACATGTTACCTCATCCTGAGTTTCCAAATTGGTCCTTCTCTACAGAGAAAAATGGGAACATTTACTGTATTATAACCAGCATTGAGGTAGAATGTATGGGAGAAAGCAAAGTAATTGCCATGAATAACATTACTTACACATAACTCCTGGACGAAGACCTACAACTGGCATTTCCCTTGATCTTCAATATAATATTTCCATGATGGGAAGATACACACATATGATTTAACAACATCAAATGCGATAGATGCTAAACTATGAATGTCTAGTTGTGCTTCGTCCGCAGGAATAGGTGTACTAACTGGTGGAGTTGGGTTTCGCCGTGGTAGTACTGGCACTTTGTGCGCTCGAGCTGCCTTACTAACTGCTCTTGTTTGGGAGCTCTGTGGTGGAGATGGTGCTGTGTCAACTGGAACTGGGTTACAATCTGCTGGGGTTGGGGTTAGGTTGGGAGAAGCTGGTTCTCTGTCCATCGCAGTAGGGGTACAATCTGCGAGAGTATGGATTATGTGTGGTAGGGCTGGTTCTCGTGCATATACAACTGGGGTGCTATCTTCACCAAGAGGTAACATGTTTTATTTGAAGACCGTGTTTTTACTCCGCTAGATACTGCCATCACCCGCTCTAATTCAAATGGTTGATATACAAGAAACGTAGTTGAATGTACGTGCCTTGCATGAGAGACAGATGCAATGGATAGTGTGCAAAAAATAGGGCATGAAATAGTTCACATGTATATTGTTTAACTAAAAAGGATAGCATGACATAATTTCACATATATGATGTCTATCTAAACTGGATAGCATAGCATGACATAATTCAAAGATATGATGACTAACCAAATAGTTATGCCATATGAGTCCACTATACCTTCCTATACATGGTATCTACCTGCCATTCCTAACGAAGACTTTCATGTACCATCTCGAAACTAATCAAAAGCATTTCTTTTTTGTGCCTATGTTTTAGCTCATGAGGAAGTAGTAGTTAATTCATGATCTTTTTAAGTTGGACAAGTTTTACCCCTGGATTGCATGTATAATGTGCAAACCCTTAATACGAAAAGGAATTGGCATTGAGTGCGCCCGGCTCAAAAAGATAATATAACAAACAAACCCTCCTTCACGCTTTGTTCATGAGTAATCAGAAAACTTTGGCAGTGATAAACAAAGGAGATTAAGAGGATGTGATCGTCCTCATGCGGGAGCCGTTCCTCGAGACTTGTCCACTCAAAAAGTGATTGAGTTATCTGCTAGCATTCGTTGACGAAATATGCACTTCTCAAAACATGTTTATCTCTGTTTTTATAACCAAGAGCTCTGGTACATGTTTAGTTTTTGTTTCCGACCACGGGTTTTCAACCTTGCCAATAAAAGCCACGGTTCGAGAGTCTCACCTTCTTTCTTCAAAGCACCGACTAGGAGAGCATTATTGTCATTCTGAGTGTAATGTGCATTGTCCCAAAGTATTACATTGTCTTCTGCATACTTGTGATATGATTTATTCTAAAATTCTCAGTTCTAGTCTCCTTTAAAACTCTGGAGGAGTCTCTGCATTTATGTTTTGCTTCACTCATGGAGGCTAGCGAGATACCACCCTAGTATGTTCAAGCTATGTGCAATGTAATCTTGTTTTGATTTTCAATAGTATATTATTTACCTTTAAGTATTTGTGACTGGTCACTTGAAGGAAGGATTGCTCCTTGCATTGTCCTCATAGTACTGTTTCAATACTTGCTAAACTCTTTTCGTAGTACATGCTTATATACATCTAATGAAGCAAAAGAGTTTGTCAAAGTTTTCTTTGTCGCGTTCAGTTCGTTGAACTGAATTGCTTGAGGACAAGCAATATGCTAAGCTTGGGGGAGTTGATACGTCTCAAACGTATCTACTTTTCCAAACACTTTTGATATTGTTTTGGCCTCATTCTTGCATGATTTGGACTAAACTAACCCAGACTGACGCTGTTTTCAGCAGAGCTGCCTGTATGGTTTATTTGTGTGCAGGAAAACGGATTTTTAGGTATCTCAGAAAAATCCACGAAAAATCACAGAAAATCCACGCACCCGAAGGAACCAGGAGCCAGAAGTGGGGCCAGAGGGGGGCCAGGGGGTGCCCAGGCGCCCTGTGGGCACGCCCCCCCTGGGCCGCGCCGGGGGGCCGCCTGGGTGGGTCCCACACCCCCTGGTGCCCTACTTTGCCTCGTATTTTTACTCCCGACGCAGAAACCCCAGATCAGAAGTTCTTTCACAGTTTTCCATCGCGGAGCCGCCGCCACCCTCTGTTCTTCCTCGGGAGGGCTAATCTGGAGGCTGAATTGGCCTCCGGAGAGGGGAGATCGTCGCCATCGTCATCATCATCACCACTCCATCATCCCTCCATGACTTCCCCTTTCATGTGTGAGTAATTCCCCTGCTGTAGGCGAAGGGGATGGTAGGGATTGGATGAGTTAGATCATGTAATAGTTTGTCAGATCGTTGGGGGCATGTTGCCTATCATCTACTATGGTGTTTATCATCTTTGCTTCAACTTGTTATTCTTAATGCTTGACACTTAGGGCCCGAGTGCCATGATTTCAGATCTGAACCATATGTGTTTGCATGAATATATTTGTGTTCGTGATCCTATCTATGAGTTGTTTGCACCTGTTACGGTTCGGAACCGGCGATCCCAAAAGTGACAGCTTGGGACACCAAAGGGGATGGTCCGTAGTTTGAGGATTACATGTATCCACTGAGTTCATTGCTTTGTTCCGGTGCTCTTTGACAGGAGCACCTTAATCTCCATAAGTTCCTTTTGGCCCCGTTCGTAGCGGGATGGTAGGACAAAAGATGTTGTGCAAGTTCTTATTGCAAGCACGTACAACTACCTACGGGATACATGCCTAATGTTTGATATTTGCCTAGATGATCATTACTTTTCCGTGTGCCGTGCCCCAAATTAGAATCTATCTCATCCATGCAGCGCCCAACCATCCATCTCCCTAGCCTACAGTGTTTTAAACCCTGCTTGTCACTAGTTGCTACTTTTGCCATTTACCTTCACTATTTACTTTTTGCTGTTTACTTTTACTATCACTATTATCACTATCATATCACTGTTACCACTTATCTTTTGTTGCAAGTAAGTATATTTCAGGTGCGGTTGAATTGACAACTCAACTGTCAAAGCTTATAAATACTCTTTGGCTCCCCGTGTGTCGAATCAATAAATTGGGTTATTCTTACCCACGAAGACTATCTCGATCCCTTACGGTTGAGGGTTATCAAGTACCGTTTTCTGGCGCCGTTGCCGGGGAGCATAGCAATATTTACAAGTCTACTTGAGGTATCCTACCTGCTGCACTTCATCCACTATGGGTAAGAAAGGAGACCCCAAGGTTCCGATCTTACTATCCACTACAAGAAGAGGTACTGCTCTGAGCACTAGTGCTACACTTGATTCACCTTCCGTTATGAGTAAGTTTGCCTCACCACCACCACATGATGCTCCTACTGAATCTGTTACTATGTCTGATACTCTTGATGATGCTTCTACTACTTTTGATGATATTAGTTCGCTTGGTTATGCTCTTGAGAAACAAATTGCTGCTGCTGCAAAAAAAATCTGGAATTGAACTCCCTGTTACTCGCTACCCTATTGGTGAAACTTATGATTATCCTGATTTGAGTAAACTCAAGGAGAGTCTCCTTGATGATGATTACTATATACTAGATGAAGATTTATGCAGGGAACTGATAGAGTTTTCCGGCTCTGACCCTGAAGCTATTAAGAAACTGTTTGAAAAACACTCTCTGAAGAACAAAACCGTTCCTAATCCTGAATTTGCTACGTCTCCTATATGCATTGATGATCCTGATTATAATTTCTCTGTTGATCTTTCACTTATACCTATGGTTGAAGCTGACCCCTTTTATGGCAGAGAAAATGATGATGCTATTGCACACCTGACTAAACTCGGTGAGTTGGGTAGCCTGTTTACCACAGATGAGAAGATACGATACTTTTATGTGACCAAGCTTCTTCCTTTCTCCTTGAAGGAGGGTGCTAAAGCATGGTATGATTCACTCCCATGCGGTTCCATTAAGAGTCCTCAGGACTTAGCCCACTCTTTTGTTGATAAGTACTTTCCTGCTCACATGCAACATGCTGCTTTACAAAGAATTTATAACTTTAAACAGTTGCAGGATGAGTCCCTCCCTAAAGCTTGGGGGAAGTACTGCGGTCTGATTCGGGCTAGACCAGGACATGAAATCCCTAAGAATAAATTAATCGATATATTCTATGCTGGTCTAACTGATGAATCCAGGTCCTATTTGGACAGTTGTGCTGGTTGTGTTTTCAGGAAAAGAACACCGGGCGATGCGGAAGATTTAATGGGCAGGATTGCCAAAAACCATGAAGATTGGTCCGTCCCTGAACCACCTCCACCAACAAAGAATAGGGGCATGTTTGTTCTGAGCCCCGAGGATATGCGAGAAGCAAAGAAGTCTATTAAAGAGGAAGGTATTAAAGCTGAAGACGTGAAGAATCTACCCCCTATTGAGAAGGTGTGTGAGCCTACCACTCACCCTCCTATGGTAGAGGTACACTCTCTTTTAGATTTCAACGCAAGTGACATCCCTCATGGCAAGCCTCCTGATCAATGTTTAGATGAGTTTGATAATTTTATTATGAAACAGAATCATTTCAATGAGAGGATAGAAAGTCAGTTGCATGATAATTCCCTTGCTATTAAAAGACTGCTTGATGTTTTAGATAGAACAGTTAATGATGTTCAATGTCTTGTGAAGCATTTTCAAATGGTTCAAACTCAGCTTGACCAAATTTCTAATGTGCAAAGATATTTGCTTGCTAACAATGCCAAACAAGATAATTTGCAGGCTTTCGGGATTAAGACCCGAGGAGGAACTAGCACTCAAGATCCTCTCTATCCAGAGGGACATCCGAAGAGAATCGAGCAGGATTCTCAAATGCAGGAAGAAGAAATTGTTGGCTCTCCAAAGAAAAAGAAGAAACATAAGGAGACCGACAATTCTAATGATCCTATTGCAGATGAAGAGCCAACTATTGATCCTAACAGCGTATCTAACTCCGATGCTGAGACTGAAGACGGTGCTGAACCTGAAGGTAATAATAATGAGAAGAATGATCCGCCTGAAGTTCGAGAAGAAGAAGCACCTGACAAACGTAAGAGGTACACTAAAGAAGACTTCATCACAAGAAAACATGGAAAGGAAAGAGAACCATGGGTACAGAAACCCATGCCCTTTCCAGGTAAGTCCATCAAATCTAAAGAAGAAGAGCATTATAATAAGTTTTGTGAGTGGATTAAACCTCTTTTTCTTCAAATCCCTTTGACTGATGCTATTAAGTTACTTCCTTATTCAAAATATATGAAAGATATTGTCAGTAACAAAATAAAAGTTCCTAATGATGCAATATCTACTATGCTTGCTAACTACTCTTTTAGTGGAAAGATTCCTGAGAAGCTCGGTGATCCAGGTATACCCACCATTCCTTGCTCCATAAAGAATAATTATGTCAAAACTGCTTTATGTGATCTTGGAGCAGGAGTGAGTGTTATGCCTCTCTCTCTTTACGAGAGGCTTTGTTTAGAGAAACTAATTCCTACAGATATCTTCCTTCAGATGGCTGACAAGTCAACCGCTGTTCTGATAGGTATTTGTGAGGATGTTCCCATAGAAGTTGCTAATTGTTTAATTCTTACTGATTTTGTTGTGCTTGACATGCCCGAGGATGGGAGCATGTCCATTATTCTTGGTAGACCTTTTCTTAACACCGCAGGTGCTATTATTGATTGCAATAAAGGGAAGGTTACCTTCCATGTGAATGATAAAGAACACACGGTATATTTTCCGAAGAAGATCGACAGGAGGCATGGCCTCAACTCTATAGAGAATATCGAGACCGTGAAAATTGGAGAATGGGACTGTCCACTACATGTGCCTCACAAATACAAAACTATCATGGTGGGGACAATGTCCATCAAAGTAAAGTTTCAGTGATTACTTCGTAAGAGGTGATACTTTTTGCTCTATATATCGCTTGTTTGTTGGTAAGACTTGATCAACCTTACTAGTAAACATGTTTTATATGGATAAAAAGTTGAGCTTGTTATGTTTTCACTTGTTTTCAGTTTTGTCTTACTTGCTGTACCAAGTATTTATGTTTTTGAAGCTTCACAATACTACTAACTGCTTCAAGTTTTCAGAGAGTTTCGCAGCTTTTTGAACTTCGAAAAAATTTCAACAGTGAAGTTTTCAGAAAAATTCCAGAAAAATTATAATAAAAATTTCCACGTCGGAGAGACCCAGAGGGGCCTAGGGCCAACCAGGGGGGCCACCAGTGGCCCAGGCGGCCAGCTGGCGCGGCCCAGCCCTTGGCCGCGCTCATAGGGCGCCTGGGGCCCATAGGGCCCCCCTCCAGGTATGTCTTCTTCCTCCCTCTCTCTCTTTCTCCAAAAACGCGAGTTCTGCACTTGTTCTTTGTGTTCTTGCTGTTCTTGGAGGCGATTCTTCGATCTCTCTCTACAGCCCATCATTTGAGCTGAAATTTTGAGCAAATACTCCCTGCTATGTGACTCCTCCACCCCTCCAATTAGATTTTTGATTGGTGGCCTTATTTGTGAGTATTTAGTAGTTCTTGGTGCTGTAGAGATGAGCTTGCATGCATGTGTAGAAAGTTATTTTTCAAGTTTTGATGCAAGTTTATGCCTTGGGCAAGTGAGTTGAGTAGTTTGCCTTAGCTCACTTTGTTTTAATCCTCGTTTTTGTAAATTGTAAAAAAAATTCAGAAATGAGTTTGTTAGGAAGGGCAAAAGGATGGCTTGAGAAGAGGAGGCCCGCACACTCCGATCGAGTTACTAGAGCCGCAGCTTCACCATCGACTGCTAGGGTGTGCCGAATGTTGGGAGGACGGCTAGGATGGCCACTCAGCCCTCCGAGCTGAAAACCGTCATCAACTCTCTCTGCAGCATGGGTACGAGGGATATTCATCGGTCGAAGATCTCCAGCATCTTGTTTCCTCACCTCAGGTATTTTGCATATTAT
The DNA here is from genome assembly GCA_902687465.1 of Secale cereale. Classification (NCBI taxonomy): domain Eukaryota; kingdom Viridiplantae; phylum Streptophyta; class Magnoliopsida; order Poales; family Poaceae; genus Secale; species Secale cereale. Next base: position 360,683,410 of record LR738713.1, read on the forward strand.
ATTGCTAGAGGGGTGTTAGCTCGTGACAACACGAGCAACATTTCTGCTCCGGATATTGCTATCCTGGCAGCAGCCCTCTCAGGGAGGTCTGATTATAATCTGGGTACCTTAATTGCTCGACGCCTTGCTATGAACGGTAACAAGGGGGACTTATATGGTGGCGTTTACGCCACACTTATCTTAGAGCATCTTGGAGGCACCCCACACCCTGATGATACTCCTTTTACTTATTTAAGCTTTGATCTTGCTGCTATGAAAAGGCATAAGTTTGTTACCATGGGTTCTGAGCTTGATAATCTTATTTATATCTTGCGTTTCGGAACTGCCGCGGAACGCGAGATCCGTCTACCTGCACCTATTTTGTTTGATTTTTCTCGCAGGAACGGATGGTCCTTTGATGTTGTTCAGTTCGATGAGTTCATGGTCCAGCATCAGTTTCATAACCCCATGGAGGGGGTTGTGCCCGACGAGGAGGAGCACGGTGAGATACCACATTTTCAGGAAGAGACCGCCACCGAGTTTGGTGAAGGGTCTTCCTCTGTTTGGCGCTCAGAACCTTCCTCGCGGGAGACTCCGAGGAGTTCGGTGTACGCGCGAGCATCATTCTACGACCCTTGGACTCACCACCATACCCCCGGAGCAGGAGGCTCCTGGGGGCAGTAGCTGCTACCAACTTAGGCCAAAAGCCTAAGCTTGGGGGAGTATGTGCCCTTCTCACTTTTCCATTGTATTATCCGTTTTATTCGCTTTGATCTTTTCGAAGTTTTTGCCCGTTCTTCTTTGTTTCTCTCTTTGCAAAAACAACAAAAAAGATTTTTTTTCTTTCTTTTGCTTTTATTCGACCTTTGAAAAAAAACCCAAAAAGATTTCCTTTCTCTCTTTAGTTTGCTTTGTTTTCAGAGATCAGCTCGAGTCCGTGATGTCATTTGATTATATTTCCTACGTTCGAGCGTGCAAGTGACAAGCAGTGATGACGAAGATCGACTGGAGGGAAGCAACAAGGAAGACCGGTATGAACTCTTTTTGTTTCTACTTTTGTACATATGCCTGTACTTATGATCTAGAGACCAGCTTGTAGCGACATAGTGCTATGTTTACAATGCTCTTCCAGTAGTTCATGCTTTCCTTGTGGCTAGTCTCGAATAACTAGAGTATATAATGTGTTATTGAAATGATCTACATGCATTGCACTGTTCATAGTCTGGTATACTAAGGTGGTATTTCCCTTTAGAGAATTTTTGGATTGACTTGGCACATGCTTACACATGTTTAAGACTAAAAAGTCTACTTTGCCTTGATGATCTTTGAGTTTTAGAATAGTTATATCACTTTCATGCCCGATTCAATGTTGCTTTGTCGCTCTGCATGATTATGACCGTTATTGCTCTCTAGTTGGTCGCTTCCCAGTCTTTTGCTAAACCTCCACCTGTACTAAGCGGACTGACTGCTTGTGCATCCAAAATCCTAAAAACCAGTTATGCCATATGAGTCCACTATACCTTCCTATACATGGTATCTACCTGCCATTCCTAACGAAGACTTTCATGTACCATCTCGAAACTAATCAAAAGCATTTCTTTTTTGTGCCTATGTTTTAGCTCATGAGGAAGTAGTAGTTAATTCATGATCTTTTTAAGTTGGACAAGTTTCACCCCTGGATTGCATGTATAATGTGCAAACCCTTAACATGAAAAGGAACTGGCATTGAGTGCGCCCGGCTCAAAAAGATAATATAACAAACAAACCCTCCTTCACGCTTTGTTCATGAGTAATCAGAAAACTTTGGCAGTGATAAACAAAGGAGATTAAGAGGATGTGATCGTCCTCATGCGGGAGCCGTTCCTCGAGACTTGTCCACTCAAAAAGTGATTGAGTTATCTGCTAGCATTCGTTGACGAAATATGCACTTCTCAAAACATGTTTATCTCTGTTTTTAAAACCAAGAGCTCTGGTACATGTTTAGTTTTTGTTTCCGACCACGGGTTTTCAACCTTGCCAATAAAAGCCACGGTTCGAGAGTCTCACCTTCTTTCTTCAAAGCACCGACTAGGAGAGCATTATTGTCATTCTGAGTGTAATGTGCATTGTCCCAAAGTATTACATTGTCTTTTGCATACTTGTGATATGATTTATTCTGAAATTCTCAGTTCTAGTCTCCTTTAAAACTCTGGAGGAGTCTCTGCATTTATGTTTTGCTTCACTCATGGAGGCTAGCGAGATACCACCCTAGTATGCTCAAGCTATGTGCAATGTAATCTTGTTTTGATTTTCAATAGTATATTATTTACCTTTAAGTATTTGTGACTAGTCACTTGAAGGAAGGACTACTCCTTGCATTGTCCTCATAGTACTGTTTCAATACTTGCTAAACTCTTTTCGTAGTACATGCTTATATACATCTAATGAAGCAAAAGAGTTTGTCAAAGTTTTCTTTGTCGCGTTCAGTTCGTTGAACTGAATTGCTTGAGGACAAGCAATATGCTAAGCTTGGGGGAGTTGATACGTCTCAAACGTATCTACTTTCCCAAACACTTTTGATATTGTTTTGGCCTCATTCTTGCATGATTTGGACTAAACTAACCCGGACTGACGCTGTTTTCAGCAGAGCTGCCTATATGGTTTATTTGTGTGCAGGAAAACGGATTTTTAGGTATCTCAGAAAAATCCATGAAAAATCACAGAAAATCCACGCACCCGAAGGAACCAGGAGCCAGAAGTGGGGCCAGAGGGGGGCCAGGGGGTGCCCAGGCGCCCTGTGGGCGCGCCCCCCTTGGGCCGCGCCGGGAGGCCGCCTGGGTGGGTCCCACACCCCCTGGTGCCCTACTTTGCCTCGTATTTTTACTCCCGACGCAGAAACCCCAGATCAGAAGTTCTTTCACAGTTTTCCGTCGCGGAGCCACCGCCACCCTCTGTTCTTCCTCGGGAGGGCTAATCTGGAGGCTGAATTGGCCTCCGGAGAGGGGAGATCGTCGACATCGTCATCATCATCACCACTCCATCATCCCTCCATGACTTCCCCTTTCATGTGTGAGTAATTCCCCTGCTGTAGGCGAAGGGGATGGTAGGGATTGGATGAGTTAGATCATGTAATAGTTTGTCAGATCGTTGGGGGCATGTTGCCTATCATCTACTATGGTGTTTATCATCTTTGCTTCAACTTGTTATTCTTAATGCTTGACACTTAGGGCCCGAGTGCCATGATTTCAGATCTGAACCATATGTGTTTGCATGAATATATTTGTGTTCGTGATCCTATCTATGAGTTGTTTGCACCTGTTACGGTTCGGAACCGGCGATCCCAAAAGTGACAGCTTGGGACACCAAAGGGGATGGTCCGTAGTTTGAGGATTACATGTATCCATTGAGTTCATTGCTTTGTTCCGGTGCTCTTTGACAGGAGCACCTTAATATCCATAAGTTCCTTTTGGCCCCGTTCGTAGCGGGATGGTAGGACAAAAGATGTTGTGCAAGTTCTTATTGCAAGCACGTACAACTACCTACGGGATACATGCCTAATGTTTGATATTTGCCTAGATGATCATTACTTTTCCGTGTGCCGTGCCCCAAGTTAGAATCTATCTCATCCATGCAGCGCCCAACCATCCATCTCCCTAGCCTACAGTGTTTTAAATCCTGCTTGTCACTAGTTGCTACTTTTGCCATTTACTACTGCTATTTACTTTTGCTGTTTACTTTTACTATTACTATCATCACTATCATATCACTGTTACCACTTATCTTTTGTTGCAAGTAAGTATATTTTAGGTGCGGTTGAATTGACAACTCAACTGTCAAAGCTTATAAATACTCTTTGGCTCCCCGTGTGTCGAATCAATAAATTGGGTTATTCTTACCCGCGAAGACTATCTCGATCCCTTACAGTTGAGGGTTATCACTGATTCACAGGAAGAGTAGTTGAATGTACAAACATTATCGAAAAATGGAAATGTAATGAAGAAAATGATTGGCAAGATATCATTCAAATATATGATGTTTGGTTAAACAGGGTGGCATTGCAGATTTCACATATATTATGTCTGGCTAAAAGAGATGATATTGCATAATTCACATATATGATATAGAAACTAAGCAGGTGGCATTACAGAACATGTCTAAACTAAAAAGGTGACATATATGATGTCCAAAGTAGGCACTTCAAGGCAACATATGCATGATATGACCAACATCATCATGCCAAGTTAGAGCAAACACCTTGTGGGTAAATAGGAGTGGTCAGCTCCGTATGAATCCGCCTTAGAACATATATCTTCCTCCGTATTACAATCTGGAGGGGGGAGGGTTTGCCATTGCACCCACCATGGAGCGATGACTGCATGACATTGTATTGCTGCGCAAACTCTTCTTTTTTTCTCTACATGTCCAGCATGACTGTGTACAATATCTGACATGCATACGAAACAATATAGTGAGATTATGTAAGGAGAGCATGCATAAATCTAGAGTGATGGTAACAACCAGTGGATAGATCCAAAAATAATGATAGCAGGCTGATGATAGCTTTAATTTAATAAAAAGACAGATGATGATTGCTTTACTGTTTGTTTCCCACCCAAGATGAACAACATAGGCATACCCTAGGTGAACTAGATAATATACAGAGATACTATTCATTGCTGCCTCGATATGTGCCCCACAAGCATTTTAAAACTCCAGTTTGAACATTAATTTGGACCTGACTTGGAGTCAAGAGGTGAATAGGATGATAAAGTAGCAGGTAATATTAAGCAATGCATAACATAAGAAGAAACAAAAGAGTGCGACCTCTCTTGTGGACCCATGTACTCCTTAGGTTCATCAGCTGAGTCGATGATGGTGATGCAGTTGCGGTGGGTGCCCGTGGCAGGGAAGGAGATCTAAGGCAGCGAAAGACGGCCAGGAGTCGTGATGTCTAGTATGGTGCATGCTTCTATCAATGGAGCAGGCTCATGGGACATGGACGACGTCGCGGCAGGAGCAGGACAAACCACAAAAAGTTTTCTTCGTCACCTATCTGTAACCGAAGTAATCCTGTATGGGCTCCTTTGGCTTGCAGGATTCTAAAAATGCAGGGATAGGAAAAACACCGGAATATGATATTTTAATGCACGTGGAAAGCAGAGCATTTGTAAACACTTGGTTTCTGTCAACTTGGGTGTTTGGTTCACAAGAATTGGACGAGCAAAGGAATGCAAAGAAACATGGCCAAATTAAAGTGAAACCATATGAAAGTGTGTAGAGGTAGCATGTTATTCCGCCACTAATGCACTTAGTCTTGTTTTCATGCATATGATTTAGAAAAGTAGGTCCAGGTGGATGTTTTGCTCCATTCCTTTCAACAAAATGCATGAATAATTGAATAGTAGAGTGCCATAGGAAAATTTCCTATTGCTATGTTTTCCTTCACTTTTTCCTTTGAACCAAAATAGCCCTAATGGATCGACATGAATGTAGACTAATAAGTGATGCGACAAGTGTACAACCTCTTTGGCGTAGCCGTGTCGACCTCGGCATCATTGGGTTGGTCGCTGAAGAAGTTGCGGCAGTGGTGGCTGTAGGAGGTGTGGAGGAAGATCCGAGGCATCTGTAGATGGCGTCCAGGTTACTGCTCCGTTGTGATGGATGGCTCCGTCATTGGAGCAGCTCCGGTGAGCCGTAAGACGTCGAGGCTGAAGCAGTAGAAGACAAACATCGTTAATGTCAACTGGGATTCTAATTGCATGTCCAATAGATGATGTAAAATACATTACCAAAAAGTCATAGATGTAAAATTTAAATCACCAAAAAAGACCTGACTACAACAGGCGAGGTAAAAACTATTGACTCTGAACTTAACTGTCAAAACTGAAATTTACTGTGCTATCTGAATGTTACTGTCGAGACTGAATGCACTGGTAGCAGAGAGGCACTTCACATGTAGTTTAGGCCGCTCGAGCACTAGTAGTAGAGAAACAGTGATCTAAATCAGCAGGGGATCGACAGGGAACACAGTAGCAGATAGCACCCAGAGCAGAAGCGCCTGGAGGAGCAGCGCGAGCTAGAGCCAGCACATCAACTCGTGTAGCTACAGTAGCCCGTGTACCAGCATCAACAGCACGAGCGAGAGCAAGAGCAGAGAAACATCACGAGTGAGGGGAAGAGCAGAGCAGTAGTGCGAGCTAGCGAGAGTCACAGCCGGAGCAGCAACAACAACACGAGCGAGAGCTGGATCAGCAGCAGCAGATCTAGTTGGTATGAACGCCACCGCCGAGGGAGCCTCACACTAGGGGAGATCTGCCGTGGAGATGTCACCGACGGCGCCAGCTTCAAGGTAGCAGCGCCATGGGGGTGCAGGATTGTAAGTGCATCTAGTGCCCCTTAGTGATTTTGGTGTATTGAAGACTTATAGGTTAAGGGACTAATGTGTTTATGAGTGTACACAGGTCTATAAGTCTATGAGGAGTTTGATATTTACAGAGAAATTCGACCCCTAAAAATGAAGTTCTTCGACTGAAGACTTTGGATTTCTGAAGAATTTTTGAAGACTTTGAAAGTGAAGAAATTGGTGTGACCTTGAAGACTTGGTATTCATTTGAAGAACATGAAGCGTGAAGACTTTTGTTTTCGTAGTTTCATTTTCGCTTTCTTGAGTCATAGGAAACACCGTACTATTAAAGGGGGTCGAGGAAATACTAAGGAAAAATTTCCATTCGATGCTCAAGTCAAAATCCTACACCTACCAATCCCTTCGGGTGAAGCCATTGGAAATCTCATACAGTTTAGTCATATTCTTCAGTTACAGAGACGAAGTTCTTCTGGTCTCTGAGGAATTTGTTCTGACTGAGGAGTTAGGAATTCGCCAGTGCAGATTACCTACACAGTGAGGAACATGATAGCCCTGAGGAATTTGATACTCAAATTTCCGACCGTTGCTGTGCTACGTGCCAGCTGTCCCAAAATATCTACCTACCTAACGATCATATCATTAAAGGGCATTTATGTCTTATCATGTCGGGCTGCTCCCTAGGCTATAAATAGCCGCCCCCTACAACCACTAGCTGGTTGGCTGCTCCGAGAGAAACTGACACTTGTCATAAGAGCAATCCATCCTCCGAGGACTTTGAGAGAAAATCATCAAGTGAGGAAAAACCCAAAACCAAACCCAAAACACCTTCAAACCCAAAAGTGATTGAGCATCACTGAAGAGATTGATCCTGCATGGATCCGACGCTTGTTACCTTTGAAGACTGTGCTTCTTCCAGACGGTTAGGCGTCATGGCCTAGAGCATCCAAGAGGAATTGTGGATCGCCAAGTGACCTAGTCTGTGAAGGTTCTGAAGTCACCTGAAGACTTACCACGAGTGATTGGGCAAGGTCTGTGTGACCTTAGCTCAAGGGGAATACGGTGAGGACTTGGTGTCTTGGACTGTGTGTCCAAGACTGGGTGTGCGGACTGTGTGTCCTCAGGTTTAAATACCTAGCCGCCCTAACCAGATGTACAACTAAGACAACAGTTGGAACTGGTCTAACAAATCATTGTCTTCACCAAGCTTACTGGTTCTATTTCCTCAACTCTTTCTTTTCCTCATATCTGTGTTGAGTGCTTGTTCATATCTGTTTGAAGACTTTGACTGAAGACTTTCTCAATTTCCTCAGTTCAATTTCTTCAGTCTGTTTGTCTTTATTCTGTGTTATCCTGTGATTACGCTTTCTATACTCTGTGTTTGTCTTCATTTCTTCATGATGACCATGCTTGTATTGTGTTATGTTTACTTCTAAGTACTTATTCCACAGCAAGTAGTTCTTCGCTAAGGAATTTCCTCAACAGAAAATTCCTCAGCGAAGAATTCATAAAAATCGCCTATTCACCCCCCCTCTAGTCGATATAACGCACTTTCAATTGGTATCAGAGCAAGGTGCTCCTTTGTTCTGTGTGATTTTGGTTTAACCGCCTGGAGTTTTAGTTATGTCGACCACAGGAATGAAGATTGTGTCTTGCCCCATCTTTGACGGTGATGAGTATCCCAAGTGAAGGCCATGATGAAGAAGCGTCTCATGGCGATGAACAGTGATCTGTGGACCGTCACTGAGATTGGTCTTACCAATCTGTGCAAGGTGGAAGAAGCTGATGACATTCGCAAGTTCACCCTCCTCAACCACACAGCGAAGGACGTCTTCTGCTCCTGTCTGTCTCAAAATCAGTTCAGGAACATCATGCATCTCGATCATGCGAAGCTTATCTGGGACCGTCTCTTTGAGGTCTATGAAGGTCATCGAACTCGTGACGATCCCTGGTTTGAGGATTTCGAAGAATCTCTCAAGACGATGACTTTCGATCCAGAATCATCATCCTCAACACCAAGTCTTGTGGCAAAAAGCGCCAAGGTAACTGAATGGTACCTATCTGAGTCTAGTGATGATGAATCTGGTGATGAATTTAGACCCAACTATGTCAAACTTGCTTCCCTTGCCACTTAACAACAAAAAGCTTTGGAAAAAGCTCATAGTATGCTCAATGAGAGCAATGATATGTTGGGTGAAGAAATGGATCGATCTAAAATCTTGACTGAAAATCTTCAGAGACTTCAGTCTAAGTATGATAACCTTCAAGGTCATCATAACACTCTCTTGTCTGATCATGAGAAGCTTTCTTATGAATTTCTTCAAAGAAAGCAAGATCTTGAAAAGCTAAGAGTGAGTTATGAAGATCTTCAGAAGGAGTGCGATTCATTACTTGCTCAACAAATCAGCGCTTCTCAGGAAGAATCCATTCCTCCATGCTTGAAATGCATTGAACGTGAAACTGCAAATTCTTCACCTGAATGTTCAAATGCTTCTAATGCTACAAATTCTTCAACTGCCTCTGCTATCACTAATTCCTCATTTGAGGACATTGCCAGTATCACTGGCAATGCAGGGCTGAAGGAATTGTACATGACATGCATGTACAAAAGCCTCAAAGGGCATCAGACTTTTGTGATGTGCTTAAAAAGCAGATCCTCAACAGGAACCCTAGGAAAGAGGGAATTGCCTTTGAGAGGAAACTTAATGCTGATGGTTCATATTGGAAGCCTGAGCAGTATCCCAAAACCTCACGGGTTACTGCAAAGGGACCTCCAGTTGATCCATCCAATTTATCTGGCTTTACATGTGAATCTCCTCATTATTCTGATGAGTCATTTGACTCCAACTATAAACTATTCAGAAATCAGAATGATGAAGTATTTGCTAGATATGTTGGAACTAACTGCAAGAATGGCCCCCCTATGAAGAAAATCTGGGTCCCTAGGAGTTACCTTGAAAATCTTTAAGTGAATGTCCTCATGACACCTCGTGTGAGGAATAGGAACCCCAGATCCAATTCTTCATATGGATCAAAATCTTCAAATGGATTCAACTCCTCATATGGATCAAATTCCTCAAAAGGATCAAAGTCCTCATATGAACATCATCATGCTAACAACTCTGTTTCGCAGGGAAGAGCTAAGGGCTATGAATATGAGCATTATTCTTCTAACCATTATGGTCATAAGTCCTCGAAGAATTACTGTGCTTATTCATATGCTTATCCTAACTCCTATTATGTGAAATGAAACGGGCTCGCGTCTATGCCACCTTTCTCTTATGGAGCTCGCAGAGTGATGAACTCTTTGCCACCCCTTCAGATGTGGGTGGTGAAGAAAAATAACTAATCTCTTCTGCAGGGTTAGGTCTCCAGACGTGCTCAATCGTCTGAAGAATTTGCTGGAGACCTGAAAAATGCCTGAAAGGACGCAGGCTAATCACGAAGAAATGAACTCTCATTTCTCACGTCCTCATACTACTTTATCTGTTGCATTGCTTGATGAAATTGATCTGATGATTTGATGTCATATTCTTCACTGATGAAGTATATGAGTTTGTAAGCTGCACTAATTCATCTGTAGGATGATCAACCCAAAGCCACTGAGTGGGTCCTCGATAGTGGATGTACAAATCACATGACTGGTGACAAGAATCTCTTGATGGATGCTCCCTTATCACCATCTCATCTGAAGCACATCATCTTCGCTGACAAAGGCAAAAGTCAGGTATTGGGTCTAGGTAAGGTTGCGATCACTAGGGATCGACACATGGAAAAAGTCATGCTTGTCGAGTCCTTAGGATACAACCTCATGTCTGTCTCAATGCTTTGCGATCTGGATATTGTTGTTGTCTTTGGCAAACATCGTTGTGCTGTGATCATGGAATCTGACAACTCCATAGTCTTCGAAGGCTTTAGGAGAGGAGACTTGTATATTGTTGATTTCTCTACAGGACCTCAACCAGCTGTGTGTCTACTTGCAAAAGCTTCAGAAGGCTGGCTGTGGCATCGACGACTTGGTCATGCAGGCATGAGGAATTTGCACACGCTTGCGAAGAAGAAGCATGTCATTGGCATTGAGAATGTCAAATTCCTCAAGGATCACTTATGCGGTGCCTGTGAAGCTGGAAAGATGACCAAGGCCAAGCATCCAGCGAAGACCATCATGACTACTACTCGACCATTTGAATTGCTTCACATGGATCTCTTCGGTCCTAATCATTATTCTGTAGTTTCAAATGATGCTTCCGTATATGGCTTTGTTATTGTTGATGATTACTCTCGATATACATGGGTACACATTGTTACTTACAAACATGAAGTGTAGGAAGTCTTTAAACAATTTTCCTCGAGGGCTTCAACCAACTTTGGTGTGAAGATCAAGCACATCAGAAGTGACAATGGAACTGAGTTTAAGAACTCTGGTCTCGATGACTATCTTGATGAACTTGGTATTACTCATGAGCTATCTGCACCTTATACTCCTCAGCAGAATGGCGTCGTGGAGCGCAAGAACATGACTCTTACTGAGATGGCTCGCACTATGCTTGATGAATACAAAACGCCTCGACGTTTCTGGATTGATGCAATTGATACTGTGTGCCACATCATCAACAGAGTATATCTTCACAAATTCTTCAAAAAGACTGCCTATGAACTCCTCACAGACTAGAAACCCAATGTGAGTTATTTCAAAGTCTTCGGTGCTAAATGTTGGATTAGAGATCCTCATCACAACTCAAAATTTGCACCAAAAGCACATGAAGGGTTTATGCTTGGTTACGAAAAGGACTCGCACACCTACATAGTCTTCAACAACGTTCTTCACAAGGTTGTTGAAACTGTAGATGTGCGGTTCGATGAAACTAATGGCTCGCAAAGAGAGCACCTACCTACTGTGATAGATGAACCAGCACCTGAGGAAACTATCAAATTCAAGGCTACTAAGGATGTCATTCCTACTGAAGAATCTGCTGAAGAATTCATTCCAGAACCCGAAGATCGTCGAGCCAATGCACCTGAGGAAAATGCTGAAGAAATTGATGCTGAAGAAGATGCTGATCAAATTCCTCGACGACAATCAGCTCATCCTCGCGTTGCAAAGGAGGTGCAGATTGAGAAAATCATCAGCGACATCAATATACCAGGTCGCTCAAAAGCTTCACATTTATCTAACTTTTGTGGGCACTTTGCTTTTGTCTCTATCACAGAGCCCACTAAGGTAGATGAAGCATTTCTGGAGCCTGAATGGATTCAAGCTATGCAAGAAGAATTACATCAGTTTGAGCTCAACAACGTCTGGGAACTAGTCAAATGTCCAGATCCTCGCAAGCATAATATCATCGGCACAAAGTGGATCTACCGCACCAAGGAAGATGAAAATGGCCTTGTGGTAAGGAATAAGTGTAATGCCCAGGATGGGACTATATCTCCTACGTGTCGAGGCACGACTTAAGATATAAGCCCATCCTAGAATGATCCCAAGTTTGGTATCTTTGCACGACTCATGTAAAAGAGGGATTAAATTGCAAAAGGAGATAGTTGGCTTACACTCGCCACTTCACACAATACATTACATAAGCAAAACATCATTCAAAACATCACAACCCGACTACGGGTGAAGATCCAAAAGAAAGATACCAAAACAACATAAAGCCACAGGTCAGGATCGAATCCTAGTAGAAGAACCACTACTGATCGTCGAAGCGTCACAAACAAACAGCCAAACTCTTCATTGAGCTCCCGGTGAAGAACTGATCCAACTCCTGCATCAAACTCGGCTGAACCTGCATCTGGTGTGGTGAAGTAACTGTGAGCCACAGAGGACTCAGCAATCCCGTTCCCGGGTAACAAGACTATTTAAGCCTTGGGTGAGGACAAGGCTGGAGAAAGAACAAGAGGTGAAGGAACAACAAGAGTCTGCAGCAGCAACTAGCACTAACTTACGTAAAAGAGAGCGAGAAGAGAAGTGCCTCGGTCGAGAGATGATCACGAAGTGATCCTAACTAAAGCCAGTCAAACATAACCCCACCGTGTTCAACTCCCGAATCCCTATTCGGAAATTGACAGTCACGGTACACACGCTGGTAGTGTATTGGAAACGTTGTGTCAAGTTATCTACAACCGGATATTAACAAGCTCCCATCTGCCACATAACCACGGGCACGGCTTTCGAAAGTTCAAACCCTGCAGGGGTGTTCCAACTTGACCCATTACAAGCCCACGATCCGCGGAGTCGCAACTCCAAGGTGGGAAGACCCGAGTATTCTCGGAATCCCGTGCTCAAGTTAAACCGAACTAAGGTAAGGCTAATACAGCAAATCCTCCCGGCGTGTCGACACCCTGATAGGTAGCCGCGCATATCTAGTCTCAGGACACGACCAGATGGGCGATTCTACAGGTTTTTACCAAACCTCGAGTTTCCTCGCGGTGGCCCCGCAGAACCCCCATTTCGGACCAACACTCATGTGGAGCACAGGCCCGGGGTTGTTGAATTAAAAATAAAAGGGATAGCTAGTCCACATGCAAGTTTTTATTAGTTATTAGGCAAATAGTACCAATGTTGGGACTTGCTGGAAAAGACTTAGCACTTAGCGGTTTATCGAGGGGGTCCCATACACCCCAACCGTGTTAGGAACGCATAATCAAGGAACATAACACCGGTTTATACGGTTCCTAACGGCATGAGTGGAACAAATCACCAAGCAAAAGGCTTAGCCTTCCACCCTTGCCAATATATAGATGATTTCATTTAGCAATTATATAGTGTGATATAACCCAACCAAACTTCAACATGAAGCAAGCATCTTCGATCTTCACCTGCAACTAGCAATGCTATAAGAAGGGCTGAGCGAAGCGTACTTAGCCAAGCAACGGTTTGCATAGGTAGGGTGGTTAGACAGGTTCATGGTTACAATAGGAGGCTGACAGGAAAACATGGGCATTGAGGCAAAACTATAGAGCGATACTCTAGCAATAGGCAAAGATAGTAATGTTATCGGGGTTCGGTCATCTTGCCTGGGATTCCACAAGGGAGAAGAACGGATCCACGAAGTAGGCGGAGCAACACATACGAGAGAATCCTCACAACCCCGGAACGAAACCGAAACTAACAAGAGAAGCAACCGGAAAGAAAGAAACAACACGGTAAACACACAAGCATAAACGTGGCATACGATGCACATCCAAGTATGATGCATGTCCGGTTTAAATATGCATGGCATGGCAAAGTGCACAAACAAAACTACAAGTTAAGTGGAGCTCAATATGCAACGAGTTGCATATTGACGGAACACCACATTTAATTATTTAATTGGCTCTCGTTTATTTACAAGACAAGATTAAATGTTGGTTAACATAGCAAGAGGTGATGCAAAAGTAAACTACCTATTAAGACATTTTAAATGAGGCCGGAAATAACAACAACATATCCGGAAAATCCCCATGAGCATGTTTAATAATTATAAAGCAACAACAATTAAACATTTTAGTGTTGTTAACATGATGCGGATGACATGATCAAGTTTTATGCAAGTTTTATTAAAAGATAAACAAGAAGATGATATGAAGCATCGTCACCGTGGTGGAAGGAAAAGGGTGCCACGGCAACGATCCGAAAATGATGCAACGCATCATATCGGTTCCGGTATCTCGTTGAGAGACCGGTGCAAAAGATGACGGAGAGCGTGAGCGAGTCGAACAAGATGAAAGTGGGTGATCCCGTCACCGGGTTCCCACGGGTCGGCGACGAGGCAACTGAGGAACATGACAAAAGAGGACACGGGCACGAAGCACAAGGGGAACATTTCATACAACACAACAAGCATCCACGGGGTCGTCGTCTCGGGGTTATACCTTCGAAGCGCTCGTTACGGGGCGGTTCAAGATCGTAGAGGAAGTAGTGGTACTCGCGGTCGTAGAGGAAGTAGTTGTTCACGGGGTGTAGTGGAAGTAGATGTTCCGTTCGGAGAGGAAGTAGACGTTCCGCAACTCGTAGAGGAAGTAGTGGTACACGGCCGAAGAGGAAGTAGTTGTTCACGGGTCTTCGGCGACGGTAGACGTTCACGTTACGTGTCGTGGTACTTGCGACGTCGTGTAGTTGTTCCCGTTCGTAGATGTACTTGTCATCGGAGGGGTACTTGTCGCATCGTCGGACGTGGAGGTACTTGGCGTTCGTCGTCACATGTAGTCGTTTTCGTTTCGGAGTCGTACACGTTTCGTAGAGGTACACGGGGCGACGGTAGGGGTACTTGGTGCGTCTCCGAGTAGCCGACTTGACAGAGAGGAACTCGGCGAAGGTGTACTTGACATAGGAGCCGTTCATGAAAGTGGCCATGTAGCTGCTCGGGTCCGACCTAGTGGTTCTTGGCGCTCCTGGTACTTGAGATAAACCAAAACAGCAACAAAACAAAACAAAACAAAAAGGAAAAAAAGGCTGCGGGGAAATGAACAGAGCAGGGGACGGGCGCTCGAGGTGGAGCTGTTCGTGGCCCGCGGGCTCCTTCAGGACGAAGCGGAGGGACGCGCTCGAGTTCGATCTGCTGGAGACGAAGGAAGTGCTGCAGCTCCTGGCCGCTGGGACTTGGCGCTCGAGGAGGGGCGCGCTGAGGCGAGGTGCTGCACGGCGCTGTGGGACGAAGGAGGCAGGAGGGTCGCGACGCTAGGGGCGGCCGGCTCACGCAGAGGAGGACGGGAGCGGTCGCGGCCTGCGCTGGAACGAGGGAGGCCACGGCGAGGCTGCACGGGACGATGGCGAGGCACTGGCTAGCCTGCGCGGGGAGGAAGGCCGGGCGCGGTCGCGGGCCGGAGGCATCCATGGCGAGGCTGCGGCCGGCGCTGAAGATGGAGGAGGGGCGCTCCGGGTTGCGGGCGCCACGAGCCTAGGCGACGGACGGGCGGTCGCGGGCGCGCTGCTCCTGGAGAGGAGGACCGGAGGGTGGGGCGCGTGAGGAGGAGGGCGCAGCTCCAGGCGCTGGTGGAGGAACCGCGCTGGGGCTCTGGGGCTCGAGGGTCGGGCAGAGGAGCGAAGAAGGTGGAGGCGCTCGGTTGCTGCGGGATAGCTAGGGGATCGGGGGGATAGAGAAGGGAACGAGGGTTCGGCCTCTGGCTTTGAACGAGGGAAGAGGCTGGCGGCGGAGGGGAAACGAGGGGAAGATGGGTGCGGTCGAGGCCAGCTAGGGTTAGAGGTGCGGGCTGGGAGAGAGTTGGGCCAAATGGGCCGCTGGTGGGAGGACGGCTGGGAGGAGAGGCCTGGAGGAAAAATGGCTGGGCTGGCTGCCGGAATCTCTTCTTCTTTTTCTTTAACAGAAAAGAAAGAGGAAAGAGGAAAAGAAAAGGAGGCTTGGAAAAAAAATACTGCACGGGGATAATTTTCCTGAACTCCTAAAAATGAGTTTGCACCAAGAAAATTATAAGTGGCAAGATCAAAAGAATATAAATTCAAACCCATTTGAATTTAATTCAAATGGATTGAACTAAGACTTGATTATTGAAGTGTCCAAAAATGATGAGGTTTTCGGAGGATCCTCGATAAACGAGAAAAGAAATATTGACAAGGCTTTTGAAGGAGAAACTCGAAGTGGAAAAGACATGGGAAATATTGCAAGTGTGTTGCGGGTAATTCCAAACAATGGAATATTTATTATATAGCTCCCTAAAATATTGAGAGGCTTTTATACGTTGTAAAGAGAAGACAACCTTCCCTCGATTTAAATGGACCGAAGGTCCACACGATTTATTTGGTTGAGATGCAAAAATAATTATGACATGATGGCATGATGACATGATGCAATGCAAAAATAAATAACGCAAGCACAAAAGAACACACGGGCAGCCCGAAACGTCTGGAACTTCGGGAATCTTCTGGAATCTTCTGGGACGTCGGTCTTCGGGCGTCACAACTCTCCCACACTAACAGAGGATCTCGACCCGAGATCCTAGAGATAGCACCGGGTAAAAACGGAAGAGGAAGAGGTAAAACAAAGTTTCTTCTTTGACAGACGAGTGAAACCACGAACCTTGAGAGGTTGAACAAATTGAAAGAAAGAAAGCAACGGAGATGAACGAAGATGAAACACTCCGTTACAAAAGAGGAACAACGAGCACTATGAGAACCTTGTAGGTTGAAAGACATGAAACAAGAGCTCACGGATGACGAAAGAATATGAAACTGCAAGGTTACAACCAAGGAATAAGAATGACATAATTTGGACAGCACTCCGTCTGAAAATGGAAGTAATTAACAAGAACTTGAGGAGATGGAATGATACTTGATAAAATCAACAACATATTGCCTCCGAAACAATTAAAAGAATGGCACAAGGTGTAAGGAAGGCTTTAGACAGCATTCCGGTTAAAAAGATAGGCAAAACTTGATAAGATGAGAGAACTAGAATGAAGAATACAACACTCCGGTTAAATGATAAGCAAGGGAAAGAACATGATCTCGAAAAAAACGAGATAATGGGACGAAGAGAGCAATATCACAAAACCTCCGGAGTGAAAGAATAGAATATAGATCAATGAAAGAAATGAACGGAGAAAATATGACAACTTCTCTCAAAATTGAATTTGAAATAGCATCCTTACGAAAAAGGATTGAACGGAGTTGTTGGAAAATCAACAACGAAACGAATAAGCTTGAAGTGGGCTTATGGAAAACATCTCAAAATTAAGAGGTGACAACCAGCCACTAACGAAAACAATTTGATTGGATTGATATCAACAAGGAGACGATAAACTTATTCACCGGAATGAAAAATGAAGAACTTGGGTCATTTATAAGCACCATAATAGCGACAATCCTTAGGGAAAGCTTTTAGGTGAAATGCAATCCAAGATAACTCCAACGAATAAATTGAAAGGTTAGGAAGATCTCCTAAACAAAGAAAATGATGGGTTTAAATATCTCATTCTTGATAACTCGTGAATCATGAAACATGAAGAAATTGTCAAGAATGACATAACACCATCTCAAACAATAAGGTAGAAAGAATTACACTTGGAAAGCATGATGAAGAATGCTTGAGCTCCGACAAGAATCTTGATGAAAACTTCGAGGATGAATTAATTGATGATGAAACATGAAGAACTCCGGTAATGAAAGCATGAGAAGTGAAAAAATGAAAAGAATAAGATTCAAGCCCGCGATGAATTAGATGGAGCTTTGGAATGGTATAATAGAAATAACTTGGAGCTCCGGAAAACAAGATGAACAACTTAGAACCGAGAATATGATATGATGAACAAGCTCCAGACAAAAGAATTAAATTACCTTGAAGGAATAAGAATAAGAATTATGTCATGCATCACCTTCACCAATTTAAATTGATGACAACCAAAAGATTTGGCATACTACTTATTCTCGTTGGGAAGAATTAAAGAGAGATCTAACACAAGCTCGGATTATGAAAGAACAAATGAATTAAACGATAACAACGGAATGGAAAACTTGAAAGAACCACCGTAAGAATATGGAGACGAACGAAGAGGCATCAATGAAGAATAGTTGGAGGACGAAGTTGAAAACTGAGAACGAAGAAATATTCTGAAATGATGGCCTTCAGAGGAACACAAAGAAAAGAATTCATGAAATGCTTCGGAGGATGACATGAAGCTAGAACCACGAATCTTCAAGAAGACAGGCCAAGATTAAGAGAAACACTTCTCCGGTCTCCAAATACTGAGAAAGAAGACGAGAAAAGCCATGAAGAATATCGAGATACTCCGGACGAATGACAAGAGGAAGGTGGAGCTAAAGATGGAAATAATTGAAAACAAGCTTGGAAAAGGCATGTGACTGATGGAAATCATTCTTACGTCACACTTTGAAAAGAATTTGAGTATAACTCCAGAAAAATTAGAAGAGTCAGGTAAGATCCTGGGAAAAGACCTGTGGGTTAGGGCCCACTCAAAAGAAATCACCGTTGGTAAAAAAATTGCTTAAGAGATATTGCACCGGTTGAATTAAAAGGCTTGAGTAAGATAATAATCTCAAAATAGCTTGAACGGATTAAGAATAGAATTATGAATCTTCAGCACTCCGGATATGAATAACAAGAGGAGAATGATTAATTGGTGCACCGGAATAAGAAAGCATTGTGAAAAGAGGAAAATGATAAGATCAACACCGAAATCTTGAATTACATCCGCCGGCAGAATTGAGAACAAAAGAATGATGAATTTGAAGCTCTTGAGCATCTTCATGAGAATCACCGGATAAGAACATTGAAGGAAAATAATGAAGAAATATCACACGAATAAAATGGATATTTCATCTGAGAATTTCTGGCTCCGAGAAGAAGAAGGGTGGGAGGGTGGGGAAAACAAAGACAACTTGGGATGAATGAAACAGACAATCGTCAAATTTCTCAATGGCGTCCATATGGAATAACTTGAAGAGAAGGCACACCGGTTGAAAAGAAATTTATCATGACCATCTTGATGATTAAGAAGGACTAGCACTCCCATAGAAATATGAGAACACCGATAAGGAAAGGTATGGAATCAACATTTGACATCGAAGCAACTCGAATACCAGAATCAAATCAAACAAAGGATAGATATGCAACGTGATCTTCACAATATCATCCGAGCAAAGAATTGAACGAATGAATTTCGCAGGTACATCAACTAGTCGAGAAGCCACTTTGGAGAAGGAAAAGGTAAATAAAAAAGGAACAAGGAACAGATAGAACAAATACAAGACATAAGCTTTGTTCGACATCTTCGTGCTGAAAGCTCATGGAACGTGTTACAAAAGGGTTTTGCAATCCCCGGATCAGCATAGCCAAGGACCCTTTAAGATGCAACTCCCGATCAGAACAAGTCCATAAAACCACTTCACTCAATGTAGAACCCCGAACTTCATATCGTGCATCCGTTGGAAGAGTGCCTAGAACTACTGGATGAGCCCACCTATAGATTTCCGAAAGTTCCCAGTTATGCAATCAGGTGTTGGGGATACACGGGAAGCACCGCGCAATCAACTCTAAACCTACATCCAGGTGTATCCATCCTTCAACACATAACCAGTCTTTCTCGGAAACTGTTTACCTCGGACCTTCGAAAAGCATCCACTATAACAAGCTATGGCAATACTCTCGAACTACCTCCCCAGTACTGGGTGATGTCGGGGTTATCTTGCCACTAACCGCATAGGAGAGTTTTCGATGTCGGCCGTCTTAAGTATTCTAGTACTGCCGCGATGGATTTGTGACGACAACACCTCGGAGCTCAACTCCCCGGGACACTGCCACAACCCCTAATGACAGGAGGCATCGAGAACAATGTTCTCGTCACAAAGACATCGAAACAATCCAAACAATACTCGCGTGATCCTAAAAAAATTTTGGTGCAATTTTTGAAAATAGAAGAGGCAAGAGTAGACGTCAGAAGTCCTCACAAGAGTGAAAGGGGAAGAGAAGCAAAGAAATCCTACTCTCCGATATATATATATAGGACTCAAAACATTTTTAGTGTGTGCCTAGACTCAACCGTCAACGATTCGATCAATCAGTGGGGGCTTCTAGGTCGGAGAAGGCTCTGAATACCAACTTGTAATGCCCAGGATGGGACTATATCTCCTACGTGTCGAGGCACGACTTAAAGATATAAGCCCATCCTAGAATGATCCCAAGTTTGGTATCTTTGCACGACTCATGTAAAAGAGGGATTAAATTGCAAAAAGAGATAGTTGGCTTACACTCGCCACTTCACACAATACATTACATAAGCAAAACATCATTCAAAACATCACAACCCGACTACGGGTGAAGATCCAAAAGAAAGATACCAAAACAACATAAAGCCACAGGTCAGGATCGAATCCTAGTAGAAGAACCACTACTGATCGTCGAAGCGTCACAAACAAACATCCAAACTCTTCATTGAGCTCCCGGTGAAGAACTGATCCAACTCCTGCATCAAACTCGGCTGAACCTGCATCTGGTGTGGTGAAGTAACTGTGAGCCACAGAGGACTCAGCAATCCCGTTCCCGGGTAACAAGACTATTTAAGCCTTGGGTGAGGACAAGGCTGGAGAAAGAACAAGAGGTGAAGGAACAACAAGAGTCTGCAGCAGCAACTAGCACTAACTTACGTAAAAGAGAGCGAGAAGAGAAGTGCCTCGGTCGAGAGATGATCACGAAGTGATCCTAACTAAAGCCAGTCAAACATAACCCCACCGTGTTCAACTCCCGAATCCCTATTCGGAAATTGACAGTCACGGTACACACGCTGGTAGTGTATTGGAAACGTTGTGTCAAGTTATCTACAACCGGATATTAACAAGCTCCCATCTGCCACATAACCGCGGGCACGGCTTTCGAAAGTTCAAACCCTGCAGGGGTGTTCCAACTTGACCCATTACAAGCCCACGATCCGCGGAGTCGCAACTCCAAGGTGGGAAGACCCGAGTATTCTCGGAATCCCGTGCTCAAGTTAAACCGAACTAAGGTAAGGCTAATCCAGCAAATCCTCCCGACGTGTCGACACCCTGATAGGTAGCCGCGCGTATCTAGACTCAGGACACGACCGGATGGGCGATTCTACATGTTTTTACCAAACCTCGAGTTTCCTCGCGGTGGCCCCGCAGAACCCCCGTTTCGGACCAACACTCATGTGGAGCACTGGCCCGGGGTTGTTGAATTAAAAATAAAAGGGATAGCTAGTCCACATGCAAGTTTTTATTAGTTATTAGGCAAATAGTACCAATATTGGGACTTGCTAGAAAAGACTTAGCACTTAGCGGTTTATCGAGGGGGTCCCATACACCCCAACCGTGTTAGGAACGCATAATCAAGGAACATAACACCGGTTTATACGGTTCCTAACGGCATGAGTGGAACAAATCACCAAGCAAAAGGCTTAGCCTTCCACCCTTGCCAATATATAGATGATTTCATTTAGCAACTATATAGTGTGATATAACCCAACCAAACTTCAACATGAAGCAAGCATCTTCGATCTTCACCTGCAACTAGCAATGCTATAAGAAGGGCTGAGCGAAGCGTACTTAGCCAAGCAACGGTTTGCATAGGTAGGGTGGTTAGACAGGTTCATGGTTACAATAGGAGGCTGACAGGAAAACATGGGCATCGAGGCAAAACTATAGAGCGATACTCTAGCAATAGGCAAAGATAGTAATGTTATCGGGGTTCGGTCATCTTGCCTGGGATTCCACAAGGGAGAAGAACGGATCCACGAAGTAGGCGGAGCAACACAAACGAGAGAATCCTCACAACTCCGGAACGAAACCGAAGCTAACAAGAGAAGCAACCGGAAAGAAAGAAACAACACGGTAAACACACAAGCATAAACATGGCATACGATGCACATCCAAGTATGATGCATGTCCGGTTTAAATATGCATGGCATGGCAAAGTGCACAAACAAAACTACAAGTTAAGTGGAGCTCAATATGCAACGAGTTGCATATTGACGGAACACCACATTTAATTATTTAATTGGCTCTCGTTTATTTACAAGACAAGATTAAATGTTGGTTAACATAGCAAGAGGTGAAGCAAAAGTAAACTACCTATTAAGACGTTTTAAATGAGGCCGGAAATAACAACAACATATCCGGAAAATCCCCATGAGCATGTTTAATAATTATAAAGCAACAACAATTAAACATTTTAGTGTTGTTAACATGATGCGGATGACATGATCAAGTTTTATGCAAGTTTTATTAAAAGATAAACAAGAAGATAATATGAAGCATCGTCACCGTGGTGGAAGGAAAAGGGTGCCATGGCAACGATCCGAAAATGATGCAACGCATCATATCGGTTCCGGTATCTTGTTGAGAGACCGGTGCAAAAGATGACGGAGAGCGTGAGCGAGTCGAACAAGATGAAAGTGGGTGATCCCGTCACCGGGTTCCCACGGGTCGGCGACGAGGCAACCGAGGAACATGACAAAAGAGGACACGGGAACGAAGCACAAGGGGAACATTTCATACAACACAACAAGCATCCACGGGGTCGTCGTCTCGGGGTTATACCTTCGAAGCGCTCGTTACGGGGCGGTTCGAGATCGTAGAGGAAGTAGTGGTACTCGCGGTTGAAAGTGCAACTAATCCCCGGGTGGTTTTGGTAATTAATAACAACATATATATCATTGGACTAATATTCACTTGAGAATCATTTCAGAAAAGTTCGATGATATGGGTATGGAAATGTCTGAAGAAGTGGACCCCTCAAAATGCTAAGACAAGCATTGGCAAAAGCTCAAGACTCCATTTTTGGTTTAGTGATCAAAGATCACATTGAGTCCATAGGAAAAGCCAATACTATTAAAAGGGGATGAGGTTGTGTTAATGTTCTTGTTGCTCAAGTGCTTGGTGATCTAGCTCCCTCAACTATCAGCACTCTTCACTTTACAACACACTCATAAGTAATCTCGGACAAACCGATTCTGCAAACTCAGTCCCACCGAGATGAACCACTTCAGTTATTTCCCCAAACCCTAATTTCTCGGTCCATCCGATTCTGTGTTTCGGTCTCACCGAAAATGTTCTGCCAACCTTCTGTAACCAATTGACAGCATTTCGGAATATCCGAGTTGTTGTTTTCGGTCACACCGAGATGGCAAACCCTAACCTTTGACTCACTTCGGACACACCGAGATGGTATTTTTGGTCCCACCGAAAATCCCAACGTTCACTATATTTGAACTTTCGGTCTGACCGAGTTTTCACTTCGGTCTCACCGAGATTGGTCAAATGTGTGTGTAACGGTTGGATTTTGTGTGGAGGCTATATATACCCCTCCACCCCCTCTTCATTCGTGAGGAGAGCCATCAGAAAGTACCACCACTTCTACCACACACTTTCTGAGAAGTGAACCACCTACCCTTGTGTTGAGATCAAGCCATTCCATTCCTACCATATGAAACTTGATCTCTAGCCTTCCCAAGTTGCTTTCCACTCAAATCTTTCTTCCACCACAGCCATATCAGTGAGGAGAGTTGAGTGTTGGGGAGATTATCATCTGAAGCACAAGAGCAAGGAGTTCATCACCATCAACACCGTCTATTACCTTTTGGGGGGTGGTGCCTCCTAGATTGGTTAGGTGTCGCTTGGGAGCCTCCGTCCTTGAGATGTGGAGTTGAACCAAGAAGTTTGTAAGGGCAAGGAGATCGCCTACTTCGTGAAGATCTACCCCGAGTAAGGCTAGTCCTCCGTGGGCGTAGGCCGTGATGGAATAGACAAGGTTGCTTCTTCGTGGACCCTTCGTGGGTGGAGCCCTCCGTGGACTCGCGCAGCCGTTACCCTCCGTGGGTTGAAGTCTCCATCAACGTGGATGTACGATAGCACCACCTATCGGAACCACGACAAAAATCTCCGTGTCACCAAACTGCGTTTGATCTTCTCCACCTCCTCTTTACATGTGCAATTTACTTTCCGCTGCATATACTCTAGAATTGCATGTGTAGGGTGTTACTTGAATTGGTCTTAATTGTGAAACTGCCAAAAACATTGCATGATCTAAAGGCAGATTTTTTATATTGTCAAGTAGTCTAATCACCCCCCCTCTAGACCTACTTTCGATCCTACAAGTGGTATCAGAGCTTTGGTCTCCATTGCCTTGGTTTCCATTGCATTGGACTCCATAAGCTTGGTTTCACAACCTAGGAGAGTATGGCGTCTAGTGAGGGTAATTATCGTAGAGGTCCTTACTTTGATGGTACAAATTTTGCTAGTTGGAAGCATAAAATGAAAATGCATATTCTTGGTCATAACCCAGCCGCATGGGGCATTATTTGTGTTGGCATGCAAGGTGACTTCTTTGAAGAAGGAAAAGTTCCGGATCGCGAAGCTACACCCGAAGAACTGAAGATGTTGCAAAACAATGCTCAAGCTTGTGACATTCTCTTCAATGCTTTGTGTCCCGAAGAGTTCAACAAAATCAGCCGTCTTGAGAATGCTAAAGAGATTTGGGATACTTTGGTTGAAATGCACGAGGGTACTGAATCTGTGAAGGAATCAAAGCTAGATATTCTTCAAGGCCAAGGACAAGCTTCAAGAAGAGATTGATGCATTCATTGAAGCACCTCAAGCCATGGTCAAGTGGGTTCCCAAGGACACATCAAGTTCTACTTCGTCAAGCTCAACTACAACACCAAGGATTCCCATCAAGATGATGTGGATCCCAAAGAAGAAGAACTAGTAGGTTCTTGAGGGTGACTCCGCCAACAAACTTCACTCATATTCATTTTGGCAAGAACTTGTGCAATCAACTTCCACATCATGCACTTGTTCATGGAGTCACAAACCCTCTTGTTGGTAAGTCAAGGGACAAGGTAATCATTGCTTTCATGGACATCATCTTTTGTGTACTTCACTCTATGTCCATGGATATTCTTGTTTGTTCCTTGTGGGACTAACCCATGTAGGTATTGAAAGTGCCCTAATCCAAAGGATTGCTCCCAACTCTTGATGGTCTACATCAACATTGAGCATCCACATCTTCAACATCTACATGAAGTCTTCTACGACAACCCAAGGTTAGTTTGACCCTTTAAAAGGGGTTCTCACATCTAGGGGGAGCTTTGCTCTAAAAATTGAGCTAAAGCATCTCCAAATGATGTGAACACATAAATGCTTTATGTAAAAGTGGTAACCCCACTTGTGCTTAAACGATGAGTATGACCTATGATCAAATGTTCTCATTTGACTCCTAAGTCAATATACTCATATATAGATGACCTAGTCATCGACAAATTGTGTGCTAGTAGCTAGAGTGATTGGTTGTGCATGTTTGACACATATTTCAGTTGCTATCTTATTGTGTGAGCATGTTGAATGCATGATTTTATCCATTCAAGGACATCCATTTGTTGTTTTGATTGTTTTGGTTTCTTTTTCTGGCCAAATGGATGGACAAGAATGCCTAAGCACCTTCCCTAGCTATCTATGCTTTCTTGTCTCAAAATTCTATTCATGCTCATATCACAACTTTGAACAAGTCTTTTTCGGACAGTCCGAGTGAGGAGCACTCGGAACCACCGATTCGTCTAAGGCTGACTTCCAAAACCTTCTAAGTCCATTTCGGTCTGACCGGTTTCTCAATCTCGGTCCAACCGAAACGCTTAGACTGATCTAGGTTTCATCTCGGTGAAACCGAGTTCAAACTCTCGGTCTGACCGATATGCGTAACTGCACAGCAGTTATACATCTCGGTGACACCGAGTTTTTCAACTCGGTCCCACCGACAGCACGGGGTTATATATACCTGAGGGGCTGCGCGCGATTTCTTTCTTCAAACCGTTCGCCCCCAAGACCCCTGCTGCCGCCGCCCTGGTCTACGGATCGTCGCCTTCGTCGCCTGTGCGCCTTCGCCGCAGGTCTCTGCCGCCGTCAACGGTAATCATCTCCACCGTTGCCGCCGTAGAGGGACACCACCAAGTTAGGGTGTGTCTCGACCCCTTTTCGTGCTCCACTTCTGATTCTTGCACGATAGGTTGCCATGATTCAATCCACATTTGATATATTCCCTATACAATAGTTCAGATCTTCTAGTTTCGAGGAAAATTCTTAGGTTTAGGTTTCCACGGAATGCATCTCGGTGAAGCCGATTTTTGAAACTCGGAATGACCGATTTGGCCTCTGGCCATTGCACTGCATAGTTCGGTTTAACCGAGTTGTGCCAATCGGAACGACCGATAAGTAGTTTCAGTGAAACCCTAAGTTTTCGGTAGGACCGAAACCCACTTCGGTCTGACCGAAAGTGGTGTGTAGGTTTCTGTTGAGCACTTCGGTTGCACCGAAACCTAAAATCGGTTTGACCGAAATACATTCTGTGAAAACTCAAAACTAAGTTTTGAACTCATTTTTTTTTTTCAAAACTTCTGCAGTTGTGATAACTCTTCTATTCTGCCTATACCTTATCTTTTCACAGGTCTTTCAGCCATGTCAGATGTCAGTGACAGCCAGAACAGGTCTGAATCACCGTTTGCTGAAATTCCAGAGGCAAATACAAGTCCTGCAGGCAGCTCTAGTGATGATGGTGAGAGGAGCACCCCTAGTGGTTTGCCTCCTGCAGCCACCAGAACCAGGAAGAAGAGAACTTCTGATGATGAGGACTCCGACTTTGTTGCTGAGGAAGTTACCTCCAAGCCCAAAAGGAATGTGGTTGCCAAAGAGCACCAAGGGCAGCAGCCAAGGAAAGGTACAAGCAAGGTGAAACAGTCAGCAGTTGCTAAGAAGCTCAACTTGGAAGAACCTGCTCCAAGCAAGGTGAAGAAGACTTCCAAAAGGAAGAGGGTTGTATATGCTGAACCTCAAGTTGATGCTGCAGAAGAAGAAGAAGAAGAAGCACCCCAGCCTCCTCCTCAGAAAGCTAAGTTCATGGGTGATGCTATTCGGGCTCAAGCCTCTTCTAAGCCCAAGAAGTCTGCTCCATCCAAGGCAGCTCCAGCCAAGCCCAAGAGAACAACCAGAAGCATTCCAGCTTCTGAGAAGAACAAAGGAGAGATGCCACCGTCTGAATCAGATGAAGAGCATGTGTTGCTTAAGCTCCGTCCCAAGTTGCCACTCCACAATGATGCTCATCCTCAAGCTGAGGACATGAAGGCAAGGAAGGACAAAGGTCTCAGGCTATGAAGACAGTCTGATCCATATGCCGTAAGGAGAAGGACTGCTGTGGACCCCAGATTCCACACCAGAGAGCAGCAGGATTTCTATGAGACCGTGCTAATGGATAAGAAGCCCATTGTTGCTGACACCAGGTATGTTGACTGGAAGTACATTGATAGTGAAGAGCACCGGGACTTCTTTCCCCATGTGCATGAGAGCTTTACTGCATGTGGAGTTGCTGACTTTGTGGGTCAAGAGCTGACAGCATGGAATGACGAGATGATCATGCAGTTCTATGCCACTGCCCACTTCTACCCTGATGGCAAGATCACCTGGATGACTGAAGGTCAAAGGTTTTCTTCGACTGTTGAAGAATGGGCAGAACTTCTGAACGCTCCAGTACAGAGAGAGGACGACATTGATGTCTATGGGATTCCTAAGAAGAGTCATGATTCCATGAAGAATATGTACAAGGAGATCCCAGCTGCTGATTTGGAAGGATGGAAGCTTGGCTCAGTGTATTATCTCCAGGCAGGTCTGACCACCACTAACACTATTCTGAGGCATACTTTGATGCCTAAGTCAGGAGACCACCGGATGATTCGAGGCTATTCTATCAACATGCTGCACATTCTCGATGAGAAGGCACCTTTTAAGGTGATGGACTTGATGGTAGAAACCATTAAGAGGACTGCAGCTGACCAGAAGAGGTCGTGTGGGTTTGCACCGCAGATACAGATGCTCATCAACGCCAAGTTTGGCACGGGCAAATTCATGTTGGATAGGAAGCACTTGCCACTGCAGCCAGAGCATGAGGACAACGTAGTTGTGATGGATGAAGAGGATCCTACCTCAGTTGAAGGACAAGCCAAGATCGAAGCTGCAAAGAAAGCTAAAGCTGACAAAGAGGCAGCAGCAGCAGCAGCTAAGCCAAAGAGCTTTGGAGAACAAATTCTTGAAGCTACCCAGAGGATTGAACAACGCCTGGCCAGCATTGAGCAATCTCAGGAGAGCCTTGAGAGGATTGTCGAGGACAAGATCCACGCTCTGGACGTGAAGCTGACTGAGATTCAGGTGTCTGTCAACAATCTTGAGGCAGACATGGAGGAGACTAGGCAGGAGAGAGCAGAGCTTATGCAGGATGATCTAGTCCAGGACTCTCATCGCCAGACTGCTCAGGTTCCCAGAGGATCCAGATCTGCAGCTATCCCAGTGACAGACTCCAGGGCTACCACTTCAGCACCAGCTACAGCTCCAGCAGTTCCTACAGCTCCAGCATCCACTCCTCCACCGCAGACTTCGGTAGAAGTCTTCACAGATGCAGCTATCTCTACACCGACATCTACCCAGACGGGAGCCGCCAGCAGAGCCCGCAGTGACGTTTAGCTCTATACCTTTTCGAACTTTTTGGTAACTTGTTGCCAAAGGGGGAGAAATTGTTATAGATCATAGGGCTTCGAGAGAGAGAGTGCTCTTTCGTCTTTTCGTTCTTTTGCCGGTTTTCCTTGAGATACATTGGTTTCTTTTGGTTCCAGATACTTTATGTGTGCTTGCTACTACGTTTGATGCTACCTTAATGAGTGCTTAGTCATACTATGCTTTAATGTGTGCTTAATGCTTATCATATGCTATTTCTTATTGTATGGCTATTTACTCTTGTCTTGGTGATTGAGTGCATGTTACTCATTCTTATCTTTTTGTGCGCTCCACCAAGATGTATGTGACATGGAAGAGTGACCCATAATCCTAATCGATTGTGCATTTGCATTCAAACGCAAATTTCAAATAATGCACAAATTTAGGAGGAGCTCTTGTTTATCACATACTTCTCAAAGCGACGATATTTTTCCTTGATTATATCTTTTGTCGAAGCTTTGATCTATATGTTGTCATCAATTACCAAAAAGGGGGAGATTGAAAGTGCAACTAATCCCCGGGTGGTTTTGGTAATTAATAACAACATATATATCATTGGACTAATATTCACTTGAGAATCATTTCAGAAAAGTTCGATGATATGGGTATGGAAATGTCTGAAGAAGTGGACCCCTCAAAATGCTAAGACAAGCATTGGCAAAAGCTCAAGACTCCATTTTTGGTTTAGTGATCAAAGATCACATTGAGTCCATAGGAAAAGCCAATACTATTAAAAGGGGATGAGGTTGTGTTAATGTTCTTGTTGCTCAAGTGCTTGGTGATCTAGCTCCCTCAACTATCAGCACTCTTCACTTTACAACACACTCATAAGTAATCTCGGACAAACCGATTCTGCAAACTCAGTCCCACCGAGATGAACCACTTCAGTTATTTCCCCAAACCCTAATTTCTCGGTCCATCCGATTCTGTGTTTCGGTCTCACCGAAAATGTTCTGCCAACCTTCTGTAACCAATTGACAACATTTCGGAATATCCGAGTTGTTGTTTTCGGTCACACCGAGATGGCAAACCCTAACCTTTGACTCACTTTGGACACACCGAGATGGTATTTTCGGTCCCACCGAAAATCCCAACGTTCACTATATTTGAACTTTCGGTCTGACCGAGTTTTCACTTCGGTCTCACCGAGATTGGTCAAATGTGTGTGTAACGGTTGGATTTTGTGTGGAGGCTATATATACCCCTCCACCCCCTCTTCATTCGTGAGGAGAGCCATCAGAAAGTACCACCACTTCTACCACACACTTTCTGAGAAGTGAACCACCTACCCTTGTGTTGAGATCAAGCCATTCCATTCCTACCATATGAAACTTGATCTCTAGCCTTCCCAAGTTGCTTTCCAGTCAAATCTTTCTTCCACCACAGCCATATCAGTGAGGAGAGTTGAGTGTTGGGGAGATTATCATTTGAAGCACAAGAGCAAGGAGTTCATCATCATCAACACCGTCTATTACCTTTTGGGGGGTGGTGCCTCCTAGATTGGTTAGGTGTCGCTTGGGAGCCTCCGTCTTTGAGATGTGGAATTGAACCAAGAAGTTTGTAAGGGCAAGGAGATCGCCTACTTCGTGAAGATCTACCCCGAGTAAGGCTAGTCCTCCGTGGGCGTAGGCCGTGATGGAATAGACAAGGTTGCTTCTTCGTGGACCCTTCGTGGGTGGAGCCCTCCGTGGACTCGCGCAGCCGTTACCCTCCGTGGGTTGAAGTCTCCATCAACGTGGATGTACGATAGCACCACCTATCGGAACCACGACAAAAATCTCCGTGTCACCAAACTGCGTTTGATCTTCTCCACCTCTCTTTTACATGTGCAATTTACTTTCCGCTGCATATACTCTAGAATTGCATGTGTAGGGTGATACTTGGATTGTTCTTAATTGTGAAACTGCCAAAAACATTGCATGATCCAAAGGCAGATTTTTTATATTGTCAAGTAGTCTAATCACCCCCCCTCTAGACCTACTTCGATCCTACAGCGGTCGTAGAGGGAGTAGTTGTTCACGGGGTGTAGTGGAAGTAGATGTTCCGTTCGGAGAGGAAGTAGACGTTCCGCAACTCGTAGGGGAAGTAGTGGTACACGGCCGAAGAGGAAGTAGTTGTTCACGGGTCTTCGGCGACGGTAGACATTCACGTTACGTGTCGTGGTACTTGCGACGTCGTGTAGTTGCTCCCGTTCGTAGATGTACTTGTCATCGGAGGGGTACTTGTCGCATCGTCGGACGTGGTGGTACTTGGCGTTCGTCGTCACGTGTAGTCGTTTTCGTTTCGGAGTCGTACACGTTTCGTAGAGGTACACGGGGCGACGGTAGGGGTACTTGGTGCGTCTTCGAGTAGCCGACTTGACGGAGAGGAACTCGGCGAAGGTGTACTTGACATAGGAGCCGTTCATGAAAGTGGCCATGTAGCTGCTCGGGTCCGACCTAGTGGTTCTTGGCGCTCCTGGTACTTGAGATAAACCAAAACAGCAACAAAACAAAACAAAACAAAAAGGGAAAAAAAGGCTGCGGGGAAAGGAGCAGAGCAGGGGACGGTCACTCGAGGTGGAGCTGTTCGTGGCCCGCGGGCTCCTTCAAGACGAAGCGGAGGGACGCGCTCGAGTTCGATCTGCTGGAGACAAAGGAAGTGCTGCAGCTCCTGGCCGCTGGGACTTGGCGCTCGAGGAGGGGCGCGCTGAGGCGAGGTGCTGCACGGCGCTGTGGGACGAAGGAGGCAAGAGGGTCGCGGCGCTCGGGGCGGCCGGCTCGCGCAGAGGAGGACAGGAGCGGTCGCGGCCTGCGCTGGAACGAGGGAGGCCACGTCGAGGCTGCACAGGACGATGGCGAGGCGCTGGCTAGCCTGCGCGGGGAGGAAGGCCGGGCGCGGTCGCGGGCCGGAGGCACCCATGGCGAGGCTGCGGCCGGCGCTGAAGATGGAGGAGGGGCGCTCCGGGCTGCGGGCGCCACGAGCCTAGGCGACGGACGGGCGGTCACGGGCGCGCTGCTCCTGGAGAGGAGGACCAGAGGGTGGGGCGCTTGAGGAGGAGGGCGCAGCTCCAGGCGCTGGTGGAGGAACCGCGCTGGGGCTCTGGGGCTCGAGGGTCGGGCAGAGGAGCGAAGAAGGTGGAGGCGCTCGGTTGCTGCGGGATAGCTAGGGGATCGGGGGGATAGAGAAGGGAACGAGGGTTCGGCCTCTGGCTTCGAACGAGGGAAGAGGCTGGCGGCGGAGGGGAAACGAGGGGAAGATGGGTGCGGTCGAGGCCAGCTAGGGTTAGAGGCTCGGGCTGGGAGAGAGTTGGGCCAAATGGGCCGCTGGTGGGAGGACAGCTGGGAGGAGAGGCCTGGAGGAAAAATGGCTGGGCTGGCTGCCGGAATCTCTTCTTCTTTTTCTTTAACAGAAAAGAAAGAAGAAAGAGGAAAAGAAAAGGAGGCTTGGAAAAAAAATACTGCAGGGGGATAATTTTCCTGAACTCCTAAAAATGAGTTTGCACCAAGAAAATTATAAGTGGCAAGATCAAAATAATATAAATTCAAACCCCATTTGAATTTAATTCAAATGGATTGAACTAAGACTTGATTATTGAAGTGTCCAAAAATGATGAGGTTTTCGGAGGATCCTCGATAAACGAGAAAAGAAATATTGACAAGGTTTTTGAAGGAGAAACTCGAAGTGGAAAAGACATGGGGAAATATTGCAAGTGTGTTGCGGGTAATTCCAAACAATGGAATATTTATTATATAGCTCCCTAAAATATTGGGAGGCTTTTATACGTTGTAAAGAGAAGACAACCTTCCCTCGATTTAAATGGACCGAAGGTCCACACGATTTATTTGGTTGAGATGCAAAAATAATTATGACATGATGGCATGATGACATGATGCAATGCAAAAATAAATAACGCAAGCACAAAAGAACACACGGGCAGCCCGAAACGTCTGGAACTTCGGGAATCTTCTGGAATCTTCTGGGACGTCGGTCTTCGGGCGTCACAATAAGGCACGGCTTGTAGCTCAAGGCTACACACAGGTTGAAGGAATTGATTTTGATGAAACTTTTGCACCTGTTGCTAGACTTGAGGCTATTCGCATATTACTTGCTTATGCTAACCATCATGATATCATTCTCTATCAAATGGATGTGAAAAGTGCATTCCTCAATGGTAAGCTTGAGGAAGAAGTATATGTTGCTCAACCCCCAGGTTTTGAAGATCC
Source organism: Secale cereale (assembly GCA_902687465.1). NCBI lineage: Eukaryota > Viridiplantae > Streptophyta > Magnoliopsida > Poales > Poaceae > Secale > Secale cereale. The sequence continues at coordinate 360,715,931 of LR738713.1, forward strand.
AAAGAATCCTAACAAAGTCTTCAAACTCAATAAGGCTCTCTATGGCCTCAAGCAGGCCCCTCGAGCTTGGTATGATACTTTGAAGGAATTTCTCATGAAGAAAGGCTTCAAACCCGGTTCACTTGATCCCACTCTTTTCACTAAATCTTATGATGGTGAATTATTTGTGTGCCAAATATATGTTGATGATATTATCTTTGGCTGTACTGACCAACGCTATAGTGATGAATTTGCCTATATGATGAGTGAAGAATATCAAATGTCTATGATGGGAGAGTTGAAATTCTTCCTAGGTCTTCAAATTCGTCAACAACGCAATGGTATATTCATATCTCAGGAGAAATACCTCAAAGATGTACTGAGGAAATTCGGTATGCACGATTGCAAAGGCGTCAAAATCCCTATGCCCACAAATGGCCATCTGTGCACTGATGAAAATGGTACTGACTTCGATCATAAGGTATACCGCTCCATGATTGGTTCTTTATTGTACTTATGTGCATCTAGGCCAGATATAATGCTTAGTGTTTGCATGTGTGCCCGATTTCAAGCTGTACCGAAGGAATCACACCACAAGGCTGTGAAACATATTCTTCGATATCTAGCTCACACACCAACACTTGGATTATGGTACCCCAAGGGCTCGGCTTTTGATATCACTGGATATTCAGACTCTGCTATGCTGGTGATCGTGTGGACCGCAAATCAACATCTGGTACATGTCATTTCCTTGGAAGATCTTTGGTCTGTTGGTCCTTGAAGAAACAGAACTGCGTATCACTATCTACCGCTAAAGCTGAGTATATTGCTGCTGGCTCTTGCTGTGCTCAATTGTTATGGATGAAGCAAACTCTCAAGGACTATGGTGTTAACGTGAAGAATGTGCCTCTCTTCTGTGATAATGAGAGTGCCATCAAGATTGCTCACAACCCAGTTCAACACTCGAAGACAAAGCACATTCAGATTCGTCATCATTTTCTTCGTGATCATGTGTTGAAGGGCGACATTTCTATTGAACATGTGAAGACTGAAGAGCAGCTAGCCGATATCTTCACAAAGCCCTTGGATGAGAAGAGATTTAGCAAGTTGCGGTGTGAGCTAAATATTTTAGAATCTTCGAATGTTCTTTGAATTGGACACTCATCCTAACACTTATGCAAAATTGATGACTTAGATGTGCAACACATGAAGAAATTGTTTTTCTTCAATCAATGAAGAATAACGCTCTAAGTGTGAAGAAATTAATGAAGAATTTGATTCTCAGAACCCTACAACAATTGTACGCGGTGTCGGAAATCATCATTCTTATACAGTGGGTCACGCCACCACAAAAGTTGAAAAATCTTCAATTTGAGTTTCTGAAATTCCTCAGTTGTTCATATTCTTCAACTTTGCTTTGTCTTCACTATTTCCGTCTCTGTTCTTCATTGGCTATATATATGAGTTTATGTCCTCTACAACATTCACTTATTTCTATTTCTTCACGTTGCTTTTTCTACTAAGTAATGTGATCGGACCCTTCCCCCTCTATGCTAAACTCAACCCATTCCATTCACAAATTTTTCATATGCGTTCTATTTGAAACTTGTTCAAAATTTTCACTGTGTCCTTGTCAGCTGAAGAAATTGCGAATGCAACGTTAAAACTTATCCTTTCCAAAATTTTCGGTTTTGCCGCTCAAATAGTTCCGCTTCCCACGACAATACTTATCTATTCACCCACGATCTCCACTACATAGTACGTGGGTGACACATGTCGTGCAAATGAGAAGGGTCAGGGGCACGTTCGTCCAATTTCTTCGGGCGAACGGTTTTTCATCTCAGCTATAAATACCCCTCCCCTTCCCTCACTTCACTTTTTACTCCGCTCGTTCTCACTCTCCCGCTCGAGCTTCTCCAACCCTAGCGCCGCCGCTACTCCATCGTCGCCGGTGAGGAAGAGCTTCACTGTCTCGACCTCGTTGCTGTCGTACTCGCGCTGGCCGCGGATTTCTTCACTCCGCCGCCGCCGTAGCTGTCTCCCTCTACCAAGTTAGGGCATGGAAGATCAACATAGACGAACTTCACTTCTCCATCCCACAGTTCGTTGTGTTCTTCATCCAGGGTAATTAAAAGTTAATTTTACTGCCCTCTTTGATTCAAACATTTTCTTCAAAATTCTCAAAAGGTGTTTTCTTCGTCAAATCTTCACACACTAAACACCTCACATATCATCTGTTCTTGATTTGATTTCTCTAAGCTATGTTTTTCTTCAAGATTCCTCAATTGTGTGGATTTTCAATCTACACAACCCTGGAACCTAAGACAAAGAACGCTTAGTCAAATTCTTCAAGACTCATCTGGTCAAATTCCTCAAACTTGTTCTTTTTACAAAACCTTCTGAGAACGCATATGACCTCTCCAAATTCCTCGCAACTATACTCTGTTCACAGGTACTCATGTCTGCTGCTGAATCATTAGGTTCTCATCAACTTAACTCATTTGCAGCATTCCTCAAAGAAAAGTTGCATACTTCTTCAGAGAATTCAAGTGTTCAATTTCCTCGTCTGAATAAAATGCCTGATGGAAAGAAGCCACAGAAAGGAGGAAAGAGGCCTGAGGTCAATACTGCTTTCAAGATACCCGAAGACATATATGATGACTATTGCAGTCCTGGTGAGGCAAAGTTCGAAAAAGAGGACAAGAATCAGCGCAAAGTGCGCATACAAAGAATAGAGAGGAGATGGGCACGTGAGTGGAGGGAGTACAGATATGTGACTCCCAAATACATGAAGAAATTTGCACTCAATCCTCCCTGCCCAAGACCTCCATTGGCACATGGCCAAGTTGCTGATCCCACAAGCCTCAAGCATGGTGAGGATTTTCCTGAAGAATGGGCTAAGCGCCAGGCCAAGTTGGCCAAACAAGCAAAAGAAGCAGTAAGGAAATTCAATGAAGAATCTGCTGCTGCTTCTGCTGCCTCTGCTGAGGCTTCTGCTTCCAAGCCTAAGAAGGCCATGGCTAAGAAGCCTGCTCACAAGCCAAGTGCTTCTTCCTCAGCAATGCCCTCACGACCAGTTTCTTCAAAGCCATCACGGCAAATTCCTCAGACTGCTCCTGCTCCTCCAAAGTCCTCAGCTCCTTCGCAAAAGTCTTCAGATGCTGCAACAAAGTCATCTGCTCCAGTGCATCTTGCCACATGTCAGAGGGCTGCGGGCATATCCATTGCCTCAGGAGCCTCTGCAAGCTGCCCCAAGTTCCTCGACGATACCAAGTTCCTCAGTTGGTCCCTCGTTGCTGACAAAAAAGACAACTGCTAGACGAGGCTCTCGCCCAAGTCCTCATAAGAAACAAGTTGCTTTCCAAGTGCCGTCTGATGACGAAGCTGATGATGAAGAACTAGTTCAAATCATCAGAGACAGGAAAGAAAGGGCCGCTAGAGCCAAAGGAAGCGAAGTACCACTGCTGTTGGATCCAAAGGTGATCCTTGATTTCATTGATCTCTGGCATAAGGACCCAAAAACTCCTATGCCTGACTTCAACTTGACTCCTGGCCAAAGTCATATGCTGACCGCCTTCATAGGCGAAGAAAAATGGAAGTTTGAAAGGGCCAGGCAGACAAAGAAAGCGCAGTATAAGAAGGAGCGCTTCCTGAAGAAAAATGTTGTCAACATGACAACTGAAGAACTTGTAAAGCTTCAGGGTGAAATCAAAACCATCAGTGATGAATTTGAAGCATATCGCACTGACTGGATGGGCGCCAAAGTCAGATTTGTAAATTTGACTAAAGGTTTTTCTTCAAGTGTTGCTCGTAAGACACACATTGAAATTCCTCAGGCTGAAGCATCTGCTTAGTCTGCTGAAGGACATGCCAGCACCGCTAAAGAACATCAGGCTGCTGAAGAAAATCCCAGGGTTGGTGACCCCACTCCAGCCGCTGAAGAAATTGCCAGGGCAACCTCTAGTGTTGCGCCTGAAGAAAATGTCAGGCCAGCTGAAGCTCCAAAGGCTGTGCCTGAAGATCGTGAGGAAGTCAGGACAACTGCATCAGTTGTGCCTGAAGAAATTGAACCAGATTCCTCTGCTGCTCCTGTGCCTACACCAATTCCTATCCTTCCATCTGCATCAGATGCGAAGAAGACAAAGGCTGCAGAGCGTGCAGCTGTGAAGAAAAGGAAGGCATCAGCTTCTTCAGATTCTTCAGCTCCGAAGAAAATGAAGCCCTTGACAAGCTCAGCTGAGAATCCAATTGATGCCGTTCCAATTTCATCTATGCCATCAAAGGACCTTGTTCCTTTTGATGAAGATTATGTGATTCCAAGTGAATCGGATGAAGACATTCCCTCTGGTGCTTCCTCAAAGCAGACGGATGACGAAATTGAAGTGGATACTATCCCTTCAACCCCAATCATCTTCTCATCTATGCCTCAGTTTACTGCTGAAGAGGCCGGCGTTGAAGAATTGGAAGAACAAGACTCGGACGTGGACATTGGGAATGCCACTCCCTTGATGACTGATGAATTCTGGGATAGTCAGCATCCCAACTCCCCTCTGTTCAAGCCGCGGCAACAAATTCCTCATTCACCGGCGCCAACTGTTTCATTGGGCTCTGAGGAAACTCATACCACACAGTCTGTTCATGAAGACATTCCAGCCACTAGTGCTGAAGAAACTACTGCTGCTGAATCTGTGAAGACTGCCACTGAGGAGGAACCAGAAATTCCTCAGACTAAAGAATCTGAGACTGCGAATCCGGAGGTTGTGATGCAATTGACTGACACTCCTCAACCCAAGCCAAAGGACCCTTTCTCAAGGAAGCAAAGTTTCAAGAAGGCTGATTTCTTCGGCGAGCATGTGTTCTTCACTGATTTCATTCCCTATGACTCTTCTCGCATAAGGAAGAGGCGTTTCTGGACTGCCAGTCAGGCAAATTTCTATTCCTCAGTGCTTTACAACAAAGACAAAGTCTTCGAACATCAGCATATTCCTCACGTGGATATGGAATCACTGCCGTGTTTTGTGATAGTCCTTAGTGTTCTTCACGACGCTGGACTTTTGGGTTTTTGCACTGATATATGCAATTGGAATGAAGAACCGATTCTTCAATTTTATGCAACCCTGCACATCGCAGGAAATTCTGAAGATGTGAATTCATGGGTGCTGGACTGGATGTCTGAAAACACTCACTAGAAAGCACCGGCCTCTAAATTGCTTCAGGCTCTGCCTCTCAGTCCTCCAAATGAAGCAACACATTGCATGTATGAAGAAAGTGAACTCACTGATCACAACATGCAAGTGCTTATGAAGCCTTTGAAGCCAGGTCAAGCCCCATGGACCAAATTCCTCTTGAAAGAATTGCTGTTTCTGCCACGGACTGTCTATCGCATTCTGACGAAGACATTAAGTCCAATCAAGTGCCACGACTCGAATGATGAAGAAGTAATTGGCATCATGAAGAATCTGCTATTCAACATCATCCATGGCGTTCCCGTCAACTTCCATGATTTCTTCATGAGGACAATGGCAAATGTTGCACTGTCCCCTTTCAACCTGAAGTCTTATGCTCCATGGATTATGAGATTCATCAGGACAAGGTCTTTAGTGAACTACAAAGCTGACACTCTCAATCATTGCAGCTACTTGCCCCCAATTGAAGTCCTCAAAAGGACATTTTCCTCAGCTGATGACAAGGGCAAGGCCACTGCTGTTTTTGATGAAGGCACTCGTCCATTGGATGACCAGTTTCGCAAAGCTGCATCTTATTCCACCAATGATGACTCTACCACTCATGACTCTGTTGCCAATGCTCCCAAGCAAAATCCTCAAGGCACAGCTCCTAGGGCGATGACTGATCGTGAGCTTCTCCTCAGTCTTCATCAGAAGGTTGATCGAAACCACAAATGGGTCAAGCATCAGTTTGGTTCAATTCTTCACAACATGACCTCTACACATAATGTAGTGAAGAAAACCATTACTACCTTCATGAAACCCTCAACCGCACCTGGGCTGTTCTGTATGGCGAAGAAGATCTGAAGAAAATGGGTCTCAAGGATGACTTTGACTGGTCTGCTCCTCCTTCGAAGAAATACATGAAGGTCAAGGTTCCTCCCTTGGTAGCCAGCTCCTATTCTTCATCGCGCGAGACCGACGAGTATGAAGACTTGGACGACACTGCGGCAGGCCCTACTTCAACATCTTGAGATTCTTCAGGGGCGTTAGTCCTCAGTTTCGATCCTTTTGGTCATTCGATGACAAAGGGGGAGAAATTTGAGTTAGTCTTCAAGTGGGTCTATATATGGGCGTTTTTTGCTAAGTTACAACTCTCGTTCTTCTGATGACTTTGTGGATCGAGTTGTAAACTTAAACTCTATGGTGACCTGATACTTTTGCTGTGGTGTTTCTGCATGCTTATTCCTCATTAATGTTATGCACGCATGCTGAATTACATCACTCACCATATTTCATCATGCATTTCAAATTCTTCATATTATATGTCAAATGCGTGTATGAATTACAAGATATAGGGGGAGATCTCCATGATTCTACTCTTCAAGTGTGCATTGCTTCAAAAGAAAATTCCTCACTATGCACATCTTCAGGGGGAGTTCTTCTATATCTTGCAATCAAATTCCTCAATATCTGTATGTACACTTCACATGTTTATCCCCGTTTGAAAACTTAACCTATATTGTCATCAATCACCAAAAAGGGGGAGATTGTAAGTGCATCTAGTGCTCCTTAGTGATTTTGGTGTATTGAAGACTTATAGGTTAAGGGACTAATGTGTTTATGAGTGTACAGAGGTCTATAAGCCTATGAGGAGTTTGATATTTACAAAGAAAGTTAACCCCTAAAAATGAAGTTCTTCGACTGAAGACTTTGTATTTCTGAAGAATTTCTGAAGACTTTGAAAGTGAAGAAATTGGTGTGACTTTGAAGACTTGGTATTCATTTGAGGAACATGAAGCGTGAAGACTTTTATTTTTGTAGTTTCATTTTCTCTTTCTTGAGTCGTAGGAAACACCGTACTGTTAAAGGGGGTCGAGGAAATACTAAGGAAAAATTTCCATTTGATGCTCAACTCAAAATCCTACACCTACCAATCCCTTCGAGTGAAGCCATTGGAAATCTCATAGAGTTCAGTCATATTGTTCAGTGACAGAGATGAAGTTCTTCTGGTCTCTGAGGAATTTGTTCTGACTGAGGAGTTAGGAATTCGCCAGTGCAGATTACCTACACAATGAGGAACATGATAGCCCTGAGGAATTTGATACTCAAATTTCCGACCGTTGCTGTGCTACATGCTAGCTTTCCCAAAATATCTACCTACCTAACGGTCATATCATTAAAGGGCATTTATGTCTTATCATGTCGGGCTACTCCCTAGGCTATAAATAGCCGTCCCCTACAACCACTAGCTGGTTGGCTGCTCCGAGAGAAACTGACACTTGTCATAAGAGCAACCCATCCTCCGAGGACTTTGAGCGAAAATCATCAAGTGAGGAAAAACCCAAAACCAAACCCAAAACACCTTCAAACCCAAAAGTGATTGAGCATCACTGAAGAGATTGATCCTGCGTGGATTCGACGCTTGTTACCTTTGAAGACTGTGCTTCTTCCAAACAGTTAGGCGTCATGGTCTAGAGCATCCAAGAGGAATTGTGGATCGCCAAGTGACCTAGTCTGTGAAGGTTCAGAAGTCACCTGAAGACTTACCACGAGTGATTGGGCAAGGTCTGTGTGACCTTAGCTCAAGGGGAATACGGTGAGGACTTGGTGTCTTGGACTGTGTGTCCAGGACTGGGTGTTTGGGACTGTGTGTCCTCAGGTTTAAATACCTAGCCGCCCTAACCAGATGTACAACTGAGACAACAGTTGGAACTGGTCTAACAAATCATTGTCTTCACCAAGCTTACTGGTTCTGTTTCCTCAACTCTTTCATTTCCTCATATCTGTGTTCAGTGCTTGTTCATATCTGTTTGAAGACTTTGACTGAAGACTTTCTCAATTTCCTCAGTTCAATTACTTCAGTATGTTTGTCTTCATTATGTGTTATCCTGTGATTACGCTTTCTGTACTCTGTGTTTGTCTTCATTTCTTCATGATGACCATGCTTGTATTCTGTTATGTTTACTTCTGAGTACTTATTCCGCTGCAAGTAGTTTTTCGCTGAGGAATTTCCTCAACAGCAAATTCCTCAGTGAAGAATTCATAAAAATCGCCTATTCACCCCCCTCTAGTCGATATAACACACTTTCAGGGATCGAGCATCGTCGGCGCCGGGAGGTCGAGTTACGGAGAAGGTGTGATGAGATGAGTTTACAACCTTTTCGGTGGCGCCGAGTAGGCCTCGGCTTCGTCCAAGGAGTCAGTGAGGATGTTGCGGTTCCAGTTGAGTAGGTTAAGGCGGTGCTGTGGGGTTGGATCAGCCATGATAGACGAGGCGATCGTCGGAGTAGCTGCTTGGAGGTGGAGGACGAGGCAGCTGAACCGGAGGGATGATGAGATCGAGGATGGATCCTCATCCAAGGAGGTGGATGAGGGACGTCGAGCTATTGCGGTGGACGACATCGTCGGGGAAGAGGCTCCGATTGGGCGGCGGTGGGGTGGCAGACGGAGGAGGGTGGGGTTTCACGGCTGGAGCAGAGAGGTTATGGCAGCCTGGGATTTCGAATGGCAAAAAGGAGGTGGTGGGAGGGGGACCAACTTAGGGACGCGCTTGTCCAAAATGTAGGGTGTGTTACAAAAGTACCCCCATCGATTTGAACTAGCGACCCTTTCGGCTCAGGGTTAGAAGGTTGATTTCGTGTGTCGGGATTTGGCAGTTGGAGGGAGTTTTCGTGCGTGTTGTAGTTTCGGGATAGGAAGGCGTGGGTTGTGAAGGCACGAGTTTTGGGAGCACGATATCTGAATTTTCGGGATAACAAGGTGCAGGTTGAAATTTAGGGACAAACTGAACGTGTAATAATGTATGTACCAAATCAATTCGCACTTCCCTCGATGAAGAAAATAAATAAAAACAAAACTATTCGCACACACAAAGAGAGTCTTGTCCCGTTTTACTAACTATTCGCACACACAAAGAGAGTCTTGTCCCTTTTTACTGTACAAATGCTATACAAAGCTATGAATCCATGTTATGTCCAATTTTTTTTCGCTAGCTGTATAATGCATGTAACCTACTCATACAAACATTTTAGTGCATTCCAAATGTCTATACTACTACTGCAATTCGAACCAAATTTGAATTCGTTTCTCTATTTGAATAAGAATCTACAATCATGATTGTTTCCAAGTTAAACCATCATTTGTATATTTTCTAAACAACACACCACATGATTACTATAGAGATGGATATGAACAATGCGTCCTATATGAACTCGAATTCAAAATTTTGAATGCACTTGATGTTGTTTCCAAATAGTAGTACATTTGATGTGCTAACTAGATCTTCATAATCTAAACCATGTGTTCATACGTACACTGTGTTTATCACACAACGTATGGTGACCCGCCCCCTACATTATGACTAGTATTTAGCCCCGATCTTCAAAAGCCACACGTTATCACAAATTCAAAAAATGTTCTATATATTATATGTAGTATAACATGTTTATAACCACACCGTGCGTATCACCATCATATATATTCATGCATGCGTCGGTTTAAAACACTATGATATCTTCTTCAAATATCCGAATCCACTTTTATAATGAATTATGATCTCTATTTGTCTTTTACACCCACACAATCCTCTTATCTTTGTAGATAATGCTAGCTTTCTCCCGTGCAAGCACACACCCGCTTCTCTCTCACCCTCCCTTAGCATTCTCCAGCTCCATCACGCACATTCGTCATTTCTCTTTAGGTAGTTCACCCACGGTGTGTGTAGGCCCCCCATCTCATTCTTTCAGGCACACACCGATCAATATACTTCTCTAGCCAGGTGTGCCTACCACAAACACAAGCTTTCCCTCTTCTTTTCTCACAGTCCATGCCCCCTCTGTCTAATACGGTTACACGCATGTGCACACTCCCGCCCCTCTTTTCATCGATCTGATACTCGCACACTCCTTCCTCCTAGACCTAGTAGGCCTCTCACACCACCTCCTAGCCGCATCCCTCTCTCTCTCTCTATCCTTCTCTTCGGGCCTGGTTTGCTTCTAACACATGCATGCATGTACACCGACCGATCTCCGTACATATACCTAGGTCAACTATAACTCTTTTTCCCCATGCATCGATCGACATACCTCACAAGTTATGTCTCTCCCTTTCTCCGACAAAGGACGATTGATCTTCCTATGTATTACGTCTGCTTACCACAACCATATCATACCCCTCATCATTCGTGCATGTCTCCTGACTCGTCTCTCACACGCATGTGCACACACAGATAGGCAGACACACACTGCACCTGTCCCCTCTCACATTCCAGTAGGCCAACCACCCTATATCTTTGACATGGGCACACACAAATTCGATGGCACTCTTTATCGATTGTGTACACACACATACACACTTCATCCGTCTCTTCGATTCTATGGATATCTCACGCCGATGATACCTCCACTCTCTTCTCGTGGATCGCCCCCTCTATATATGATATATCCAGGCCTCTATTTCACACACATTGCATATGTCATTTTTTGTTTGAGATACCGGGGTGGTTTGGTTCTAGGCCTTGCATTGCCGCACTTTGCCACATATTTTTGCCAAGCTTGCCTAAGGTTAGTTCATCAAAATGAGAGTCACAAGTTGGCAAGCCTAAGGGAATCTTGCCACACCTTTTGTGTGTATGCCATGTGGGGCCCTAGTGTGGCTTGAATCAAACACTCACCTAAGTTGGTCAAATTTGCCTTACCTTAGGTGTGGCATCCTTTGGCAAAGTTATTCACAAACTAAACAACCCCATCATCGATACATATTCCCTGTCTATATCTCATGCACCCCCCCAAAAACACTCACGAACCAACACACCATCTCTCTCTAGGTTCGTATCTCTCTCACACAAACCCACATAGGTGGTGTACGTACACGAAGAGAATAAGTGCACGTACTCACGCTTCGTGCCTAGCCACACTTGTGCGGGTACATAGTGGAGCTCATTTCTGTATGAAATGGCGGCTCACGTGCTAATTTGAGAGCGTGTAGTGGTTGTGTACTTACTGAGATCGTGTACCACACATGGACAAAACAAAAGTCGAGTTGATGCGTTGGCGTGTTATTTTAAATAAATTTATATTGCTTAATGGCATGTACACATAATATAAAACGATTGTTATGGAGAAAAAGTAGTCTGCTCCACTATATACAATGGAGCCTGCGTGCTGGGGTTTGTCTCTCTTCACAATATCTCACACAAGGCTGCGGTGGCCTCTCTTTCTCACCGTTGGTCACTGATCCAGCCGCATCCCGTCCGCCGACGGAAAGGGAGGATGTGCATCGTTTCTCTGTTCGACGGTGTCGAGGCATCACACCCCAATCTACAATACCTACTGTTCTCTCTGACCAAGCTCTGGCGCGGTAGGGTCTGCGCCACTTGATCACTGTCGCAGTATGGGCAGATCCCGCCCGCCGCCGCCCTCCTAGTTACATCCCGACGACCCCCGGGTATCCCCTCCGTCCATACTCCACTGCCCATCTTCCCCTGTTTCTGCTTGTGGAAAATCCTACATGTGGATCTTCCCTAGTTCTTTGCCCAAAACGTAGCTCGTCCGATGTACTTTCCATCTTGCAATCTCGTCCTCACACCGTTTTTGTTAATCCACCATGCAGATATCTTCCCTTATGACATGGAATATGCTTATTTTTTGTCGACGTATGTGTCTTGAACTGTCATTGGGCAGTAATTGTTCCCTTTCTACCTCTTTTTTGCAAACAGGGCTATCCATTTCACTTCATTGCTATTGTGACCTTTTGGTGAACTGCACAAATCACTTTTTTCTTAAGTGTGTTTTGTGCAGTTCCGCAAAAATGTCACACGGGCAACATTTTTACATTTTTGTGGTACTACAGAAAGGGAGATTGATTTTGCTATCCTCCTCATCCAACTCCGAGCCTAATCTTCTCCAACAAGTAGTTAGTCTTAAAGAGAGACTGCAGAGATGATCGTCTTCTATTTGTGAGTGCTATGTTTCATCATCTAGTTCCACTATTATTGAATCACACTGACTAAATATCTTTGCAAATAGGGATGATCAGCTCGATTTTAGTGGAACTGTACAAAATGATCGGATTGTGATGTCCTCCATACACCTCTTTCTTGGCTACAAAGTTGCATGAAACTAGCTGCCAACCAATGAACACCGTGTCCAGGAAATGGAGCCATGCCTACGAACAACATCGATTAATTTTTTATTTATTTATTTGTACACCTTCTCACAACTTTGTCTTCAGTTGTGATGTGAATACCGGCACTGATCTGCGAATCATTGAGATGCATTAGTATCCATGGTAGTTTCATTTATATTTGCTGGAATGTTGTAACGAGACAATCTTAAGGCAAGAGGACACATGAATCCTACGAATCCTTTTTTTTTCCGCGGGAACCAAAGTTGGAACCTTCATAGCATTACAGTACAATTTCATTATGCTAGAAAATTATGCGTACATATAAACAAATCTTGAAAGATTGATATCAATGACAGAAACCATTCAACTTTGTTTCGCCGACATGTGGGACATCCTTCATCCGGCTCCACCTGCCATGCACCAATATTGAGTGCACACCTGCAGGGAGATTCAACTTGGTCACTATGCCGCAGTAATAATGATTGATGAGCAGTCAAATCACAGAGCCCCACCTTTGCCACAGCAAGTTGCTCGAACGAAGTAACCATAATTTCACTCTTTTGTTGAATCCGCTGGTACTCCAATATTCCTAGAGTAATTAGCTGCTCGGACAAAGAAAATGTCACTTCACCTTTCCCGCAGTAAGCACTACCTCCTTTTTATTCTAGAAACCACCACACGCGAATATTGGACGGTAGCAGCACAACATCAAGTGTACTAGCACTACTCAATTCAAAAATCTAAACCAACAATGAACTACTAGATGGTGAGCGTTTGCTAGTATCATGTATTCCATCTGTTGACGTATATATAGGGCCTAAAGAGTTTTTCGAGACTAACTGACATTCAAGTTGCTCAAAGCAATCCATCAATTTCGTATGTGAAAGGATCTTCGAATGATATAATTTTCAAATTATATAAAATCTTATCATCAGTAGTCAAAGGCAACCTCGAAGAATACATTACTAATCGCAACGCATGGATGAAGGGCTAATCGCAACGCATGCATGCCAGAGGAGTGCTACATCACTAAGCAAGAATGATTTACATGCATTGGTTAATTATATCTTAATCACGACACTTGACAATTTGATGCACAAAATAAGAACCGTTGACGGGATTATCAGAAAGCAAAGCGCCTTTTTAGCGGGGATTTTCATCATTCTATGAAGGCAATACTACACCAAACAAGTTCAAAACAAAAAACTGGACCTACTCACGGCACGACACACTTGTCTCGTTCGGTCGGTCGGTCAAAGCACTTCCTTTTCTTGGCATAACAACAGAGTACAATAAAAAAAAATTAGAATGGTCTTGGCATGTCGCAAACTGACCTCTATAGATGGCAAAATCGCCAGCCCGCCGCACTTTGAGAGAGACGAGGAGCGAGAAGCGATACATGCTGATGATACCTCCACTATATTCTCGTGGATCGCCCCCTCTATATAAGATATATCCATGCCTCTATTTCACACACATTTCAAATGTTACATTTTTTGTTTGAGATATGGGGGCGGTTTGGTTCTAGGCCTTGCATTGCCACACTTTGCCACATATTTTTGCCAAGCTTGCCTAAGGTTAGTTCATCAAAATGAGAGCCACAAGTTGGCAATTCTAAGAGAATTTTGCCACACTTTTTGTGTGTATGCCATGTGGGCCCTAGTGTGGCTTGAACCAGGCACTCACCTAAGTTGGTCAAATTTGCCTAACCTTAGGTGTGGCAACCTTTGGCAAAGTTAGTCACAAACTAAACAACCCCATCATCAACACATATTCCTTGTCTATCTCTCATGCACCCTCCAAAAAAACACTCACGAACCAACACACCATCTCTCTCTAGGTTTGTATATCTCTCACACAAACCCACATAGGTGGTGTACATACACGAAGAGAATAAGTGCACGTACTCACGCTTCGTCCTCAGCCACACCCGTGCAGGTACCCAGTGGAGCTCATTTCTGTACAAAATGGCGGCTCACGTGCTAATTTGAGAGCGTCTAGTGGTTGTTTACTTATGGAGATCGTGTACCACACGTGGACGAAACAAAGTTCGAGTTGATGTGTTATTTTAAATAAAGTTATATTGCTCAATGGCATGTAAATATAAAACGATTGTTATGGAGAAAAAGTACTCCTCTCCACTATATACAATGGAGCCTACCTGCCGGGGTTTTGTCTCTCTTCACAATATCTCACAAAAGGCGGCGGTAGCCTCTCTTTCTCACCGTTGGTCACTGATCTGGCCGCATCCCATTTGCCAACGGAAAGGGAGGATGTGCATCATTTCTACGTTCAACGGTGTCGAGGCATCATGCCCCGGTTTGCGGTACCTGCCATTCTCTCTGACCAAGATCTGGCGTGGTAGGGCCTACACCACTTGATCGCTGCCGCAGTATGGGCAGATCTCACCTGCCGCCGCCCTCCTAGTTACATCCCGATGACCCCAGGTATCCCCTTCGTCCATGCTCCACAGCCCATCTTCCCTCGTTGCTGCATGTGGAAAATCCTGCATGTGGATCTTCCCCGGTTCTTTACCCAAAACGTAGCTCGTTTGACGTACTTTCCATCTTGCAATCTCGTCCTCACACCGTTTTTGATAATCCACCATGCAGCTATGTTTCCCTTATGACATGGAATATGCTTATTTTTTGTCGGTGTATGTGTCTTCAACTATCATTGGGCAGTAATTGTTTCCTTTTTACCTCTTTTTGCAAACAGGGCTAGCCATTTCACTTCGTTGCTATTGTGATCTTTTCGAGAATTGCACAAATCACTTTTTTCTTAAGCGTGTGTAGTTCCACAAAAATGTCACAGGGGCAACATTTTTACATTTCTGTGGGACTGTAGAAAGGGAGATTGGTTTTTCTATCCTCCTCATCCAACTCCGAGCTTAATCTTCTCCAACAAGTAGTTAGTCTTGAAGAGAGACCGCATAGGTGATCGGCTTCTATTTGTGAGTGTTATGTTTCATCATCTAGTTCCACTATTATTGTAATCACATTGACTGAATATCTTTGCAAACAGGGGTGATCAACTCGATATTAGTGGAACTGCACAAAATGACCGGATTGTGATGTCCTCCATACACCTCTTTCTTGGCTACACAGCTGCGTGAAACTAGCTGCCAAGCAATGAACACTGTGGCCAGGAAATGGAGCCATGCCTACGAACAACATCGATCAATTTTTTTCTTTATTTGTACACCTTCTCACAACTTTGTCTTCAGTTGTGATGTTAATACTGACACTGATCTCTGAATCATCGAGATGCATTAGTAGCCATGGTAGTTTCATTTATATTTGATGGAATGTTATGACGAGACAATCTTGAGGCAAACAGAAGACCGTCTCCCATGTCCGGGTAGGACTCCTATGTGTGTAGAATGACAAGTTTGATGTCCAGGTGTAATGTTTCCTTCCTCTGCAAGCCGACTCTGTGCAAACCCTAGGCCCCTCCGGTGTGTATATAAACGGGAGGAGTTTAGTCCATAGAGATCATCAGAATAATCATAGGCTAGACGGCTAGGGTTTAGCCATTACGATCTCGCGATAGATCAACTCTTGTAACCCCTATCTTCATCAAGACCAATCAAGCAGGAAGTAGGGTTTTACCTCCTTTAAGTGGGCCCGAACCTGGATAAACATTGTGTCCCTACAGTCCCTCGTTACCATCAATCCTTAGACTCACAGCTTGGCCCCCCTACCCGAGATCTGCCGGTTTTGACACCGACAATGTTGCTTTCATTGAGAGCTCCGGTGTGTAGTCGCGAAAAGCGATCTATGGCTCACATTGTCATCAACGACGATATCACTTCTGGAGGGAGCCAGACTTTCAGACAGGTCCTCCAGCTCAGTGGTTTTGCCATATGCGCCCGCATGGCCATTAAGCCGACGGTGTCCCCTGTGATCACCAAGCACCACCCCTGCATCAGTCTCGAATACTCCGGAAAGACGAATCCGGCAAACACCTTGTCCTTAAATGAGCTGCTAGGTCGCATCGCTGCCCTAGGGCTTTCAATGGCCAATTATCGGATCAGGCTTAAAATTGACCAGGGGGAAAGCAATCTCCCTCCGATCGCTCACCTGGTAGCGGTCGTCGAGGAACGAGCCGAAAACACTTCTTCTCCTAAAATAGAGACCAACCATGTTCGGTCCTCCAAACCCTTTGAGTCGGATACCCTTCCTTTGGGCGGGGCTCCGCACCTTCCGAACTCAGGGTCGGATATAGAGTCCGGGGAGCACTTGGATCTTCCTGGGCCTGAACTGGCGACCACAGAGATTTTGCGAACTCCGGATACTATCTTGGGTCGGGATTCAAGTTTTACCACACCCACCCACCACAATCAATACTCTCCAAGTAATTCTAGCCCTCCATACATATATGACCTGATGTCCTGATGTATGTACGACAACAACCTCAGGAAACGGTCCATCGCTTCTGGGCCAAGTTCCTACTTGTTAAAAACAAGATTAAAGCGACGATGATGCAGTTCCGGTCTTTCATCACAACTGCACTGACGAGGGAATTTTGAACGCCCTCGACTGCCGTCGCATACAGAGCTTCAGGAAATTATCGCAGTTAGTATGGAAGTACTGCGTGATGGAAAGCATATGGAAGGCCCAGAACACCCATTCGAAACCTGCTGCCTTTGGGCAATGTACTACTCGGACAAAACGGGTACACCCTAACGGGGCATCCGATCATAAGCCCGTCAGCAAGAAAAATAAACCCTTTGCGGGATAGATGTCCGTTCTTGACTAACTCCTAGACAAGCCTTGTGTGATACATGTGATGTTTGGCACAGTCTCAACTCACAGCCTTCGAGCGTGTTGGGTACTTTGGCAGGTAACTAAAAGTGGTGAAGCCATCCTCGCCACCGCCACTCTAGAGAAACACTCTTTGGAAGACGACGATTTTAATGTCCTTATGGTCTTCGATACCTTCTCTTCAAATAATCAGCGTAAGAGGGTGCTTCGCGAACTCGCCGAGGTCCACCAAGTAACCGCAGTAAGCCCATGGAACGACGCAACAATAATCTTCACCGCTGACGACGAACCAAGGGTCCGATTAGTCCGAGCACCCGCCGCTTTAGTAATAAACCCTATCGTGGATGGCTTTCGACTTACAAAAGTGCTCATGGACGGCGGTAGTGGGCTTAACCTCATATACGAGGACACGCTCGATGAAATGTAGGTCGATAGAACCCGCATTGAGCAAAGTAATACCACCTTTTGAGGCATTATCCCCAGTCGAGAAGCATGATGTTCATGAAGAATTAAACTCAATGTAGTATCCGGCACGCCTGAAAATTACATGTCAGAAGAGCTACTCTTTCACATTGTTCCCTTCAACAGCGGATACCACGCCCTTCTACGGCGGGACGCTTTCTCATGCTTCCAAGCCATACCCCATTATGGGTACATGAAGCTTAAAATGCCAGGGCCCAATGGATAATCACAGTCACGAGTGATCTGGACAAAGCACTCCGCGCCGAAAACAAAACCGCATCCTTGGCTCATGAGGCACTATCCGAAGCCTTTGCGGCCGAAGAACTAATCACCCTACGGTCCACGGTGGACAAGGATGATCTGGTCCTCGACAAGAGGCCTAAATCCACCTCTTTTAAGCTAGCGGATGAAATAGTTAAATTTCAAGTGCACCCGACGGATCCTAATAAAACAACATCCATTGAAGCACAGCTGGACCCGACGGTAGACGCTGCCTTACGCGTGTTCCTACGCGAAAACTGGGATATCTTCACCTAGCATCCTTCATACATGCCTAGGATCCCACGCAGACTGGCCGAACACAGCCTCAACATAATCAAAGGGTTCAAAACGGTCAAGCAATCACTACGATGACTTTTCCGAACCCAAAAGACAATCTATGGGGGAGGAGCTAGCCAAATTACTCGAAGCTGGGTTCATCAGAGAAATTAAACACCCGGATTGGCTAGCCAACTTGGTCATGGTGCCGAAGAAGGATAAATCCTGGCGCCTCTGTGTCGACTTCAAAGACCTCAACAAGGCTTGCCCTAAGGATCCTTTTCCGTTGCCCCACATTGACCAGATCATTGATGCAACTGTGGGACATGACTCGCTATGTTTCCTCTTCGCTTACTCCGGATACCATCAGATTAAAATGAAGGAATCCGACTAGGCTGCAACGGTGTTTATCACCCCGTATGGGCCTTTCTGTTTCAACACTATGCCTTTTGGGCTTAAAAACGCTGGCGCCACTTATCAACGCATGATTCAAACATGCTTGGAGAAACAAATTGGCAAGATAGTAGAGGTATATGTGGACAACATAGTCATTAAGACTAAACACATCAAATCATTGGTGGACGATCTCCGCCTCACATTAAATAACCTTCGAACATATGACATACAACTCAATCCAGAAAAATGCATCTTTGGCGTCCTGACTGGAAAGCTACTGGGGTTCATCCTCTCCCATAGAGGAATTAAAGCAAACCCAGCCAAAATCCGAGCATTGTCACAATTGGCTACACCAACCGACCTTAAGCAGGTCCAAAAGCTAGCAGGGTATGTGGAGGATTTGAGCCGCTTCATCTCCAGGCTATGGGAAAAAGCATTACCACTTTATAGACTACTAAGACGCACCGACAACTTCGAGGATGGAAGTGGACACAGCCAGATTGGAAGAAGTAAAAACCTTATTAGCAGGCAACCCAATATTAGCCACTCCAAGTGTTGGCGAGCCTATGCTGCTTTACATCTCATCAACTCACCAGGTAGTGAGCGTTGTACTCGTTGTTGAACGAGAAGAAGAGGGACATAAATTCCCCGTCCAAAAACTAGTCTATTATGTATCGGAGGTCCTCACACCACATTATCAAAATATAGCTTGCGCGGTCTTTATGGCATCCCGAAAACTCCGACAGTATTTTCAAGAGTGTTCGATCATAGTGGCATCCGAAGTACCACTTAATGATATTATAAACAACAAAGAAGCCACCGGCCGCATAGCTAAATGGGCCATTGAGCTCTTACTGATCGAAATAACAAACAAGCCACGCCGGGCTATTAAATCTCAGGTGTTGGCGATTTCGTTGCAGAGTGGATAAAAGTCGAGCTCCCTAAAGAGTACAACTCATAATCCAACTGGACCATGTACTTCGACGGCTCTAAGATGCTAGCCGGACTGGGGGCTGGCGTCATCTTGACATCTCCTACAGGGGACACAGCCCGTTACGTGTTGCAAGTCATGTATACGGAACACTGCCGAATACGAGGCACTACTACATGGTCTTCGAATGGCTGTATCCATGAGCATACAATGCCTAGAGGTGCGCGGAGACTCAAACCTCGCAAATTCTATGCAAAAGACCCATTAATGGCGGCATATCGAAATGACATATTAAAAATATTGGCTCAGTTTGAGGGGCTTGAATTTCATCACGTCGCTCGAGATAGTAATCAGGCAGCGGACATACTCGCTCTCATGGGTGCCAAACACAACCCCGTCCCACCTAACACCTTCGTGGAAAGGCTCTTTAAGCCATCTCTGGTATGGCAGGAAGAGAGTAGAGATGCCGGTTCAGACCTGACCACACCCCCAACAACCGAACACAATACAGATATCATCAGGGGTCCGGATATGGAAATAACACCCTCTGTTCATGAGATCATGGCCGTCATTGCCCTTGGACCGAACCTTTCCTGGCCTACCTTAATAGGCAAGAGCTTCCTGACAATCCAAATGAGGCCCGTCGCATAGTTCGGCGCTCTAAAGCCTACAAAGTTAACGAAGGTGAGCTGTACAAGAAAAGCACTTATGGAGTTCTCCAAAGGTGCATTTTCGAAGAGGAGGGATGCTAACTCTTGGCCGAAATACATGCTGGGTTGGGCAGACATCACGCCGCAGCTCGGGCCCTCATAAGCAAAGCTTTCCGAACATGCTTTTTCTGGCTAACGGCCCGAGCAGATGCTTAAGCCCTCGTCCAACGTTGTGTGGGATGTTAGCTTTTCGCCAATCAAAGTCATATGCCTCCCACTGCCCTAAGAACAATCCCCATCACTTGGCCTTTCGTGGTCTGGGGGCTGGATATGGTCAGACCCCTTAAAGGGGGAAGCCATAAAAAATATTTACTGGTTATGGTGGATAAATTCACTAAGTGGATAGAGGCCAAACCAGTAAAAACGGCTGAAGCAGGACCAGTGATTGATTTTATATCCGGCGTGGTACACCGCTATGGTGCCCCGCACAACATCATCACTTATAATGGCTCCAATTTTACGATCGATGAGGTGAAAAACCGATGTGATGGGTTGGGCACTAAACTTGACTGTGCGTCCGTCTACCACCCTCAAACAAATGGTTAGGTTGAACGGGGCAATGGCCTTATAATGAGTGGCATTAAACCCCGACTGGTGCGCTCCCTACGATAGTCAGATAAACACTGGGTTGAGGAACTCGATTCCATGCTCTGCGGGCTGCGGACCACACCTAACTGAACATCCGGATACACATATTTCTTTATGGTGTACGACGCAGAAGCTGTTCTGCCCTGCGACATTATTCATGACTCACCCCGAGTGCACATGTATGAGGAGTGAGAAGCCGAGCTCGATCGGCAGGATGACCTGGACGGCCTTGAAGAGGAGCGCGATATCACGCAAGCTCGTTCCACATGTTATCAACAACAGGCCAGGCGGTACCAAAGCAGAGAAGTGCGGGCTAAAACATACAATGTTGGCGATCTCGTCTTACGTCTTCAAGAGAAGAAAAAGGATAAGCTCAAACCACGATGGGAGGGTCCCTTCATCGTAGATGAAGTTCTCACAGGAGGAGCCTATCGCCTTTGCAATGCATCGTATAATAGCCGAATCCATGGAACACTGCTCGACTCCGATGATTCTACGGATAGTTTGGTAGCACCTTTTATTTTATTTTTTACTAGGTTCCTTTTTCCTCTGTTCTTTTTTATTTTTCCTTTAATATCCCAGGATGTATTTGGATCTACCAAACTATGAGGGGTACACATTTTTAAATGTACATACCCCACGATAACTGGGGGCTTCTTTGATGAAGCTTACTAATAAAGCTTGTTGCTTATATTTGTTCATGTCGTTTGTTATTTTTTCGCCATTATATGCACCTCCATGACTTAAGTTTTTTGCCAAGCTAGGTTGCCTAGCTCCTGTGTTTATACCCTACGTTCCCAATTGTTCGACTAGGGTGTAAAGGGAGCACCTCTGCAATTGTTACAACCAGGTAATCTGGATCTGTACCTCAGACAGGTGAAAGAGGAAATCTAGCGTACTTAAGAGAATGATTGTTCGGCAAGGAACGACAAAATATCTACGATTACATAATTCTTCTAAAAAAATAAGGGATAAGTTGCCTGTAATTCCATCTTTTGGATCAAAAGCCTACACATGCATAATTAAGCACGCCGACCCAAGGAAAGGAACCCTTAACGGAACTATTTTCCCTGGAAGATGTTTCTTACGTTAAATAGTAATATAACATAACTCCCCAAATAAATTTTGTCTGCTCAAGCAATATGACCGGATTGCCTGGTTTCCGAAGATAATGAATGTTTATTACATTCAAACATGGTATCCGGAAACACTCCAACCTTTTGGTCGGCACGTTGAGAGGTCTTGCTGGACTTGTTTTACCATTGTCGAAATATCTTGTACGCCGGGATTCGGAGTCTGATTGGGTAGTCCCTAATATAAGGGATTTTTACCTCTGTTGATCGCGAGAGCTTGTGATGGGCTAAGTTGGGACACCCCTGCAGGGTTATGATCTTTCGAAAGCCATGCCCGCAGTTATGTGGCGGATGTGAATTTGTTAATATCCGGTTGTAGACAACTTGACAAAACCTAAAACATAATACACTACCGTGTGAGTAGTCGTGATGGTTTCTTTTCGAGGGAGTTTGGGAAGAGAACACGGCTGGGTTATGGATGACTCGTAGGTAGACAGGATCATCTAGTGATCATGATTTAGTTCACGAACGATGGCTTTCACTTCTCTTCTCGCTCTGATGATACGTAAGCTAGCCACCTCATCTGCGCTTAGCGCTTGCAGCAGCCCACTTTTGCACTTTCTCCTTACCCAAAGGCTTTGATAGTTTTGATACCCGGGGATGGGATTGCTGAGTCCTCGTGACTCACAGTTTACTACAAACACAGGTGCAGGTACAACCGAGTACGATTCAGTCGATGGCCAAGAACTCAAGTGGGAGTTCTATGAGGAACGTGGGCGTATGTACGTGACGTTCCAAACGATCAATAGTCGTTCCTACTAGGGCCGATCGGGCATAGTGGGTGGCTATCTTATTTTCATTTGAACTTGTCCATAGTCGGACTATGATTGTACTTGGATGAATGTATGACTTATTTATGCATTGTGTGAAGTGGCGATTGTAAGCCAACAATGTATTTTCCCCTTTGATCTTGTACATGGGAATGTGTGAAGATAACCTTCTTGCGATCATACCAAAATGCGATTATGCCTCTAAGTCATGCCTTGACATGTAGGAGATATTGTCGCATCCTGGGCGTCACAAGTTGGTATCAGAGCCTTCCCAGACCTAGGAGCCACTGTTTGATCATACCGCTGCCGGTGTTGAGTCTAGGTTTTTTTTTACAAAACTGAGTCTTAGGATTATATATATCGAAGAGTAGGAATTATTTTTTAACCTTATCCACTTCGTCGCTCTGGTGAGGACTCCTGACGTAGAAGTTTTGTCTTCCTACCCTCTTTTCCACTAAATTTTGTTTTAGGATCACGCAGGTATTGTTGGGATCGTTTCGATATCTTTGTGACGAGAACATTGTTCTTGGTGCCTCCTGTCATTTAGGGGTTGTGGCAGTGTCTCGGGGAGTTGAGCTCCGCGGTGTTGTCGTCACAATTGTATCGTTGTGGTTCTGGAATACCAGAGGTGGCCGACATCAAAAACTCTTCTATGCATGTCTGGTGGTGAGATAACCCCGACGTCACCCAGTACTGGGGGGGGGGGGGTAGGTCGGGAGTATTGCCACAACTAGTATAGCGGATGCGTTTCGAAGGTCTGAGGTAACGGTTTTCGAAGGTGCCTGGTTATGTGTTGACGGATGGATATGGCTGGATGTAGGATTTATTAGTTGAGTGATATGCGGTGCTTCCCCTGTATCCCCAACACCAGATTGCATAACCGGAAAGCTTCGGGAATTAATAGGTGGGAATTCAAGTAGCTCTTAGGAAATCTTCCAACGGATGCATGATTTGAGGTTGGGGTTCAACATCTAGTGGAGAGGTTATCATGGTCGTTGTTACACTGGGGGTTGCATCTTAAAGAGTCCTTGGCTATGCTGACTCGGGGATTGCAAGGCCCTTTGTAATGTCGTGCCACGGGGCCTCAGCACGAACATGTGGGACGAAACCTCTATCATGTATTTGTACCATCTGTTACCTTGTTGATTTATTCTTCAATCTTTCACGTGGCTTCTCAACAAGTTGATGTGTCATTTAAGCTTACGGAATTCATTCATTCAATTCTCTGTTCGAATGATATTGTGAAGATTATGTTGCAACACATCTATCCTTTGTTTTGTTTTGAGTTGTGGTATTCGAGTTGCTTCACTGTCAAGTGTTGATTCCATACCTTTCCTAAGCGGTGTTCTCATATTTCTATGGGAGCGCCAATCCTTCTTGATCATCGAGATTGTTATGTTAAATTCTTTTCAACCGGTGTGCTTCTCTTCAAGTTAACCCGGTCCTTTCAATATGTGCAAGACCAATTCTTGGTTTTTCTCAATGGTGTCTATTTTGTTCATCCCAAGTTGTCTTTGTTTTTCCCACCCTCCCACCCTTTTTCTTCAAGGAGTCAGAAATCTCAAGTCAAGTATCCATTTGATTCATGTGAAGTTTCTTCATTCTTTCCTTCAATGTTTTATCCGGTGATTCTCATGAAGATGCTAAGGAAGCTTCATGTTCATCATTCTTCGTTCTCTTTTTCTTATTTCATGGACTAAATTCATGCTTCGATGTTGATCTTATCTCTTCCTATTGTTTCACATGTTTTCTCGAGTTGGAATTCTTATCCAAGTCTCTCTTGCTTATTGAACTCTCTCTAATTCTTCTCCGGAGTGCTGAAGATATCTCGGAAGATTCGTGTTTCCATTCTTAATCCGTTCAAGCTATTTTGAGGTTGTTATCTCACTCAAGCCATTTAATTCTACCGGTGCAATCTCTCTTTCAAGTAATCATTCAACGGTGTTTCTTTTGAGTGGCCCTAACCCACATGTCTTTTCCAGGATCTTACCTGTCTCTTCTAATTATTTGGAGTTATTACAGAATTCTTTTCAAAGTGTGACATAAGTATGGATTCCATCAGTCATATGCCTTCTCCCAGATCGCTTTCAAATTCTTTTTATGCTTGGTTAAACCTTCCATCTTTTCATTCTTCCGGAGTATCTCACAAATTCTTCATGGTATTCTCGTTGTCATTCTCAGATTTTGAAGACTAAAGAAGATTTTCTCTTAAATCATATCCTTTCTCTTGAAGATTCATGGTTCTAGCTTCATGCCATCCTCATAATTGTTTCGATCATGGGGAACCTTTTCATAGCATCCGAATCATTTCATGAATTCTTCCCATTGTGATCCTCCGAAGGCCATCATTTCAGAAGATTTCCTCGTTATCAGTTTTCAACTTCGTCCTCCAACTATTCTTAATTGATGCCTCTTCGTTGGTCTCCACATTCTTCCGGTGCATCATTCAAGTATTCTCTACTCTGCTCGTGATCTCTTCATTCTCTTTTATCTAAATTCCTTCAATTATCTTTGTCCGTTTTCAAATCATTCCTGGCGATTCATTCT
Organism: Secale cereale; assembly: GCA_902687465.1. Lineage (NCBI taxonomy): Eukaryota > Viridiplantae > Streptophyta > Magnoliopsida > Poales > Poaceae > Secale > Secale cereale. Next base: position 360,741,043 of record LR738713.1, read on the forward strand.
CTTTTATTCATTCGTTTCAATTCTTATGGTGGTTCATTGGACATTCATCTTCCATATTATCATATCATTTCACTCGTTCTTTCCAAAATCCTACTGGTGATTCATTGAATACTTTCTGAGGATCGTGCGAGATCTCTCTTTAATTATTTGCAACGAGAATAAGTAGTATGCTTAATCCATTGCTTCTCATCGATTTAAGTTGATGAAGAATAAGCATAACATAATTTCTTATTCTTGTTTTTCTCAAGGTTATTAATTCCTTCTTCTGAAGTTTGTTCATGATGAATTAATTCTTGGTTCGAAATGATCCATCTTTCTTTTCTGAAGGTCCAAGGTATATTAATTATCTCGTCGCGAAGCTCCATCTAATCGTTGCAAGGCTTCAATATTATTCTCTTCATCCTTTACTTATAATTTTGTTACCGGAGTTCTTCATGGTGGTTCATCATGATTTAATTCATCCTTGAATTGTTCTTCAAGATTCCTGTTGCAGGAGCTCAAGTATTCTTCATTGTGCATTCCGAACTGCAATTCTTTCTACCTTATCGTTTGAGGTGGCGGTATGTCATTTTTGACAATTTCCCTTCATGTTTCATGATTCACAAGTTGGCACGAATGAGATATTGTAAAACCATCATTTTCTCTTAGATTATGAGTTGTTTAAACCCATAATAATCTCTTTGTTAGAGCATCTTGGTATAGATTTCACCTAAAGCTTTCCCTAAGGATTGTTGCTATTTATGGTGCTTATAAATGACCCAAGTTCTTCATTTATTCTCCCGGTGAAATAAGTTTTTCGTCTCCTTGTTGATCTCAATCCAAACAATTGATTCCATTTAGTGGTTGGTTGTCACCTCACAATTTTGAGATGTTTTCATAAGTCCACGAGGAGTATATCATTTGATTGTTGATTCTTCAACAATCGAGTTTAACCCTTCTACGTAAGGATGTTTTCAAATTCATTTCTCGCAGAAGATGTTGTAGTTCTTCGTTCTTCTCACTTCATTATTCAGTACAGAGGCTTTGTGATATTGCTATCTTCGACCCATGATCTCGTTTTGTCAAGATCATGTTCTTTTACTTGTTTATCTATTTATCCGGAGTGTTGTGTCCTTCATTCAAGTTCCCTCATATTATGTAGTTTTGCCTCTCTTTTCAACCGGAGTGCTGTTTGAAATCCTTCTTACCCCTTGTGCCATTCTTTCAACTGTTCCAGAGGCAGTTGTGGGGACCCCGACTTAGAAGTCGAGATCACCGAATGCACGTGTACAGTGATCCCAGAGATCAATGCTCACTGAACACACAGAAGCTGAATAACAAGAGTCTTACATCCATACATATCGTCTTACACAAATTATGGCCATTATGGCCAAGTCTTACATAGACGAAGCCTCAAGGGCTGAATAGCAAATAACTCAAGTAGCGGAAGTCTTCGATAATAGGTAGAACCCATGCCATCTGCCTTAACCCTACAGGCATTCTGACTGGGATAGCGTCCTAGTTCGCATGTTCGTCTCCAAAGAACTCTTCACCATAATCCTGTTCCTCCATGACTGGCCAATTAAATAACCAGTGGCAAGCCAATGAGTACTTTGAATGTACTTGCAAGCAACCCATGATGTGGTTCAAAGTAACAGTGAAATTGAACAATAACGAACAATCTAGCAAGGGCTAGAATAAATATTCTACCATCAAGTTTATACATCAATAATCTCGCGTAACCTCGAAGACAGGTTACCGATAGCAACATGAATATGATTCAACTCATCGAGTCAAGTCACCACCTTGACTCATCACATACATACTTTCACCGATGAAGTAAAATTCTGGACATAGTTTAAGTAGCACCACCCAACTGTCCATGACCGTGGACACGGCTATTCGAATAGTTTTCACTCTGCAGAGGTTGCACACTTTACCCACAAGATCTGGGAAGCTTTCGTGTCATCACGATCCCGCAGTACCTCAAGTACCCGGGGTAAGCACCCGGTCATTATCTTTCCTTAGACGACACTAACATAGAGTCCACTCGTTGGTACACGGCCCTCGGGTACAAACAATAGATCACGGGACTTCCCCTAATTTCAATGTCACGCATACCCGAAGGGACCAACGGTGTGTCCGGTGCCCTGTGAAAACAGTCATGGTCGTCTATCCAAGCACGACCCCGTCCCGGGAAAGACCTCAAGTCTTCCCGTCACTAGTAATGTGGGCACCATGCTAGTATCGACCTAAGTAATCAATAAAGCCCCGTCCCATAAGGGGTAGTGTGGTTGCACATGTTTGGTTGGGACGGTAGTAACACATAAATCTAATCCATTATTTCACCCATGCACAAGGTTTACCGGCACATCACTTCTTCCTCAAGTGATGACCTAACTCAACATCACCCTCGGGCATTAGGGGCACCCGATAGGTTCATGCAAAGGTTTTCAACCACGAAGGTTCAAATCACACATGCATCACTAAGCATCATCACTAACTATTTGCATGTCATCTAGCACATAGCAAGATCAAGAGTAAAGCATGCTTTATGTGGTGTTTCAACTAGGTTACCACCGTAACCCTATCATCATGCATCGGAAACAAACGGTTCCGAAGAACAAGTGTATCATGGTCAAAGGGCTGCTTGCCTGGATTGGCTTGGTCTTCAAAGTCTTCAAATCCTTCTCCTTCTCCTTCTTCAGCAACCTCGTCAAATACGGTATCTATACGTCGCATAGTAACAACGGAAAAATAAGACCACAAATAAAACAGAAAAATCAAAGTGCTCAGAAAAATGTCAACTTATTTTTGTAAAATACTAGAGGGATTTCTAAGATGGGGAAAATTCTTAGTTGAAGTTTTGGAGTAACAGAATGGAATCTATTGGTTTTAGAACAGGAGTTTTATTGCTCAAATTTGAATTTAAATTTGAACAGAACAGAAAAGTTTCATGGATGAAAGTGAAAGTGACACTATTAAATAGGTTGGAATATTACATGAATTTAGGAGCTGGAATTATTCCATTTGTACCAATATTCATTTCTGTAAAAATGTTTGAAATATTTACAGAAAAGAAAAAGAGAAAGTGCCCTGTGCAACTAGGCCAGAGGGGCCACAGTGCACGGCCCAGGGCAAACCAGCCCAGCCGCTCGGGCGCCAGCGCGCGCATGTCAGGTTTTCAAACCTGACAGGCGGGGCCCGGCGGTCAGTGGCTGTGAGGAGGGGGAGAGAGGGGTGAGGATGACAGGCGGGGCCCGCCTGTCATCTCCAACCTCACGGCCATGGCGACGACGAGCTCACCGGCGAGGATTCCGGCCACGGCGATGGCAACGGAGGGCAGGGTTGGGTTCAGCGTCGAGTGGCGGATGCAGTGGAGGTGGTGCGGCACGCCGGGGAGGTCGGGTTCGCCGGCGGCGAGGTGGGACGGCGGAGGAGTTTCGAGAGGTCGTCGCTCCGGCCGTTTCCGACTGCAACAGAGAGGGGAAAGTGAGGGAAAGCATCAGTGAGGTGTGGGGGTTCCAAATCTAGCGAGAGAAAGGGCGGAGGAGGCCCGTACTGCGAGATCACCGGTGGCCCGACGCGGCGGAGCTCCGGTCGATCCCGAGCACTGGGACCTTCTGGGGATGAACTAGTGGTGCTGGACTGATGCTGGGGATGAGGAGAAGCTGCTGGTGCTGTTGGAGAGGCTCGGGGGGGGGGGTCCTATTTATAGGGGAACTGCGGAGCCCCGTGGACCAGTGCGCCGGCGAGCTCCTGCTCGACGCTACAGCGCGCGGGGGGCGACGGGAGTGAGTCTGCGAAGTTGCTGGACGATCCCTACGTCCATTAGAGGAGAGAGGAGGAGCGGGGAAGCTTCCAGGCCGTGCGCGCGTGTGAGGCCGAGGAGTGGGTGCTGCGGGCGGCCGGTGCGCGTGCGACGACGGCCACTGGAGGGCGCAGGAGGAGGGGGGACAGCGCCGGGGTAGTCGCGGACGTCGAGATGCATCGACTGGCGCGAGGGGAGAGCCCGAGGCTGTCGGGGGCCAGCGATTGGCTGAAGCTACAGTGCGTGGGCGCACTGTAGCGCGCTCTGGAGCGCCCTTATCGCATGCCACGGCATGCCATTGGGCCTCTGGACGCGTCCACCGTGTCTGGGGTATCCAGGGTGATGCAAGTAGTACGTCTGCAGCCTTGGATGCTCTGGAGATGCTGTGAGAGAGAGAGGAAGATGGTAACTTGGTAGGAAATGGCTGTCCAGCAGGGTAAACTAGGGTTCTTACCCCTCAATCATGGAACTGGGGTCCTGGGGAAGTTACTGGAGGTAGCCAGTAACTGGTTGAACATGTGGTAGAAAGTTGAGGCCAAGGTAAAAGATGAAAGTGGTCAAGAAGAGGGTTTTAGCAATAAGCCAGAAGGTGTTTGATCAGTGTTTGGTCAAGCAAATGGTCTCCAGTTGCCATGACACTTAACAAGATTGAATGACATGTGAAAATAGGATGCTTCAGCAAATTTGGGCTCATTTAAAGAAACTAGCCAATGTAACTTTGGTGAACCCTAGAAATCAACAGAAATGGCTTCATCTTGTTTGAGTCAAGCTAATCATCTCCCCTTGATGCACCACTTGGTGTAGTTTCATCATTTGGGGTATTGATCATGCCCACAAAGTTTGAAGCTCCAGATAAAAAGTTGGTAATGTAAAGTTGTTCAAATTTCCATTTGAACAGAAAGGGTTTTGGGTGTTCTGATCAAGTTGCTCTATTCAAAATCTTGTGCCATTTGGTCTAGATGGCTTATTAGGCATTTCTAGCATGTGCACCAAGTTTGAGAGCATTTGGACAAGTTTGGCAATGTAGAGTTGCTCAAACTTCAAATATGGACAGAATGGTTATGAAGGGGTTTGATGATGTTTTCTTGCTTCCCAGGGCATGGGACTTGGCAAGATCATCATATATGTCATATATGACATGATAGAATTTCCCTGGAATTTTTGGAGAATATTTCCTTTGTAAATATTTCAAAAGCTTGAAATATCCAGAAAGGGTTTTAGAGTGATTAGCCCATTATTTTGAACATGACCAAGTGTTGAAACTCTTATATATGGACAATATATGTCCTCTGAGTCTCCCTGAATTTTGGTAAATATTTTTGAAATACTTAAATAATTTTCCCCTATTAAAGACCATTTCTGGCCTTAAGAAAAAGCTTTTAAATAAAATAGGAAAATAACTTTTAAAATTATACTCTTGTGGTTTCTGGGAGTCCTATGACTACTAGGTCTCAAATATACTTTTTTAAATAATTTTCTCACCCTAAATCAAGTACTTGCAGTGCAAATCCCAATTCAGGGGTTTTTGGAAAACTAAATTTATAAAATACATTTTGGCCAAATTAATTTTGTAAGAAAATACTATACTGTTATATGACACTTGGCATGATCATTGGGCAGAAGTTTTGAGTATGGAGATGAATTCTATAAGAGGTACTAGTTGACTTTAATGAGCACATGAAAAAGCACATGAAGAAAACTCAATTCAAATAAAAGCCAAATGATGCCAATTTTTTTTTGCTGGTCCAACTTTTCATGCTTCATTAATGCAAATAACATGTTACAAAATGCAAGGTGTGACAGACCTACCCCCCTTACAAGAATCTCGTCCCCGAGATTCCTAAACTAGGTCTTAAAAGAGATCGGGAAACTCGGATCTAAGATAGTCTTCACGTTCCCAGGTAGCTTCTGCTTCGGTGTGGTTGCTCCACTGGACCTTGAAGTACTTGATGGTACGGCTTCGCGTCCGTCGTTCTGCTTCGTCCAGAATGCGGATGGGTTTCTCGCGGTAGGTCAAATCAGGCTGCAGATCAATAGCTTGGTGATCAACATCCTTATAGAGATTGGGCTTGTCTGGAACTTGGAGACATTTCCGGAGTTGTGACACATGGAATACATTGTGCACATCGGATAGCTCAGGTGGTAGTTCCAACTGGTAAGCCACTTCTCCTCGTCGTGCAGTGATCTCAAACGGTCCGATGAACCTTGGTGCGAGCTTCCCCTTGATGTGGAAAGGCTTGGTTCCCTTCAGAGGAGTTACCCGCAGGTACACATGGTCCCCGACATGGAAACTCATGTTCCGACGGTGAGTGTCAGCATAGCTCCTTTGCCTTGACTTGCCTGCCTTCAATCGCTCTCTGACTAGTTGGACTTGCTCTTCTACTGCGCGGAGAATATCCGGTCCAAAGACTAGTCCTTCTCCAGTCTCTGACCAGTTGAGGGGTGTGCGGCATCTGCGTCCGTACAACACCTCAAATGGTGCCATCTGAAGGCTCAACTGGTAACTGTTGTTATAGGAGAACTCGGCAAAAGGGAGACAATCTTCCCACTTGGCTCCGTATGCCAGGACACAGGCTTGGAGCATATCTTCGAGAATCTAATTGACTCGCTCTGTCTGACCTCCCGTCTGTGGGTGGAAAGCCGTGCTGAAAGACAACTTGGTTCCCAAGGCTTCTTGGAACTTCTTCCAGAACCTCGAGGTGAACTGGGTTCCTCGATCTGACACAATCTCCTTGGGAACGCCGTGAAGACTTACGATTCTGTCGATGTAGAGAGCTGCCAGCCGGTTGCCATCATAAGTGGTCTTGACAGGAATGAAATGGGCCACCTTGGTCAAATGATCGACTATGACCCAGATGGAGTCATGTCCTCTATTCGACCTTGGTAAACCAGTGATGAAGTCCATTCCGACTTTATCCCACTTCCACTCAGGAACCTTGAGTGGGTGAAGCAATCCAGCAGGTCGCTGATATTCAGCCTTGACCCTTTGGCACACATCACATTTTGCAACATAGGTTGCAATCTCTCTTTTCATCCCGTGCCACCAGAATCGTGCCTTCAAGTCTTGATACATCTTGGTTCCTCCGGGGTGGATGGAATACGGAGTGTCGTGGGCTTCCTACAGAATCAGGTTCTTCAGCTCTGTGTTGTTTGGTACGCAGATGCGGCCTTTGTACCAAACAATCCCGTGCTCATCTTTGCAGAATCCTGGGGCCTTGCCTAGCTTCATCTTCTTCTTGATGCCTTCAATGCTTCCGTGTCCATCTTGTGCCTTCTTGACTTCGTCCATCAGGGTCGGTCTGACTTCCAAATGATCCAGAAATCTAGGGGTGACCAATTCCAAACTGAATTGTTCGCGTTCCTTAAACAAGGCTGGCTGCCTTTCTTGAATAACGGTATTCAGAGAGCAAGCCTTCCTGCTTAAGGCATCGGCCACCACGTTAGCCTTCCCGGGGTGATATTGAACACTGAGGTCATAGTCTTTGATGAGTTCCAACCATCTTCGCTGCCTCATGTTCAATTCCTTTTGGGTGAAAATGTACTTCAGACTTTTGTGGTCTGTGTAGATCTCACACCGTTTCCCTAGGAGGTAATGCCGCCATGTCTTCAAAGCATGAACCACTGCCGCTAGCTCAAGATCGTGAGTAGCGTAATTCTCCTCATGGGGTCGCAGCTGCCTGGAGAGGTATGCTATGACTCGGCCTTCTTGCATCAGAACGCTTCCCAATCCGGTTCGAGAGGCATCACAATATATCACGAACTCCTTGTGAATATCAGGTGTTGCCAGAACTGGGGCGGTGGTCAATCTCTTCTTGAGCTCTTGGAAGCTCTCTTCGCATTTTGGCGTCCACTCAAACTTCTTGTCCTTCTTGAGGAGCTGAGTCATTGGCCGTGCAATGCTAGAGAATCCTTCCACGAATTTGCGTTAATAACCCGCAAGTCCGAGGAAGCTTCTGACTTCCTTGACGGTCATTGGAGATTGCCATTGGGTCACAGCTTCGATCTTCGTGGGATCAACTGACAATCCTTCTTCGGTCAAGACATGACCTAAGAATCCAACTTTATGCAGCCAGAACTCACACTTGCTGAATTTGGCATACAGTTGGTGCTCCTGAAGCTTGTCTAGGACCATCCTCAAATGTTGCTCGTGCTCTTCCTCCGACTTCGAGAAGACAAGAATGTCATCAATGAAGACAACAACGAACTTGTCCAAATATTCCATGAAGACTTTATTCATGAGATACATGAAGTAGGCTGGGGCATTGGTTAACCCGAAGGACATGACCGTGCACTCGTCCAGGCCATATCTGGTTACGAATGCCGTCTTCGGAATATCTTGGGGTCTGATCTTCAGCTGGTAGTACCCAGATCTGAGGTCGATCTTGGAGAACACCTTGGCTCCGCTGAGCTGATCAAACAGATCTTCGATCTTGGGAAGTGGATATTTGTTCTTGATTGTAACTTCATTGAGGGAACGATAGTCAATGCATAAGCGGATGGTACCGTCCCTCTTTGCCACAAACAGAACAGGAGATCCCCAAGGGGAGGCACTCGGGCGGATAAATCCCTTCCTTAGCTGCTCTTCCAGCTGCTTCTTCAACTCAGCTAATTCTTCCGTCCCCATTCTATAAGGCTTCTTATAGATGGGTCCTGCTCCAGGCACGAGCTCGATGATGAACTCAATGTCACGGTCAGGGGGCATTCCCGGTAGTTCATCTGGAAAGACATCAGGATACTCACATACCACCGGTACTTGCTCTAGCCCAACTTCAGACAGACAGTTGACTTGAGCGGCTTGAGCGGAAGAGGAGTTGGAAGCAAACTTGACTTCGACTCCTTGGTCATTGGTCACAGTGACTGTCCGATTGGCACAGTCTAACAAGCCTTGGTGCTTACTGAGCCAATCCATCCCTAAGATCACATCCAAGCCTTGCGATCTCAGGATGATAAGGTCTGCTAGGAAATCTACACCGTTAATGGTAATACCGACTCCTTTGCAGCCTATCTTGGCTCTCATCTCGGCTCCGGGGGTTTGTACCACCATAGGGTTATACAGGGGTGTAGGGGTCATGCCACTTTTTAATGCAAATCTTTGAGTGACAAATGAATGCGTTGCTCCAGAATCAAACAAGACAGTTGCAGGTGCTGAGTTGACAAGGAACGTACCCAGCACGACGTCCGGGTCTTCCTGGGCTTCTTCAGCAGTGACGTGATTCACACGCCCCTTCCCATGGTTAGGTGGATTGCGAGGAGCTGGGTTCCTCGGTGGCATCCCGCGGCCTTGTCCCTGGTTCTGCGCATTGGGGCGCGGGGCATCAGGCTTCTTGTTGGGGCACACCCTTGAGATGTGTCCGGACTGACCACATCCAAAGCAAGTGACTTGGTTTGGATTGTTGATCTTGTTGCCACCACTGGTATTGCGGTTGAAAGCTGGCCTTGGGTTGGCATACTGCTGAGGCTGAGGGTTGGCACGAGGTGCAGGAGCTCTTGGTTGCTGATAGGTTGGCTTGGCCGGGGCTGACTGCCACGGACAAGGCTTCTGGTTGCTGGAACTTCCCTTGCTGACCATCTTGCGCTTGCGAGTGTCTTCCAAAGCACGCCGCTTGTCTTCAAGCATAAGTGCTTTGTTCACCAGGTCAGGGAAGGATGGACAGTCGCACACGACAAGCGAGTATTGCAGAGTCTGATTGAGGCCTTCCATGAAGCGCTCCCTTTTTGCAGCATCAGTGCTGACATCTTCAGGGGCATACCTTGACAGGACACTGAACTTCTGCATGTACTCCTTGACAGTGCCACTTCCTTGCTTCAGGGCTCGGAACTCACGCTTTTTGATAGCCATGATTCCGGGAGGAATGTGGGCCTTGCGGAATTCTTCCTTGAAGTTTACCCAAGTGATGTCTTGTTCAGCATGCATGACCTTGAATCCATCCCACCAAGCTCTAGCAGTCCCCCCGAGGCAGTGGGCTGCATAAGCCACCTTCTCGCGGTCTTCGGTGCATCCGACTAGTTCCAGTATTTCCTCAATGGAGCGGATCCAGTCGTCTGCATCCAGGGGTTCAGCAGTCTCGATAAAGGTTGGCGGTGCATGCTTCTTGAACTCTGCCAACGTGGAACGTCCATTGCCATTCCCCGCCGGCTGGCGGTTGTTGGTGACAGCTTGAGCGATCAGCTGAAGGGCTGCAGTGTTGGCTTGGCATTCCTCTCGGAAAGCTTGGAGAAGCTGAGCCATGTCCATGTTCGGAGGAGGTGGTGGTGGAGCTTGGTCATTGGTTTGGTCGTGGCCTGCCTCTGGCTGAGCGGATGCTCCGGCTTCAGGCTGCTGGGTAGAGGTACCAGTACGAGTTGCAACAGGCATCCTGTTGGAGCAGTAAAAGGTCTCATGACTTGGAAGAGGGAAAGCAAGATAGATGGGTGCCTAGTAAGGGGGTGGGTATGACACTAATCAAATCATGCAAGGGCCGAAAGGCCAAAACACATTCATTAAAATCCAAATGGGTGATGTTGTCGTTTACACATTCCCGAAGGAAAAATACGACATACATCCAGACACAACAAAAGCAAACACTAGATGGTTTCATATGAACCATACAAGGACTCGACTGCGCATAGGGGTTACACGACCTATCCTATCGTAGAGGTCACAACGGGCATATCCGAGTAGCGAATAATGCCTAAGCGGCGGAATGCTCGGTCGCGTATTCCGGCTCTTCTGGGTCTTCCTCCTTGTCTTCATCTGTCTGGGCCCCCTTGTCACTTGAGGGTGTGGGGGAGTGGAGGAGTTGTATACGACGGTGCTTCGTCGGTGGTGCAGGGAAAAGCTTGCGATATTCCCTTGCCGTCATCCGGCGTCACCGAGGTGGTTCTTCATCCTTGGAAGATACATCCTCGGAGGGCCTTCCGCCTCGATATGCGATGGCGGACTGTCCTGAAGGTGCTCCTTCCTTCTTGATCCTATTTGTCTTCTCTTGAGCTTGACGAAGAAGTGCCTTGGTCTTGTGAAGTTCTTCTCGAAGCTTCATTGATTCCGAGGCCAAGTCTTGTGCCAAGCTGTCGGCACATAGACTGAAGTAGGTCTGGAACCGAAGCGAGAGTCCTTCCTTCAGTGGAGGGGCTAGTGCGCTGCTTTCTTCTTCACCTTCCTTCCGGTAAGGTAAGAAGCGAGTTGTCATCTTGGCTGCCATCTCCGAAAGAAGCTCGCGGAGACGGGTTAGTGCCTTGAGTGCAGCAGCCTCGACAGCGAGAGGTAGTGTTGCCATCTGGGGTCCCTCGAAGAACCAACTTGTGGGAGGATCGTTTGCCTTCACGATCACTTCCACATGGTACTCCACCTCAGTGTCGCTAACCCAATGCTCAAGGTAGGTGAGGATGGGCGCTCGATGGAACTGACACTCCTGGAGGCTATCCTCGAGAAGTAAGGGAAACCCAGTGGTCAGGTGCTCTTCGGGTACAGCGGCCATCTACAAAGGTGGAATAGGAGGGGTTAATAAGCTGATGAAATCTCAGGTTTAGAAAAGAAGAGAGGTTCAGAAGGTTTTTGAAAAAGGGTCTCATCTAACTAACGCCCATGCTAACTAAGGCTTCCTATAGTCAGGATGGCTCTGATACCAGCTCTGTGGGGACCCCGACTTAGAAGTCGAGATCACCGAATGCACGTGTACAGTGATCCCAGAGATCAATGCTCACTGAATACACAGAAGCTGAATAACAAGAGTCTTACATCCATACATATCATCTTACACAAATTATGGCCATTATGGCCAAGTCTTACATAGACGAAGCCTCAAGGGCTGAATAGCAAATAACACAAGTAGCGGAAGTCTTCGATAATAGGTAGAACCCATGCCATCTGCCTTAACCCTACATGCATTCTGACTGGGATAGCGTCCTAGTTCGCATGTTCGTCTCCAAAGAACTCTTCACCATAATCTTGTTCCTCCATGCCTGGCCAATTAAATAACCAGTGGCAAGCCAATGAGTACTTTGAATGTACTCGCAAGCAACCCATGATGTGGTTCAAAGTAACAGTGCAATTGAACAATAATGAACAATCTAGCAAGGGCTAGAATAAATATTCTACCATCAAGTTTATGCATCAATAATCTCGCGTAACCTCGAAGACAGGTTACCGATAGCAACATGAATATGATTCAACTCATCGAGTCAAGTCACCACCTTGACTCATCACATACATACTTTCACCGATGAAGTAAAATTCTGGACATAGTTTAAGTAGCACCACCCAACTGTCCATGACCGTGGACACGGCTATTCGCATAGTTTTACACTCTGCAGAGGTTGCGCACTTTACCCACAAGATCCGGGAAGTTTTCGTGTCATCCACGATCCCGCAGTACCTCAAGTACCCGGGGTAAGCACCCGGTCATTACCTTTCCTTAGACGACACTAACATAGAGTCCACTCGTTGGTACACGGCCCTCGGGTACAAACAATAGATCACGGGAATTTCCCTAATTTCAATGTCACGCATACCCGAAGGGACCAACGGTGTGTCCGGTGCCCTGTGAAAACAGTCATGGTCGTCTATCCAAGCACGACCCCGTCCCGGGAAAGACCTCAAGTCTTCCCGTCACTAGTAATGCGGGCACCATGCTAGTATCGACCTAAGTAATCAATAAAGCCCCGTCCCATAAGGGGTAGTGTGGTTGCACATGTTTGGTTGGGACGGTAGTCACACATAAATCTAATCCATTATTTCATCCATGCACAAGGTTTACCGGCACATCACTTCTTCCTCAAGTGATGACCTAACTCAACATCACCCTCGGGCATTAGGGGCACCCGATAGGTTCATGCAAAGGTTTTCAACCACGAAGGTTCAAATCACACATGCACCACTAAGCATCATCACTAACTATTTGCATGTCATCTAGCACATAGCAAGATCAAGAGTAAAGCATGCTTTATGTGGTGTTTCAACTAGGTTACCACCGTAACCCTATCATCATGCATCGGAAACAAACGGTTCCGAAGAACAAGTGTATCATGGTCAAAGGGCTGCTTGCCTAGATTGGCTTGGTCTTCAAAGTCTTCAAATCCTTCTCCTTCTCCTTCTTCAGCAACCTCGTCAAATACGGTATCTATACGTCGCATAGTAACAACGGAAAAATAAGACCACAAATAAAACAGAAAAATCAAAGTGCTCAGAAAAATGTCAACTTATTTTTGTAAAATACTAGAGGGATTTCTAAGATGGGGAAAATTCTTAGTTGAAGTTTTGGAGTAACAGAATATAATCTATTGGTTTTAGAACAGGAGTTTTATTGCTCAAATTTGAATTTAAATTTGAACAGAACAGAAAAGTTTCATGGATGAAAGTGAAAGTGACACTATTAAATAGGTTGGAATATTACATGAATTTAGGAGTTGGAATTATTCCATTTGGACCAATATTCATTTCTGTAAAAATGTTTGAAATATTTACAGAAAAGAAAAAGAGAAAGTGCCCTGTGCAACTGGGCCAGAGGGGCCACAGTACACGGCCCAGGGAAAACCAGCCCAGCCGCTCGGGCGCCAGCGCGCGCATGTTAGGTTTTCAAACCTGACAAGCGGGGCCCGGCGGTCAGTGGCTGTGAGGAGGGGGAGAGAGGGGTGAGGATGACAGGCGGGGCCCGCCTGTCATCTCCAACCTCACGGCCACGGCGACGGCGAGCTCACCGGCGAGGATTCCGGCCACGGCGATGGCAACGGAGGGCAGGGTTGGGTTCAACATCGAGTGGTGGATGCAGTGGAGGTGGTGCGGCACGCCGGGGAGGTCGGGTTCGCCGGCGGCGAGGTGGGACGGCGAAGGAGTTTCGGGAGGTCGTCGCTCCGGCCGTTTTCGACTGCAACAGAGAGGGGAAAGTGAGGGGAAAGCATCAGTGAGGTGTGGGGGTTCCAAATCTAGCGAGAGAAAGGGTGGAGGAGGCCCGTACTGCGAGATCACCGGCAGCCCGACGCGGCGGATCTTCGGTCGATCCCGATCACTGGGACCTTCTGGGGACGAACTAGTGGTGCTCGAGTGATGCTGGGGATGAGGAGAAGCTGCTGGTGTTGTTGGAGAGGCTCAGGGGGTCCTATTTATAGGGGAACGGCGGAGCCCCGTGGACCAGTGCGCTGGTGAGCTCCTGCTCGACGCTACATCGCACGGGGGGCGACGGGAGTGAGTCTGCGGAGTTGCTGGACGATCCCTACGTCCATTAGAGGAGAGAGGAGGAGCGGGGAAGCTTCCAGGCCGTGCACGCGTGTGAGGCCGAGGAGTGGGTGCTGCGGGCGGCCGGTGCGCGTGCGACGGCGGCCACTGGAGGGCGCAGGAGGAGGGGGGACAGTGCCGGGGTGGTCGCGGACGTCGAGAGGCATCGACTGGCGCGAGGGGAGAGCCCGAGGCTGTCGGGGGCCAGCGATTGGCTGAAGCTACAGTGCGTGGGCGCACTGTAGCACGCTCTGGAGCGCCCTTATCGCATGCCACGACATGCCATTGGGCCTCTGGACGCGTCCACCGTGTCTGGGGTATCCAGGGTGATGCAAGTAGTAAGTCTGCAGCCTTGGATGCTCTGGAGATGCTGTGAGAGAGAGAGAGGAAGATGGTAACTTGGTAGGAAGTGGCTGTCTAGCAGGGTAAACTAGGGTTCTTACCCCTCAATCATGGAGCTGGGGTCCTGGGGAAGTTACTGGAGGTAGCCAGTAACTGGTTGAACATGTGGTAGAAAGTTGAGGCCAAGGTAAAAGATGAAAGTGGTCAAGAAGAGGGTTTTAGCAATAAGCCAGAAGGTGTTTGATCAGTGTTTGGTCAAGCAAATGGTCTCCACTTGCCATGACACTTAACATGATTGAATGACATGTGAAAATAGGGTGCTTCACCTAATTTGGGTTCATTTAAAGAAACTAGCCAATGTAACTTTGGTGAACCCTAGAAATCAACAGAAATGGCTTCATCTTGTTTGAGTCAAGCTAATCATCTCCCCTTGATGCACCACTTGGTGTAGTTTCATCATTTGGGGTATTGATCATGCCCACAAAGTTTGAAGCTCTAGATAAAAAGTTGGTAATGTAAAGTTGTTCAAATTTGCATTTGAACAGAAAGGGTTTTGGGGTGTTCTGATCAAGTTGCTCTATTCAAAATCTTGTGCCATTTGGTCTAGATGCCTTATTAGGCATTTCTAGCATGTGCACCAAGTTTGAGAGCATTTGGACAAGTCTGGCAATGTAGAGTTTCTCAAACTTCAAATATGGGCAGAATGGTTATGAAGGGTTTTGATGATGTTTTCTTGCTTCCCAGGGCATGGGACTTGGCAAGATCATCATATATGTCATATATGACATGATAGAATTTCCCTGGAATTTTTGGAGAATATTTCCTTTGTAAATATTTCAAAAGCTTGAAATATCCAGAAAGGGTTTTAGAGGGATTAGCCCATTATTTTGAACATGACCAAGTGTTGAAACCCTTATATATGGACAATATATGTCCTCTGAGTCTCCCTGAATTTTGGCAAATATTTTTGAAATACTTAAATAATTTTCCCCTATTAAAGACCATTTCCGGCCTTAAGAAAAAGCTTTTAAATAAAATAGGAAAATAACTTTTAAAATTATACTCTTGTGGTTTCTGGGAGTCCTATGACTACTAGGTCTCAAATATACTTTTTGAAATAATTTTCTCACCCTAAATCAAGTACTTGCAGTGCAAATCCCAATTCAGGGGTTTTTGGAAAACTAAATTTATAAAATACATTTTGGCCAAATTAATTTTGTAAGAAAATACTATACTGTTATATAACACTTGGCATGATCATTGGGCAGAAGTTTTGAGTATGGAGATGAATTCTATAAGAGGTAATAGTTGACTTTAATGAGCACATGAAAAAGCACATGAAGAAAACTCAATTCAAATAAAAGCCAAATGATGCCAATTTTTTTTTTTTTGCTGGTCCAACTTTTCATGCTTCATTAATGCAAATAACATGTTACAAAATGCAGGGTGTGACAGCAGTGTGTTGTTGATTTTGTCAAGTATCGTCCCATCTTGTCAAATGCATGCTAAATCCTTCTATTTTCAGTCGGAGTGTTGTCCGAATTCTTTCGTTCTTAGTCCTTCTCTATCTTTATTTAATTGGAGGGGTTTTAAATTCTTCCATGATCCTTGAGCTCTTCGTTGATGTCTTTGCAACCTTCAAATTCTAGTAGTGTCCCTTGTTCCTCCTTTTTACCGGAGTGCTCTCAACTTTGTTCATCTCCGTTGTATTCTTTCTTTCAAGATTGTTCAACCTCTCAAGGTTTGTGGTTCACTTGTTTGTCAAGAAGCAACTTTGTTTTACCTCTTCCTTATCCTCTTCTATCCGGTGCCATCCCTAGAATCTCGGGTCGAGATCCTCTGTTAGTGTGGAAGAGTTGTGACGCCCCAAGACCGACGCTCCAGAAGACTTCCAGATATTTTGTTGACACCGTGTGTTTTATTCGCTTGCTCTATTTTATTTTTCTTGTTGCATTTCATCATGTCATCATGTGCATTGCATCTGCATATTTTCATAAAACTAGTAGTCGTTCGGAGTTGCCGCTTCTCGCTTCTTCTCCGCCGACCTGTTGTCAGACCGCTTGTCTTTGTTGACCTTCTCCCAGACTAACCGGACCGCTCTCTTCTGTCTTTCTCTGAGACCAACGAAACCCCCCTTGTCCCCGTGGCCTTTCGACAGACCCCTTCGTCTTTGATTTCCCCTCTCGTCTTAATGTTCCCCTCTCTGCATAGTGCACAGAGCCCCTCTTGCGCGTCCGAAACTGCCGCAAACCCGAACCACTCTGTCGTTACCGATGGGTCCGGATCATCTCCAAACATCCCTAAAACATAACCGGTTCTTTGTTGGACCCATCTACTCTATTGTTCTCGTCTGTCCGAGTTAAATCCGATGTCCCAAAATTCCTTCCATTCACTATATATAGTCCAACCTCATACCTAATCTAGACAAACCCTAAAATTTAGGAGGTTTGTCCCTCGCCGCTGCCGCTCCACCAAGTCTTCCTCGGGATCCCTCCCAGGCCAACCAGCAGCCTCCAGATCCACCAGCCTCGTCCGATCCTAGCGCAGCATGTCGCCTCCTCCTCCCTTGCCTCCTGGACGCGTTCGGCCGCCCGCAGTCATCGTCGACCGCACCCTCAGGACCCAGTAGCTGCAACCCCGCGTCTTCCTCCATGCTCGTGCCCGAGCAGGAGCTCCCCGAGCAGGGAGCTCCGTTGCCTCAAAGCTGCGGCGCCGCCATCGTGTTTTGCCTGGACCCCGTGCCCAGATTCGCGAAGCAACGCTCTCCGGAGCTCTGCCTCTGCCGCATCCCACCTGTGACATCTCCAGCCATCGAGCACCATGGATTGGAGCTCCGCGCCCACCTTCCTCCACCTTCGTAACCTCCCTAAGCCTCGTCGGATCTGCTCGCCCTCGCCGGAGAACGCCGTCACGCGCCCTGGTCCGCTCGTCCCCGCCACCAAGTTCTGTTATCACCGCTGCTTCCCGTCGAGCAGAGAGCGCCTCATCTCCTCTACTCGATCCGCCGCCGCTCGCGTCCGAGCGCCCGCATGGGCCGGGCCCCTCTTCGCCAGGCCCAGCTACCTCCCCTCCTCTGCCAAACGGGCCAAAGCCCACTGGGTGAGGCCACACCCCAGCGCCCCTCCTTTTTCCCCTCTCTTGTTGTGCATCCCAGTTCCAGATTCGGCTCGATAGTTTTTTCCTGACCTACGAATTTGCTAATTATTCCAGAGACCGCGGTTTTACAGTTTGACCCTCAAACTTCATGCATTTAGTAACTCACAAACTATGCATCACATATAAAAACTTTATATATGAAAAATGCTTAGAATTCTGTGTAGATTAATAATATGCCACTTTCATCCATGTTTAGAATGTTCAAATTGATGTTTGTATAAGTTTGCTTACATAACATGCTAAAATGGTTTATTTCATAACTAAATAACCGTAGCTCCAAATTTAATATACTTTATATGTAAATGGGGTAGAAAAATGTGTAGAACAACATGGTTCTTTTACTTTTGCTGTTTAATAACATTAAATTATTGTTTAGGGCAGAGCAGTACCAAACTCGAAATATGCACACGGGGAGTTTCCGGAATTGTTGTTTGTTATTTTCGGCCTCATTTAAAAATGCCTAGATAGTGTAGTTTGCTCATGCTTCACCTCTTGCCATGTTAAAGAACATTTAATATTGTTTTCTACATAAACGAGAGTCAACTAAATAATCGAATGTGGTACTCTGTCAATATGCAACTCGTTGCATATTGAGCTCCACTTAAATTGTAGTGTTGTTTGTTGCACTTTGCCTGCCATGCATATTTAACCGGACATGCATCATACTTTTTTGTGCATCATGCCATGGTTATGATATGTGTATTTACCATGTTGTTTGCTTCTTTCCGGTTTGCTTCTCTCGTTAGTTTCGGTTCCGTTCTGAAGTTGTGAGGATCCGTTCGACTACGTCCGTTTGTCTTCTTCATGGACCCGTTCTTCTTCCTTGCGGGATCCCAGGCAAGATGACCATTCCTTGATATCACCTCTATTGTTGCTATGCTAGATGCCTCGTTCTATTGCTTTGTCGCGATACCTATCCTTTTGCATGTCAGCCCCTACCTTGCCATGAAACCTCTAACTACCTACCTAGCAAACCATTGTTTGGCTAAGTTACGCTTTTGCTCAAGCCCCCCTTTTATAGCGTTGCTAGTTGCAGGTGAAGATGAAGTTTGCTCCATGTGGATTGGGTTTTTGGGAATAACACAATATCTATTATTTACATTAATGCACCAATATACTTGGCAATGGGTCGAAGGCTTGGCCTTTTGCTCGGTGTTTTGTTCCACTCATGCCGCCTTAAGAACCAATAAACCGGTGTTCTATTTGCCTCATGCAGCCGCCGGTCACTGCCTATTATGACGTGGAAGGAGTTGCATGCTGCCACATGCTAATCCCGCCAAATTATAGTCCACTCTGTTGAGGAAAGGAACATTGGTGTCACACCATCGTCTACGTCCTTGGGATATCCATTTGTCTCATGCAGTTGCACACTAGCTTACATACGATGAGACCGGTCTAATTAGGAATGACTAGCATACACCCTTAGCATGTCATATTGTTGTCCTCTTCGATGGTAAAAGGATTGGCAACGTCACATAGTTTGTTGATGCTCCTAAGCCATTCATTTGTCTCATGCGGTCACCGCTCACAAGTGATAGCCTTAAGTTGATGTGGAAGTAGTATCGTGGGATCATGTGCTAAGCCCTTCATATTGTAGTCCTTCTTACTATTAAATGGAAGGCTTGTCTCATACCATCATTGGCACTCTAGAGCGTTGGTCGCCCACTCACATGTGATTGTTCACAAGGTCGATGTGGAAGGAGTAGTTTTTGGTTACAGATCACTCACAATTTCATACTCCTTGATGTTAAAAGAATGGCATATGTCACACCATTTGCCGATGCTTCTAAGATGTTAATTAATTGGTCTCATGTGGTCATCGCTCACAAGTGAGATCTTCTAGTTGATGTTGAAGTATTAGCGCAGCGACCGTGCTAAGCCCTTCATATTTAGTCTAGGCTTGTGTCATGAGGTCATCGCCATTTAAAGCTATACATTTTTCTCACACAGTCGCACACTTACATGTGGTGAGGCAAGGTCGGTGTGTAAGAAATAAATTGGGGTTACACTAAGCCCATTGACTTGTAGTTCTCTTCGATGTTGAACATAAAATTGGTGACATGACATCATTGATGCTCTTGAGTTGTCCATTTGACTCCTGCATTCGCACACTTACACGTGATGGGGTCGAACCGACATGGGAATGAGTAGTGTGGGATGACATGTTGAGATCATCGTGATGCAGTACTCCTTCAGAGATAACAGGAAGGCCAACATGACACCAATTTCAACGCCTTTAGCATCCATTTATCTCCTTTAGCCGCATGATCATAGATGATGGACCGTGAGTTCAGGGAAGGAGTAGCGTGGAGTCACATGATAACCTCGTAGTGATGTATCCCTATGTTCTAACCATCATGGATGCTCTCAAACTATTCGTTTTTCTCAGTTAGGGTCACACGCAAAACCCCATGCATAGTTCTCTTCAGTGTTAGAAGAAAGCAAATGTAACACAATATTTTTCGGTATGTAAACCCATGGTTAAAAGCATTGCAAGTGAACCCAATGTGGTTTTTGAAGGGAGAAAAATAGAAAGGAAAGTATCTGGATTACATGTTGTGAGACAAATTGACTTTCACTAGCGATAAAGATAACCATGTTATCCATGCATAATTTCTTTGTAATCAATTGTCGGAGAATGATCAATTAATGCACTCACTAATCATACCATATGCCACGTGAGTGGTTTGGTTCCATTGCAAAAATTAGAAAAACTATCTCGATAATGGAATTAATATGATTTCTAGGGCCTTCCTCAAATATCATTAACTATCTATAAAAATCCAGTTTTAAGTGTTATACCCGATCTAACCCTTCCCTCATTTATCTAATATCTCAAAACTTTAAGGGGCTACCCCTCAAAATAGCCATCTACCCTTAAACTTAAGCAGATACTCGAAATCTCCCTAAACATTCTTTATCGTCTCTCACACTCAGCCGCCGCCAGCCCTCCTCCTTGATTGCAACATATCGGAGCTCCCCATTGTTTGTGCCAAGGCACTATAGCATAACAAACTTGGCTTCACACCATTCTCATACTCGATGCTAAGTAAGGAGACACACACCATCATAGACCCTTTTGAGCCATCCAATTTCCCCATGCGACAGCACACTCACACACGACGAGTACAGTTTGATGTGAGAAGGGTAGTGCAGGATCATGATGTATTCCTCTTAGGATTTTAAGAGGATGCATAACGCCACACCATTGTCGATGATATTGAGCCATCCATTTGCCTCATTCGGTGGGCGCTCACCCCATGTGGTTATGTGTATGGAGTAGCATGAGGTCATGCTGTTGTCCTCACCATTTTTACTATCCTAAGATGCTCATTTGCACCATGTGCACATTGCTCACCCATGTGTTATGTGGAAGGAGTAGCTCGGGGTCACATACATTTGCCCCACATGGTGGCAAAATCACACATGATGTGTTGGGGATGATGTGGAAAGGGTAGTGTAGGGTCACACCCTAAGTGTGTCATGTTGTCGCCCTCTTCCGTGTTAAAACCATGAATAGTATTGCACAATGTTTCACCCTCCTTAAGTCATTCATTTGCCTCATGCGGCCGCCGATCATCACCTATGATGACCTGCAAGGAGTTGCATGGCGCCTGATACGTCTCCAATGTATCTATAATTTATGAAGTATTCATGCCATGATACAATAATTTTATATGGTTTTTGTGCACTTTTATTTGATTTAAATGGAACTAACCTGGACTGACCGTGTTTTCAGCCCAACTACCGTGGTGTTGTTTTTAGTGCAGAAAAAAGTTCTTGAATTAGGCTAAAAATTTATGGTGATTTTTATGATCCAAAAGAGACCCCCAAAGCTTCGTGGGAGGACGAGAAGACCCACGAGGACACGACAAGCTCACACGATGCACCCTCCCCCCGGGAGGGGCGGCCGAGCTTGTCTCTTCCTCGTGGGCCCCTGACTTGAGACCAATGCTCCAAATTCCTATAAATATAGATAACCTCAGAAAGAAACCTAGAACTTCCGATCCGCCACCGCAAGCCTCTGTTCCAAAGCAATTTCATCCGGAGCCATGTTCTGGCACCCTGACACAGGGGGAAATCATCACCGGAGGCCATCTTCATCTTCCCGACGATCTCCATGATCAGGAGGGAGTAGTTCACCCTCGGGGTTGAGGTTATGTATCGGTAGCTATGTGTTTGGTCTCTCTCTCTCTCTCTCCCTTCCGTGTTCTTGATTTGGCACAATCTTGATGTACCACAAGCTTTCTTAATATAGTTGGTTCATATGGTGTTCTTCCATCTCTAACTTTTTGTAATGAATTGAGTCTTTCCCTTTGAGATTTCACTATTATCGGACTGAATACTTTTGGATTTGAGAACACTTGACGTATGTCTTGCATGTGGATACCCGTGGTGACAATGGGATGTTCTATTGATTCACTTGATATATGTTTTGGTAATCAACTTGTGGATTCCCGCGGTGACATTGGAGTAATCTAGGCATAGAGGTTGATGCATGTTTTTGTCCTACTTTCTCCGGTAGAAACTCTGGGGTGTTCTATGTAGTTGTTTGCGTTGGATTGAATATTACGAATCTGAAGTTGTTTGATGCATATCGTATAATTGACTCATAGATATCTGTGGTGACATTGGAGTATCTAGTGACATTAGAGTTGATTAATGTGTACCATATGGTGTTATTTTAGTACGAACTCTAGGGCTATTTGTCACACTTATAGTGATTGCTCAATAGATTGATCGGAAAGGATAACTTTGAGGTGGTTTGCTACTACAATTTTTTGGTACTATATTCTCCGCTATTGATAAGAACTTTGGAGTGATTCTTTGTCGCACGTTGAGGGATTGATATATCATTAGATTATGTTAGAACTGTTGACAGATTGCACTAGTGAAATTATGAACCCTAGGCCTTGTTTCCAAGCATTGTAATACTGTTTGTGCTCACTTTTACTACTTTCTACCTTGATTATGTTATTATTTCAGATTACAAAAACCTATATCTACTATCCATACTACACTTGCATCACCATCTCTTTGCCGAACTAGTGCACCTATACAATTTACCATTGTATTGGGTGTGTTGGGGACACAAGAGATTTCTTGTATTTGATTGCATGGTTGTTTGAGAGAGACCATCTTCATCCCACACCTCCCACGGATTGGTAAACCTCAGGTCATCCACTTGAGAGATACTTTCTATTGTCCTACAAAACTCCGCGCTTGGAGGCCCAACAGAGTCTACAAGAAGAAAGGCTGCATAGTAGACATCAGTGCCACATGATAATCCCACCAAATTATAGTCCTATTTATTATAAAAATGAAGGTTGGTGTCACACCATCATTCACATCCTCAGGATATCCATCTGTCTCATGCAGTGACACACTTACACATGATGAGATAATTTGGAATGACTAGCGTAGGGTCACACCCTAAGCGTGTCATATTGCCGTCCTCTTTGATATTAAAAGGATGGCCAACGTGACACCATTTGTCAATGCACCTAAGCCATTCATTTGTCTCATGCGGTTGTCGCCCACAATTGATAACCCTAGGTTGATATAGAAGGAGAACCGTGGGATCACATGCTAAGCCATTCATACTGTAGTCCTCTTTACTATTATAAATGTAAAGCTTGTCTCATACCATCATTGACATTCTAAAGCTGCGGCTGCACGTTCACACGTGACTGGGTCGAGGCCAATGTAGAAGGAGTAGTTTGCGGTTACCACCAATGTTAAATGTGATACTCTTCAATGTTAAAAGGATATCCTATGTCATGCCATTTGTCAATTCTCCTAAGTCTTTCATTTGTCTCATGTGGTCCCCGCTCACAAGTGATATCCTTTGGTTGGTGTCGAATGAGTAGTGCGGGGTCATGTGCTAAGCCCTTCATATTATAGTCCTCTTTGTTGTTTTTGCAGGACATGTGATGTGATGTGGATGGCCAAGATGTGCTTTGTTATATGTGACGTATGAGATGAGTACGGCAACCGGCAGTAGCCATAGGGTTGTCTTAATATTATTGTATGACATGTATGTCAACCATTAAATGCCACGTAATTGCTTTACTATATCGCTATGAATTAGAAATAGTTGTAGAAGCAATAGTTGGTGGAGAAAAATACATGATGGCACCTTGAAAATGATAGAGATCATGGTGTGATGCTGTAGGTGATGGAGATCATGTCGGTGCTTTGGAAATGGTGATCAAAAGCACAACAGGACAAAGGCCGTATCATGTCACATATTGATTGCATGTGATGTTTGTCTTTTATGCATATTACTTTGCTTAGGTCAAATGTTAGCATTATTAGATGACTCCTCTGACTTCATATCAAGATAAAAGTGTTCTGCCTTAGTATGCACCATTGCAAAAGTTCTTCGTTTCAAATCACCTCATGATGATCGGGTGTGATAGAATCTACGTACACATACACCAGGTGTAAGCCAGTTTTACACATGAGAAAATACTTTGGTTAACTTGACGAAGCTAGCATGTACATACATGGCCTCGGAACACAAAAAACCAAAAGGTTAAAACTAAAAAATGAGTCATATAGATGATATGATCAACATGTAGATGTTCACAATTGAAACTACTCCATCTCACGTGATGACCAGACTTGATTTAGTGGATTTGGATCATGTGCCACTTAACAACTTGAGGGATGTTGATTTAAGTGGGAGTACATTAGTAATTTTATTAATTTTAACTAACTATCATGAACATAGTCTAATTCTCATTGCAAATATGATGTAGATCAATGGATCATGATGTAGCTCCGCTCAATTTTAATGCATTCGTAGAGAAAGAAAAGCCAAAAGATGATGGAAGTAACTTTGCGGTCTGGCTTCAAGATCTGAGGATTATCCTCACTGCTGTACAGAAACCTTATGTCCTTGATGCATAGCTATGTGTGCCACCCGCTCTTCGACGATATATGTTATGAACATCTGGCAGTCTTGGCTTGATGACTAAATAATTCAGTGCGCCATACTTTACAACTTAGAACCAAGGCGCCAAAATGCTTTGAGCACCACGGGGCATATGAGACAATTAAGGAGCTGAACATGGTTTTCTAGGCTCACACCCGCATGGAGAGGTATGCAGCCTCAGACAAGTTCCTTAGTTGTAAGATGGAAGAGAACATATCCGCTAGTGGGCACGTACTCAAAATGTCTGGGTACGCCAATCGCCTCAATTAGTTGGGGTTGCTATTCCCGATGAAGTAGCATTGACATGGTTCTCCTGTCACTACCAATAGGCTACAAGGGCTTTGTGATGAACTATAACATGCAAGGGAAGGAGAAGACACTCCTTGAGCTTTTCATGATGCTTAAAACTGCAGAAGTAGAAATAAAAAAACTGCATCAAGTGTTGTTGGTCAAAAAGACCACCAGTTTCAAGAAGGCTAAGGGAAAGAAGGGAAACTTCAAGAAGAACGACAAGAAAAGTTACCACTCCCGTGAAGAAACCCAAGGCTATACCTAAACCTGAGACCGCGTGTTTCTTTCAACTGCAAGGGGAATGGCTACTAGAAGCGAAACTGCCCAATGTACTTGGCAGATAAGAAGGTTGTCAACATCAACTAAGGTATATTTGATATACATGTTATTGATGTGTACCTTATTACTGCTCATAGTAGCACATGGGTATTTGATACTGGTTCAGTTGCTAATATTTGTAACTCGAAATAGGAGTTGTGGAATAAATGGAAACTAGCTAAGGATGAGAGGATGATCCACATTGTAAATGGCTCCAAGGTTCATGCGATCCCTGTTGGCATGCTCCCTCCACGTCTACCTTCGAGGTTAGTTTTAAACCAAAATAATTGTTATTTGGTTCCTATGTTGAGCATGAACATTATATCTGGATATTATTTATTGCGAGATGGTTATTCATTTAAATCCGAGAATATTTGTTATTCTATTTATATGAGTAATATCTTTTATGGTCATGCATCCAATGTAAATGGTTTATTCTTATTGAATCTCGGTAGTATTGATACACATGTTCATAATATTGATGCCAAAAGATGCAAGGTGAATAATGATAGTACCACATACTTGTGGCACTGCTGCTTAGGTCATATTGGTTTAAAGCGCATGAAGAAATGCCATACCGATGGACTTTTGGAATCACTTGATTTTGAATCATTTGAAACATATGAACCATGCCTCATGGGTAAGTTGACTAAGACCCTGTTTTCCAGAATAATGGAGCGGGCAAGTGACTTGTTGGAAATAATACATACCAATGTGTGTGGTCCAATGAGTGTTGAAGCACGTGGTGCATATTGCTGTTTCCCGATATTTACAGATGATTTGAATAGATATGGGTATATTTACTTAATGAAACACAAGTCTAGAACATTTGAAAAGTTCAAAGAGTTTGATAGTGAGGTAGAAAATCATCGTAACAAGAAGATAAAATTTCTATGATCTGATCATGCAGGGGAATATCCGAGTTACGAGTTTGCTATCATTTTCAGACAATGTGGAATTCTTTCATAACTCACGCCACCTAGAACACCATAGTGTAATGGTGTGTCCGAACATTGCAATCATACTCTATTAGATATGGTGTGTTCTATGATGTCTCTTACAGATTTTCCACTATCATTTTCACTACAAAAAAAGACACATCCGTGACATTTTGGCCCATACGACATTTTTTCCTGTCATGCTTATGGCACCTCTATGACGATAATTGTGACAAAAACACGCATCATCATAGATGTGGTGCGATCCTACTTCTATGACAAAAAATCATGACATAAAATGTGCTTTTCGTCCTTGGCGGGCCGGGGACGTACCTACATGACATTTTTTGGGCCGTCCATGACGGAAAAATTATGGTAGAAGCGAGAGCGAGGAAAATTTTGGGGAGTTCCCAGTTATGGTGGGTGGTCCGGGTGGAGTGATGCACGGAGGTTTGCGCGTTTCTCTCATACACGTCGCGTGTATGTGCGAGGCATTGAGCTCTTACTGAACCCGAGCGAGGCGTTCACTTACTGTACCCGAGCGATTGCACTAGCTATGATATTGAACCCGAGCGATCAATCCCTGGCTGTTAACTGAACCCGAGCGATTCCTTCGCTACTGCTACTAACTGAAGCCGATCGAACCTCCTGTTGCGTCTTGATGAACGGTGACCGTCGTTGGGGTTGGATGAATAGTTCCCGGTGGGGGTTAGATGAACAGGACCCCGTGGTAGTAGAGGTCGTTGCCGCTGGATGAATAGGACCCCGATCGAGAGGAGGTCACCACACACCCGAGTCGGTTGGGGTGGATGAACCGGACCCCATGGAGGGCTGGTTGAATAGGACCCCATGGAGAACTGGTTGAACAGGACCCCCTGTGTGGAGGGTTGGTTGAACAGTAGCCGGTGGAGGCTGGATGAACAGGACCCCCATGGTGAACAGTAGATGGTGGAGGCTGGAGGAAGTCGACGGTGGTTGAACAGTAGCAGGGGGAGGCTGGAGGAAGTCGACGGTGGATGAACAGTAGCCATGGAGGCTGGAGCGAGGCAGTAGACGGTGGATGAACAGTAGCCCGTGGAGTCCCGTTTTGTGGTACGCCACACCCCTCCCGATGAACATGACCCGTTTCGATCGTAGGCGCTCCAACACAAGTCCGTTTCCTCCGTTTTGCGGTATGCCACACCCCTCCCGATCAACAACACCCCGTTTCGACCATAGGAGCTCAAACACAAGTCCGTTTCCTCCGTTCTGCGGTACGCCAGACACTTCCCGATAAACAGGACCCCGTTTCGACTGTATGCCTTCATACAGAAGGCCGTTTTCCTCCGTTTTGCGTTACGCCAGGCCCCATTCCGGCTCTTCCGTCCAAGTTGGTTGGCTCCCGATGAATAAGTTGCATTCGGACCCAGTGGCTTCGCTCCTGATGAGCAGGAGGCGTTCTGACCTAATGGCTTCGCTCCCGATGAACATGACACATTTAGACGCAGTCACTTAGCTCTCGGTGAAGACGACGTTGTTTCCTCCATTCCGACCCAGCCGGTTAGCTGCCGATGAATAGGATGATGTCGCTGCCGTCCGTTGCCTCTCCATGGACGCGAGCCCTGGTCGTACAAATGCAGGAGTACGCGTTCGAGACCCCGCCCGTATGTACGTATGTGGCCATATTTTTTGGCATCTGGCTGTACATATGTGTACACGGTTTTGACTGGACTGCCTGAACTGCTACGTCGGGGGCTCTAATACTACACATGCTGCTGCTTGCTCGGCCACGGTTCATCGTTGCAGAGAAACCGATCGACCAGTATGCATGTACACGTTCGCGACCAGAATGACAACGCTACGTACACTTCGACCAGGTGGGTCCCGACTGTCTGGGAGGATAAGGAGGCACTTCCTTGCGTGCGAAGTTATTGATGGTGGGTCCCAGCGGTCAGGGGGAGAATCTTTTTTTCCCGTAATATGGACGCACTTCCTTGCGTGCGAAGATGTAGCTGGTAGGTCCCAGCTATCAGGGGGCAAACGGTATTTCGCAAACTACAGAGTCCCTTCCGGTGGGTCCCCACTGTCAGGTGGAGGAATAATTATTTTACGTGTAATAAGGAGGCACTTCCTTGCTGTGGCCGTGGACCCAGCTATCAGCCTCTCCACGTATAGTCCTCTTCTGATGGAAGTTGTTCCTTGACCATGTTGACCATGCCGCGCCGAGAGCACCAAGGCGATGGACGACGTCGAGTCCTAGGATGGGGACGACGCGGAGCCGGGGAAGACGCGGCAGTGGATGCCCATGCAGAGAGGAGTACGAGGGTTGACTGGTTGGGCTACGGTGTGAGGCTGTTGTCACTTCAGAATAACATGGGTTGTGGGTGAGTAGAGGGATGGCCTGGCCAACGATGGGAGTAGGGTGGGGCGGTGAGGCCTGCGCGGCAGCACAGTCAGCCACTGGAGGCAGGAGCAGGCGGTCTCGCCGGCACTGGTTTGGGCGGCTGGTGCAAAAATAGCAGCAATTGAGGAAGCATCGGGAACATTCGATTGAAATCCAACGGTCACTGCTGCTAGAATCGTTTGTTCACTAAGTTGAGAAAGCCCTGCGTACGCGTCAACTTAGTAGGCCCACAGGTCAGCCTACGAACCGGTGGGCCCCAGATGTCAGTGGGAGGAATCATTTTTTCGCGTAATAAAGAGGCAGTTGCTTGCATGCGGCCATGGACCATGGGGGTCCCTACTGTCAGCCTCTCCACGTACATCCCTATTCCAATGGCTGTCATTTGTTGAATGTTGAGCACGCCGTGCCTAGAGCACCAACGCGGTGGATGACAGTGACGCCTAGGAATGGAACGACCTGGTGCCGGTGAAGACACAAGAGTGGATGCCCACGCTGAGGAGAGTATGACGATTGACTGGTTCGGCTGCGGCGTGAGGCTGCCGTCACCGGAGAAAAACAAGTGGTGCGGGTGGGTAGAGGGATGGACAGGACAGTGGAGGGAGTACACTACTAGGAAAAAGCCTAGCAGTAGCGCATGTTAAATGCTTATCAGTAGCATGGGTGGCCGCACTACTAATATGACGCTACAGCTAATGCTTATCAGTAGCGCGGTTTCACTCGTGCTACTACTATCAAGGGATAGCAGCAACGTTTGTCTGCAACAAGCGATGCTGCTAATAGCTGCAACACCCTTGGACAAAGAGCGCTACTGCTAAGAACTCGCTGCTGCTAAAGCCATACCCCGCGCTACTATTATTAGTTTCTAAATTTTTTGCTCCATATTTTGTGCTACTGAATTTTGTTAGGGCTTTATACAATAATCTCTAGCATATCATACACATACAAATTTAATCATAGCATATACATACAAATAGTCTCATCAAATCAAGTCATCATCATAATCATCATCCAACACAAAGTGGTCTCTCGTCGTCATCTCGAGAATAGCAATACAAGTCTCCAATACTTGCAACTACATCGTCATCCATCTAAACAATGATATACGCGAGAAGAGCTATCACTATGAGTGAGAGCGGAACTATGCAGTACATGAGGCGGCGGTTATGAGTCCTCTCTCGCGCTAGTGTGAACCTCAAGTAACTAGCTTGTGCTTCTTGTCTGCTTTTGAAGCCTTTATGGCTGGCGCCCGAGACCCCATCCACTTGCGCCTGATACTCAGGCCACTCGTCGTACACTCCCGGAACCTTCCCTTCGTACATGACATAGCACTTCTTCTTCGCCATCAAGAATCTAGGTACCTGTTAGAGATGCATCTTCATCAAGAGAATGTACGATCATATGCAACAAAATATACTAGAGCAACATGAAAAAGAAAGGGCTAGCAACTAGATGCAACATATAATACGCAAACTAATTAACTAGTGGTACGCAGGTCATCGTACCCAAACTAACAAAGCAGCGTTACACAAGTTCGATAGGACCATGGACATCACAAAGTTTCATCGCTACAGAAAGTATACAAGTTCAACCGACACATATCATCATCATCGGCATCGTAAATCACTAGAAGTTCCATCCTTCCATATCATCAAGGATGGACCCTAGCTTCTTGAACAGCGTGAGGTCATGACGTTGCATGCCTATGCGAGTCCGAACGTTAGTTCGCGATATAGGGCCGTGGTGGAACATCCCCTTCTCATCGACGACTTCTTTCATGATGATCATTACAATGTCCCTCTGGATGCGAAAGAAGTCATCTCTAAGTTTATAATCTGCTTCTCCATGAGATTCTACCCACTTGCAGATATGATCATCGTTTTGCTTGTCATGCGAAGCTTTTGGTGATTCGTGCTAAACTCAATCATGAGATGGAGGAGGTAGAATCCATCTTTCTTGCTTGGTTTTGGGACATGGATGGAGCATAAGTTAGTTTTATGCGAGGAACCCAACTTCTTGTTCCTTTGTTTCCTGATCTGCAGGTTACCATCCCTAATGTTGAAGCCTAGAAGAGCATCATCTAGAATATTCGTTATGTGGGTGTAGTCCTTCTTCTCGTAGTTTCTGGTAGGGTCGAAATACACGGCGTGGGAGACTCGTAGGTAAAGAACGATAAGGACGGCGCGCCCGTTGCTGTGGGAAAAAGACACCTCAAATTATTCTCCGTATGAGCAAGAAGGAATGATTGAAATGTACGAATGGGTTGTCCGGAACTGACTTACTTTGGATGATAAGGAAGGATGACAATTTCCTGGTCCTTATTCTATACCATGAAGTTTTGGAGGTACTCCCTAGCAGTTTCACGCTCAAAGTCGCCGAGACTCAAGAAGGACTCGTGCATATAGTACGGATCCGCCACACAGATTTGCGAGACTTCTTCTCTCTTCATGACAGAGCTCATATGTAGCGCAAAAAGGTGGAAGATTGTAAAATCGAGCCGCCTTGTCAGAAACATCTCAAAGATATGGTCAAACCGCAGGAAGAGCACCTCCGCAGGCCGTGTGTCGACGTAGCACTTCCCCTCAGGCACACGAGTCGCGTATATCGGATATCCTGAATCCTTCGAGGCTAGTAGGCTTTTCTCAGTCAATGGCACATGGTCGTGCAGTCTCCTGAGATCCCCTGATCATGCCTCTAGCGGTTTCGGTAGTAGCATCGGCTCGCCCGTGACATGGAACATGGCCGCACCTTTGACGGGTACACGCTCTTCAAAATCCACCGTCTGGATGCTATGTGCTTTGGCTTGTTTGTAGGCAGCTGAGCCTATCTTCCCCGGTCTCTTCCTCTCTTTTTTCTGGGGTACACCTTCCAGACCCTTGCTTAACCCCTGCCCAGTGTTGCCGGGCTAAGCAGTGTACGAACCCCGTCTAGTTGAGCCTGTGTTGACGCGACATCTTCAGGCGTGTCATGTGAGGATTTCATGAAGAGAGACTTCTTGCAATCCCTGCTAGGACGTTCCTACCCGGGCAGATCATCCACATCCTCATCAGCATGCTGATAGCACAAATCATCATGTGGCTGACTCATCATCATATCTAAGTCACCGACATAGGCGCCTGTAATGAGGAAACCCGTTGGGTCCTCCATCTCCTCCATCTCATCATCCATTCTTTGTTCTACGGGGCTGATTACATCAGCCACTATTGGACCCCCTTCATCACGTCGTCCGCCACTTTCACCCGGTACTACAGGAGCTGGTAATTGCGTAGGTGGGGTGGTTGCCTCCATACATGCTTGTTGATGTGTGGTTATTGGTGTGCTCTCCGCCGACTCCAGACGAAGAAGATTCTTCGACCATAGCAGCACCCAACCCTTGCGGCTTCCAATTCGCAGCGGGGTCTCATCGTCCTCTCCCCCTAGCCATACTGGAGGAGGCAAATCCTCGTGCCCCGATTTCACACTCGACAAGGTAACACTAAAGTGCCCAGCGGGGATCGGATGGCTATGGAATGTGAGTTCCAAGTGCTTTGTTATCACCCCTTTCCCACGTCCACCTTCTGGCCTTTGATCAAGTAGAGTACGATGCACGGGGTTTCGTCGGCCTGCAAACACATGTCTGCCTCGTAAAACATCCAAAAGGCAACAAAAATGGAATATTCTAGGTATATATGTTGGTGCGACATGTAATTACCGTGACGACGTCGAGCTCAGCCAAAGACGAAGGCCCGCCTAGCGCGCCAGAGACTGAGAACGGGCTGCTATGAGCGGGTGCTGGTGCAGGTGCGACAGCATGTGATGGTGCGGTGGTGTTGTTCACGGAGTTGCTCGCGACGAAACTGGGCATGGGGAAATCATGTGTCGTCTTGTCTGGATTTTCCTTCGTCCAGTTGATGATAGCCGGGACCAAGTTAGTAGCGAAATCATTTCTGTAGGCAGTTACAGCTGCATTGACTGCCTGTTGTAGCAACTCATTTTTCTCCTCGGCTATTTTTTCGCGTCCTTAGCTGTTTTTTTCTCGAACGCAAGCTTCACCTTCTCGTTGATATCCACCTGACTAAACTTCTTTTTCTTCTTGTTGGCCTCTAGGCCCTCGTTGTAAAACACCTTCCACGTGGCGCCGTCTCCGGTGTCGTCCACATGTCCATATTGCGGCCACTGGCCCAAAGGTAGTCCCTTAAGTTCGTTCAATGCCCGGTTGAGAGGGGTGTCCCACTTGGGCCTCATCGGGGAAGTAGGGCTTTCGGCTGCAAGCTAGTGTTGCTTCTCCTGCAGAAGGAACGTGAACCATTTACGAATGTGTTGTCGACTTGATCTGGAGCTAAATGTAAGGTGGTAAAAGAACAATTACCAGTATTCTAATCAATCTCCTCGTGATCTGGTCCGTGTAAAAAACCTTCCTTTCCTTGTCCCACTTGTAGTGGGCCCTGATGAAGTCACGCTCCAAGGGGTTGGTGAACTTCACGAAGGGGTCTGGGAGACCCGCGGCTTCACGTTCTGCGTCCTTCTTATCCCATATGGGCCTTTTACCGAGGTAGCCACGGCTTCCGAGGCGATGCTTCCCCGTGTTCCTTTGCTGAAGGCTCTTGAATTTTGCAGCCTTAGCCTTGTCTGCCTCGGTAGCGCAAGTGTCCTTGAAATTTTTGAACTCCTCTTTCGTAAGTGTCGGATTTTCCTCCAGAATCTTGGACAGGGGTTCCTCAGCCTCAATAGCTCGTTTCACCCTTGCTTTTCAGGAGGCCAAATCATTCTTGAACATGCCCATGGTGTGATTGTTGATCTTTTTCATCTTCGGATCATCCCACGGTTCTTCTATGCTATCATCCCAGTCGGGGAACTTGAATCTTTTGTGCAACTTCGCCAGGAGAAACTGCCTCAAATGTTCTTTACTCCTTAAGGCATCGTCGTTGATACTCGCGCATTTGAGCCATTAGAGCCGGAAGAACCTCGCAAGTGCTATGGGAACCAAGTAGGATGCATTCCCGTAGGATGCATCCTACTTGGTTCCCATAGCACTTGCGAGGTTCTTCCGGCTCTAACGGCTCAAACTTGCCAGGTGTCATCTTTGTGATCACCAGTCGTCCAATGTCGAGTTTGTTAGGTTTTCGTATCCTCTACTTCTTCTGCTTCTTCTTTTCGGTAGCGGCATCGGCGCCGCCATCGGTACCGGCGTTACCGTCGGTGTTGATGTCGGCGTTAGTACCATCATCGAGGCCAACCTGCAAACCTTGATTATGCTTAGCAGACAAAAGGTTGAGGTACTGTTGTTCACCATCATAATCCATCTCGTCTGCATCTTTGTCAGAAGGCCCGGTATCTTCGTTGTTCGACATGTTTCCTATGATTAAGTCTCCTCGTTTAATTCTAAAACTATGAAAAAAATGAGAAATGACATAAAAAAGATCTATGTTTGCCGGAATGCCGTTTCCCAGCAACTCCTGGCACTCGATATGCCTACTATATAGCACAAGTCATGCCAAAATTCACGGAAAATTTCGGCATGACCTTTGCTAAAAAGTGGACATATCGAGCGTCTGAAATTCACCGGAACGGAAATGAATCAACATTCCGGTGTAACATAGGCCACTCGGATCATTTACCTTACACATAATCATCATTTTCCAAATATGACATATCCAAAGTATCACATGTCCAAATGACATGTCCAAATTCCAAATATGACATGTCCAAATCACATGTCCACATATCACATGTCTACTTCAAATTTGCATATAAAAGGAAGAAAAATATAGAATTTGAAGAAAAATGCAAGAGTCATTTTTCTTCACAATATTTGAAAGTAAATTTAGCCTACCTAAATTTGAAACTAAAAAAATTGCTTTAACAAGGGATGTTGATTTGGACAATTGCTTAAACTAATTCGGTTTTTTAAATACTAATTCTGGTTTTTTAATACTCATTCTGTTTTTAAATACTAGCACTATAAAATTTAAATGGCAACAATTACTTAAACTGAAATATGCAAGAAACCTACATAATCAATTCTTCCTTTTCTTTTAACTAACATTGGATAACCCTAAATTTATGTCCTAACTTGAAACCTAGGGTTCATAAAAACCTAGCTAAATTCATAACTAAATAGATAACCTAATTAACCTACTGCCCTAACTAAAACCTAAGTAAATTAACCGAAGAACCCTAGCTAGCAGAGAGACGAGGAGCGGTGGGGGGCTTACAGAGGGTGCATGGGCGAGGAGGTTGGCCCGACGACGACCGATGTTGGGAGGGGAGGAAGCAGACGAGGGAGGCATGGCGCGTCGGGGTCGGGGGCGAGCGCGGGGGTCGGGGGAGAGCGCAGGGGCGCAGCAAGGGCAGGGCTCCGGCGGCGACGACAAGGGGGAAGAGAGAGTGGGGATTTGGGGGGAAAAGCATAGGCGGGAAGAAGTAGAGAGAGTGAGGATTTTGGGGGTTAAGTCGAGGTAGCAGTAGCGCGTTCCGGACAAACGCGCTATAGCTAAGTTAGCTATATCGCTTTTATCCAGAAAACGATACTGCTATTACAGGTAGCTATAGCGTTTTCATATGGAAAGTGCTACTGCTACCTTAACTAGCTATAGTTGTTTTTCAGAAAAGAGCTACTGCTACCTTGACTAGCTATAGCTCTTTTTCAGAAAAGCTCCTTTTCCCAAATAGGAACATATATATTACATTATTTGACCCATGCATAATGGCTAAGTGTGTACACAAAATAGGAACATATATATTACATCATTTCACCGATAACATACGGTTCCTCAGCGTTGACGTTTTCATTTTTGAGTGATCTTCTTTCCCTTCTTGTTCGTTGAAATAATTGAGCCCCTCATTGTGATTTTTCCTTTTCCATGGAGTACAATCTTTCTGAGGTAATGTAGTATTGATTCTTCTCTTGGCATATACTTCGTCGTCATCGTCATCTTCCCTCATTGGGTTGCCGTATTGGTCGTAGTCTTCCTCGTTAGCGACTCCATCCATTCCCATGATGTTCATTTGCCTCTCCTCACGACAACGCGACTGGGATGGAACGGGTCGGTTATGAAGAAGCATTGTGTCACGTGCTTAGAGTGCACCCATGGCTTGTTTTTTGCGATAGCGTTCACTGTAGCGCTCTTGGCGTCGGGT
Source organism: Secale cereale (assembly GCA_902687465.1). Taxonomy (NCBI): domain Eukaryota; kingdom Viridiplantae; phylum Streptophyta; class Magnoliopsida; order Poales; family Poaceae; genus Secale; species Secale cereale. Next base: position 360,776,506 of record LR738713.1, read on the forward strand.
ATAGTCATGGTAGTGAAATACCGGTTTTATCTTTCGACATTCTTAGACCATCTGACACGGAACATCGTTGCGTTGTGTAGTCTAGAGTAGTCAAGCTCCCACATCTCCTCGACCCTTCCGCAAAATTTCTCAGTTGGGCCGTTGTCGTTGCCGGTCATGCATTCCATCATCACCCCTAAGTTCTGATCATCACTGTCCATATCTTTGGCCTCCGTGTAGAACGTGTATCCGTTGATATAGTAAGCCTGATAGGTGACGAGGATGGGAGAGTGGCCATGTGCTAAGGCGTATATGGGCAATCCGTCCTCAGAGCCCTCTTCCGGGGGATTAGCAATAATATGCTCTTTGAACCAATGCAGGAAAGTGGAGTTGTGCTCTCTAGTAACTTCGGCGTCCGTCCTGCATACCCCCTGGTCACGATACTTCTTTGCGGTAATTTCTTTGTGCAGTGCCACGAAAGGATCTACCTCGTCTAGGTGGTGTAGCACTACCAAGTTTTCTCTGTCAAAGTCGTTGCGTCGATCTGAGTATGCCATGTTGATACGTCTCCAACGTATCTATAATTTTTTATTGTTCTATGCTATTATATATATGATGTTTTCGATGTTTAATGGGCTTTATCATACTCTTTTATATTATTTTTGGGACTAACCTATTAACCCAAAGGCCCAGTGCAGATTGCTGTTTTTTTTTGCCTATTTCAGGGTTTCGCAGAAAAGGAATATCAAACGGAGTCCAAACGAAATGAAACCTTCGCGAGAGTTATTTTTGGAACGATATCAACACAGAAGACATGGAGTACACGCGAGGGAACGAATGAGGTGGCCACGAGAGTCCAGGGCGCGCCCCCTCCGACAAGGTGCGCCCCCGACCCTCGTGGGCCCCCTCTGGCTCCCCCGATGCCCTCCTTCCTCCTATATATACCTTATACCCTGAAAACATCGAGGCAACAGAAAAAACCCTAATTCCACCGCCGCAACCTTCTGTTCCCGTGAGATCCCATCTTGGGGCCTGTTCTGGAGCTTCGCCGGAGGGGGGATCTTACACGGAGTGCTTCTACATCAACACCATTGCCTCACCATGAGTTGTGAGTAGTTTACCACAAACCTTCGGGTTCATAGTTATTAGCTAGATGGCTTCTTCTCTCTTTTTGGATCTCAATACAAGTTCTCCTCGGTCTTCGAGGAGATATATTCGACGTAATCTTTTTGCGGTGTGTTTGTTGAGATCCGATGAATTGTGGGTTTATGATCAAGATTATCTATGAGAAATATTTGGTTATTTTCTAAATTCTTTTATGTATGATTATAATATCCTTGCAAGTCTCTTCGAATTATCGGTTTGGTTTGGCCTACTAGATCTATAGTTCTTGCAATGGGAGAAGTGCTTGGCTTTGGGTTCAGTCTTGCGGTGTCCTTTCCCAGTGACAGCAGGGGAAGCAAGGCATGTATTGTATTGTTGCCATCGAGGATAAAAAGATGGGTTTTATATCATATTGCTTGAGTTTATCCCTCTACATCATGTCATCTTGCTTAAAGCATTACTCCGTTCTTATGAACTTAATACTCAAGATGCATGCTGGATAGCAGTCGATGTGTGGAGTAATAGTAGTAGATGCAGAGCCGTTTCGGTCTACTTGTCATAGACGTGATGCCTATATATAATGATCATGCCTAGATATTCTCATAATTATTTGTTTTTCTATCAATTGCTCGACAGTAATTTGTTCACCCATCGTAGAATTCTGCTATCATGAGAGAAGCCACTAGTGAAACCTATGGCCCCCGGGTCTATTCTCAACATATTAATCTACAATCTACTTTACTTTGCTATTTTTACTTTATGTTCTTATATCCAAAAATACCAAAAATATCAAACTATCCTATCTATCAGATCTCACTTTCGTAAGTGACCGTAAAGGGATTGACAACCCCTTATCGCGTTGGCTGTGAAGTTCTTATTTGTTTGTGTAGGTGCGAGGGACTCGCGCGTGGTCTCCTACTTGATTGATACATTGGTTCTCAAAAACTGAGGGAAATACTGACGCTACTGTGCTGCATCACCCTTTCCTCTTCGAGGGAATACAACGCAAGCTCGAGAAGTAGCAAGAAGAATTTCTGGCGCCGTTTCCGTGGAGGCTTACGCGAAATTCATATACCAAGTACCTATCATAAACCCTTATATTTCGCATTAAATTTATTTGCCTCTCGTTTTCCTCTCCCCCACTTCACCCTTGCCGCTTTATTTGCCCTTCTTTTTGCCGCGTGTTTACCGTTTGCTTGCTTCTTATTTGCTTGTGTGTTGGATTGCTTGCTTGTCACTATGGCTAGCACACCTATCATTATCAATACTCCCGAGAGTGAGGTTCTTAATTTTAATCAAAGGGAGGAGGAAAATCTAAAAGATGCCTGGTATAGAATTTGCAATGCTCAAAATAGATCTACTAGGAAGCTTTCCACTTCCGTGCTTCTTCGCTATTTTTATGTTGGCATAACTCCGTGGAATAGATATATTTTAGATACCATTACCGGAGGGAATTTCATGGGTAGCCATACTTTTGATTCTTATATTGCTATCACTGAATTATTTGGCTCACCACGCCTTATGGTCAATGGGACTGTTTTAACTCTAGAACATGTTTTGCAAAGGCTTGAAATCATTGAGAACAAAGTTGCTACTGTAGAGTTATGTAGCGACCAGACCTCAAACAATCTGATCTCTGTGCATCAGTGTCATCCCTGGATCAGTAATGCTGACACGCACAGTACTCGAAGGATTTATAACAGAGTAGCAATCACACACTTATTACATCGATAGTCCAACGATGAATTCATTACAATAAATATGGCAGAAGGCCATCTAACACGATAACAGCGGAAGGCTTGGAAGATAAGTGAGTCCATCAACTCCAGCGGCATCACTGAGTATAGAACCACGACCTAAAAAGGCACCTTACTCGTCGTCTGAAAAGTCTGCAACATGAAACGTTGCAGCCCGAAAATGGGTCAGCACATGGAATATGCTGGCAAGGTAACACAAGAGAATGCAATGAGAGTAAGCTATTCTATATGCAATATGGCTGGTGGAAAGCTCTATGGTTACAGTTTTTTGCGTAAAGCCAATTTTTCCCTACTTCAAAGGAATAGATTTTAATTAACTATCATGGTAGTTGAAACATCATTGAGAAGATAGACATCCTCTCAACCCCAATTAAAATAATCATTAAACCCAACAATATTAAATTAGAGTAACATGATGAGATTCACATGAAAATCCAAGTACTAGATACTCAAGACGTCCATAACCGGGGACACGGCTAATCATGATCAGTTTGTACACTCTGCAGAGGTTTGTGCACTTTTCCCACAAGACTCGATCGCCTCCGTTTGGTTTCTCGCACTGCATGGCGTTTGAGAAACGGATGACCGAGACATAGTCTTTCAGAAGCGCTAGCACCTTACGATCGGGCGGACCGTACCAACCTACATCCCTACATCTGCTAGTCCACCACTGTAAGAGTTCGCACGACTTACTCATACTATGCTAGAGCCCATAATAGCATTGTGGCTGCACACGGAAGTTTCTAGTATGAATAATCTCATGATCCCTTTGAGCCTGGGTGGCGGTCCAAAAGAAAAACAGGCAATCACTGGAATACCCAGATGCCTCAATCCACCCAGATGTGTATTAATGTTGCCACCTTAAGTTGAACCATTAATTAACAAACTCACATCTGTCATGGATTTCACTCACCCAATCCACGTCTACGGGCATAGCATGTCCTAACAGCAAACGTAGATGTAACTCCCAAAGGTTTGTATGTAATGCAGGTAATAGGTACTACCTCAATCTACTTCCCAATCCCACAAGTTAATGGATCCTACTCATGCAATGTGTGAGGGTTGGACTAATGCAATGAAAACTGGGTAATTGGAAAGTATGATCAAAGTGTTACTTGCCTTGCTGATGATCCGCAAAACCTAGAGACTCAAAGTAGCAAGCGGCGCACTCCGGGTACTCTATCGCAAACAACAAGCATACAATAAGTACTTAACTAATGCACGGGTAAAACTCAAATAAGACATCTAACCAGAAAGTTCAACTTAAGAACTCCGGTTTGCAAAAAGAATCAACTCGAAAGAAGCAACGAAACTCAAACTGCAAAAGAAACGAGCTCCGGTTTACTAGTTGGCCTAAAGTAAAATTTTACAGTAGCCAAAACTTTATTCAAGTTGATTAAACGTAAAGAGGGCATCGAGACGAAGATCTGGGATTTTGAATCACCTGATTCCCACTCTCGAGCGAAAATAAAAACAAAAAACAAAATCAGGGCAGAAATCACGATCGGAATAATCGCAGATAAATACCCCGAAAAAGAAAACGGACGAACAGGCTAACGAACGAACGTTCGCTATCTGCGGCTAACTGACGAAAACCATTCGTTAAAATGAACGTACGGACGAACATCCGCTAAATAACTAAACCGACGAAAACCGATCCGATCTAATCTAATAAAACAGATCTACGGTTTTACGAAAAACCGAGCGGTTCTTACTAAAAAACGGCATCTACCTCGCGAACTCCGGCGGGATCTCCGGCGGCGGCGGCGGCGGTCCGGCGACGGCAGCGGGGCGGCGAGGTGGTGCGGCGGGGCGACGGCGGCGCGGGGTGCGGCGGTGCGGTGGCTAGCGGCGGCGGGGGGCGGCGCGGGCGAGGCGGCGGCGGCGCGAGGGCGACGGCGGCTTCGGGCGCTAGGGCAGGGGGCGGCAGCTGGCGGGCTGAATTGACGGGCCGACTCTGGCCCTTATAAAGCCGAGAGTCCCAATCCTATACGAGTCTAAGTCGGTTCACTTTTTTTTTAAATAGAGTCCTGGCGTAGAAAAACTAACGAAAGAAATACTAAACGGACTCTAAAATTCCCGAAATAAATTTTCACCGTCCTCTAATAATATTTAGGACAAAGTGAACATTTTTCCCGAACCTAAATGCAATTTTTGAAAAACGCGCATTTTTCTATGCAAATAAATCCGCAAATAAATCCAGAAAAAAATAACAAAAGTGATTTTAACATTTTTCCTCCAATATTTCTGTTATTTTGGAGAAGTCATATTATCTCCGCTCATATTTTGTATTTAGAAATATTTTTAGGAGAGAAGAATAATTAGAATCACACTGTCCTCGTACCGGTATTCGAGCGAGCTCAAATACGAAAACGGTAAAATTCCCAACTCTCTCCGTAGGTCCTTGAGTTGCTTATAATTTCGAGGAACGCCACAAACAAAATGCAAAAGCATGCAATGCAAACATGATCTATGTATAACATTCCAAATTGTAAATTTGGGATGTTACAAGTTAGTTGAGAATTTGGATAGGAAGATCCACAACCAAATTACCCAATATGGATCCAAGGTAGGGGTTATTCTGAATGTTTTTAAGGAACCCATAGTTAAAGAGAAAATAGATCAAGATTCCACTAGAATCGATAAACTTGAGGATATTATTACTAATGTAGGGTCTGCTCTTTCTGCTATGAAAACCACTCCGAATCCTTCTACCACTAAATTGTCTAAGCTTATGTATGTTCCTAAAAATAAGGATGAATCATTTAGTAAGGAAATCGCGGATCTTAAATCTATAAGTGTTCATACTAATTTTCTCACTTTCGCAAGAGAACCTTTTGATACAAATGAATTTCTTGATTTCTTGCCCAAAAGTTTGATTATCAATAGGAATAAAGAAGTTCCTAAGAATTATAAGTGCTTAATTAAATAATTTCCTTCCAAAGATAGCAATACCTAGATCTATCCTTGTATCGTGCCTAGCTAGGGGCGTTAAATGATAGCGCTTGTTGGGAGGCAACCCAATTTTATTTTCTTTGTTTTTGCTTATGTTTAGGAATAAATATTGCATCTAGCTTCTGTTTAGATGTGGTTTTGTGCTTTAATTAGTGTTTGTGCCAAGTAGAACCTTTGGGAAGACTTGTGTGAAGTTTATATGATCTTACTGTAAAAAATAGAAACGTTAGCGCTCACGAGAATAGTCACCAGATTTTACTAGAGAGTGCGATTTAGTTGATTCTTTTTGCAGATGATTAATAGACAAATTCCTCATGTTTACCAATTTATTTAATTTTTTTTGGAGTTACAGAAGTATTCGAAAGTTACAGATTACTACAGACTGTGTTGTTTTTGACAGATTCTGTTTTTCGTGTGTTGTTTGCTTATTTTAATGAATCTATGAGTAGTATTGGGGAGTATGAATCATAGAGAAGTTGGAATACAATAGGTTTAACACCAATATAAACAAATAATGAGTTAATTACAATACTTTTGAGTGGTGGTTTATTTTCTTATACTAACGGAGCTCACGAGATTTTTGGCTATGTTTTGTGTTGTGAAGTTTTCAAGTTTTGAGTATGGCTTTGTTAGACTATGGAACAAAGAGTGGAAAGAGCCTAAGCTTGGGGATTCCCAAGGCACCCCAAGGTAAAATTCAAGGACAACCAAAAGCCTAAGCTTGGGGATGCCCCGGGAAGGCATCCCCTCTTTCGTCTTCATCAATCGGTAACTATACTCAGGACTATATTTTTATTCACCACATGATATGTGGTTTGCTTGGAGTGTCATGTATGATTAGAGTATTTGCTTGTTAGTTTGCCACAATCATCCTTGCTGGACACACCTTTTTCAGAGAGATAAATATGGTTTAGAATTTGTTAGAATACTCTATATGCTTCACTTATATCCTTTGAGCTATATAGTTTTGCTCTAGTGCTTCGCTTATATCTTTTAGAGCACGGTGATGATTTTATTTTGTAGAAATTGTTGATCTCTCATGATTCACTTATATCCTTTTGAGAGTCTTTTAGAACAGCATGGTAATGTGCTTTGGTTATAAAACTAGTCCTAAGATGATAGGCATCCAAGAAGAATGTAGTAAAAACTTTCATACAAAGTGCATTGAATATGATGAGAAGTTTGATACTTGATGATTGTTTTGAGATATGGGGATGGTGATATTAGAGTCATGCTAGTGGAGTAATTATGAATTTGAGAAATATTTGTGTTAAAGTTTGTGATTCTCGTAGCATGCACGTATGGTGAACCGCTATGTGACGAAGTTAGAACATGATGTATTTGTTGAGTGTCATCCTTTTTGTGGAGGTCGGTGGTGCGCGATGGTTAACTCCTACCAACCTCTACCCCTAGGAGCATGCGTTGATTGCTTTGTTCTGATGACTCGTAAATTTTTGCAACAAATATATGAGCTCTCATCCTTCCACCATTGCTAGCCTCTCTTGTACCACGCAACTTTCGCCTGTACCATACACCCACCATATACCTTCCTCAAAATAGCCACCATACCTACCTATCATGGCATTTCCATAGCCATTCCGAGATATATTGCCATGCAACTTTCCACCGTTCCATTCATATGACACGCTTCATATTGTCATGCATGATCATGTAGTTGACATCGTATTTGTGGGAAATCCACCATTCACATATCATTCATACATGTCACTCTTGATTCATTGCACATCCCGGTACACCGCCGGAGGTATTCATATAGAGTCATATTTTGTTCTAGCTTCGAGTTGTAATCTTCGAGTTGTAATTCAATAAAAGTGTGATGATGTTCATTATTAGAGCATTGTCCCATGTGAGGAAAGGCCAAAAAAAGAGAGATGGCCCAAAAAAAATATAGAGAGAGGGGCTATATAAAAAAACAAGAGGAGAAAGCCCCTCCAAAAAAGAGAGAAAAGGGAGAAGGGACAATGCTACTATCCTTTTCCACACTTGTGCTTCAAAGTAGCACCATGTTCTTCATGATAGAGAGTTTCTTGTTTAGTCACTTTCATATACTAGTGGGAATTTTCATTATAGAACTTGGCTTGTATATTCCAATGATGGGCTTCCTCAAATGCCCTAGGTCTTCATGAGCAAGCAAGTTGGATGCACACCCATTTAGTTCCATTTGATGAGCTTTCATACACTTATAGCTGTAGTGCATCCGTTGCATGGCAATCCCTACTCACTCACATTGATATCTATTGATGGGCATCACTATAGCCCGTTGATACGCCTAGTCGATGTGAGACTATCTTCCTCCTTTTTGTCTTCTCCACGACCACCACTCTATTCCACCTATAGTGCTATATCCATGGCTCACGCTCATGTATTGCGTGAAAGTTGAAAGGTTTGAAAAAATTGAGTATGAAAACAAGTGCTTGGCTGAAACCGGGGTTGTGCATGATATGAATATTTTGTGTGATGAAGAGGGAGCATAGCCAGACTATATCATTTTGTAGGGATAACTTTCTTTGGCCATGTTATTTTGAGAAGACATGATTGCTTTGTTAGTATGCTTGAAGTATTATTATTTCTTATGTCAATATAGACTTTTATCTTGAATCTTTCGAATCTGAAGATTTATACCACAATAAAGAAATAACATTGAAAAATATGTTGGTTAGCATTCCACATCAAAAATTCTGTTTTCATCATTTACCTACTCGAGGACGAGTAGGAATAAAGCTTGGGGATGCTTGATACGTCTCCAACGTATCTATAATTTTTTATTGTTCCATGCTATTGTATATGATGTTTTGGAGGTTTAATGGGCTTTATCATACTCTTTTATATTATTTTTGGGTCTAACCTATTAACCCAAAGGCCCAGTGCTGATTGTTGTGTTTTTTCCTATTTCAGGGTTTTGCAGAAAAGGAATATCAAACGGAGTCCAAATAGAATGAAACATTCGCGAGAGTTATTTTTGGAACGATATCAACACAGAAGACTTGGAGTACACGCGAGGGAACAAAGGAGGCGGCCACGAGGGTTTAGTAGGAGGGGGCGCGCCCTCGACCCTCGTGGGCCCCCTCTGGCTCCCCCGATGCCCTCCTTCCTCCTATATATACCCTTATACCCTGAAAACATCGAGGCAACAGAAAAAACCCTAATTCCACCGCCGCAACCTTCTGTTCCCGTGAGATCCCATCTTGGGGCCTTTTCTGGAGCTTCGCCGGAGGGGGGATCTTCCACGGAGTGCTTCTACATCAACACCATTGCCTCACCATGAGTTGTGAGTAGTTTACCACAGACCTTCGGGTCCATAGTTATTAGCTAGATGGCTTCTTCTCTCTTTTTGGATCTCAATACCAAGTTCTCCTCGGTCTTCGAGGAGATCTATGCGACATAATCATTTTGCGGTGTGTTTGTCAAGATCCGATGAATTGTGGGTTTATGATCAAGATTATCTATGAGAAATATTTGGTTCTTTTCTGAATTCTTTTATGTATGATTATAATATCCTTGCAAGTCTCTTTGAATTATCGGTTTGGTTTGGCCTACTAGATCTATAGTTCTTGCAATGGGAGAAGTGCTTGGCTTTGGGTTCAATCTTGCGGTGTCCTTTCCCAGTGACAGCAGGGGCAGCAAGGCATGTATTGTATTGTTGCCATCGAGGATAAAAAGATGGGGTTTATATCATATTGCTTGAGTTTATCCCTCTACATCATGTCATCTTGCTTAAAGAATTACTCTGTTCTTATGAACTTAATACTCAAGATGCATGTTGGATAGCGGTCTATGTGTGGAGTAATAGTAGTAGATGCACAGTCGTTTCGGTCTACTTGTCATTGACGTGATGCCTATATATAATGATCATGCCTAGATATTCTCATAATTATTCGCTTTTCTATCAATTGCTCGACAGTAATTTGTTCACCCACCGTAGAATTCTGCTATCATGAGAGAAGCCACTAGTGAAACCTATGGCCCCCGAGTCTATTCTCAACATATTAATATACAATCTACTTTACTTCGCTATTTTTACTTTCTGTTCTTATATCCAAAAATCCCAAAAATATCAAGCTATCCTATCTATCAGATCTCACTTTTGTAAGTGACCGTAAAGGGATTGACAACCCCTTATCGCGTTGGCTGTGAAGTTCTTATTTGTTTGTGCAGGTGCGAGGGACTCGCGCGTGGTCTCCTACTGGATTGATACCTTGGTTCTCAAAAACTGAGGGAAATACTTACGCTACTGTGCTGCATCACCCTTTCCTCTTCGAGGGAATACAACGCAAGCTCGAGAAGTAGAACACGTGCAGTTCCCTACGACCGTTGGAGTGACCTTCTCCTTCGAGCCTTCCATCGTGCTTGTTAACGGGCAAACCACCAGCAACATCAGGTGCCTGGTCTGCGCCATATAGAAAATTCTCGCAGAAAGATATGCACTCTTGTGTGAGATAGCCCTGGACGATGCTTCCATCCGAACATGACATGTTACGAACGAATCCTTTGATGATCCCATTCATCCTCTCAAGTGGCATCATGTTGTGCAGGAATGACGGCCCCAGGTCTATTATGTTGTCCACAATATGGACTCACAGATGCACCATGACGTCAAAGAACGCGAGCGGGAAGTACTCCCTCCGTTCCAAAATAGATGACTCAGCTTTGTACTAAAGTTAGTACAAAGTTGGGTCATCTATTTTGGAACGGAGGGAGTACATCTCAAGCTCACTCAGTATCACAACGATCTCTTCATGTAGCATTAGGAGCTACTTCACACTGATTGACTTTTGAGAGATGACGTCGAAAAAGTTGCAGAGACCAATAAGTGTGTCACGGACATGCTTGTCCATTATCCCTCTAAGGGAACAGGTGCTATTTGCATCATCATCACATGACAATCACGGGACTTCATCCCGCTGAACCTTTTCTTGTTAGTGTCTATATACCTTCTTATCTTGCCATAGTAACCGGAACTAACATTGACTCCGGTAAGGCACTTAAAGAATTGATCTATCTCCGCCGGACTTAAGGTGAAGCAAGAAGGGGGGCAATAATCCTCTTCCTTTACTTTTTTGCCCTTCTTCTCCGGCGCCTCTATCTCCGTCTCTGTCTCGTCTGACATTTTATGGGGCGGCATGTGCAGATCTTCCCTGATTTTCAAATCTTGCAAGTCTTTTCTTGCCTTCGGCCCATCCTTGGTCTTATTCGGCATGTTCATCAGTGTCGTGAGCAATCTCTCAAGGACATTCTTACAGATATGCATTTGATCAAGGCAATGAGGTGTGTTGTGCCAACACTCCATGTCCCAGAACATAGACATCATCTTCCATACCTTCAGCACCGACTCCGGTGCCTTTTTCATCGTCTTTCCTGGCGCGGGGCACTATTCCCAGTTTTTCAACAACTCATCGATATTGATGCCGCTCCGCTTACGTGGAGGTCCTCGATGCTCAGCGTGACCATTGAATAGATCTCCATGGTTTCTCCATGGGTCGTCCTGATCGAGCCATCTTCGATGCCCCATGTACACGATTTTCCTAGACCCGCCATCTTTCCTTGATGTTAGCTGCTGAGACGTCGTATCATCCATGCACCACGTGCATCCACAATATCCATGTCACACCTAGCCCGTGACATATCCATAACCGAGATAGTCGTGCACCGTCGTGATCAGCGCGGCTCTCAGGTAGAAATACTCGCCTTTGCTAGCGTCTCATGTCTTGGCCGGTGTTTTCCATAACGTGTCTAACTCCTCTTGAAGTAGCCCCAGATACAGATTAATATTATTTCCCGGTTGTTTTGGCCCTTGCATGCTCATGTGAATGTACTTCGACTTCATGCACAACCAGGGGGAGATTGTACATCCATACAAACATAGGCCATGTGCTATGTTGGTGTTCTGGTTGCCAAACGAATTCATGCGATCGGTACAGCGCCGAGCATGATGTTCCTTGCATCACATTTGAAATACCGATAGAAGCCGTTCAACGCTCTCCACTGGCTTCCATCCTTGACGTGTCTCGGCTTTGGATCATCTCCATCGTTAGGCTTCTTCCACTCCGCGTGCCAGCGCATGAGCTTTGCTTCCTTGGAATCTATGAAATTCCGCTGGAGACGGGGACTGATCGGTAAGTACGATACAACTTTCTGGGGAGATTTCTTCCCGGCCTTCTTGTATCGAGAAGCATTGCACACGGGACAACTTGTTTTTTTCCGCGTGCTCCTTCCGATAAATTATGCAATCGTTGATGAATGCATGGTATCTAACGTGTGGCAGATCAAGAGGGCACACGATCTTCTTAGCCTCATCCACACTAGAAGGACATAGATTCCCCGCGGGAAGAACATCCTTTAGGTACTTGAGATGCTCCTAGAGGCTAGTGTCGGTCCATTTGTTTTTAGCCTTCGTCTTCAGGAGTTGGAGCGTGAAACTCAAGCGGGTCACCTCAGGATTGCAACCATCATACAATGGAGTGTTCAAGTCTACCACCAGTTGCTGCAGCTTAGCCACCTCTCTAGAAGCAGCTCTCTCAGTACTCGTCTCCTTGCGAAGCAGTGCTTGAATATGAGGGTCCCGCATGATTGAACTTAGTACCGACGAACTCTGTGGCGTGGAGTCCATGTTCTCTCTGCCGCCATGTCCGGCCCCTTATCCTCTGCCATGTCCGGCCCTTCTCCGCCGCCATGTCCGGCCTTTTCCCCGCCGCCATGACCGATCATCTCTTCGTCTTGCCCCGTGTCGTCATTGCCAGCCCCGTCAGCGTCCTCAACATCATCATCCTCATCTTCAATTATCCATCGAGAATAGCCATCCATTAAACCAGTCATGAGCAGGTGCGCTTCAACACGACCATCGTCATAGGGGTCAATCCAAACTATTCCTTTGCATCTTCGACACAGACATAAAACCTCTGTCAGGTTATTTTCATTCATGCCCTACACCGCCGACCGCAACCACCTGTCCACCATTGTTCCACTAACCATCATGAACGCCTACACGGTAATAATGAACAAATTGATTATAAAAATGCATGCATGCATCAAAGTCATACAAAAATTCGGCATGACCTTCCCTAAAAATAGGACATATAGATCTAGAGTTTGCCCGGAATTCGTCAACACGGAAATAAATCGACATTTCGGCAAAACATAGGCAACTCACAAGCACAATTCGGCGTCAACTCATGCCACACACACAATTTCATATCGCCTGACTATGTCATATCTCACACACATAAACATATTTCCATTGTAGCAAAAGCATGAATTTTTAATCACGTATGTCGAGATCGAGCACACGGTGGAGATGATGAAGTAGTAGGGAGATCAAAAGTGGACAAAGCTCTTCTTGACAAGGCTAGATCTAGTTAGGGGGTACATAGGTTACTTCACTAAATGCTACATCTACCTAGCTAGCTAATTTGGGAGGATACAACTTCAACTAGTGGAGGGGGTAGGAAAAAGAGAAAGAAGATGCATTAATGGAGGTAGTGTAAGTTAGCTAAGAGTAATAAAGAGAGAGAAAGCTAGGTAGACGAGGAGAGTAATGAGGGAGAAGTGTAGTGAGGAATAAGCAAAGTGAGAGAGAGAGGAGGTGGGGTAGGGGAAAATGAGGAAGAGAGGAGGGGGAGGGAAAAGGTGGTATATGTTGCGGCTTAGCAGTAGCGATGGTTGTAAACCGCGCTGCTGTTAATAAGATAGCAGCAACGCGTTTTTGGCACGCGCGCTACTGCTAAACGGGGCCCGCCATGTGGCCAGTTTCAAAATTAGCAGTAGCGTCACCCTAAAAAGCGCGTTGCTACTATTACCATATCAGTAGCGCGGTTAGCTAGAGCGCGCTACTGCTAAACCTAGGGTGGCGGGAATGGTGGGTCAACTTTAGTAGCAGCGTCGTTCTTCCGAGCCGTGCTACTCCTAAGTTAGTAGCAGTAGTGCATGTTTGTGTGCTGCTAGCAATAGCGCCTGTTTTTGTCCCGCGCTGCTGCTAAGATTCTGTGTATAAGGTTTTCCCTAGTAGTGGTAGGGTGGGCCGGTGAAGCATGCGAGACATCATAGCCGGCCACAAGAGGAGGGATCAGGCAGTCCCGCCGGCGCTGTTTTAGGTGGCTGGAGCAGGAAGATTAGAGATTGAATAAGCACGTCGGCCGCTGGATGGACATCCAACAGTCACTGCTACAAGAATCGTGTATTGACTGACAGAGCCTTGCGTAAACAAGTCAGCCTCGAAATCGATGGCGTGTACAGCCCATTTGCTATTATTTTTATAATTTACAGCCCATTTGCTAATTCATATGGAATTTTTTCCAGCCCATTTTCTATTTTTTGAATTGCTGCCCATTTTCTAGTTAGTGCCCGGGTTAAAAATTTGAACTAAAAAATATGCCAAATTTTAAAAATTCGCATATTTTGCTGTGGAACAAAATATTCTTAATCCAAAAATTAGTAGTCATACTAAAACAAATTAAAAAATAAAGTAGTACTATGTCGTGTTAAAATCCAATGAAATATAAAATATCAGTGAAGAACAAAAACAAAAAAAGTAACTAATTGCCCATTTGCTATTATTTTTTGGAATTTGCAACCCCTTTCATATTACTTTTAAGATATAATGCCCATACTCTTTGGTCCGGCCGGAATGCATCCCTCCTCGTCTTGAAAGATTTGCAGCCGGGTAAGTCAGAGAAAACAACTTGTCCTAGTTGGGTATTCTTCAAAAAGGAATAGTGGGGTACCTATTTTCCCAAAGAAAAAATGGTTGGGCTGGTTATCTTGTTAGACGGGCCATAGATACCGCACAACCGAGTTTATATCCTGCTCCTCTGAACAAATCCTCAAAAAAAGTTGTGCAATATTGTCGTTAATTGACTACACATTAACAATGATGTGGGTCCTAGATATCAGCAGGGTGGATTAAAGTAAAAAAGGAGGGGTGTATGTGAGTAGTAAAAGAGGCGCTTGCTTGTGTTCGGGAGTGCGCATGGTGGGTCCGTACTATCATACCCACAACTACAGTCCTCTCCCGATTCACTATGTTGATAGGGCCGGACGGCGGCGCCACAGCGAGCGCACCAAGGTGGAGGACGACGGCGAGGCCTCAATCGGGAATGAACAGGAGCCAGGGAACATGCGGAAGTATGATCCTTGGAGGAGGGGAGTAGGAGGATTCACTGGTTCTGGTGCGGGGTAGGCTATCGTTGCCAGAGAAGAATATGATATTGGTGGGAGTAAAGGGATGGCCTGGCCAGCATTTCAGGGTACGATAGGGCGGCAATGCGTGCACGGCAGTGCAACCAACCGTAGAAGGTGGGAACAGGCGCTCTCGTCGGCGCAGGTTTGGTTTTGGCGGCTGGACCGGTCGGACCCAAAAACTCATTATGCTGGATTATAGGAATTAATTTTATATGACTAAAACTTATTGTAAAATGATGTGGAGCACCTTTTTCTTCCTGAGGTTTTTTTTGAGACAATTTTCTTCTTGAGGTTTAAAAGCGAGCACATTCAGAAGACCTGGGATAAACAGGTGTCGTCAATGTGTTGGGCTAGGTTGGGCATTCTTATCGAACAATAATAATAGACCAGAACTATTTACGATGTTGACTACGATTTGCATGGGTCCGCTGGTTCCAGGAAGAAAATGGTGGGAGAAAAAAGACTGGTCGTTATCTTTGCGACTTTACCTAAGAATAATATCGACTGAATGTAATGACACTCTCATAGGAAATAATATGCTCCTGTTAAAATTTGAATTTTCAAATCGTAAATTTAAAGAACTGGTGCATGAGCATTTAGCTTTATTTATTTACTTATTTATGTTTAGGGGACCATGAGCATGTACCTGGTTCGGATTCATGTGAGAGCCTCCCTTCTATTTAATTATGGGCTCCTCTATTGGGCCTTTATCAGTGGGGTACATGTTATCGACAAGTGGAAAATGTGTTCCATACCGAAAATAATATGCGCTACGTACGGGGCACTAAAGGACCGGACCGTGCAACGACTTCCAAAACATTGTGTTTGTCGTTCTAACAACACATTTATTCAATCAACAGACGGAATATACTACTAGTTGTATATTGAAAACAACAGCAGTAGCAACCAGGGTTGATGGTGCAACAGAAGCAGTATGCATGACAGAAGAGTAAAGATGCAGCTCTCTCTTCCAAACCAAACATCAGCCATCATTACAAAAGGGCTACCAAAAAAGAACAAGTGTATGCATCAAACTAAATAAAGATCCTACTACACCCAGCGTATGCATCTAACTAACTGGCTCAGTTAGACATTACTATTTATTGAGATGTGGAGATTGGCTAATGGCTTGAACCAGATGGGTGTCTGACGGGGGAAACTCTAGCCAGTAGGTTGAAGTCCCATACTTGCGACCCTCTCTCCTACTTTGCAGCAGAACATGGAGGCGCATATCAGGGTGTGGTGCATGGAGAGATGCATGGTATGATGTGTACACATAGTTTTGCCTGATGAACAAAACCACGCTGCCATCATGATCCTTGTCGTCGGTTATCTCTTGGTTAATCCGATAATTCAGTCTGAGAAACAAAGAGTGTGTACCAAGGCTACTTGCCAGCCTCTAGTCCAAAATTCCTGAAGGCCCACAGAAGCTGGGATCCTGCTCAAAGACCTTGCAGTGACTGTGATTGTATTCCGCGAAACAACACGTCTGGTGCATGCGAACGATCATCAATCCTTCCCCGTCGTCTGATCGAGCCAGGAACCACCTGCAACTGCCATACCGCTTTTCTTTGAAAGGTTCTGGTATTAGGAAGGGTAGGGTCACCAGGCGGCCTACAACATCATATCAAGTTGGAGTCAAATAAAAAAGGGCTCGTACTGTAGTCAATCTTATGAACAACATGTTATGAGCAGTAAATGTTGACAGTAATATAAGCAAGCCATCATGATATCATAGGAAAGTAACATACTGCTGTAACAACCATTTGTAGCGATGACTGGAGTAGGCCAGCAACACGTCCAGCCATAGAAGGAGTCCACAACATAAATGAAGACCTTGTGTTCAATGGCATCAAAGAACCATGGAGGATTTATGATCCTGCGATGGACGTGCATATTTATCCACTTACCGCAGCGGCCTGTCAGATAGGCGAGACCGCGGTTGAAGAACGCAACTAGCTTGAAGTCTTTATAATTCGTAGCTCTTGTGGAAACTTGGCATTACAACCTTGAGCAAATCAAACTTGGTATCATGTTAGCTACTGTAAGATTTTGAGTATTCTGGGCCGTGGTGCCAAGGCAGTGCAGTGTTAATCGAAGGAGGGGTGTCAATTCCCAGGTGTAGACCTCCACGAGCATCCAGCTGCCGCGACTGTCGACAAGCACCATCCTAGACATGTTCAATCCGACCCAGCACATCAGTTACTGTAGCTGAGTGTGACAGGGAGCAGATCGCGAGGGGCTAGATGCTCGCCACCCTACGATCGTTATGCTGTGTGACACGCCATTTCTGAAGATCAGGCAGCATCAGCAAGCAGGGAGCTATCTTAAAAAGCTCCGGCCTGAGGGCTTTGAGTAAATGGTACAGCCACGACGAGCACGGGGCGAGCGGCATGGTACTGAGATTGTCCACACGCGAAACAATGAGCTTGATTACCTCTGTGGGGAGCGAATTCCAGCCACTCTTTCGACGGATGCTGCTCGGTTCTGCCATTGTTAGTGCTTGGGTTTTGGAAGAGGGGGGAGGCGCCTAGCGGGGATAGAAGATTGGACGATTATGTGCGGACGAGGATAGAGAAGTGAATATGTGTTGCGGGAAGTAGACAGGTGATGATGACAATAGCACGCCGCTTGACTTACGAGACACATCCCAGTAGCGTAGGGTCATATCGATGGTAGACAACTTGCTTGAGTGATCACATTACTAGTAGAATAAACTATCGTACCTACTACTATGCCCTAGTAGTTTGCATATAGTGGAGTAGGACTCTGCTCTACTACTAGCACCGGAGGAGTAGTATATTCTACAATAGTTATTACAAACTTCAATGCCCGAGCGTGGAATGACTACAAACCTCCATCGGTGCTAACTCCAATGCACATCAAATGTTTGCTGGTACACATGGCAGTTGCAAACGCGTGCGACGCAATTACAGTACGTGTGTATGGGTGGCGGTTTTGTCAAATACTATGGCTTAAAAATAGGCCACCGTCGGATGGAAATCTGACAGTTATGTGGGATTCGCCAGGATTGGGCTCATGGCGAACAATCACCAGATATCAGTACTAAAAAAGGTTAAAACACCCGAGGCTATAACTTGCATCGTCTAACCACTAGAAATGGTACTAACATAGTTATGAACTGGTCAAAGAATGTGTCTACGTGGTGTTTGGAATTATTTGCAAACTAGAAAGATGCCCGTGCATTGCACGGAACATCAAGATGCATTTTTTCACAAAACACATGTTGTGATTAACCCATGCAGGAGTAATCCCATGTGTAAAAAACTAATGATATGTCGAGAATTTCAACGAAAAAATGGTATCTCAAGAATTTCATCAAAAAAATGATATCTCGAGAAAGATGAGAGATAAGATGAGGAGGAGTGGGGTGTGGTGGTTGTCGGTGTCAAAACTGGCGGATCTCGGGTAGGGGTGCCGAACTATGCGTCTGAGGATTGATGGTAACAGGAGGCTGGGGACACGATGTTGACCCAGGTTCAGGCCCTCTCGATGGAGGTAAAACCCTACTTCCTGCTATATTAATATGGATGAATATGAATACAAGAGTTGATCTACCTCGAGATTGTATTGGCTAAACCCTAAAGTCTAGCCTATGAGGATTTGTGATTCTCTATTAGCCTCTACGAACTAAACCCTCCGGTTTATATACACACCGGAGGGGCCTAGGGTTTGTACATACCATCTTGCAGAGGAAGGAAAGATTAAACCCGAACCTAAAACTTGCCATTATACAAATACATGAGTCCTATCCGGATACGAGAGACGATCTTCGTCTATGATCTTCATGGCCCACCAGTCCCGCCCACCAAGAGTTATCTGGCCTCCTGAGGACCCCTCGATCCAGGACTCCCTCAGTAGCCCCTGAACCTGACTTCGATGACGATGAGTCCGACTTTTGTATTGTCTTCGGCATTGCAAGGCGGGTTCCTTCTTCCGAATATAACTTCTGCAAAAAGGTGTATTGTGTTCGACTCTACAAGGTTAGTACAACCCTTAACCTCGAAGGCAAGGCTCTTAAAAGAAAATGAATAGTGTGTCTCTACTGACAACTTTTTTGGTGAAGCGTCACGTCCATCCCACTAACATATCAAACCGTTTTATTTGGTCATGGTTTCACGTTTCAAGGTATATCCTCATCGACACGTCCTACCAGAATAGAGATCGTGCCCGCTTATTGTGCGATCCTTATCAATGTGATGTGAGCATCCACACCGGGTATTACGCACGTCCGCTTTGCGAACTGGCGAGGTTTATGGCTAAAGTGGGGGGACGTTCTGTATTCACAGTGTTATAAAAGGACACTAATCCCTTTCATCAGTCACATGCTTTCCTCAAGCTCGAGCTCTCAAATCTCCCTAGCCCCAGCATCCTCATCTCCTGCGCCCATCGCTCCTCGTTCCTCAACCACTACTCCCTTCCTCGGCAATGGCTAGATATGGTGCCAGAGGCAAGTGGGAGGCCTCCACGGTCACTGAAAAAACCGTGGAGGATCTATGGAGTGTGGGCTATCTTGCTGCCAATATCGCGCACCGAGTCCCTGCCAAGGGTCAGGTGATTCCCGTCCCAGAGGCGGGTGAGAAGGTAGTGTTCACTTCTCACTTTGTTAGGGGGCTAGGGTTTCCGCTCCATCCCTTTGTTCGGGGTTTATTGTTCTTCTACGGGCTAGATTTCCATGATCTAGCCCCGAACTCAATCCTTCACATCTCCGCTTTGATAGTGGTGTGTGAAGCTTTCCTCCGCATCCCTCCACACTTCGGCCTATGGTTTAAAACCTTCAACGTGAAGTCGAAGGTGGTGGATGGGCAGCTAGTGGAATGTGGGAGCGCTATGATTAGCAAGCTCCCGAATGCGACTTGGCCAAAAGGGTCATTCGTAGAGACGAACAAGGTCTGGCAGCAGGAGTGGTTCTATATCACTGAACCCCGCGACGCCAAATGGGCGGTGGAGCCTGTTTTCAGACCCGGACCCGCCGGAGAGGTTGACCTCCTGGACCAAAAAGGGTCTGTACTGGGGGTCTCCAACTGAAGTGACAACACTCCAGAGCCGTGTATCCGGTGTGATTTCCAAGGGGCACCAGCTCTCGTCCGTGGTCCAGGTGATGCTAGCCCGGCTCGTTCTCCCTTGCCAAAGCCGGGACTCCTCCCTATGGGAGTTCGATTCGGCAGGAGATAAGCCTCTGAAGCATCTCTTCGGCTTTACGCACAAAGAGATCTGGAAGCATATCTTCAAGAGCCAGAAGGAGTGGCCGGTAGAAACCGAGGACGCTGGCTTTAGTACCACGCTCTCCGCCCTAGAGGTAATAGAAAATTTCATTGAACATATATCTCTTCCCTTATTTAATGATAACAGGAATTGAAGTTTTTGCATGATATACAGGGCTGGACGAAGAAAGCGACCCAGATCAAGTGTGTGACACCTTTGCCCAAAGACGTGGAATCGCCTCGACTTACGGCGATGCTAGTCCCGGCGCCGTACAAGGCGCCATTCAAGAAACCCAAGAAGAAGGGCAAGGGGGCCGGACACGGTCCCCGCCCTACGGACGAGAAGTCCGAGAAGATCAACATTCTCTCCTCCTCCGAGGAGGAGAATGATGAGGAAGAAGAAGAAGAAAAAGAAGAAGAAGAACTCCGTGCGCAAGGCAGGGGGGCGAAGAGTGGGGCCGCTGCTGACGCGGGCACGGCCGCACCCCAGAGGAAACTGAACCTCGCTGCTAGTTCGGATTCAACATCCGAACATAGCTTCGTGGTGAAGCCCAGGGAGAAACCCCTGCCCGAATCATAAGTTTGTTCGGATTGATTGCTGCACCTTTATTTGTTTAGCATTTTTTATGCATTACTTAGTATTTCCCACCTGCTGACCTACAGCCCGCCCGGTGGACATTGATATGTCTCCAATGTATCTATAATTTTTGATTGTTCCATGCTATTATTTATGATGTTTTGAATGTTTAATGGGCTTTGCTATACACTTTTATATTATTTTTGGGACTAACCTATTAACCCAAAGGCCCAGTCCAGATTGTTGTTTTTTGCCTATTTCACAGTTTTACAGAAAAGGAATATCAAACGGAGTCCAAATGGAATGGAACTTTGGGAGAGATATTTTTGGAGTAAAATACACACGGGAGACTTGAGAACCACGCGGTACGGCACACATGGCGTCCATGAGGGCGGGGGCGCGCCCCCGGCCTTGTGGGCCCCACGTTTGGCCCCCGGTGCCCTCCTTCCTCCTATATATACCTACGTACCCCGAAACCATCAGAACAACAGAGAAAACCCTAGTTCCATCGCCGCAACCTTCTGTTCCCATGAGATCCCATCTTGGGGCCTGTTCCGAAGCTCTGCCGGAGGGGGGATCTACCACGGAGTGCTTCTACATAATCATCATCGCCTCACCATGAGTTGTGAGTTGTTTACCACAGACCTTCGGGTCCATAGCTAGTATCTAGATGGCTTCTTCTCTCTCTTTGGATCTCAATACCAAGTTCTCCTCGGTCTTCAAGGAGATCCATTCGATGTAATCTCTTTTTACGGTGTGTTTGTCGAGATCCGATGAATTGTGGGTTTATGATCAATATTATCTATGAGAAATATTTGGTTCTTTTCTGAACTCTTTATGTATGATTATAATATCCTTGCAAGTCTCTTCGAATTATTGGTTTGGTTTGGCCTACTAGATCTATAGTTCTTGCAATGGGAGAAGTGCTTGGCTTTGGGTTCAATCTTGCGGTGTCCTTTCCTAGTGACAGTAGGGGCAGCAAGGCAAGTATTGTATTGTTGCCATCGAGGATAAACAGATGGGGTTTATATCATGTTATTTGAGTTTATCCCTCTACATCATGTCATCTTGCTTAAGGCGTTACTCTATTCTTATGAACTTAATACTCTAGATGCATGCTGGATAGCGGTCGATGTGTGGAGTAATAGTAGTAGATGCAGATTTGTTTCGGTCCACTCGTTTCGGACGTGATGCCTATATATAATGATCATGCCTAGATATTCTCATAAGTATTCACTTTTCTATCAATTGCTCGACAGTAATTTGTTTACCCGCCGTAGAATTCCGCTATCATGAGAGAAGCCACTAGAGAAAACTATGGCCCCCGGGTCTATTCTCAACATATCAATCTACAATCTACTTTACTTTTCCGCTTTTACTTTCTGTTCTTATATCCAAAAATATCAAACTATTCCTATCTATCAGATCTCACTTTCGTAAGTGACCGTAAAGGGATTGACAACCCCTTATCGCGTTGGCTGCGAAGTTCTAATTTGTTTGTGCAGGTGCGAGGGACTCGCGCGTGGTCTCCTACTGGATTGATACCTTGGTTCTCAAAAACCGAGGGAAATACTTACGCTATTGTGCTGCATCACCCTTTCCTCTTCAAGGGAATACAACGCAAGCTCGAGAAGTAGCAAGAAGAATTTTTGGCGCCGTTGCCGGGGAGGCTTACGCAAAAGTCATATACCAAGTACCTATCACAAACCCTTATCCTTCACATTACATTTATTTGCCTCTCATTTTTCTCTCCCCCACTTCACCCTTGCCGTTTTATTTGCCCTTCTTTTTGCTGCGTGTTTATCGTTCGCTTGCCCTCATGTCTAAGATGGGGGAAGATTTTATCGAGAAGGGTAGTAATGTTGAGGGCAACATCTATGTTGACCCGCGGATGAAACTACCACTTTAACTATTAAGAAATTCCGGGTTGGTAGTGGTAACATCATTGGAAAAGGAGTTCTTCAAGACATTTTTACTTGTGCCGGTGCTTTGCCCACTATGGGTGGCTCTATTCTTCACAGAACTAGTAGCCTTGCGGATGCTATATCTATGCTTGTAGTTGAAATTGAAAGGCAATTTATCCATATGCGTCGTGATCTCCACTTGCATCATTGCCACACACCCCAGGCTCTTGTGAACAAGGCCATCAATGCAGAGACAGCTCAGCTCACTTACGATAAGTCTCGTAAGCACATCCTTGATTTGGGATCTTCCTCCGGTTCTAGTTCTCAGAAGCGCCGGATTTGGGTTCCGAACTCTGTTCTTCCACCCACTTATCCTCCGAGGCCATCTCGTGTGGTACCTCTTCCAGTTCAGCAGTATGCTCCACCCAGGTCTATTGATGGACCGTTTGCCAATGCGGGTCCACGTCCTACCTCCAGGATTTGCTACAAGTGCGGAGAGCCGGGACACATTGCCCGTATTTGCACTCAGACCCGTGTTGCTCCATCCCAGTCCGAGAAATCTGTTAGACGTGATAAATCATCACGCACGATGATCAGTGTTAAGTCAGCTCCCACCGAACATGGACGTGTGCATCACGTCTCAGCCAAAAACGCTCATGATGATCCAGATGTCGTTCTTGGTACACTCCTTGTCAATTGTCATCCGGCATCGGTTCTATTCGATACTGGAGCGTCTCATTCTTTCATTTCCGAAAGTTATGCCCGCTTGCACGACATGTCATTTTGTGATATGCCCTTCCCACTACTCATTCAAACTCCTGGTTCCAAATGGCAAACTTCTAGTGTAAGCCATGGTAATGAAATTCTTGTTGACAGACTTGTGTTCCTTGCATCACTTGTAGCCCTCAAGTCTTCAGATATTAATATCATCTTGGGTATGGACTGGATGACAGCTCATCATGCCAAGATTGATTGCTTCACTAGGTCTGTTCAGCTTACACATCCATCTGGTAAGATAGTCACTGTCACCACTAGAGTTGCAAAGCGTCAACTCTATTCTCTTAATGCCAGCCCTGTTCCAGATCTTGAAGATGTTCCAGTAGTCCGTGACTTTCCGAATGTCTTTCCAGAGGAACTGCCAGGTGTTCCACCCGACCGAGATGTAGAGTTTGTTATAGAGCTTATCCCAGGAACCGCTCCAATATCTAGGAGACCCTACAAAATGGCACCCTTAGAACTAGCTGAACTTAAGAAACAACTAGATGAGTCCCTGCAAAAGGGTTTCATCCGTCCTAGTTCTTCTCCCTGGGCTTGCCCCGTCCTCTTCGTTAAGAAGAAGGATGGTACGGATCGGATGGTTGTAGATTATCGTCCCGTTAATTTGGTCACGGTAAAGAACAAGTATCCGCTTCCCAGGATCAACGACCTGTATGATCAGCTCGCCGGATCCTCAGTCTTCTCCAAGATGGATTTGAGGTTAGGATACCATCAAATCAAGATTAGAAATGGGGACATCCCCAAGACGGCTTTCGTCACTCGTTATGGTCAGTACGAGTACACCGTCATGTCTTTCGGTCTAACAAATGCTCCAGCCACCTTCTCCCGCTTGATGAACTCGATCTTCATGGAGTATTTAGATAAGTTCGTCGTGGTTTATCTCGATGATATTCTTATTTACTTGAAGAACGAGGAAGAGCATGCCGAACATCTTAGACTTGTTCTAGAAAAACTCAGAGAGGACCGCCTTTATGCCAAGTTCTCCAAGTGCGAATTTTGGTTGCCAGAAGTGACCTATCTCGGCCACGTAATCTCTGGTAAGGGCATTGCTATCAACCCCGAGAGAGTTCAGGCCGTTCTTGATTGGACTCCGCCTGAAACAGTTAAACAAGTTAGGAGTTTCCTTGGTCTAGCCAGTTATTGTCGCCGCTTTGTTGAGAACTTCTCTAAAGTGGCCAAACCTCTTACGGAACTTCTCAAGAAAGATAAAAAGTTTGAGTGGTCCCCACAGTGTGAGCACAGTTTTCAGGAACTGAAAAGACGCCTGACTTCTGCTCCCATACTTGTACCACCGGATTTCACTAAGGACTTTGTTATCTACTGTGATGCCTCACGACAGGGACTAGGTTGCATTCTTATGCAGGATCGTCGTGTGATTGCCTATGCATCTCGACAGTTGCATCCACATGAGGAGAACTATCCTACACATGATCTAGAACTTGCAGCCGTAGTCTATGCACTTAAGACCTGGCGACATTACCTCCTTGGTAATCGTTGCGAGATCTACACCGATCACCAGAGTCTCAAGTATATCTTCACCCAACCAGATTCGAATCTTAGGCAAAGACGTCGGTTGGAGTTGATCTCATATTACGACTTAGGGATTACCTACACCCCAGGCAAGGGAAATGTCATGGCTGATGCGCTAAGTCGTAAATCCTATTGCAACAATCTCATGTTGCAGCAGGGCCAACCACTTCTCCATGAGGAATTATGTAAGCTTAACCTTCACATCGCTCCTCACGGATTCCTTTCAACTTTGGTGGCGAAACCTACTCTTGTGGATCATATCATAGAAGCCCAGAAGCATGATACCGGAATTACCCGGATCAAGAGAAACATTGCCAAGGGTATTGCTGGTAGTTTCTCCATAGATGACCGAGGTGTTGTTCTCTTCCAAAACTGGCTGGTGGTTCCCAAGAAGCAACATCTTCGGCAATTGATTCTTAAAGAGGCTCATGAATCTCCTCTCATGATTCATCCCGGTAGTACTAAGATGTATCAGGACCTACGCCAGAGGTTTTGGTGGACTAGGATGAAGAGAGAAATTGCTGAGTTCATTGCTAGATGTGACGTTTGTCGTCGCGTTAAGGCAGAACATCAAAGACCTACTGGCAACCTTCAGCCACTAGCTATTCCTGAGTGGAAATGGGATAAAGTTGGTATGGACTTTATCACCGGTTTTCCCAAGACCAAGAGAGGGAATAATGCTATCTTCGTAGTCATTGATCGTCTCTCCAAAGTGGCTCACTTCCTACCTGTTCGAGAGAGTATCAATGCTAGTCAGCTTGCTGACTTGTATATTTCTCGAATAGTGTCACTTGATGGTGTTCCATTAGAGATCAATTCAGATCGTGGTAGTCTTTTCACTTCTCATTTCTGGGAGAGTTTCCAGACTGCCATGGGCACCCATCTTTCCTTCAGTACCGCTTTCCACCCTCAGTCAAGTGGTCAGGTGGAACGGGTCAACCAAATTCTCGAAGACATGCTTAGAGCTTGTGTTATCTCATTCGGTATGGATTGGGAGAAATGTCTTCCTTTCGCCGAGTTTGCTTATAACAATAGCTATCAATCCAGTCTCAAGCAAGCTCCTTTTGAAATTCTTTATGGACGAAGATGTCGAACACCTTTGAACTGGTCAGAAACCGGTGAAAGACAATTCTTTCGACCGGATATGATCCAGGAAGCAGAAGAGCAAGTTCGCATCATTCGTGAGAATTTGAAATCAGCCCAGTCTCGTCAAAAGAGCCAGTATGATCGCCATCATAAGGAAGTGGCTTATGAGGTTGGCGACAAAGCTTATCTTCGGGTTACCCCTTTGAAGGGTACCCATCGTTTCGGTATCAAGGGCAAGTTGGCTCCTCGTTACATTAGTCCTTTTCGCATTCTCGCTAAACGAGGAGAGGTTGCCTACCAATTGGAACTACCCCCACATCTTTCTCGAGTTCATGATGTCTTCCACGTCTCCCAACTCAGGCGTTGCTTCTCGGATCCCATTCGCGGAGTGGACCACGAAACGCTTGATCTCCAAGATAACCTCACATATCGAGAGTATCCCGTTCGCATTCTGGATCAAGCAAAGCGTGTCACTCGACATCATAACATCAAGTTTCTCAAGGTTCAGTGGTCTCATCATTCCGAGAGAGAAGCTACTTGGGAGCGAGAAGATCGTCTCCGACTAGAGTACCCCACCTTATTTCCGCCTACTCCTGAATCTCGGGACGAGATTCTTTCGAGTGGAGGCGAGTTGTCACAACCCTAGTTCCGGTATGCACTAGGTTAGTCTTGTGGTTTGCATCATGTTTAAATTTCAAATAAAATTGAATTGAGGACTTGTGAAACCCTCAGAAACCCTTTTGAAAATGACCCAAATAAAAATTGCTCCAAAAAGGTCCAAGAAAATGTTCATGTGGCCCTCTGAAAATATTGGTTAGAGATAAAATCAAACCAATATTATTAGGAGCTCATAAGTATTTA
This sequence comes from Secale cereale, assembly GCA_902687465.1. Classification (NCBI taxonomy): domain Eukaryota; kingdom Viridiplantae; phylum Streptophyta; class Magnoliopsida; order Poales; family Poaceae; genus Secale; species Secale cereale. Next base: position 360,803,456 of record LR738713.1, read on the forward strand.
TTTTGGGCATTTGGAATTAATGCAATAGTTATTTGCATTGGATATATATATATTATATATTTTATATATGTCCAAAATTCCGATTCTTTATTTTGAGGGGCTTGGATTAATTCCTAGGTCCCTGCAAAATAAAATGTCAAAAGAAAATAATTGATTTAGCTTAGAAACTAAATCAAAACAAATGTCAGAAAAATAGAAAAGCAAATAAAAGGAAAGAGCTTACCTGGCTTACCTGCAGCCCACCCAGGCAGAGCTGGCCCGGCCCACTGGCGAAGCCAGTCACCACCAACCTCGCGCCAGTAGGCCGAGGCGTGTGGCCGGCGCGCGCACACGACGAGCGCGCCACGCCTCCTGCCTGCTTCATCCCCCTCGCCGCCTGGTCGCTTCTGGAGGCGCCACGCACCTCTCCGACCCTCTCGCACTCTCTCTGGATCCCTCCCCTCTCCTCTACTCTCTCTCCCGCTCGGTTCCGAATGCCGCTGTCGCCGTCGCTCGCCGCTGCCGTGGCCACAGGCCACCCCACGCCTAGCCAAGGTGCCCGAGAGCTCCGCCACTTCATCCCCGACCTCTCCGACGAGTCACGCAACGCCGGGTGCCCTGGAACGCCGCAAATGCCATCGTCTTCATCCTCTGCCCCGACGATCGCCGCCGTCGATTCGCCGTAGCAGAAGCTTCCCCGAGCCCACTGAACCCCCCAACAGACCCGCGGTGAGCTCCCAGATCGTTTCCCCCTTCTCCCCTAGCCGCGTTTGACCTCTAGGTCCTATCCTCGCTGATGCCCGACCTCACCGCCGCCGGCGATGCCGCCTCCGTGGCCACAGCCACGCAAGCTCCAAACTGAGCACGCCACCGCATCCGCCGCTTCACCAGGAGCTCGTAGCACCCCTCCGTTGGCCTTCCCATGTCCTGTAGCCCCATATTCGACGAGGGCCGAACTCCAGCGCCGCCGCGAGCTCGTTTCCAGCGAGCTCCGGCCGCCCTAGCTGCTGCCGCTGGTTGGAATGGACGCGGACGAGCTCCAGCTCCTCGCCGGTGATCTCCGCGGCGCAAAAGACCCCCGGAATGGAAATCCCGACGCCCTCCGCCGCGTTTGCTGCCGCCGGCGGCTAAACGCCGGCGTGTTAGCCGGGGGTTGACCAGGATTTGACCCCTTGGGTCAATGACAGGTGGGCCCCCACCCCTCCAGTTAGTTGACTAGATTAAGTTAATTAATTAGTTTTGTTAATTAGTTTAGTCACTGACATGTGGGCCCTGCCCTGCTGACATTTCTGTTAGGATTAGTTTAGTGTTAATTAACTCAGTTAATTAACTGAGTCACTGACCAGTGGACCCCACTGTCAGGTTTGACCTGAGCCAGCGCTGTTGACTTGCTGACGCAAGCATGACGCAGTGCTGACGCAATAAACATTTTCTGGAATTGTTTTTGTTTAGGAAAATCCAGAAAATTGTTTAAACTTCAAAAAAATCACAGAAATTCAACCGTAGCTCAGAATGAAATAATTTATATATGAAAAATTATCAGAAAAATTCAATCTATCCATCTGTACCTTTTTCATGCATGACAAAAGAAGTTAAACCTACTGTTTATGTGAAAACACATAATTGGCATTTAAAATGCTTATTCTTAGAGTTGCATTTGAACCCTTGGTTCGAATGGAGTTCAACCAATTAAAATGCTAGTTGCATTAGCTCAACAGCATCATATCTTCATGCCATATTCATGCATCATATTGTTGCATATGCTTGTGTTTGATTGTCGGCACCGTTCTTCTTGATAGGTCCAGCTCCGGAGACCGATCCAGAGTACCTGTCAGAGGAGCAGTGCTCTGCACGTTGTTTTACCAGGCAAGCAAACCCCCTTGTTCATTCCGATACAACCCCTCTCTCGCTTCTGCTCCCTGTTATTGCATTAGGACAACAACGACTTCACCTGCTACTTTATGCTGCGGTAGTTGAACCCATTCCTCTACATAACCTGTCATTGCCATAGTAAATAGTTGAAACCCACTAGCATGTGTAGGAGTTGATTGCAGCCATGATGTGATCTTACCATGCCTTGCTTGCTATTGCTTAGAGTGTGTCAGGTCTGATTCATCGGGAATGAATTGGAGTGCAGTGATATGTTCTGATGCTGAGGGTTAGGTGTGTGAACACGATTTGGTAAAGGGAGCGGTGAGAGGCCATGTAGGAGTACATGGTGGGTTGTCTCATTAGAACCGTTCCTAAGAACTGACCAGCTACTACCACGCATTGGAATGCTTAAGTACCCCTCTCGACTTATTAACCGACTTGGTCTCTGTCCAGGAGTTGCAACTAGTTTCTGGTGTTTGTAGGTAGTGTTAGTAGTCTACCAAGTGGCACTCGGCCAGTGGGCTTGGGACAGACTAGGCACCGTGGCACGGTGTACCAAGCGTAGATCCACTCGGCGAGGTGGGCTTGGGAACCCTGCGCACATCATTTGGGGCCGTGAGCGACACCCCGGCCGGATCTCCCCACGGATGGAACCCGAATAGGCGATAAACCTGGACTAGAGTCTTGTGTGGTTAGTCAGGTCGTGGCCGACACCCTCGCCACGCTTCCGCTTGAAGGTTGCCGAGATACACGAGATGTACATGGCGGTAAGTGGCGAGAGCGTGTGTGAAGAAGTACACCCCTGCAGGGTTAACATGATCTATTCGAATAGCCGAGTCCACGGTTATGGACTTCTTGGATGCTTACGTGGTACATAGAAAACTTGAAGTGGATACTCTAAAATACTCAAGACAAGTGTGAGTGCTATGGATGGCCTTCTCGTAGGGAGACGGGGATGAATCCATAGTGGTGTATTGTGTGGTGCTTAGTGGACTCGTGTGCGCCACCTCAAAAGAGTTACCAGCAATCGTAGTACAGGATAGCCACTGAGTCAAAGCTGGCTTGCTGCAACTAAACCCCACTTTGCCATTTGATACAAGTGCATGTATGATAGGATCTGATGTAAGTCTTGCTGAGTACCTTTGTACTCATGTTTGCTTAATTTATGTTTTGCAGATGAGATTGATGTCTCACTAGTAGTTCTGCTTGGACTTCGACAAGTAGCTTGTACCTCAGCTACGTTCTTGGACGAGTGTTGTAAATAGTCAGGCTCTTCAGCCTTTTTCATTTGTAGATGTCTATACTCAGACATGTTGTGCTTCCGCTTGTTGCTTGTATGCTCTGAATGTTGGGTCATGAGACCCATGTTTGTAATATTTGGCTCCTCGGAGCCTAATGAATAAATACTTTGTTTATTTAGAGTCTTGTTGTGATGCCATGTTGTATTTGCACATATTGAGCATATTGTGTGTATGTTATTGAAATGCTTGGTATGTGTGGGATCCGACACCTAGTTGTTTACCCTTGGTAGCCTATCTTACAGGGAAATGTCGCCTAGTGTTTCCATTGAGCCTTGGTAGCCTGCTACTGCTCTGGAACACTTAGGCTGACCGGCATGTGTCCTTCTTCGTTACTGTGTCTGTCCCTTAGGGGAAATGTCACGCGATGTTCCTTTAAGTCCTTGTAGCTTGCTACGACTTGGGTTCATACGTTGATGACCGACACGTTCGTTGCTGGGTCATGAATGCCTGTCTCTGTAATTTAGTGCCACTTTTGGTTTATAACTGGTCATGTCGGCCCGGGTTTTCTGTCATACGGATGCTAGCGACACTATCATATACGTGAGCCAAAATGCGCAAATGGTCCCGGGCCAGGTAAGGTGGCACCCGTGGGAATACCGTGCGTGAGGCCGCAAGGTGATATGGTGTGTTACATGCTAGATCGGTGTGACTTAGGATCGGGGTCCCGACATTTTTGCTTATGTTTGGGAATAAATATTGCATCTAGCTTCTGTTTAGATGTGGTTTTGTGTTTTAATTATTGTTTGTGCCAAGTAGAACCTTTGGTAAGACTTGTGTGAAGTTTATATGATCCTGCTGTGAAAAACAGAATCGTTAGCGCTCGCTAGAATGGTCACCAGATTTTGCTGGAGTGTGCTATTTAGTTGGTTCTTTTTGCAGATGATTAATAGACAAATTCCTCACGTTTACCAATATATTTCAAATAGTTTGGAGTTACAGAAGTATACGAAAGTTACAGATTACTACAGACTGTTCTGTTTTTGACAAATTCTGTTTTTCATGTGTTGTTTGCTTATTTTGATGTTACTATGAGTAATATTGGAGGATATGAATCGTACAGAAGTTGGAATACAGTAGGTTTAGCACAAATATAAACAAAGAATGAGTTCATTGCAGTACCTTTGAGTGGTGGTTTGTTTTCTTATACTAACGGAGCTCACGAGATTTTTGTCTAAGTTTTGTGTTGTGAAGTTTTCAAGTTTTGGGTATTGCTTTGATGGACTATGGAACAAAGAGTGGCAAGAGCCTAAGCTTGGGGATTCCCAAGGCACCCCAAGGTAAAATTCAAGGACAACCAAAAGCCTAAGCTTGGGGATGCCCCGGGAGGGCATCCCCTCTTTCGTCTTCATCTATCGGTAACTATACTCGGAGCTATATTTTTATTCACCACATGATATGTGTTTTACTTGGAGCGTCATGTATCATTTGAGTCTTTGCTTGTTAGTTTGCCACAATTATCCTTGCTAGACACACCTTTTTGAGAGAGAGTAATATAGCCCAGGAATTGTTAGAACACTCTATGTGCTTCACTTATATCTTTTGAGTCGAATAGTTTTTGCTCTAGTGCTCCACTTATATCTTTTAGAGCACGGTGGTAATTATATTTTGTAGAAATTGTTGATCTCTCATGCTTCACTTATATCCTTTTGAGAGTCTATTAAAACAGCATGGTAATGTGCATTGGCTATAAAACTAGCCTTCACATGATAGGCATCCAAGATCAATGTAGTAAAAACTTTCATACTAAGTGCATTGAATATGATGAGAAGTTGGATGCTTGATAATTGTTTTGAGATATGAGGATAGTGATATTAGAGTCATGCTAGTAGAGTTATTAGGAAATTGAGAAATACTTGTGTTAAAGTTAGTGATTCTCGTAGCATGCACGTATGGTGAACCGCTATGTGACGAAGTTAGAGCATGAGGTATTTGTAGAGTGGCATCCTTTGTGTGGAGGTCGGGGGCGCGTGATGGTTAACTTCTACCAACCTACCCCTTAGGAGCATGCGTTGATTGCTTTGTTTTGATGACTCGTAAAATTTTGAAATAAGTATATGAGTTCTTATGACTAATGTTGATTTCATGGATTATACGCACGCTCACCCTTCCACCATTGCTAGCCTCTCTTGTACCACGCAACTTTCGCCCGTACCATACACCCACTATATATCCTTCCTCAAAACAGACACCATATATCTTCCTCAAAATAACCACCATACCTACCTATCATGGCATTTCCATAGCCATTCCGAGATATATTGCCATGCAACTTTCCACCGTTCCGTTCATATGACACGCTTCATATTGTCATATTGCCATGCATGATCATGTAGTTGACATCGTATTTGAGGCAAAGCCACCATGCATAACTTTTCATACATGTCACTCTTGATTCATTGCACATCCCGGTACACCGCCGGAGGCATTCATATAGGGTCATACTTTGTTCTAGTATCGAGTTGTAATATCAAGTTGTAATATCGAGTTGTAATTTAATATAAGTGTGATGATCATCATTATTAGAGCATTGTCCCATGTGAGGAAAGGCCGAACAAAAGAAAAACCCCCTCCAAAAAAGGGACAATTGCTATTATCTTTTTCCACACTTGCGCTTCAAAGTAACACCATGTTCTTCATGATAGAGAGTCTCATGTTTAGTCACTTTCACATACTAGTGGGAATTTTCATTATAGAACTTGGCTTGTATATTCCAACGATGGGCTTCCTCAAATGCCCTAGGTCTTCGTGAGCAAGCAAGTTGGATGCACACCCACTTAGTTTCTTTTGTTGAGCTTTCATACATATTTAGCTCTAGTGCATCCGTTGCATGGCAATCCCTACTCACTCACATTGATATCTATTTATGGGCATCTCCATAGCCCATTGATACGCCTAGTCGATGTGAGACTATATCCCTCCTTTTTGTCTTCTCCACAACCACCACTCTATTCCACATAGTGCTATATCCATGGCTCACACTCATGTATTGCATGAAAGTTGAAATGTTTGAAAGAATAGAGTATGAAAACAAGTGCTTGGCTGAAACCGGGGTTGTGCATGATATGAATATTTCGTGTGATGAAGAGGGAGCATAGCCAGACTATATGATTTTGTAGGGATAACTTTCTTTAGCCATAGTATTTTGAGAAGACATGATTGCTTTGTTAGTATGCTTGAAGTATTATTATTTCTTATGTCAATATAGACTTTTGTCTTGAATCTTTCAGATCTAAACATTCATGCCACAATTAAGAGAATTACATTGAAAACTATGTTGGTTAGCATTCCACATCAAAAATTCTGTTTTTATCATTTACCTACTCGAGGACGAGCAGGAATTAAGCTTGGGGATGCTTGATACGTCTTCAACGTATCTATAATTTTTGATTGTTCCATGCTATTATTTATGATGTTTTGGATGTTTAATGGGCTTTGCTATACACTTTTATATTATTTTTGGGACTAACCTATTAACCCAAAGGCCTAGTCCAGATTGCTGTTTTTTGCCTATTTCAGGGTTTTACAGGAAAGGAATATCAAACGGAGTCCAAACGGAATGAAACTTCGGGAGAGATATTTTTGGAGCAAAATATGCACGGGAGACTTGAGAACCACGAAGTAGGGCACACGTGGCGTCCATGAGGGTGGGGGGCGCGCCCCCCCTACAGGGCGTGCCCCCGTGCCTCGTGGGCCCCACGTTTGGCCCCCGGTGCCCTCCTTCCTCCTATATATACCTACGTACCCCGACGATGACCCACAACCATAAGGGATCTATTGCAGCGTTTTCGATAAGTAAGAGTGTCGAACCCAACGAGGAGCAGAAGGTATTGATAAGCGATTCTGAGCAAGAAATTACTGCAAGCACTGAAAGATAACTTTTTAGGGGTTTTCTCGATATAAGCAATGGGAAAGTAAAAGCAAGCAATGTAAAAGGCACTGAGAGTAACAGGTGGACCAATCCTTTCTTAGCAAAGGAGAGACCTAGCAACTGAACTTATAAAGGCTAAAGCGTTCCTGAGGACACACGGGAGAGGTAGTCATGTGCTTTCGCCATATTCCGTATCGATACTATGTTATGTGTTGATAAGTGTTGAGTGGGTGGATCTATGCTAGTACACTCTCTAGAGTAAGATGAGTGCACTCTTATGATTAAACACCTTGCAAGCATCCGCAAATACAAGATAGTACTTAAGGCAAAAGCCTAACCATAGCAATACGATCGAGGGTCCATTATTCCCTTATGCAAAAGCGTGCAAACTGGGGTTCAGGTTTCTGTCACTCCGGCAACCCACCATAAGAATTCTTTGTACACAATGTATTCTCCTAGGTCCTTAACAAGGCGAAGTGTTGAGTGTTCGACTCACACAACACCACTAGTAGAATGACAACGCAACTTAAGTATCAAACAACACATATTACTTCTACAGCATATGACTACTAACAACAAGACTTTCCCCATGTCCTCAAGAACTAAGGTAACTACTCACGAGACATAAAAGAGATCATGATCAGTGGAGATAAATGGGTGATAAATAATCTGGACATAATAATATTTCTCCAACAAAACTCAATAGCATTCACCACAAAGTAGTAATCAACACCGATGTAGTAGAGAGGATAGGTAGTACGAGTTATAGCACAAGTTGCAATTGTGAGATGAGATTTGGATGAAGATGGAGATGGTGCTGGTGTTGGGGATGATGTTGATGATGATCTCGATGATGCCCGTGACGATGGTGATGACGATGGAGACGATCTCCCCTTCCGGGAGGTGATCTCCCCGGCGGAATCTGCCCGCCGGAGATGGCCTTTTCTTCTCTGTAGGTTTCCGCCACGGAGCGGCGGCGGAACTCCGTAATAACTCTCGTTTTTAGGGTTTTCAAATAACGGAGAGTATATAGGCAAAAGGGGGCAGCCGTAGATGGGCCAGGGGCTCCAGGCGCCCCCCCGGCGCGGCCAGGGGGGGCGCGCCCCCAGGGCGCCTGGGCACCCTGTGGCCCCCCTCTGGTTGCCCTTTCGCATGTCTTCGTGATTCGTCCGGAAAATATCCTCCGTCGATTTTCAGGTAATTTGGAGGTATTCTTCTTCAGCAACTCAGCGTCCACTTTTTATCGCTGAATCCTGCGTCTGCTGCTTCGGCACCGGAAAGTTGCAAACTGTGTAAAATAGGCCAACACAACATAAGAACATCATCGTAATGTGAAATATATCAATGAATAAGGATAAATTATGATACAAAATAGTGATGCATTTTGGACGTATCAACACCCCCAAGCTTAGACCTCGCTTGTCGCCAAGCGAATACTGAGCTCGGTAAACCTGTCCACAAGTTTAGAGAGTGAAGTGTCGATAAATAGAATACGGACAAGAAGCATCACAGTTTCTTCACCAACTCAAATATCCTCAACAGCAATCTTCAACTCATAAGGCCCTTATAAAAGAGTGGTAACACTTATATTCGGAAGTAGGGCTAAAGAAACTCATTGAATCATGGCAAACATGTCCTTTGGTCAAAGAACAACTAATAACTTTTAGTTTTGCTCTTTCTTTATGTTTTGATGAGATTAATTGAAGCTTTTAAAAGAACATGTTTATCAGGCAAGAAGTGAAAGTGTTAACACAAAGGAAGATATTTGCCTTAGCTGGGCTTGACAAACAACTTACTTATCAAATGATAATGTCAACAAGGATATGATATGACAAATCTTAATGCAACTTTATATGAATGAATCCTTATCAACATCAAATGTTTGCTCTCTTTGAGAAATAGAAAGGAGTAGGAATAACTGACTCAATCTAAAATTAAAAGATAGGCCCTGCTCTAGGGTAGTAGGGAAAACTCATGTGCTATCCTTAAATCAAACAGAATGAAAACAAGTTTTGAGAGGTGCATGATTTGTCAAGGAATGCTAATAGATAACTCAATTACTTCTTGAGCTGGACAAGTTTCGAGGAATGGCTCCCGCACGAGGACGATCACATCCTCTTATTCTCCTTTGTTTATCACTGCCAAAGTTTTCTGATTTCTCATGAACAGAGCGTGAAGGAGGGTTTGTTTGTTATATTATTTTTGAGTCGGGCGCACTCTTTGCCAGTTCCTTCTTGTATTATGGGTTTGCACATTAGACATGCAATCCCGGGGTGAAGCTTGTCCAACTCAAAAAGACCATGAATTAACTATTACTTCCTCATGAGCTAAAACAGAGGCACAAAATAAAAGATTTTTGAACATTTAAGGATAACACATAAATTCTGTACTGTAGGAGGTGGTAGTGGAATACCACGAGTAGGAAGGTATTGTGGGCTCATATGGAAGGTATTGGTTTAAAGGGTATGGATGCACAAGCAGAATTCCGCTTAGTACAGAGTTAGGCTAGCAAAGGTTTTGAGAGAACAGACAATTGATGATGACTAAGATGCAAAGCAATATATAAAGCATAAACATTGAGGTAAGCATAACACATCAAGTTGTCTTCCTTGTCAGCATAACACTTCAAGCATAATAACATAAAGGTTTTGGCTATGTCGATACTTTTAAGAAAATCATGCTTGTTGTTATGACCAAAGCTATGTTTGCCAAGACTAAATAAAGTTTTCACAGCCATACCTGATATAAGGTCAATACTCCTCATAAGAATCATCATATAAGGTCGATTACATGAAGAGAATACCGAGTGCAGCAAAAGGAACCAATAAACTTCTCATTAATATTCCACCATAGACGACTCCACACTCACGGATACAATCTCTCCACCGAAGGAGTGATAGACCTCAATGCACACACCTATTTCATATAATAACCTCCCTAAACATGATATGACTCTACTTGACTCTAAAAGACAACAGGTAAAGATAAAGATACCGGGCACTCCCCCAAGCTTGGAACAAGCCAAGGGGATGCCGTTACCCAAGGAGATTTCACTCCTCATCCGTGTTGGCGTTGATCACATAGTCTCCGGCGAAATGCTTCCATGGAAGGGGTTCTCCAGTCGCATATGAGAAGTTTATCTCCTGAATCCTGCATTCAACACCCATACCCATGCGCATAAACATTAGTACATACTCATAGTTCTGGTTATGTAGATCATAAATTTGCCCTTGGAGCTCTTCAATTCTTTCTTCAGACGCGGTGATGCTTTTCCACATCTCCTTCAGAAATTAGGTCTTCAGCTCGTTGATGATGTCAAAGTTAGCTTCAACACCACGCTCGATCATCTTCTTGTACTTGAAGACTTCTTGCTCCACTTCTTCTAGCCTGGCCTGGATGCTCCCCTCCTTGATAGGTCCCTTCAGATCTTCTTGATGAAGGACACCGTCCTCCATCCGAACAACCTGAGGGTGCTTCTTCACCTCAGCGAGGTAAGGGTTGATGACGTTGACGATGAACCTGTCCTTGGGGGAACTTGGAGAAGCCATGGCACCTAGATTCAGCTGAAAGATTCCCTGGCTGAAACAAATCGGAAAGAAAACACACGAAATCGCAAGATACGTTGCCGGAACAATCCGGCAAATATATAGCAAAAATTTATGCACAGAAAGGAAGGTAACAGGCTAAAGCGGGGTCGGAGACGGACTCCCGGGTGTCCAGGCGCCCTGGCGGCGCGGCCAGGAGGTAGGGCGCGCCAGGGGGGGCGCCTGGACCCCCTGGAGCTCGTCTCCGGCTCCACATAGGCTCAGAATTTTACTAATTTTGCAAAAACTCGTAATACGGAACTTTTATGGCGGTTCGCGATGTTTCCTTACCGTACTACATACCTTTTCTTTATTCTGCTTCTGCTGGCGTCTGAAATAGGGCTGCAACATGTTCTTCGTGAGATGTTGTGTATATTATATTCACATCAACATTGATAGGATCTCCTGCTATGTAATGTTTAAGTCTTTGCCCATTCACAACTTGAGGTTTGGTGCCTTCAAAATTGTTAATCTTAATCGCACCAGACCGATAAACTTCTTCAATATGAAATGGCCCTTCCCACCTGGAAAGTAGTTTACCTAGAGAAAACCTGAAACGAGATCTAAACAACAAAACTTTATCACCAACATTAAATTCACGTTTCAGAATCCTCCTATCATGCCACTTCTTTACCTTTTCCTTGAACATTTTAGCGCTCTCGTAAGCTTCACTTCTCCATTCATCTAGAGAAGTCAAGTTCATGAGACGCTTCTCACCAGCTAATTTTGGGTCAGCATTAAGCTCTCTAAGAGCCCAGAAAGCTTTGTGCTCTAACTCTAATGGCAAATGGCAAGCCTTGCCATACACCATCTTATAGGGGGACATGCCCATGGGGTTCTTGTAAGCAGTTCTATACACCCACAAAGCATCTCCTAACTTGTTTGACCAGTCCTTTCTATTTCTGTTTATTGTCTTCTGCAAGATCAACTTAATCTCTCTATTGGTGAGCTCAACTTGTCCACTAGTTTGAGGGTGATATGGTGAAGCAATTCTATGGTTGACATCGTATTTTGCTAAACCTTTTCTAAGAGCTCCGTGCGTGAAGTGTGATCCTCCATCAGTCATGAGATACCTTGGTACACCAAACCTAGGAAAAATTACATCTTTAAGCATTTTCAAAGATGTCTTGTGATCAGCACTTTCAGTGGGGATTGCTTCAACCCACTTGGTCACATAATCAACAGCTACTAAAATGTGAGTGTACTTGTGCAAAGAAGGAAAAGGACCCATAAAATCAAAACCCCAACAATCGAAAGGTTCAATCACTAGTGAGTAATTCATAGGCATCTCATTCCTTCTACTAATGTTACCAACTCTTTGACATTTATCACAGGCTAAAACATAATTTCTAGCATCCTTAAAGAGAGTAGGCCAATAAAAACCTGATTGAAGAACCTTATGTGCAGTCCTCTCACCGGCGTGATGTCCTCCATAGGGACTATCATGACACTGCCTGAGGATGTCCTTCTGCTCATGTTCCGGTATGCATCTTCTCACGATCCCGTCGGGACCTTCTTTGAAAAGATGTGGGTCATCCCAAAAGTAGTGCCTCAAATCATGAAATAACTTCTTCCTTTGCTGAAATGTTAAACCTGGAGGCAAATACTTTGCAACAATAAAATTAGCATAATCTGCATACCAAGGATCGGAAAGAGATTGTACTTTTACAACGGCAAGTTGCTCGTCTGGAAAACTATCGTTGACCGGGATGGGGTCGTGCGGTATATCTTCCATCCTTGAAAGATTGTCCGCCACCGGATTGTCTTCCCCTTTCCTATCAACAATCTGCAAATCAAATTCTTGAAGAAGGAGTACCCATCTGATAAGCCTTGGCTTGGCATCCTTCTTTGTCATAAGGTACTTAATGGCAGCATGATCAGTATGAATAATAACTTTGGAATCAACAATGTCTAAACTTATCACAAGCAAATACTACATCTAAGAATTCCTTCTCAGTAGCAGCATAATTCTTTTGAGCGCTATCAAGGGTTTTGCTAGCATAATGTATAACATTCAATTTTTTATCAACTATTTGTCCTAAAACAGCTCCAACAGCAAAATCACTTGCATCACACATAATCTCAAAAGGTAAATTCCAGTCAGGTGGTTGTACTATAGGAGCGGTTATTAAAGCTTTCTTAAGGACTTCAAAAGCTTCCTTACAATCCTCATTAAATACAAAAGGGACGTCCTTCTGGAGAAGATTAGTGAGGGGCCTCGAGGTCTTAGAAAAGTCTTTAATAAATCTTCTATAGAAACCAGCATGACCAAGAAAACCGCGAATACCTTTGATGTCCCTTGGATAGGGCATCCTCTCAATAGCTTCGATCTTCGCTTTGTCCACTTCAATTCCCCTTTCGGAAATCTTGTGACCAAGAACAATTCCTTCGTTAACCATGAAGTGGCACTTCTCCCAGTTGAGTACCAAATTTGTCTCCTCGCATCTCTGCAAAACTTTATTAAGATTGTGAAGACAATGGTCAAAGGAGGTTCCATAGACGGAGAAATCGTCCATGAAGACTTCCATAATATCCCCACAGAAACCTTGAAAGATAGCAGACATACACCTTTGAAAAGTAGCAGGGGCATTACATAAACCAAAAGGCATACGCGTGTAAGCATAAGTACCAAAGGGACAAGTAAAAGTGGTCTTCTCTTGATCAGCAGTGTTAACATGAATTTGAGAGAAGCCAGAATAACCATCGAGATAACAAAAGTGGGTGTTTTTGGATAACCTTTCAAGCATTTGGTCGATGAACGGCAATAGGTAGTGATCCTTCCTGGTTGCCTTGTTCAACTTCCTGTAATCAATACACATTCTATATCCAATAATAATTCTCTGAGGTGTTAGTTCATTTTTATCATTAGGAACCACAGTTGTACCTCCTTTCTTAGGAACACAATGTACCGGGCTTACCCACTTACTATCAGCTATAGGGTAGATAATACCTGCGGCTAGAAGCTTGAGAATTTCAGTTCTTACAACATCCATCATCTTCGGGTTCAACCGTCGTTGATGATCAACAACTGGTTTAGCATCAGGTTCGAGGTTGATAGTATGTTGACAGATAGATGGACTAATCCTCTTAAGGTCATCAAGGGTATAGCCAATTGCGCCTCGGTGTTTACGGAGTACTTCCAATAGTCGCTCTTCTTCATATCCTGAAAGGTTAGAATTGATAATAACATGATAGACTTTCTTTTCATCTAAATAAGCATACTTGAGCGTATCCGGAAGAGGTTTAAGATCGAACACCGGGTCTTCTTTCGGTTTTGATAAAATTCCCAAAGGTTCAACCGGAAGGTTGTGCTTCAGGATAGCAGGCTGCCTCAAGAATATTTCATCTAGTTCATTTCTTTCCTGCATATGCAAATCATTCTCGTGGTCCTCCATATATTGCTGCAAAGGATCATTAGGGAGAATAGCAATAGAAGCAATACTTTCAATAAGTTTATCATCACTAGGTAAATTGGTACCACGAGGCTGCTTAGAGAACTTAGAAAAATTAAATTCATATGGCTCACCATTGAACTCAACAGAAACTTTACCTTTCTTGCAATCTATTATAGCTCCACAAGTTCTAAGAAAAGGTCTACCAAAAATAATTGGACAAAAATTGTCCCTCTCTGAACCAAGTACTAGAAAGTCGGTAGGGTATTTTAACTTTCCACATAGGACTTCAACGTCCCTCACAATTCCGATAGGAGAGATAGTTGTTCTGTTTGCAAGATGAATAGTAACATCAACTTCTTCAAGTTCACAAGGGAAATCTCACCGATGATCTCTTCATAAAGTGAATAGGGGATAGCACTTGCACTCGATCCCAAATCGCATAGCCCATAATAATTGTGATCTCCTATTTTAACAGATACCACTGGAGTACCTGAAATTGGGCCTTTATTCTTGGCTGTGACAAGGTTAGTGGAAACAGCACAAAAATTTATATTAGAATCCAAAACATCATTAGTAACAAGGTCTTTAATCAATGCAACTTGAGGATCGACCCTGATCTGGTCCTCAGGCTCATCAACTCTTCTCTCACTTTTATTTATTATGCATGTCACAAGAGAGTGCTCCCTTATCCTTGCGGGAAAAGGAGGCTGTTCATATATAACTGCAGGAAAAATAGGGCCAGCAACATGAATATCAATAGGTGGCTCTTTAAAAGGTTCATGATGCTGGTCTCTCTTCTTTTTAAAAGAATCAATGTGAGAGGCAAAATTCTTACAGAAATCAATCATTAGATGGGAATCAAGACCAATCTTAGAGCAAAAAGTATTGAAGTAATCAGTTTTCACATAGCTCTCAATATAATCATGTTCATAATTTATAGCAGGTTCAATACCTTTATCAATTTCCCAATCTTCGATATTCCTCTCGATCCTTTCAATGAGATCCCACCTTTCTTCAACACTCTTTTTCTGAAATGCCCCACTAGAGGAGGCATCCAGCATCTCCTTATCCTGACAAGAAAGCCTGGCATAAAAATTTGTATGTATAATTTCCTTGGGAAGCTTATGAATAGGGCATTTGAGCATTAGGGACTTCAATCTCCCCCAAGCTTGAGCAATGCTTTCTCCGTCACGAGACCTAAAGTTATAGATATAGTTCCTGTCTCGATGGATTTCATGAAGAGGATAAAACTTAGTATAAAAGAGAGACATAAGCTCCTGCCAGTCAAGCAAGTGTGAGTTATCGAGAAGCCTATACCAATCTGAAGCTTTATCTATAAGTGATACAGCAAACAATTTCCTCATGACAAACTCCCTCGATACACCTGCAAGCTTAAATAATGAACATAGTTGTGACAAATATAGCAAGTGTTCACCGGGATGTCTGTCTCCTGCATAACGATTAGCCAAAACATAATCGATAATACCGGCTGGTATTTTATAAGGCACAATTTCAGTAGGGGGAGGATCAACCACCACAGGTGTGGGGCGCCTTCCCGTAAGCAATGATCCAATAACAAGGTTGTCCATAAGGACAAAGAGCAGAAATAGCAAAAATAAAAACAGAATTATAAAAACTTCCTTACCAGTTTCACTTTACCAATAGCGCTACGCTCCCCGGCAACGGCGCCAGAAAACGGTACTTGATGACCCACAACCGTAAGGGATCTATTGCAGCGTTTTCGATAAGTAAGAGTGTCGAACCCAACGAGGAGCAGAAGGTATTGATAAGCGATTCTGAGCAAGAAATTACTGCAAGCACTGAAAGATAACTTTTTAGGGGTTTTCTCGATATAAGCAATGGGAAAGTAAAAGCAAGCAATGTAAAAGGCACTGAGAGTAACAGGTGGCCCAATCCTTTCTTAGCAAAGGAGAGACCTAGCAACTGAACTTATAAAGGCTAAAGCGTTCCTGAGGACACACGGGAGAGGTAGTCATGTGCTTTCGCCATATTCCGTATCGATACTATGTTATGTGTTGATAAGTGTTGAGTGGGTGGATCTATGCTAGTACACTCTCTAGACTAAGATGAGTGCACTCTTATGATTAAACACCTTGCAAGCATCCGCAAATACAAGATAGTATTTAAGGCAAAAGCCTAACCATAGCAATACGATCGAGGGTCCATTATTCCCTTATGCAAAAGCATGTGAACTGGGGTTCAGGTTTCTGTCACTCCGGCAACCCACCGTAAGCATTCTTTGTACACAATGTATTCTCCTAGGTCCTTAACAAGGCGAAGTGTTGAGTGTTCGACTCACACAACACCACTAGTAGAATGACAACGCAACTTAAGTATCAAACAACACATATTACTTCAACAGCATATGACTACTAACAACAAGACTTTCCCCATGTCCTCAAGAACTAAGGTACCTACTCACGAGACATAAAAGAGATCATGATCAGTGGAGATAAATGGGTGATAAATAATCTGGACATAATAATATTTCTCCAACAAAACTCAATAGCATTCACCACAAAGTAGTAATCAACACCGATGGAGTAGAGAGGATAGGTAGTACGAGTTACAGCACAAGTTGCAATTGTGAGATGAGATTTGGATGAAGATGGAGATGGTGCTGGTGTTGGGGATGATGTTGATGATGATCTAGATGATGCCCGTGACGATGGTGATGACGATGGCGACGATCTCCCCTTCCGGGAGGTGATCTCCCCGGCGGAATCTGCCCGCCGGAGATGGCTTATCTTCTCTGTAGGTTTCCGCCACGAAGCGGCGGCGGAACTCCGTAATAACTCTCGTTTTTAGGGTTTTCATATAACGGAGAGTATATAGGCAAACGGGGGCAGCCGGAGGTGGGCCAGGGGCTCCAGGCGCCCCCCCGGCGCGGCCAGGGGGGGCGCCCCCAGGGCGCCTGGGCACCCCGTGGCCCCCCTCTGATTGCCCTTTCGCATGTCTTCGTTATTCGTCCGAAAAATATCCTCCGTCGATTTTCAGGTAATTTGGAGGTGTTCTTTTTCAGCAACTCAGCGTCCACTTTTTATCGCTGAATCCTGCGTCTGCTGCTTCTGCACCAGAAAGTTGCAAACTGTGTAAAATAGGCCAAAACAACATAAGAACATCATCGTAATGTGAAATATATCAATGAATAAGGATAAATTATGATACAAAATAGTGATGCATTTTGGACGTATCACCCGAAACCATCAGAACAACAGAAAAAACCCTAGTTCCACCGCCGCTACCTTCTGTTCCCGTGAGATCCCATCTTGGGGCCTGTTCCGGAGCTCCACCGGAGGGGGGGGGGGTCTACCACGGAGTGCTTCTACATCATCATCATCGCCTCACCATGAGTTGTGAGTAGTTTACCATAGACCTACGGGTCCATAGCTAGTATCTAGATGGCTTCTTCTCTCTCTCTTTGGATCTCAATACCAAGTTCTCCTCGGTCTTCGAGGAGCTCTATTCGATGTAATCTCTTTTTGTGGTGTGTTTGTCAAGATCCGATGAATTGTGGGTTTATGATCAAGATTATCTATGAGAAATATTTGGTTCTTTTCTGAACTCTTTATATATGATTATAATATCCTTGCAAGTCTCTTCGAATTATTTGTTTGGTTTGGCCTACTAGATCTATAGTTTTTGCAATGGGAGAAGCGCTTGGCTTTGGGTTCAATCTTGCGGTGTCCTTTCCAAGTGACAGTAGGGGCAGCAAGGCACGTATTGTATTGTTGTCATCGATGATAAAAAGATGAGGTTTATATCATGTTATTTTAGTTTATCCCTCTACATCATGTCATCTTGCTTAAGGCGTTACTCTATTCTTATGAACTTAATACTCTAGATGCATGTTGGATAGCGGTCGATGTGTGGAGTAATAGTAGTAGATGCAGAATCGTTTCGTCTACTTGTTTCAGACGTGATGCCTATATATAATGATCATGCTTGGATATTCTCATAAGTATTCACTTTTCTATCAATTGCTCGACATTAATTTGTTTACCCGCCGTAGAATTCCGCTATCATGAGAGAAGCCACTAGAGAAAACTATGTCCCCCGGGTCTATTCTCAACATATCAATCTACAATCTACTTTACTTTTCCGCTTTTATTTTCTGTTCTTATATCCAAAAATACCAAAAATATCAAACTATCCTATCTGTCAAATCTCACTTTCATAAGTGACTGTAAAGGGATTGACAACCCCTCATCGCGTTGGCTGCGAAGTTCTTATTTGTTTGTGCAGGTGCTTGGGACTCGCGCGTGGTCTCCTACTGGATTGATACCTTCGTTCTCAAAAACAGAGGGAAATACTTACGCTACTTTGCTGCATCACCCTTTCCTCTTCGAGGGAATACAACACAAGCTCGAGAAGTAGCAGACACCCTGATGCCTCCTTATCGGAGGGGAACTCTCTAGCACCCGGAGAGACTGAGAGTGCCCCGCCGGTCCTTGCTCCATCGCCCATGATTGGCGGTGACACCAAAGTGTCCTCCCAGCGGGTGTCCTCCGTCCAAGGAGATGAGGGCGGGGCAGGTGACGGGGCGACCGGGTGTAATACCTCGGCCACCGCTGACCATGGGGAAATAACCCCCATGGAGACCGAAGACAGGGGGCCCGAACAATTCGGGGCCCTCCCGAACATTGACTCGGAGCCTAGTGTGGCTCCGGGGTCCGTAGACCAGACCCCCCAGGTGGGGGCGGACACGACGACGCCCGGAGTCAATCCGGAGGCGCCGGATCCTATGGATGGAGCACTGCAAAGTGCTTCCATCGTGGAAGAGCACCGTACCGTGATGGGTGCGGTGATGAAGAAGATTCAGTCCGTCAAGGGCGGACTGAATGAAGCCTTCAACATCCTATTAACGGGCTTTGAGGTAAGCAACGTAATGCTATTTATGGAACTTTATTTGTTTTAAATACACATAAGCCAATAGCCCCTGATGCTTTGTCTGATTCTGAACAGAATCAGATGAAGTATCCATAGTATAGCATATTATAGAGCTGAACTGTATATTTTTATTATATTTGAACATGCTTCACTAGTTACGGCAACTGCACGAGATGCAGAGGTTGCCGAACTAAACCGGAAGCTCATGTTGGCCAACGCGGACCTCGACCGCGTCAACCAGCATTTAGATGAAATGCAAGGTATGAAGATTTTAAGAAATTAAAATGTCAAGAAGACTAACAATATTAATTGAGTATGGGTATAAAATCTTTTATGATATTCTGTATTACACAGTTGGCGCCACTGAACTCGAGGCCCTCAAGGGCGAGCTCGCGAAGGCCAAGAAGGAGGCCAATGCGCGCAAGGCGATCGCTTATAAGGCGGTTGCTGAACTAGAGGCCGAAAAGGCCGAGTGCGAGAAGCACGAGGCTCGGGTGTCTGAAGTCGAGGTTGAG
This sequence comes from Secale cereale, assembly GCA_902687465.1. Classification (NCBI taxonomy): domain Eukaryota; kingdom Viridiplantae; phylum Streptophyta; class Magnoliopsida; order Poales; family Poaceae; genus Secale; species Secale cereale. The sequence continues at coordinate 360,822,881 of LR738713.1, forward strand.
CTCAAAGATGCCATTCGCAATTGCGAGGCATTGGAAAAGAAGACTTCGGAGCGAGCATCCGAGCTTTCTACGGCAGTGAAGACTGCCTAGAATGTGCGAGGCGAGGCGTGAAGCGCTTGTGAGGAAATCAAGCAGGCGCGACAGATAGCATCTGGTAAGACGTTTTTCTTACAAAGCATCTTCGGAGGGCAGAAGTATCTTGGGCTGACACGGTTATGGAGTTCTCCAGGTGTGTTTGTTGATATTCCAAGGAGCAGTGCAGACGTCGCCCAATACTTCCGAGCCCAGGAGGGGAACGACACGGAGAAATTGGTTTGGTCGCAGTTCTATGCGCCAAAACATCCGGTGCCCCTCAACGACCAGATGAAGCAGCTGGTCGAGCTGCACAACATGGCGGGTTCGGCCATGAAGGACCTAATAGTCCGGCTATGGCCCGCTGATCCAATCCCCAGTAGTTACTTCGGATTGGTGAAGCGGCTCATCAAGGTGAGTCCGCGGGTCGATGCATTGACGCGTTTGGCCTGCGTAGAAGGTGCTCGGATGGCCTTCACTCATGTCAAGGTGCACTGGGCGAAGATGAGGGCGCATGACATAGCTACTGCTGGGCCACCCACATGCAAGGAGCACCGCAAGCCGGAGAAGTACTTCGAGGACGTCATAGAAGGCACCCTCCTTGTAGCAGGCCAGTGCTCGAAGGATATTATCTTCGAGTAATTGTATCCGAATGTAAAGACTAAAGCTTATGAATCCGATGTATATAACTTTTGCTCTATTGTAATATAAGCGTCTTTTACCTTTTGTGTGACTGTTTATGTAAATCTAAAAGTTTCCAGTCGTCGGCTTCAGCCCCCATGTACATAGTACTGCGGTGTTCGGTCATTTGCATATACACTCTTTAACCAACGTCTTGGTCCGTATAGGAGGTGTATGCAGAGCGAACCAGGCAATCAGACTATGCGGCGTTATTGCTTTCAGTTAATCGTAGGAGTTTGACATGTGGGGCTAGGTACTAGCCCCTGGTGCGGATAAGATATTCCCTACTTAAGGTATTCAATAGCACCTGGCTGGACGAAAGAACCAACCCTTCATATAACATGGGGTAGATCTCTATCGATCATAGTGTAAAACTAAGTCACCGGATTGCGCACCAGGTTCTCGCCTATCATGACAGTCAGTTTTTGGCTTTCTCTACCGAGGTAGTTGACCGGACGAGACAGAAGTACAATCACAGTAGTTCTCCCTTACACCCTAGCCAAACAATTGGGAACAGAGGGGTAAGTACAGGAGCCGAGCAACCCCAACTATTGACCCAAGACATGATTCAGAACTGATGCATATAAGGCAAACATCCAGGACGACGAACACTCCCTATAGGTGTTTGGTCTTTTCGACTTATACTGGGCTGAATACAGCCCCTTGTAATAGACCCTGTTGACAAGGCACATGTGGCAATCTGATGTGGGGAGAGAACATTTATGGTGAGTGAATAAAACTCCGAACATAATGCGAATAAAGCTGCTCTTTTAATATCCCTTTATAGTACGGCGAGCCGTAATCTTACAGATAATGCCGAAAACTTTCCTGGACATTTTACATGCCAGGAAAGTATATAATAAGAAAGAGAAAAAAAGGTTTACACAGGGTCTTAATCTAAAAAGAAACCTTGGCATGGGTCCCTGCTGCACGTCTGTGCCGTTTCCTCCTTTGTAATGTGTCCTTGAAGGGGGGGGGGGAGTATGATGGCCATCTGTAAAAAATACGTGGAAAAGAAAAAGAAATCCAGTGTTGCCATAACAAGACTAGTTCGTTTAAGGAACCTAAAAAGATAAGTTTAGAGTCCTAATAGGGTTGAGCCAAACTATGGACTATATGCAGTGTGCCCCCAGCGCCGCCCAAGGGATTTTTAATGCATAATTATGCACTCGAGGTACATGTGCTATCACCTTATGGGGCAGTCGATGGGGGCGTAGCTGCTAATCTAGCTCAGGTTCATCTGAGCTGCCGCACTGAGGCTTGTGCCGGACACGTTTAGCTATGTCCGTGATTGATAGGTTGTCTGGCTTGAATAGGATGTTTTGGACTTCGGCTGCTTACGCTGCAGTGTCCTCCTTCGTACGGAGAGAGTGTTCCATATTTCCATTGACCGTGATGACGCCACGTGGTCCAGGCATTTTAATCTTTAGATAAGCATAATGCGGGACTGCATTAAAGCGGGCGAAGGCCGTTTTTCCGAGTAGAGCATGATAGCCACTTCGGAATGGAGATATGTCGAAGATTAACTCTTCGCTTCGAAAGTTATCAGGAGAGCCGAATATGACCTCCAATGTTAAAGAGCCTGTGCATCGGGCTTCTACGCCCGGTATCACTCCTTTAAAGGTTGTGCTGCTTGGCTTGATTATAGACGGGTCGATCCCCATCTTGCGGACAGTGTCCTGATATATCATATTAAGGCTGTTGCTGCCGTCCATAGGGACTCGAGTGAGATGGTATCCATCGATTATAGGGTCGAGCACTAGGGCAGCCGGACCCCCATGACGGATACTAGTCGGATGATCCCTGCGATCGAAAGTGATCGGACAAGCCGACCATGGGTTGAATTTGGGGGCAACAGGCTTAATGGCGTAGACATCTTGGAGTGCGTGCTTGCGCTCCCTCTTTGGGATATGAGTGGCATATATCATGTTCACTGTTTTAATCTTCGGTGGAAATTTCTTCTGTCCCCCTGTATTCGGCTAGCGAGGTTCGTCCTTGTCTTCGCTCTGAGGCTCCTTCCCCTTGTGTTCGACATTGAGTTTGCCGGCCTGCTTGAAGACCCAACAATTACGGTTGGTATGGTTTGCATGTTTCTCTAGGGTGCCATGGATTTGGCAGGGCCTATCTAATATTTTGTCCAGGCTAGATGGACCATCTTTGTTGCCTTTAAATGGCTTCTTTTGTTGACCGGATCTTGAGCCGCTGAATCCGGCGTTTACCGCTGTATCATCTGGGCTTCCAACATTATTTCGACGTTTGTTTTGTTACGCCGTGGCTTTCCATTGCCGTCCCTGACTTCAGATGTTCCAGGGTCGCTGGTGCTGCTTCGAGCTAACCAGTTATCCTCACCCGCGCAAAAGCGGGTCATGAGTGTAGTTAGGGCTGCCATTGTCCTTGTCTTTTCCTGTCCGAGGTGTCTGGCTAGCAATTCGTCCCGGACACTATGTTTGAAGGCCGCTAAGGCTTCGGCGTCCGGACAGTCAACGATTTGGTTCTTCTTAGTGAGAAACCAATTCCAAAGCTTGCGGGCTGACTCCTCGGGTTGTTGGATGATGTGACTTAGGTCGTCAGCGTCCGGGGACCGGACATAGGTCCCTTGAAAATTGGCCCGAAAAGCATCCTCAAGTTCTTCCCAACTCCCAATGGACTTCTCTGGGAGGCTGTTTAGCCAGTGCCGAGCTGGTCCTTTCAGCTTGAGGGGTAGATATTTAATGGTGTCGAGATCATCTCCTAGAGCCATGTGGATATGAAGAATAAAGGCATCTATCCAGACGGCAGGATCCATCGTTCCATCATATGCCTCGATGTTCACGGGTTTAAACGCTTTTGGAAAATCATGATCCAGCACCTCATCGATAAAGCACAGAGGGTGTGCGGCTCCTCTGTATTTTTCTATATCATGGCATATGTCCGATGGTTGTGATGTTCGGTGTTGACCCCAAACTGGTATATGACCGGCGCGATTGGCTTGATAGCCGCCGTCCCGTGCGGGAGCTCGGTCCCTGGGTCCGTAGATAGACCTGGTCTTGCTAGCTTTTTTGTTCAGGTCCTCACGCAGATCGTGTTTTTAGACTTGAGAAGCATCCTCCTTTCCTTTACGAGGTGGGGGTGCGGGCTTGTGTACGCCATTGCTAGCCACTCTGTCCCGTCCGCGAGGTGATCGGTCCGGCTTATCGGCGGTGTTATTCATCGGTGGTATAGGCGCAGTGGCCTCGTCGTCGAATTTGGGCAGCAGTTTACGCTTAGGATAGCCTTTGGTTTGGCCGTTGTAGCCATGTTTTTGCTCGGAGTCTAGCACCTCGTTCCATCTATCGTTGAGCGTGTCCTGTGCGGCTCGAAGCCCTCTCTGCTGCTTTTTTAGGCTCCTTGCGATGGCAATAAGCCTCCGATGGAAGTGCTTTTGTTCTGAGGGTTCTTCTGGGACGATGTATTTGTCGTCGACCAGCCTAACTTCTTCTTCGGAGACAGGTTCGAAATTACTGTCTTCGGCATCACTGTCATCAGACAGTGGCTTCACACTCTATTCGCCGTCCTCTTGCTCCTCCTGCTCCATCGCTGGGTCTGCGGGGTCTTCGGCTTTTTCCGGAATATCACCGTCATTAGTGGCAGTGTTGCTATCTTTTCCTTTATAGGATTTGGTTCGGCGCTTGGGATGCCGACGTTTGGGAGGTTCTTCGACAGGCTTGTCCTCTTAGTGATCATTTTCGTCGGTGCCCTCCTTCTCCTTAAGTGTATCCACCATGTATACGTCATATGAAGACGTAGTTGTCCACCTCCTAGTTACGGTCCGGTTTTGATATGGATCTGCTTCGGCTTTGAGGTCCATCCCCTCGAAGTATTTGGAAGCGTAGTCAAGTAGATCAGTTAGATCTTCAATCGTGGCTACCAAGTGGGTGGTGGGTGGGGAGAAAAATTCTCCATCAGCCTCCAGTTCGAACCGGATATAATGCGGCTGTGTGTCCCCATCTAAGGAGAGGGATCTTAATGATTTTAGCATGTCACCAAAGGGTGAGTGCTGGAAGATATCCGCAGCACTGAATTCGGCGATAGATGCCTGCTCGAGCTTGAAGGGCGCAAATGCGCGTGATTCGGAATCTGAGGCTGGAGTTAAGACCGAGGTTCCGACAACACAAACCCCGCTCATAGTTGGGTCCGTGTGCGGCTCCAACACCGTATAGTCTGCGGCTTCCATGGCGGGGTTGAGCTTCGCGTCCTCGGGCGACGCGATCTGTTCCGGATATAGGGCCAAAACTGTTGCAGGTGCTATTTCCTGATCCGATGACAGAGCTAGATCATGTTCATCTGATGGCAGAGAGAGGTTGCCGCGGGCTCGAATCCGTCGAAGATCAAGTCTCCGCGGATATCAGCAATGTAGTTTAAGATTCCGAATCTGACTTGTTGGCCAGGGGCGTAGCTCTCAATCTGCTTGAGGTGGCCTTTAGTGTTAGCACGAAGCGCGAAGCCGTCGAACACGAAGAGTTGTCCGGGAGGGACGATTCCCTCGATGTTGCTGTCGTTGTTGATGACGCGATCCATCAGTCCTTTGGTCGACGACATAGTGGAACTCTCAATGAAAGCACCAATGTCGGTGTCAAAACCGGCGGATCTCGGGTAGGGGGTCCCGAAATATGCGTCTGAGGATTGATGGTAACAGGAGGCTGGGGACACGATGTTTACCCAGGTTCAAGCCCTCTCGATCGAGGTAAAACCCTACTTCCTGCTATATTAATATGGATGAATATGAATACAAGAGTTGATCTACCTCGAGATCGTATTGGCTAAACCCTAAAGTATAGCCTATGAGGATTTGTGATTCTCTATTAGCCTCTACAGACTAAACCCTCCGGTTTATATACACACCAGAGGGGCATAGGGTTTGTACATACCATCTTGCAGACGAAGGAAATATTGCACCCGAACCTAAAACTTGCTATTATACAAATACAGGAGTCCTATCCGGATACGAGAGATGATCTTCGACTATGATCTTCACGGGCCACTAGTCCGGCCCACCAAGAGTTATCTGGCCTCCCGAGGACCCATCAATCCAGGACTCCCTCAGTGGTGTCTGGTGGTTGGACTGGGCGGAGGCATGGGGATGGAGAGCGCTGGCAGCGGCCACCATGCCAGATTGTTCCAGAGACTTCCTTTTTTAATTCCTCAACAATAAGGTTGTGGGAGATAAGGATGAACGATTTCTTACATCTCCTCTGCCCCCTTCCAAGTGATCCTGGTTTACATTCATGGTGGTCTAGAAAAAACAAATAAAATCATACTAAAAAACTAATCCTTAAAGACCATTTCTTGCAAAGCACAATAAGTGTTATTTCTTCACAAGTTTTCGATGCAGGTTGAACAGTTGAATGCTTTCGTTTGCAAAAGATACTTTTTTATCTATTTAGCCTACATTTACTATTCACCCGGATGTTTGTGAGCTCTACAGAAGAAATATTATCCGAAGAAGCATATCGATACTCGTTACACATGAGATGACCCCCACATACTTTGTCGAAATAAACAACTCCCCAATGAATGCGTTTCACTGTTTCATGCAACGCACCGGCACCTTACTATATATAGTACGACCATAAATTTAACTAACATTATTCATAGTGAGATAAATGCTCATGCATGTCACCAAAAATCATATCATTGGAAACTATGTTCAAATACGAATCCAACAATATAGTTTTTGTTGACATGCACTAACATTTTACCAGTTAAATCTTCAGTCAAATTACAATGGGGACTAACAAAACCACGATGGAGGCAATACTAGTGTAGAGGGCGGCAGTTCACAGGGGTCTCACCCCGCTCGTGGCGCGACAGTAAAGACATCATATCACAAAACCCCATCACTCCCAGTAATAAGTGGCCTGGTAAAATAAACGGACAAGCAACCATCACATCCCTCTGCCTTTTTTGCATTTAAATTCTCTACATTTACTTTGTCCGGTTCATCTAGCACACTCGATCCCTAGATACTACTCATAGTATCCCTAGCTACTACTTCTAGTGCCAGGTCTTTTGGCGGCATAAAAAATAAGTCGTCTCTTCCACAACTTTTCCCATAAGACTAAGCACAGTGGAGAGTAACATAAGACCCCTCACTCATTCATTTGGGCTTCTCAACTACTATGTCCGTCATGGTTTATTAGTCACCATTGTAATTTGTGATAAATTTTGACCAAAGATTTAACTGATAAAATGTTAGTGCATGTGAAAGCACAAGTGCTCCCTGGGTGATTTTGGTAATTAATGTCAACATATCTCTTGTTGGACTAATGCTTTCATCTAGTATATTTCACACAAGTTGAACAAATAGAGTGGATGGACTAGAGGATGTGGAACCCCATCAAGATGATAAGGACAAAAGGATTGGCTCAAGCTTAAAACTCAGGGCTCTACATTTTCTATTTCAGTGATCCAAGATCACATTGAGTCCATAGGAAAGCCAATACTATTAAAAGGGGATGAGGTGTTGCTTAATGGCTTCCTTGCTCAAAATGCTTAGTGATATGCTCTCAACCACTTTCTCACATCCACATATGATAGAGGCGAGGGGCCCGATCTTTCGATGAGATGATAACTATCGATTTGGTGGAGACGACTTTGACGGTCCGACTACAAACGTGCACGACGTCGCGCCTTAGCAATCGCTAAACCAATCTCCTGGGGTTACTGACAATGCCAAAAGCACGATCAGCCTAACCACGAAGGTCCATTCCTGCATGCAATCGAAGAACAAGCAATAATATGATAAAGCAATCTAAATATTGCAAATATAAATGAAGTATTGATAAAGGTGGGGATCCGTAAGCGGTCTTGGTCTGGTCGTTGGACACAAACAAAGTACACGAAGTTGTAATGGCTAACTTTTGACTAAACAAATCCCAAAGAAAAAGCTACTAGATGGATCTACTTATATAGGAGCAAGGGGTGGCGGATAAGGAGGTGGAAGGACGTCCCAAGGCAGCCTAAAACTAACCCTAGGTCATACAAGGTTCATGGGCCCAAGTGGAGGTGATGTAAAACCTTTGGACTTGTAGTTTGACTTGGATTGTGATGCAGCGTCAGATTGTTTCGTCGGTATCTCAACGCTCCGGATGAATTTGAAGGTGAATCCAATTGGGTTGGAAAGTATACGAAATCTAGTTTCCAACTAAAAAAGAATCACCCAATTCGGAGTCCGTATGAAGAAGTTCCTGCCGTTTTGAGTCAGGTATCTGTGTGCAGTCCGAATCTGGATGCAGAACGTGAGAGACTTGGACTCTATCTTCTGTTGGCCCAAAAGTGACATGAGAGAACTTTTTGAACAGCACCTAAACTTCTCTTTTTCCCTTATCTTCATATGTGGATTGTACCAATGTCCCATACACCTGGAATTAGACATGGCACAAAAGTCTGTGAAGTATTTTTGTCCTGGATGACATAAATAAATTGTTGCATAGTTTGCATTAGAAATCACCTCACAAATATACATGTATGCAATATTTTTGGTCGTATCCAAGGTAGTCATGTCCTCATCATCCTCCCTTTTTTGAAAATAAAGCCGTCCTCGGTGTTGCTTAATCTGAAATTTGGGTAAGAAAATAGACAAGGTGTACATGTTGTATATGTATATGTCATCCATTTTTACTTCCCTTAATTTTTGCACATATGACACATATATAGATGAGTAACTTTCATAGTTCATAAAATATAAAGCCAAAATATTATCACAAGAAGTAGAAGGCATGAAAATATTGCAACTCAGTTTGCACAAATAAGTGAAGCTCTTATTCATATCAAAAGATGTAGTGCCTAAATAAGCATCATATCAAAAGATTGACAATGTTCATCATTAAACCATCCCAACATTGGCGAATAAACCTTACTTGCATGAAATTGAGAGGCTACAACATGCCTAAATAAGCAAACATGCAATAAGTCATTTGACATAGAATCGTCACCAAGATTATAGGTCATATCAAAATGATTAAACATTGGCACAATTATTTTCAAATTTATTTTATCCAAATCTGATTTATTCTCTAATGCACATGATTCTTTTGCATCAACAATTAATTCAATGGGTGCACTAAAAATTGTTGGTATTTTAGTTGTTTGATCACATGACGCATTCATGACAGTAACATGATTATCTAAACTAGGTGGTGTGCTCAAATCAACAGGTAATTCAATACATGATGTATTCAAGTTAACTAGATATGCATCATCCTCATGTGAAGTTATATCATCATTGATTTTACTGTTACCTTGTCGCAAAGACATAGCTGATGTAGGTACGGATGATGACAATGTACCATACACTTTAGATGATGTCACACTCACAATTGGAGGTGTGGCTGCTCTAGTAGGTGCAATGGCGGAGGAACCAACCAGTGGTGGTGAGCATGAACTGGAATAGTAGTTGTTGTAGTCACACAATGCATCCTCCTGTATTTGTCTCTCAAAGGTACAAGCATGAACATACATACCAATAATGCAACGAGGAATATACTGAAATCTTGCACGAATATCATGGTTCAAACCACCAAAAAATCTATTCATTGTATCATCCTCAGATTCTTCTATGTCACAATGATGCATATAAGATTTGAACTCTTGGTAGTAAGCATGAACAGTGTTACTGCCTTGTTTCAATTGTTCCAATTTACGAAGCAATTCACGGCGATAGTAAGGAGGAAAAAATGTTTTCTCATTACAGCCTTCAAATCTTTCCAAGTTGTGGGTTGGTTATCAATATTTTTCTTACAATGCACACTCCACCAAACAGAAGAAAAACCAGTAAATGCTCTAGTGACAGCTCGTACTCTCTCAAGTTCAGAAAAATCATTGCTAGCAAAAATTAGTTCGACCTCAAACTCCCAAGCAAGATAAATAGCAGGATTAAATCTACCCTCAAATGACGGTAAAGAAATAACCTGACCATGTGCTTGTGTGTGTTGTCCCACGTCTCGTGATGGTGAAGATGTATCCGTCGTCCAAGAACTTCTGTCTCTGGTACCTGTCATGATTAGTAGAAACAAGAAACAAAATTGGAGAATAATGTTCCTATGAACTACTAGGATGTGGTGGTAAAGCGCTCACAGTAAAGCAAATATCAATATCTTACAAGTTCTTACCATGCAGCAGGTGGTGATAGGCAACCAGCGGTGTCAAATAACTCCAAAGATTGAGTAAAGCGATTGCCAGGTGAACGTAAATATGCACGGTGTAGAAATATGTGGAGCTGGGTTGGCTATATATGGTAGCAAAAGATTAGCAATAATCAATTCAGAGATGCAATGTTGAATAAACGCTCAACGACGGTACTGTGCTGGTCCTAGGCTAGACCGGACTAGAGACGCGAGCCTAGAACACTAATGAGGTCACGGTGTAGCACAACTAGCATCAATAAATGATACGAAGTAGCTCTGGGCAGCAAGATATAAGTGAAGATCACAACGGCAGTAAAGATAATGATGGAAACAACTGCCAAGCAGAATATACAACAACTCTCTCTCCAACTTTCTTTTTCTTCTTTTTCTTTTTCTTTTTTCTCACACTTTTTTTTCTTTTTCTTTCTCTCCTCTTTTTTTTTACTTTTTTTCTCTGTCTTTTTTTCCCTTCTCCCTCTTTCCAAGACAAACTAGATAAGATGCAGATTGGATCAAGCAAAGATGCGAACGACTTCAAGTATGATTGTGACAATGAACGATGGGTAGCACGAGGTGGAAATTGATGGATGAGGTGGTGGACAACGGAAGGGATAACGATGCAGCGGCGACGTGACTAATGTGAACAAAACCCGAAAATCTAACGAACTAGACACTAAGACCAGCAACTCGACACGATGATGCAACCGATAATTCAATAATGCAAACAATGAAAAGAAAATTGCAAAGGCTCAGACTGGCTAGGACAAAGGATGAATAGATCTAACTTTTTTGTGGGCTTTTCCTTGGACAATAGGTAAGAAAATAAATCTAATTTAGGAATAACTGGAAATTCTCACCGAGCAACCTGAAAACTGATACCACTTGATAGAGGCAAAGGTGTCCCGTCTTTCGATGAGATGACCAGTAGCATGATCAGCCTGACCACGAAGGTCTATTCCTGCATGCAATCGAAGGACAAGCAAGAATATGATAAAGCAATCTGAATATTGCAAATTTAGATGAAGTATTGATAAAGGTGGGGATCCGTAAGCGGTCTTGGTCTGGTCATTGGACACAAACGAAGTACACGAAGTTGCAATGGCTAACTTTTGACTAAACAAATCCCTTATCTTCATATGTGGATTGTACAAATGTCCCATACACCTGGAATTAGACATGGCACAAAAGTCTGTGAAGTATTTTTGTCCTGGATGACATAAATAAATTGTTGCATAGTTTGCATTAGAAATCACCTCACAAATATACATGTATGCAATATTTTGGGTCGTATCCAAGGTAGTCATGTCCTCATCATCATATGTCCCAAACCAAAAGTCAAACTCGGCCCCACCGAAAAGTTCTATCCGGCGCCACCGAGTTCATTTGACATAGCCACTGCAATTAAAACCCTAATCACTTTGGTCTCACCGATAGGGATCTCGATCTCACCGAGATGGGATTGCAAACTCTCTGTCGCCTGTTGTAATATTTTCGATCTAACCGAGATGTGCGATCGGTCCCACCGAGTTCGCAATGCAAACTCTCTGTTGCCTCTTCGTAACGTTTCGGTCCAACCGAAACAAGCGAACCGGTCCCACTGAGTTTTCCTGACAAACCCTCTGTGTGCTTATTACCAAAATCAGTCTCACGGAGTTTGTGTAATCGGTCTCACCGAGATTACGTTATGCCCTAACCCTAATGAAATCGGTCCCACCGAGTTGATCATATCGGTCCCACCAAAATGCCTAACGGTCACATTATGAACTAAATCGGTCTGACCGAGTTCTCTGAATCAGTCCCACCGAGTTTGGTAAATTGTGTGTAATGGTTATATTTTGTGTGGAGGCTATATATACCCCTCCACCCACTCTTCATTTGTGGAGAGAGCCATCAAAATATACCTACACTTCCATCATACATGTTCTAAGAAGAGAACCACCTACTCAAGTGTTGAGATCAAGATATTCCATTCCTACTATATGAATATTGTTCTCTATCCTTCCCCAAGTTTTTTTCACTCAAATCATTCTTCCACCATATCCAAATATGTGAGGAGTTGTTTGAGTGTTGGGGAGACTATCGTTTGAAGCATATGACCAAGGAGTTCATCATCAACACACCATCTATTACCTTTTGGAGAGTGGTGTCTCCTAGATTGGTTAGGCGTCGCTTAGGAGCCTCTAACAAGAATGTGGAGTTGAACCAAGGAGTTTGTACGGGCAAGGAGATCGCCTACTTCGTGAAGATCTACCATAGTGAGGCAAGTCCTTCGTGGGCGATGGCCATGGTGGGATAGACAAGGTTGCTTCTTCATGGACCCTTCGTGGGTGGAGCCCTCCGTGGATTCGCGCAGCCGTTACCCTTCGTGGGTTGAAGTCTCCGCAACGTGGATGTACGATAGCACCACCTATCGGAACCATGACAAAAACATCCTTGTCTTCACTTGTGTTTGCTCCCTTCAAACTCCTCCCTTTACCTTCATATGCAATTGCTTTACATTCCGCTTCTATACTCTTAGAATTGCATGTGTAGGTTGATTGCTTGACTTGTGCTAAGTTGCTAAAATCTGCCAAGAACTAAAATTGAGAAGAGGCTAGATTTTGCTTTAGTCAAGTGGTCAAAGTTGCATGATTTACTTCACAATACATATATACTCTTGTTATGCATGCTTGCTATGTAGTGTGAAAGTTAAACATGTGCTAAATCTCCACTCCAACCTCAAGTATTTTAGAAGCTGCCACTTTTCTTGCTAGAGTCTATTCACCTCCCCTCTAGACACATACTCTTCTCGATCCTTTCAATTGGTATCAGAGCATTGGTCTCCATTGCTTTGGTTTAATCACCATTGGAGGAAGATGGATGAGTCTATGTTGGGGAGTATTAGACCTAGAGTGCCTATGCTTGACGGAGAGTACTTTCATGAATGAAAAAAACGAGATGCTTGAGATCTTCAATGAATATCATTTGAACAAGTACATTGATAATCCTTGTATGCCCCTCATTGATGCTTCAAATCCTACTTTCAATGAGAAACTTGACATGGTTCGAAATCTTAGGATAGTCAATCGTATCACTACAGGATTGCCTAGAAACTTGCTTGTATGTTTGCCAACTTTTGAATGTGCTTATACTATATGGAGATTTCTAGAGGAACGATTCCCAAATTATTCCTTGAAAAATCTGGATGAGATTCTCCATAAGTCTATTTCCTTAAATAAGATGAGTACTAGTAATCCTAAGTTTTGTGATTGTTTGTTTGAGCTTCGTGAACTCATGCATGCCAAAGGAGATGTTGGAATAATTAGCAATATCATTTCCGAAGTCATTAGAATTCATAGATATGAACATTGTTACGGTCATACTTCTAATGAATCACTATCTCTAGGTGTTGATCAATCACATGATGATGAGGAACATGGATACTACGATGAGGATGATCTTGATGAACAAATAAGACATTTCATTCTTATGGCAAATCTTCGTGGTTACACAGCCGGAGGAAAGGAATGGGTGCTTGATAGTGGTTGCACGGATCACATGACCGGGGATAAGGATATGTTTGATGAGCTTGCTAGAAATGATGGTCCATGAAAGTATCTTACCTTTGGTGACAACTCTAAGGTTAAAGTTGTTGGCCTTGGTAAGGTGGCCATCCAACGACAGCTCAATTAAGAATGTCATGCTTGTAGAATCTCTCGGATATAATCTTCTCTCCGTTTCTAGATTAGCTGATTTTGGTTTAAATGCGCTATTCCCTCATGTTGGTTGTCAAGTCTTTCATAGAGATAATCATAATATGGTCTTTACCAGCATTCGTAGAGGTGACCTATACATTGTTGACTTCACTAAGAAAGCCCAACCTCACACTTGCTTTATTGCTAAATCATCTAAAGGTTGGTTGTGGCATAGAAGGTTAGGTCATGTCGGCATGAGAAATCTTGATAAGCTAATTAAAGGTGATCATATCCTTGGTGTTAAAGATGTTATAATTGACAAGGATAGACTTTGTACTGCTTGTCAAGCAGCAAAACAAGTTGGAGGAAGTCATCCCGTGAAGAACATCATGACTACGAGAAGATCACTTGAGCTACTTCATATGGATCCTTTTGGTCCCAATGCTTACAAAAACCTCGGTGGTAACTCTTTTGGATTAGTCATTGTTGATGATTTTTCAAGATTTACGTGGGTGCTCTTTCTTAATAATAAATCACAGGTCCAAAAGATCTTCAAAAACTTTGTTAGGAAGGCCCAAAATCAATTTGAAGTAAAGATCAACAATGTTCGCAGCGACAACGGAACGGAATTCAAGAACGCAAATGTGGACACCTTTCATGACAAAGAAGGGATTTCACATGAGTTCTCGGCTACGTACACGCCTCAACAAAATGGATTTGTTGATAGGAAGAACCAGACACTCATCGAAATGGCAAGAACGATGCTTGACGAATACAAGACACCAAGACACTTTTGGGCGGAAGCGGTTGAGACAACTTATCATGCAACAAATCTCTTGTATCTTCACAAGCTTCTCGGCAAGAAGGCATACGAGCTTCTCACCGGTAACAAACCCCAAGTTGGATACTTTTGAGTATTCGGCTCAAAGTGCTACATTCTTGATAAGCATCGTCGTTTTAAATTTCTCCTAAATCTCATGAAGGTTTCCTACTTGGTTATGGCTCAAACTCTCACACTTACCGTGTCTACAACAATTTCATCCGAAAGGTTGAAGAGATGGTAGATATGAAGTTTGATGAATCTAACGGCTCGCAAATATAGCAATTGCCAATTGATGTAGGAGATAAAGATCCTTTGGAAGCAATTCAAGACTTGTCTATTGGCAAGATCCGTCCAATGGAGGTGAAAGAGAGTACTTCGTCTGTCCATGTGGAAGCTCCTACCTCACGATAAGGTGAACCACAAGTTGACTTGGAGGCATCCACAAGTGGGACACGCCATGACGAAGGAAACGAGGATGTGCATCAAGATGAACTTCATCGACCTCCTTCTCCACCTCCACAAGGGGACAACAACACCAGCAACAATGAAGAAGGATAAGAAGAAGAAGAAGATGAAGAGGATGTTCCACCCCGATCCAAGCAAAAGCTTTCAAGAGTTAGAGCAAGAATTGCTAGAGATCATCCCGTAGAGTAAATCTACAATGATATCCAAACCGGCAGAATCACTCGCTCTAAATCTCGTTTAGCTAACTTCTGTGAACATTGCTCTTTCATATCTAACCTTGAACCTATGAAGGTTGAAGATGCTCTTGATGATCCGAATTGGGTGAACGCTATGCATGAAGAGCTACACAACTTTGAAAGAAATCAAGTGTGGACATTGGTCGAGAAGCCCGACAACAACCACAACATCATTGGTACCAAATTGGTGTTTTGCAACAAGCAAGACGAATATGGTCAAGTCGTCCGCAACAAAGCACGTCTCGTCGCCCAAGGCTACACTCAAGTCGAAGGTATGGACTACAGTGAGACGTACGCCCCCGTTGCTGGACTTCAATCCATTCGTATCTTTCTTGCCTATGTTAATCACCATGATATCACCTTGTACCAAATGGATATTAAAAGTGCTTTTCTAAATGGTGAAATTGAGGAGGAAGTTTATGTTAAACAAACTCTCGGCTTTGTCAATCCCAAGAAACCCGATCATGTTTACAAACTTCACAAAGCTCTTTATGGTCTTAAACAAGCTCCTAGAGCATGGTATAAATGCTTGACCACGTTCCTTATTGAAAAAGGCTTTGAGATTGGAAAAATAGATTCCACTCTTTTTACTAAAAGGGTTAATGGTGAATTATTTGTGTGCCAAATTCATGTTGATGATATCATATTTGGTTCTACTAACCCCCATTTTAGTGAAAGGTTTGGAAAGCTAATGTCGGAAAAGTTTGAGATGTCTATGATGAGTGAACTCAAGTTCTTTCTTGGTTTGCAAATCAAGCAAACTAAGGAGGGCACCTTTGTTTCTCAGACAAAGTATACCAAGGACTTGTTCAAGAAGTTCAACATGCAAGAATGCAAAGGTATGACTACACCCATGCCTACTAGTGGACATCTTCACTTTACTAAGGATGGCGAACCGGCTGATCAAAAAGTTTACCGCTCTATGATTGGTTCATTGTTATATCTATGTGCCTCCCGTCCCGATATTATGCTAATTGTGTGCATGTGTGCACGATACCAAGCGTCTCCTAAAGAATGTCATCTTAAGGCTGTGAAAAGGATAGTGAGATACTTAATACATACATCAAATTTTGGCATTTGGTATCCTAAGAGGCCCTCTTTTGATCTTGTTGGCTACTCCGATTCGGACTATGCCGGTGACAAGGTTGATAGAAAGTCCACTTCGGGTACTTGTCAATTTCTTGGTAGATCTCTTGTGTCTTGGTCCTCCAAGAAACAAAACTCGGTATCCTTATCCACCGCCGAAGCGAAATACATTGTTGCTGGTTCATGTTGTGCTCAATTACTTTGGATGGCCCAAACTCTTAAAGATTATGGGATCTTTGTGAAACATGTACCATTGCTTTGTGACAATGAAAGTGCTATTAAGATTGCTCATAATCATGTGCAACATTCTCGAACTAAGCATATTGAAGTTCATTCATTTCATTCGAGATCATGTTGCTAAGGGTGATATCAATCTTAAACATGTTCGCACCGATAAGCAATTAGCGGATATATTTACTAAACCACTTGATGAGAACGTGTTTTGCAGGTTGAGAGGTGAATTGAACATTATTGATGCCTCAAACTTGGAGTAGGAAATCCATTTGGATACATGCAAGGCATAAGCCTTTGACTAATCCTTGACTTTCTCTCTTATGATGTTGACCATATGTCTTGGATATGTTTGTACCCTTGAATGCTATCTAACCCTTGTAGGCACTTGGATGAATCTAAATCAATGAGATTGCAACTCACTCATATCTTGAGCAATCTCTATATCACCAAGTCTCTACACCGTGGTGGTTGAAGACAAGGAAGCATGAAACCCTTCAACATATCCTTTGACAATTTCTATATATCAAATTTCATTTGGTATCAAGTTTTCATGATTGTCATTTTGGATACACAAGTGCTCTTCCTTGCAAGACTAACTCATGTAGGTAGATGAACTGAAACTACAAGTGGTGCTCCCAATTCTTGATGAGCTACATCAACCTTGAGCAACCCACACAAGTTCAACTACATAACAAGATCAACACCACCACCCAAGGTATGTTATTCCATCTTAGAGAAGCTTTACCTCAAGTCATGGGTCAAAGCAGCTCTACAAGATGTGAATACATCAAAGTGCTTAAACGAAAAATGGCAACCCCATTTTGAGCTTAAACGATGAGTACGACCTATGATCAAGTGTCTTCACTTGACTCCTAAGTCAATATACTCTAACATAGGTGACTTTGTCGCCAACCAATTCTAGATGAAGTTCTCTAAGTGTTTCTTTGTGCTCTTGCATTTGTTCCTTGTATTTTGTTCCCCTTCTCTTAACAAAAAAAAACTTCATCTAGATTTTCTTTTCTCTATTTTTACTCTACATCCAATTCATTGCAAATATTTCAGTTAATTCCTTGAAAATCTTTGTGAGATATTATTTGCCTAGTGAGCTGAGATGGAAAATTGTTCTCTCTCTGTTGAACTCGGACCCACCGATTTGCCTCTTTCGGTTGAACCGAACCATCTTGGTGCCACCGAAGAAAACTACTCGGTGCTACCGATTCCAATAATGAGGAGACAATTTGTAATTTGCATCCTGCATATATGTTCCAGCTCCACTCAATGATACCTGTCCACTACCAGCATCACATTTTTAAACTGCTCTGCTCTGTGACTCAAGGACCAAGCCTATTTTGACTCTCACTCCAGAAGTTCCCTTCTTGGAAATTGATGTCAAAGGGGGATTTGGGTAATTAATGTTAACATATCTCTTGTTGGACTAATGCTTTCATCTAGTATATTTCAGACAAGTTCAACAAATGGAGTGGCATGGACTAGAGGATGTGGAACCCCTTCAAGATGATAAGGACAAAAGGATTGGCTCAAGCTCAAAACTCAGGGCGCTACATTTTCTATTTCAGTGATCCAAGATCACATTGCGTCCATAGGAAAGCCAATACTATTAAAAAGGGATGAGGTGTTGCTTAATGGCTTTCTCGCTCAAAATTCTTAGTGATATGCTCTCAACCACTTTCTCACATCCACATATGTCCCAAACCAAAAGTTAAACTCGGCCCCACCGAAAAGTTCTATCCGGCGCCACCGAGTTCATTTGACATAGCCACTGCCACTAAAACCTAATCACTTTGGTCTCACCAATAGGGATCTCGATCTCACCGAGATGGGATTGCAAACTCTCTGTCGTCTGTTGTAATATTTTCGATCTAACCGAGATGTGCGATCGGTCCCACCGAGTTCGCAATGCAAACTCTCTGTTGCCTCTTCGTAACGTTTCGGTCCAACCGAAATAAGCAAACAGGTCCCACCGAGTTTGCCTAACCAACCCTCTATGTGCTTATTACCAAAATCGGTCTCACCGAGTTTGTATAATCGGTCTCACCGAGATTACGTTATGCCCTAACCCTAATGAAATCGGTCCCACCGAGTTGATCATATCGGTCCCACCGAAATGCCTAACGGTCACATTATGAACTAAATCGGTCAAACCAAGTTCTCTGAATCGGTCCCACCGACTTAGGTAAATTGTGTGTAACGGTTATATTTTGTGTGGAGGCTATATATACCCTCCACCCACTCTTCATTCGTGCAGAGAGCCATCAGAACATACCTACACTTCCATCATACATGTTTTGAGAAGAGAACCACCTACTCAAGTGTTGAGATCAAGATATTCCATTCCTACCACATGAATCTTGTTCTCTAGCCTTCCCCAAGTTGCTTTCCACTCAAATCATTCTTCCACCATATCCAAATCTGTGAGGAGCTGTTTGAGTGTTGGGGAGACTATCATTTGAAGCATTTGACCAAGGAGTTCATCATCAACACACCGTCTATTACCTTTTGGAGAGTGGTGTCTCCTAGATTGGTTTGGTGTCACTTCGGAGCCTCCGACAAGATTGTGGAGTTGAACCAAGGAGTTTGTACGGGCAAGGAGATCGCCCACTTCGTGAAGATCTACCCTAGTGAGGCAAGTCCTTAGTGGGCGATGACCATGGTAGGATAGACCAGGTTGCTTCTTCGTGGACCCTTTGTGGGTGGAGCCCTTCGTGGACTCGCGCAGCCGTTACCCTTCGTGGGTTGAAGTCTCCATCAACGTGGATGTACGATAGCACCACTTATCGGAACCATGACAAAAACATCCTTGTCTTCACTTGTGTTTGCTCCCTTCGAACTCCTCCCTTTACCTTCATATACAATTGCTTTACATTCCACTGCTATACTCTTAGAATTGTATGTGTAGGTTGATTGCTTGACTTGTTCTAAGTTGCTAAAATCTGCCAAGAACTAAAATTGAGAAGAGGCTAGATTTTTCTTTAGTCAAGTGGTCAAAGTTGCATGCTTTACTTCACAATACCTATATACTCTTGTTATGCATGCTTGCTGTGTAGTGTGAAAGTTAAACATGTGCTAAATCTCCACTCCAACTTCAAGTATTTTAAAATATGCCACTTTTCTTGCTAGAGTCTATTCACCCCCCTCTAGACACATACTCTTCTCGGTCCTTTCAGCATGTCAACAAAAGTTATATAATTTTTGGTGACATGCATAAACATTTCATTAGTTAAATTTATGGTCAAAATTTGACACAGATTACAATGGGGACCAATAAACCAGGCCGGAGGTGGTAGTTATGGGATTACTAATCTAGAAGCCTAAAAGAACTGGCCCCTGGTACTCCTAGTAGTAGTACTCAAGTTGGAATTGCAATTGCATGGCACAACTTGTTAGGCAAAAAATTCGATACAGGATGTACGAAGCGGTTTGGGAATTTCCATGCCTTCCTGACCAGTGAGATACTCCATACAAAGTACGATAGAGAAATAACCACACAGAAAGAAGCTAAAAGTAAACAATCAAACAAGAATTTTTGCATTTCTTTTGCAATGCATCTTTTCACAAGCTTGACTAGTATTGTTTTTCTACTTTTACAAAAACCGCATCGTAATGTTAAAACGTGCATTCGCACGTACATAAGTAATAGTAGTAGCACAGTCTGCAACCATATATATAGAGAGAGACGTGTAGTGCGATATATAGTTAAGTTTGTGCTATATGCACGTACTTACAAAATGCGTACGGATACACAAGGTTTCCAAAAAATTTCTTTTACATACTTAATTAAGGACGCTAATAATTTTGAAACGTTCGGGATTTATCATTTGTGTCCCAAAACTAATGAGATCACCTTTCAAAACTAAAATATTCCTAATAAAAGCCACAACGCTCGCAGAATCGCTTGCGGCGCGCCACATGGGCCCTGGTGCGTGGCCGTTTCCCAGCGCGCTGACACGATACCTCTTCCTCAGCCTCGCAACTCGTGAGGTGCTGATTGGCGGCTTGTCGGTGAGCGAGTGTGATCTCATCGGTGTGGTGATCTGGTGCCAACAGGTACTCCTCGCTGGAAGCATGCACCCGGTCAACGCATTGTCAAGCGTAGATGAGGCGCTTGGGAACGACTACACTCAGGGCTTTGGCACGGGCGTCCTCCACTACCCTCATGGCCCTCACACGGGCCTTCTGCCGAAGAGCCAATTGCCTGACTCTCTCGGATGCGACATAGGCCTGCCAGGCAACATGCCTCAAGGCGCGCTTCTCTTCCTCGGCCTTCTTCTCCGCCTCTATTTTGGCGCGGTCTACCGGAGGCAAAGCCTCCCACAAGGCAACCTTCATTTCTTTGCAAAGCTCCTCAAGGCTGGGGGGGCTTGGCGGGCAGAGAGATATTCTCCTTGTAGCGGGGAGCCAACGCCTCCTCCGACGCGCGTGCTGGCGAGACTGGGAACACCGACGCGTCCACCTCGATGCGTCGTGGCGAGGAGCGGAACACCGACACATCCAATTCAACGTGTCGCGGCGAGGAGCGGAACACCGTTGTGTCCTCCTCGACTAGTGGCGGCGAGGAACGGAACAGCGACGAGTGACCCTCCGCGCTGTGCAGCGAGGGGCGCCTACGGCTTGGGAGGGGTGATGCCATGGTGGTCAACGTGAGAGGAAGGGGGAGGAGATAACGATGAACGTGATGACTTGCTGACATTTGATCCATGCAATATTCATGTAACTCACGTCAATTGGAGCTGCACTCATCAAAGTATTCGCCAAGAAGAAATGGTTGGCCATGTACGTAATTGCGTGCTTCAAGTACGTCTGCTTTCTTTTTAGCAACCTACAAATCTATTTCTTCATCATCCATGCCGTCAGAAATAATATTACTCCCCGATTTGAACAACCTATTGTTAATTTGGTTCTGGGTGATGAGTGCTTTAAGTAAGAGGCAATCGTTCTCTTTCCTCTTCTCTCTCCCACCGCGCTTCCTCGCGGGTGCAACCTTTTTGGCCACTTCCTTCTTAGTACTTGAAGCATTTCTGGCAGCACGTCTGGTTGGCTGCAAGGTAGACTGTCGAGTAGACAGTGAAGCTTCGATGGACAGCATAGCAGACGGTTTATCTATGCCGGACCGCTGAGCTGGCGTTGCTATTGTGGCAGACTGTTGGGTTGTAGGAGCAGAGGCATCAGACTGTTGACCATGCGTTGAAGCTATGTCGGGTTTCTGCGCAGGTGTTGCCAACTTGTCGGTGTGCTGAGGAGGTCGTGCCAACGCATTGGTTTGCTGAGCAGGAAGTGCTGACGCATTTGTATGCTGATCACGCGGCTGCGGACCGACAAACTGATGAGCAGTCGGTTCTGGACCTACAAACTGCTTAGCAAGTGGTTCTTCAGCATCAGACTGCTTAGCTATTCGTTCCACCGGGTTGGTCTGTTGAGCATGTGATGCAGCTCGGTCTCCCCCCGCTGCTTTAGCGGCCGGCATCTGAACTGGTGGTGCGTCTTCAGCAGTTGTAGGCTTTGCCACTGGCTGCTCTGGGGCGGAGGATGACATGGCATGTATGGCACAAAGTCAGGCCGGCTGATCACAGGTTGATGTATCATCCGTCGGATTACGAGTATTAGGTTCTTTGGGGGCAGCACACGAGAGCTTCTATGGCAAGTAGAGTGTCACCGGTTCAGGGCGACATTGGTTGCTCTTGGCGGGGCTTCAGGGTTCTCATCGATGAAATCTCTTTCCTTTCGTGGCCACTGGATGTGATGTAACAGTGTTTTTACCAAGGTCCTTTGCTCATCAAAGTCCCCTAGGACATTCTTCAGGGAAAATTCATTGAATCCACGCTTTACTTCAGTCACGTAGCACTTCACACAGCTCGGCTTCAATGTCATATTGTCCAACAAGAGGCCCTCTTCCAAGAAGGGTGGGCAAACCCAGGCTGTTGCACATTTTAATGTACCTTCATAATGTGTAAGCACGCCCTTCAGTCTGTCTTTCATTCCAGATAGATCAGATATAACATCATCATGAGAAGCTGCAGTCTCAGTGTCGCTGGGGTCAGCTCATGCACAGCTACTCTTGTGCGGTGTTGTCGCGCAGTAAGCAGCATCCTCCATGCCCACCTCCCCTCCCATCGACTAGCTATCTGTCAGTGTTAGAGTCTTCTGCATCATCATTGACTCCTCAATATCCTTTCGAATAGTCGGATACATGTCCTTCATCAACCTTTCATACAACGCATTCTGCTTCATTTCACTCCTCGCTTTTTCATGCTGAGCCTCTCTTCTTTGCTGAGTGTGAAAGCCCTCTTGTGATGTAATGCCCGAGATGTAACACTTTCCAAATATGGCAATATATGAAACTTTGACTTCATCAATTCCATTTCGGGCTCTTCTTTCATTTCGGGTTTCTTCGTTTTGTCGTGTGCGTGCGTGCATTTCATCCATGTTATGTTGTCATGTGCATTGCATTGCATTTGTGTTGTCACTTGCATCCGGTCCCACTCGTCTCTTCGCGTTGTCCGTTTCGAGTTCCGACGCTCACACACGTGCCCGTGGTATCCCCGAGTCCTTCTTTCATGTGTGGCTGTGTAACGTTCCCGGAATGACGTGAGACTTGTCGTGCGTTGTTGTTTTGATATGTGTAGGCCGCCTGTCAAGTTTCGTCGCGTTTGGAGTTCGTTTGGTACTCCAACGGTTAACCTAGTGGGCTAAAAGAACCTCTTTTTTAAGGCCCAAGACCCCCTCCACAACAGTCCACAAACTGAGCACAACCACTCCCATCATCTCGATCATCGAACTGTGATCGTGTGGCCGAAAACCGCTCCTCATTTGGAGTTTCCTAGCTCCCAGAAACTATAAAACAGTCCCCATCCCCGAAATCCCGGTGCAACCCTAATTTTTCCTCCCGCTCCGCGCGCCGGACACGTCCGACCCGCGGCCACATCACTCCAACCAATCGGAGGCCGCCACGTCACCTCCGCCGCCACGTGGCAACTCCCCATTGGCTGGGCCCCCTCATCCCACACCTCCACCGCCACCTCACCCGCCGGCCACCGGAGCTTCGCCGGACCACCGCGGAAGCTTCGCCGGAACATCGCCGGACTTCGCCGCCGCCATCACCGGAGCGCCCTCCGCCTCCGCCCCTACCCCGCCGGCCTCCCGCGCCGCCGCCGGCCGGGCGCGCCGCCGCCGCGGCGCCTATAACCGCCGCTGCGCTCGCACCCTCCGCCGCCGGCCCTTCAACCGCCCGTCGCCGCGCACGCCTACCCCGCCGTCGCGACAAGCCTCGCCTCCAGCCACCTCGGGCCGACCCGCCACCGCAGTCCGCAGCCTCCGCCGCCGCCGGTGCGCCCTCCGGTCACCTTCCCCGTCAACACCGGCGAGCCTCCGGTCATCTTCTTCCTCCAACTCCGGCGAACTCCGGATCGGGACGAGATCCACCGGTCCCCGATCCAAACGCCCGGATCTCCTCGTCCCGCACGGATCCGTCCCGCTTTGACTTTTCATGGAGGTGATTTTTCACTAAGTCCCAGATCTGTTACATTTTGTTGCCTCCTTTGCATGCCCGTAACTTTGTGCTCGTAGATCTGTTTTGTGCATATGATATATCAAAATGATCGTGGTGATGTGCTTTACATTTTGTTCCATTGTGGCATGCTTGTTTGAGATCATCTAGATGTCTTAATCTTCGTGACAAGAGTGCTACTTGTTATAGACTGCTGTAACTTGTTATTTTCATGCCATGCTTGAGATGTGATAACTTGATGCATGTTTATCCATATGAAGCAAATGAGATGTCAAAATGTTCATTATGAGATGCTCTACATGATGGTTAATGTAGCACGCATGTTAGGGTTCATATTGCCATGTTAATCTTGGTTGCAAAAGTGCATGTGGCTGTTAAGTTAAGAAACATGTTATGAGATGCTGATTTGAAGAGCTCGTTGCTATTGATGTGTTTGTCCCCATGTCACATGTTAATATGTTTTAGAATCCCCATCATATGGTCTTTACTGTGGTGCAAACCATTTTCCATGATATGCCTTGAGGTGACCTAAACATGCTTGTAAACATGCCATGCGAACACAACTATTTTATACTTAGTGAGAATTCTACTAAGTCTGGAATCTGTCATATCCTGATGCTATGTTTGCTTGATGCCCTAGGCAAATCCATGTTAGTTTTGGGGTGGCCATTGATCATTCCTTGTTGTACATGTTGTTGTCTATCCATCCATACCCTCACTTGCTCATATGGGTTGTTGTAGTTTATTTAATTCTTGCTCCCAAGTTGCTATAAAATATAACTGTCAGGTTTTTAACGTCATGATCAAAATGTTGTAGTTTGTTGCTATTGATCCATGCCTCCTATGGAGTTGCTCCAATGGAGTTGTTTGCTGTAGGATATGTCTATTTCATGTCCATGCTTCTTTTCAGCATGTTTGAGTGCTGTAGAGTACATATTTATTGCTCCAAAGTTGCTATGTGGCTGTTATTCTCAGTTTTGCATTTATCTTGTTTCGTGTGTATGTGTTGAACCGTTGCTCCGTTTTGAGCGTGCCCTATATGAAACTTGTGTGATTTTTCATGTAGAATCATAATATCATGTTGTTAACATGTTTGGAGTGTGTTTGCTTGATGTTTGGGTGCATCTTGCACCGTTGCCTTGTTTGTCTTGTTTTGCTCATATCTTCTAGACCGTAGCTCCGATTTAAACAAACTTTATATAAAACTTGACTAGAATTTCGTGTAGATCATCATGGTGCATGTTAACTTGCTGTTTAACAACTTTAACTTAAGGTTGTTCAGATTTGGACCAATTTCATTATATGCATATGAGGACTTACCGGATTTGCTTTATGTGGATTCCGGCCTGATTTAAACTTGTTGTCTGGTGTTGTTCTTGTGTGCTTCATCCCTTGACATGTATTGCATCATACATGCATCATACGTGCATCATGTTGATTGTGCACTACACCTTATTTGATATCGTGTCCCGTTGTGTTCTTGTGTTGAGTAGAGCCGGGAGCCGAGACCGAGAACGAGAACGAGGTTACTACCGAGGTTGAGTACGAGGAGCCGTCTTACGATCCCATCGACGACTCGACAGGCAAGATGATCTGACCCAGATATCATTACTATCTTTGCCTATTGCTAGATGTCTTGCTCTTCAGCTCATTGCCTCGACGCACATGTTTGTTTGTCAGCCTCCTATTGTAACCATGAATCTGTCTAACCACCCAACCTAGCAAAACCTTTGTTTGGCTACGCAGGCTTCGCTCAGCCCCTCTTATAGCATTGCTAGTTGCAGGAGAAGATTTGGAGATTCTTGCTTCATGTTGAAGTTATTATTGGGATATCACACTATATAAACTCTTAAACTAAATCATCTATATACTTGGCAATGGGTGGAAGGCTAAGCCTCTTGCTTGGTGATTTGTCCCACTCATGCCACCCTAGGAACCGTATAAAGCGGTGCTATGTTCCTTGATTATGCGTTCCTAACACGGTTGGGGTTATGGGACCCCCTCGATAACCCGCTTAGCGCTAAACCTTTTCCAGCAATGCCCAACATTGGTACTCCATTTGCCTAACAACTAAAACTTGCCGAGGGAGTAATTAACCCGAGGATTAATTAATCAACCCCCCTGGGCCAGTGCTCGATTTGAGTGTTCGTCCAAAATGGGCGGACTGCAGGGCCACCTTGGGGGAACCCGAGGGCTGGTATTTTCCTGTAGGCTGACCTATCCGGTCATGGCCTGAGACTAGATACGCGCGGCTACTGTCAGGGTGTCGGCACGCCGGGAGGTCTTGCTGGATTAGTTTTACCTATGTCGGAATATCTTGAGCACGGGATTCCGAGAATACTCGGGCCTTCCCACCTTGGAGTTGCGACTCCGCGGATCGTGAGCTTGTAATGGGCTAAGTTGGGACACCCCTGCAGGGTTTTGAACTTTCGAAAGCCGTGCCCGCGGTTATGTGGCAGATGGGAATTTGTTAATATCCAGTTGTAGAAAACTTGACACCATGTTCAGGACACACTGCCAGCGTGAGTAACCATGACGGTCATTTTCCGAAAGGGGTTCGCGAAGTGAAAACGGTGGGGTTATGATTGACGTGCTTAGATAGGACCACTTTGTGATCACTTTGACGCTCGTGGCACTTCTCTTCTCGCTCTAAACAGGTAAGCTAGTGCTAGTGCAGCTGCAACCTTTATTCTTTTCTTCAGCCTTGTTCCACACCCAAGGCTTAGATAGTTTTGCTACCCGGGAACGGGATTGCTGAGTCCTCCGTGGCTCAGAGATTCTACACCACACCAGATGCAGGTACTATGGTGAACTACTCAGGTGACGGCACGGAGCTGTACTGGGAGTTTGATGAAGAACGTAGTCGATACTATGTGCACTATCCTGATGATCAGTAGTGGCTTCTACTAGGGGCGATTCGGACCTTGTGGCTTAATGTATTTGGTATCTTTCATTTGGATCTTCGTCTGTAGTCGGACTGTGATGTTATTTGGATGATGATTTGCTTATGTAATGTATTGTGTGATGTGGCGAGTGTAAGCCAACTATCCTTTTGCAATTTCATCCCTATTTTTACATGAGTCGTGCAAAGATACCAAACTTGAGATCATTCTAGTATGGGCTTATACCTTTAAGTCGTGCCTCGACACATAGGAGGTATAGTCACATACTGGGCATTACAAGTTGGTATCAGAGCCTTCTCCGACCTAGAAGCCCCCACTGATTGATCGAATCGTTGACGGTTGACTCTAGGCACACACTTAAAAATGTTTTGAGTCCTATATATATCAAAGAGTAGGATTTCTTTTGCTCCTCGTCTCTTTGCACTCTGGTGAGGACTCCTGACGATTACTTATCTCTTCTACTCTAAAAAATTCACCAATTTTTTTTAGGATCATGCGGGTATTGTTTGGATTGTTCCGATGTCTTTGTGACGAGAACATTGTTCTCGATGCCTTCTGTCATTTAGCGGTTGTGGCAGTGTCCCGGGGAGTTGAGCTCTGAGGTGTTGTCGTCACAAATATATCGCAGCAGTTATGGAATACTTAAGACGGCCGACATCGAAAACTCTCCTATGCGGTTAGTGGCAAGATAACCCCGACATCACCCAGTACTCGGGAGGTAGTTTGGGAGTACTGCCATAGCTTGTATAGTAGATGCGTTCCGAAGGTCCGAGGTAAACGGTTTCCGGAAATAACTGGTTATATGTTGAAGGATGGATACAGCTAGATGTAGGATTAGTGTTGAGTGCGCGATGCTTCCCCTGTATCCCCAACACCTGATTGCATAACTGGAAACTTTCGGAAATTAATAGGTGGGTTCATCTAGTAGCTCGTAGGCATTCTTCCAACGAATGCATGATATGGAGTTCGGGGTTCTACATTGAGTGAAGTAGTTTTATGGGCGTTGTTCTGATCGGGACTTGCATCTTAAAGGGTCCTTGGCTATGCTGATCCGGGGATTGCAAAACCCTTTTGTAACACGTTCCATAAGCTTTCAGCATGAATATATCGAACGAAGCTTCTATCTTGTATTTGTTCTATCTGATCCTTGTTGTTTTTAATTACCTTTTGTTCTCCCAAGTGGCTTCTCGTGAAGATTGTTGTATCATTAAACTGTGGATTACATTCGTTCATCTTGTTCGAATGTTATTGTGAAGACTTATGTTGCAATTTCTAGCCGTTGATTCAGCTTATATATTTTCTCAATCAATGGCTAATAGTTGTCATCTCATTCAGGATGCCTCCTAAAAGGGTTCCCAACGGTAACCCAGAGGGTGAAGAAGTTCCTGATTGTCCTCCTTCCCCTCCTCCTCCGTCTGAGGCCTGGAGAGCAATTATGCAAGCCACGAACCAGAATACCCAGATGCTTTTGCAAATGATGCAGAACATTCAAGCAAATCAAGCAAATCAAGGTGCTCATGGGAACCAAGGCCAAGGCAATTTGTTCAACCAACCTCACTTTGCTACACTCAACCAGTTCCTGGCAAACCAACCAAAGGCATTCAGTTACTGTGTGGACCCTCTAGATGCTGAAGACTAGATAACAGATATCAAGAAGCATTTCGAATGCAGTAAAGTCAGACCTGAGGACTATGTGAAGTTTGCCGCCTTCCAACTCAAGGACCAAGCCGCTGATTGGTGGCAGCAGTACAAAGACTCGAGAGAAGGGCGTGAAATCTCGTGGGCTGACTTCTGCAAGGATTTTCGCTCTCACCACATTCCAACAAGTGTCATCGAGGGTATGCATGAGCAATTCCGCAACCTGAAGCAAGGCTCAATGACTGTTTATCAATATAATGTCAAGTTCCAGAACCTTTCCCGCTATGCCAAGAAAGACATCACAGATGCCAAGATCAAGATTTATCAGTTCCGTGGTGGTCTGAAGGATGAACTCCAACTAGCTCTCACCTTGTTCGAGCCTGATGAATTTGATCAATTCTATAACATGGCACTTAAGCAAGAGGCAGCCCAACTCAAGATGGAAGCTTCCAAAAAGAGGATCAGAGACGCTGTTCACTCCTCCTCTTCTTCCCAATTGGTTGCAAAGCAGCAGAAGTTTTGGCTTCCACCTCCTCCAGTGATCCGACCTCCCAACAACAACAACAAGAATTCTGGTGGCCGTGGTTTCTCCCACCCACCCAACCCAAGCAATCAGTCAAAGAATCACTTTCAAGCTTCGAAGTCAAGTGCTCCTTATCACCGTCCTCTCTCAGAAGTGGTTTGCAACAAGTGCTCTCAGAAGGGTCATTATGCTAACAAGTGCCCCAACCCAAGGCGCCTTCCGCCTCCTCCACCTGTCAGCACTGCTATTGTGAAGCACAATCCCAAGCATGCAAGAGTAAATCTGATGAATGCAGCTCAAGCGGAGAATTCTTCTGATGTGATATTGGGTAACCTCTCTGTTAACTCTATTCCTGCAAAAGTATTGTTTGATTCTGGTGCATCACTTTGCTTCATGTCAAGACCATTCTTTACCAAGCATGATTTCATTTCGGCACCCTTGGACAAGGAGTTATCAATTATTTCTCCAGACAAGCACATGAATTCCAGATTGTATGCTCCGGATGTATCTATTCGTATGGGTGATTACCTCTTTCTGGCTTCTCCGGTTGTTCTCGGCAACTCCGACATTGATCTTATTCTTGGGATGGATTGGCTTTCCTAGCATGATGCTCACATTGATTGTGCAAATAAGGAAGTCAAGCTTATACTGACAAAGACGTGATTATCTTCGCCTCTCGAGATAACACAATTAGGCTATTCTCTCTCAATGACAAGGGCGAGATTAATGCCATCTCTCAAATTCCGGTGGTCAATGAATATGAAGATGTTTTCCCTGAAGAGCTTCCAGGCATGCCTCCGCATCGTCAAGTTGAATTTGTTATTGAACTCGAGCCCGGTACCGAGCCAGCATGTCGGCGTCCGTACAAGCTTTCCCCTGAAGAGTTGAAGGAGCTGAAGAAACAACTCGATGAGCAAGAACGTATGGGTCTAATCAGGCCTAGCACTTCTCCTTGGGGTTGTGATGTCTTATTTGTCAAGAAGAAGGATGGCACGGAGCGCCTTTGCGTTGATTACCGGCCATTGAAAAAGAAGAAAATAAAGAACAAGTATCTGCTCCCCAACATCAATGAATTGTTCGAGCAGCTCAAAGGAGCAAAAGTGTTCTCAAAGCTCGATCTCCGGATGGGTTATCACCAGATCCGTATCCATGAAGAAGATATTCACAAGACTGCATTCAGAACAAGCTACGGCTCCTATGAATACACGAATACACAGTCATGTCTTTTGGCCTCGCTAATGCTCCACCCACCTTCTCGAAGATGATGCACTACATATTCAACCCCTACACCAACGAATTTGTGCTCGTCTATCCGGATGACATCTTGGTATTCTCCAAGAATGAAGAGGATCATGAAAAGCACCTGCGTTTGGTTCTCGATAGACTCCGTGAACATAAGTTCTATGCCAAGTTCTCTAAATGCGAATTCTGGCTCGATAAGGTCTTGTAGCTGGGCCATATCATCTCTGCTGAGGGTATCTCTGTCAACCTCGAGAAAGTTGAAGCGATTTTCAACTAGGAACCCCCTCAGAACGTCAAGCAACTCCGAAGCTTCCTTGGTCTCGCTAGCTATTGCAGAAGGTTCGTTGAGAACTTCTCCAAGATTGCCAAACCTCTCTCCAACTTGCTGCAGAAGAATTTCAAGTACAACTGGTCTCCGGATTGTGATGTGGCATTTAAAACTCTCAAAGAAAAGCTCATCTCTGCTTTGGTTCTTACTCCTCTAGATGAGTCCAAGCGCTATGAAGTATTCTGTGATGCTTCTCTTCAAGGACTTGGTGGTGTTCTAATGCAAGACAAGAAAATTGTGGCATACACTTCTCGTCAATTGAAGCCAAGTGAGAAGAACTACCCCAAACATGATCTCGAGCTAGCAGCAGTGGTACACGCCTTGATCACGTGGTGAAACCTTATGTTGGGCAGAAAAGTGGACATCTTCATCGATCACAAGAGCTTGAAGTACATCTTCACACAGCCGAACCTGAACCTTCGCCAGACTCATTGGGTTGAGATGATCCAAGAGTATGATCCAAGCATCGAATACACACCTGGCAAGGCCAATGTCATTGCAGATGCCTTGAGCAGAAAGGCATATTGCAACATTCTCCTTATCAAGCCGTTCCAGCCTGAGCTTTGTGGGTCATTCAGGAAGCTCAACCTCCAAGTTGTTCCGCAAGGCTTTCTTGCAAATCTTCAAGTTGCTCCTACCTTGGAAGATCAGATCCGTGAGGCCCAGCTCAGTGATGCTATGGTGCAGAAAGTGAAACATGGTATTGCAAAGGGTACTCCCAAATACAAGTGCTATCGCGTTGATGAGAAAGACACCTTGTTCTTCGAGGACAGACTTGTGGTTCCCAAGGGTGATCTCAGGAAGCTCATAATGAACGAAGCACATGACTCCCCTCCTCTCAATTCATCCTGGAAGTTCCAAGATGTACCAAGACCTCAAGCAATCTTACTGGTGGACTCGCATGAAAAGGGAGATTGCCCAATTCGTGAATGAACGTGATGTCTGCAGAAGAGTGAAGGCAGAGCATCAACGCCCAGCCGGTCTCCTCCAACCTCTTCCTATTCTCGAGTGGAAATTCGACCACATCGAAATGGATTTCGTCACTGGGTTTCCAAAGTCCAAGAAGGGGAACAATGCTATCTTTATGGTGATTGACAAGCTAACCAAAGTAGCTCACTTCCTTCCAGTCAAAGAATCCATCAATGCAGCACAGCTGGCAGAGTTGTACACTTCCAGAATTGTGTCATTACATGGCATTCCTCAAGTTATCTCCTCACACCGTGGAACTTTGTTCACATCCAAGTTCTGGGACTCCTTTCAGTCAGCCATGGGCACTAAGATCCGTTTCAGCACTGCGTTTCACCCTAAGACTAGTGGTCAAGTCGAAAGAGTGAACCAGATCCTCGAAGACATGCTCAGAGATTGTGTCATATCTTTTGGCATGAAGTGGGAAGATTGCCTTCCGTTTTGCCGAGTTCTCTTACAACAAAAACTTCCAAGCAAGTGCCGGCAAAGCTCCGTTTGAAATCCTCTATGGCAGAAAGTGTCGTACCACTCTCAACTGGTCCGAGACTGGTGAACGTCAACTTCTTGGCAATGACTTGATCTCAGAAGCCGAAGAAATGTGCAAAGTCATACGTGAGAATCTCAAGGCCGCTCAGTCGCGTTAGAAGAGCTACTATGACGGCAAGCATCGTCATTTGGCCTTCAACATTGGGGATCATGTCTATCTCCGTGTTTCTCCTGTGAAAGGCGCCCAAAGATTCGGTATGAAAGGAAAGCTTGCTCCTAGATACGTGGGCCCTTTCAAGATCCTTGGCAAAAGAGGCGATCTAGCCTATCAACTTGACCCCCCTTCCAACTTTGCAAATGTTCATGATGTGTTTCACGTGTCTCAACTCTGCAAGTGCTTCAAGACACCTGAACGCACCATTCTGTTCGAGGAGATTGATCTTCAACAAGACTTGTCTTACCGTGAGCACCCCGTTGCTATTCTTGAAGAAACCGAGCGCAAGACCCGCAACAAGTCAATCAAGTTCTTGAAAGTTAAGTGGTCACACCATACCGACCTAGAAGCTACGTGGGAACGAGAAGATCACCTTCATTCCGAGTATCCTTCCTTCTTCCAGTCCTAGATCTCGGGACGAGATCTTTTCGTAGTAGAGGAGAGTTTGTAATGCCCCAGATGTAACACTTTCCAAATATGGCAATATATGAAACTTTGACTTCATCAATTCCATTCCGGGCTCTTCTTTCATTTCGGGTTTCTTCGTTTTGTTGTGTGCGTGTGTGCATTTCATCCATGTCATGTTTTCATGTGCATTGCATTGCATTTGTGTTGTCACTTGCATCCGGTCCCACTTGTTTCTTCCCGTTGTCCGTTTCGAGTTCCGACGCTCACACACGTGCCCGTGGTATCCCCAAGTCCTTCTTTCGTGTGTGGCCGTGTAACGTTCCCGGAATGACGTGAGACTTGTCGTGCGTTGTTCTTTTGATATGTGTAGGCCGCCTGTCAAGTTTCGTCGCGTTTGGAGTTCGTTTGGTACTCCAACGGTTAACCTAGTGGGCTAAAAGAACCTCTTCTTTAAGGCCAAGACCCCCTCCACAACAGCCCACAAACCCAGCACAACTAATCCCATCATCTTGGTCGTCGAATTGTGATCGCGTTGCCGAAAACCGCTCCTCATTTGGAGTTTCCTAGCTCCCAGAAACTATAAAACAGTCCCCATCCCCGAAATCCCGGTGCAACCCTAATTTTTTCTCCCACTCCGCGCGCCGGACACGTCCGCGCAGCCGCCGGACACGTCCGACCCGCGGCTACATCACTCCAACCAATCGGAGGCCGCCACGTCACCTCCGCCGCCACGTGGCGACCCCCCATTGGCTGGGCCACCTCATCCCACACCGCCACCTCACCCGCCGGCCGCCGGAGCTTCGTCGGACCACCGCGGAAACTTCGCCGGAACATCGCCGGACTTCGCCGCCGCCATCGCCGGAGCGCCCTCCGCCTCCGCGCCTACCCCCACGGCCTCCTGCGCCTACCCCGCCGGCCTCCCGCGTCGCCGCCGGCCTCCCGCGCCGCCGCCGCCCCGGCGACAGCAGCCGCCGTTGCGGCGCTTGTAACCGCCGCCGCGCTCGCACCCTCCGCCGTCGGGCCCCTCAAGCCACCGCGCGCCGCCGGTCCTTCAACCGCCATCCGCCGCCGGCCCTTCGACCGCCCGCCGCCGGCCCTTCCACCGCCCGCCGCCGTGCATGCCTACCCCGCCGCCGCGGCAAGCCTCGCCTCTGGCCACCTCGGTCCGACCCGCCACCGGAGTCCGCAGCCTTCGCCGCCGTCGGTGCTCCCTCCGGTCACCTTCCCCGTCAACTCCGGCGAGCCTCCGGTCATCTTCTTCCTCCAACTCCGGCGAACTCCGGATCGGGACGAGATCCACCGGTCCCCGATCCAAATGCCTGGATCTCCTCGTCCCGCACGGATCCGTCCCGCGTTGACTTTTCGCGGAGGTGATTTTTCACTAAGTCCTAGATCTGTTACATTTTGTTGCCTCCTTTGCATGCCCGTAACTTTGTGCTCGTAGATCCGTTTTGTGCATATGATATATCAAAATGATCGTGGTGATGTGCTCTACATTTTGTTCCATTGTGGCATGCTTGTTTGAGATCATCTAGATGTCTTAATCTTCGTGACAAGAGTGCTACTTGTTATAGACTGTTGTAACTTGTTATTTTCATGTCATGCTTGAGATGTGATAACTTGGTGCATGTTTATCCATATGAAGCAAATGAGATGTCAAAATGTTCATTATGAGATGCTCTACATGATGGTTGTTGTAGCACGCATGTTAGGGTTCATATTGCCATGTTAATCTTGGTTTCAAAAGTGCATGTGGCTGTTAAGTTATGAAACATGTTATGAGATGCTGATTTGAAGAGCTCGTTGCTATTGATGTGTTTGTCCCCATGTCACATGTTAATATGTTTTAGAATCCACATCATATGGTATTTGTTGTGGTGCAAACCATTTTCCATGATATGCCTTGAGGTGACTTAAACATGCTTGTAAACATGCCATGCCAACATAACTGTTTTATACTTAGTGAGAATTCTACAAGTCTGGAATCTGTCATATCCTGTTGCTATGTTTGCTTGATGCCCTAGGCAAATCCATGGTAGTTTTGGGGTGGCCATTGATCTTTCCTTGTTGTACATGTTGTTGTATATCCATCCATGCCCTCACTTGCTCATATGGGTTGCTGTAGCTTATTTAATTCTTGCTCCCAAGTTGCTATAAAATATAACTGTCAGGTTTTGAACATCATGATCAAAATGTTGTCGTTTGTTGCTATTGATCCATGCCTCCTATGGAGTTGCTCCAATGGAGTTGTTTGCTGTAGGATATGTCTACTTCATGTCCATGCTTCTTGTCACCATGTTTGAGTGCTGTAGAGTACATATTTATTGCTCCAAAGTTGCTATGTGGCTGTTATTCTCGGTTTTGCATTGTATCTTGTTTCGTGTGTATGTGTTGAACCGTTGCTCCGTTTTGAGCGTGCCCTATATGATACTTGTGTGATTTTTCATGTAGAAGCATAATATCATGTTGTTAACATGTTTGGAGTGTGTTTGCTTGATGTTTGAGTGCATCTTGCACCGTTGCCTTGTTTGTCTTGTTTTGCTCATATCTTCTAGACCGTAGCTCCGATTTAAACAAACTTTATATGAAACTTGACTAGAATTTCGTGTAGATCATCATGGTGCATGTTAACTTGCTGTTTAACAACTTTAACTTAAGGTTGTTCAGATCTGGACCAATTTCA
Organism: Secale cereale; assembly: GCA_902687465.1. NCBI lineage: Eukaryota > Viridiplantae > Streptophyta > Magnoliopsida > Poales > Poaceae > Secale > Secale cereale. The sequence goes on from LR738713.1 coordinate 360,858,208, forward strand.
TTATATGCATATGAGGACTTACCGGATTTGCTTTATGTGGATTCCGGCCTCATTTAAACTTGCTGTCTTGTGTTGTTCTTGTGTGCTTCATCCCTTGACATGTATTGCATCATACATGCATCATACGTGCATCATGTTGATTGTGCACTGCACCTTGTTTGATATCGTGCCCCGTTGTGATCTTGTGTTGAGTAGAGCCGGGAGCCGAGGCCGAGAACGAGAACGAGGTTACTACCGAGGTTGAGTACGAGGAGTTGTCTTACGATCCCATCGACGACCCGACATGCAAGATGACCTGACCCAGATATCATTACTATCTTTGCCTATTGTTAGATGTCTCGCTCTTTAGCTCATTGCCTCGATGCCCATGTTTGTTTGTCAGCCTCCTATTGTAACCATGAATCTGTCTAAGCACCCAACCTAGCAAAACCTTTGTTTGGCTACGCAGGCTTCGCTTAGCCCCTCTTATAGCATTGCTAATTGCAGGAGAAGATTTGGAGAATCTTGCTTCATGCTGAAGTTATTGTTCGGATATCACACTATATAAACTCTTAAACTAAATCGTCTATATACTTGGTAATGGGTGGAAGGCTAAGCCTCTTGCTTGTTGATTTGTTCCACTCATGCCGCCCTAGGAACCGTATAAACCGGTGTTATGTTCCTTGATTATGTGTTCCTAATACGGCTGGGGTTATGGGACCCCCTCGATAACCCGCTTAGCGCTAAACCTTTTCCAGCAAGGCTCAACATTGGTACTCCATTTGCCTAACAACTAAAACTTGCCGAGGAGTAATTAACCCAAGGATTAATTAATCAACCCCCTGGGCCAGTGCTCGATTTGAGTGTTGGTCCAAAATGGGTGGACTGCAGGGCCACCTTGGGGGAACCCGAGGGCTGGTATTTTCCTGTAGGCTGACCTATCCGGTCGTGGCCTGAGACTAGATACGCGCGGCTACTGTCAGGGTGTCGGCACGCCGGGAGGTCTTGCTGGATTAGTTTTACCTATGTCGGAATATCTTGAGCACGGGATTCCGAGAATACTCGAGCCTTCCCACCTTGGAGTTGCGACTCCGCGGATCGTGAGCTTGTAATGGGCTAAGTTGGGACACCCCTGCAGGGTTTTGAACTTTCGAAAGCCATGCCCGCGGTTATGTGGCAGATGGGAATTTGTTAATATCCGGTTGTAGAAAACTTGACACCATGTTCAGAACACACCACCAGCGTGAGTAACCGTGATGGTCATTTTTCGAAAGGGGTTCGGGAAGTGAACACGGTGGGGTTATGATTGACGTGCTTAGATAGGATCACTTTGTGATCACTTTGACGCTCGTGGCACTTCTCTTCTCGCTCTAAACACGTAATCTAGTGCTAGTGCAACTGCAACCTTTATTCTTTTCTTCAGCCTTGTTCCACACCCGAGGCTTAGATAGTTTTGCTACCCGGGAACAGGATTGCTGAGTCCTCCGTGGCTCACAGATACTACACCACACCAAATGCAGGTACTATGGTGAACTACTCAGGTGACGGCACGGAGCTCTACTGGGAGTTCGATGAAGAACGTAGTCGATACTATGTGCACTATCCCGATGATCAGTAGTGGCTTCTACTAGGGGCGATTCGGACCTTGTGGCTTAATGTATTTGGTATCTTTCATTTGGATCTTCGTCCGTAGTCGGACTGTGATGTTATTTGGATGATGATTTGCTTATGTAATGTATTGTGTGACGTGGCGAGTGTAAGCCAACTATCCTTTTGCAATTTCATCCCTATTTTTACATGAGTCGTGCAAAGATACCAAACTTGAGATCATTCTAGTATGGGCTTATACCTTTAAGTCGTGCCTCGACACGTAGGAGGTATAGTCCCATACTGGGCATTACATGTGCGGGACATTAACACCTATACCCCTTCTATGGCCAAGGGGCTTTCTTGTTTCCAGAGCATCGGAATGTCACATGGCTTTGAGTTCCTGTAGAACCTTCCAGGGATCTTGGAAGCCTTTAACATCACTTGATACGGTCCTTCGTCATGTGAGTTTTAAAAGTAATAAGTTTCGTCATCACGCCTCCTTTCACATGCCCGCAAGTAGTCTCTGGCGCGTTCGCCCCTGATTTCAGTACAGGCCAATTTCCCACCCACCGCTACTGCTTCTTTGTCCTCCTGGTCCCATATCGGTTTCATGCCGTAGTATCCTCCTGCCACACCCATACGGTGGGGGTGTGCGCTCTTCTTCTGAAGTTCCGATTTCTTGGCACTCTTATCAGCAGACTCTTTAGTTGCCCCGACCCTTTTGAATTCTGCCTAGTCAACCTTTGTAATTTGGGGGTATGCGGGGATTGGGTCCTTGCCTTCACCCAAGTACTTCTTGTACATCACGTGCTTCCAGTTTCTCCAAGCATCCCTAGCCTTCTTCAGTGCAGCGTGTTCCACCTACATTCTCCACTGCTCTGGAACATTGAAGTGATCCATGATCGCCCGGACGATCCTTTGTCATGTTTCTGTGTCAGCCTTCTGAAACCCCGACAGATTAATGTTGAGCCTTGCCCTGCCAACAAATCCACACACACTCCTGAACCTCGTGTGTGCTTTATCTGGTTTAGTTGTAGCCCAAGACTTTAAATCGATCTCAGTTACTTCATATACACCTTTGCTGGTGTGTTGGCTTCCTTGGAGCATTCCTCTGTGTCCTGACTGGAAGGGTAATTGCTGCAGCTCTATCCAGTTCAGGATTACTTGATCCCTCACCATCTGCTGAAGACCTAGGGTTGTCGGAATCAGATGAAGATACATCGCCTGAAGCATGAGTGTTGTTGTTGGTATTTGGCATCTAAAGAGAACACATGCGAAACTCAGGAAAGGAGGATAAGCATAAAACTAACAACTTGGTACCAAGCTGTCTAAACACGTCATGCAATAATTTAGAAAATGTACGGCTTATTTGTTAAGTTTGTGTGACTCAGACGCCCGTGATCTGTAAATCGGCAATAACTTATTGGAACAAATACAACTTATATGTACTAGTTAAGAAGGTAGATAATGAACATATATACTATTGGGTCTTGGGTTCCGACAAAACCCTTGAGGTTCGAACTCTGGGGTGCGCACGAAGATCTCTCCTTCCACCCTAGCTCATCTACTCGTCGATCCCTAGGTCTAGCTCGTCAGATCCAAAGAACAAGGGACACAAGGTTTATACTGGTTCGGGCCACCGTTGTGGAGTAATACCCTAATCCAGTGTGGTGCGGTGGATTGCCTTCTAGGCTGAGAAAAAACTAGTACATGGATGAACTGCTGCTACCTCTTGAGCTTGCGTTGTATTCCCTCGAAGAGGAAAGGGAGATGCAGCACAGTAGCATAAGTATTTTCCTCAGTTTTTGAGAACCAAGGTATCAATCCAGTAGGAGACCACGCGCGAGTCCCTCGCACCGGCACAAACAAATAAGAACTTCGCAGCCAACGCGATAAGGGGTTGTCAATCCCTTTACGGTCAGTTACGAGAGTGAGATCTGGTAGAGATGATAATTATATTTTTTGGTATTTTTAGTTTAATAAAAAAGCAAATAAAAGCGGTAAAGTAAAGTAGATGTAGATTGATATGCTGATAATAGACCCGGGGGCCATAGTTTTCTCTAGTGGCTTCTCTCATGATAGCGGTATTCTACGACGGGTAAACAAATTACTGTCGAGCAATTGATAGAAAAGCGAATAATTATGAGACTATCTAGGCAAGATCATTGTATATAGGCATCACGTCTGAGACAAGTAGACCCAAACGATTCTGCATCTACTACTATTACTCCACACATCGACCGCTATCCAGCATGCATCTAGTGTATTGAGTTCATACGAACAGAATAACGCCTTAAGCAAGATGACATGATGTAGAGGGATAAACTCAAGCAATATGATGAAAACACCATCTTTTTATCCTCGATGGCAACAATACAATACGTGCCTTGCTGCCCCTACTATCACTGGAAAAGGACACCGCAAGATTGAACCCAAAGCCAAGCACTTCTCCCATTGCAAGAACTATAGATCTAGTAGGCCAAACCAAACCAATAATTCGAAGAGACTTGCAAGGATATTATGAGCACACATAAAAAGTTCAGAGAAGAACCAAATATATTTCATAGATAACCTTGATCACAAACTCACAATTCATCGGATCTCGACAAACACACCGCAAAAAGAGATTACATCGAATAGATCTCCTCGAAGACCGAGGAGAACTTTGTATTGAGATCCGGAGAGAGAGAAGAAGTCATCTAGATACTAGCTATGGACCCGAAGGTCTGTGGTAAACTACTCACAACTCATGGTGAGCGCGATGATGATGATGATGATGATGAAGGCCTCCGTGATGGATCCCCCTCACGGGACAGGTTCCAAGATGGGATCTCCACGGGAACAGAAGCTACGACAGTGGAATTAGGGTTTTCTCTCTGTGTATGGAGTTTCTGGGGTGTGTAGGTATATATACGAAGAAGGAGGGCACCGGGGGCCACATGGGCCAGCCTCGAAGCAGGGGGCGCGCCCCCCACCCTCGAGGGCAGGCCTTTTGCCCCCTGACTTAGTCCTGACGTTTCCCGAGCGTGATTTCCTCCAAAAATATCTCTCGCGAAGGTTTCATTTCGTTTGGACTCCGTTTGATATTCCTTTTGTGCAAAACCCTGAAATAGGCAAAAAAAACAGCAATCTGGACTGGGCCTTTGCGTTAGTAGGTTAGTCCCAAAAATAATATAAAAGTGAATGATAAAGCCCATTAAACATCCAAGACTTCATAAATAATAGCATGGAACAATAAAAAAATTATAGATACGTTGGAGACGTATCAAGCATCCCCAAGCTTAATTCATGCTCGTCCTCGAGTAGGTAAATGATAAAGAAAGAATTTTTGATGTGGAATGCTAACCAATATAGTTTGTTAATGTAATTCTCTTAATTGTGGCATGAATGTTTAGATCTGAAAGATTCAAGACAAAAGCAATCATGTCTTCTCAAAATACTATGGCTAAAGAAAGTTATCCCTACAAAATCATATAATGTTGGCTATGCTCCCTCGTTATCACACTAAATATTCATATCATGCACAACCCCGATTTCATCCAAGCATTTATTTTCATACTCTATCTTTTCAAACCTTTCAACTTTCACGCAATACATGAGCGTGAGGCATGGATATAGCACTATGGGTGGAATAGAGGTGGTTGTGGAGAAGGCAAAAAGGGGGAGATAGTCTCACATCGACTAGGCATATCAATGGGCTATGGAGATGCCCATCAATAGATGTCAATGTGAGTGAGTAGGGATTGCCATGTAACGGATGCACTAGAGCTAAATATGAATGAAAGCTCAACAAAATAAACTAGTGGGTGTGCAACCAACTTGTTTGCTCACGAAGACCTAGGGTATTTGAGGAAGCCCATCGTTGGAATATACAAGCGAAGTTCTATAATGAAAATTGCCACTAGTATATGAAAGTGACTAAGCATGAGACCCTCTACAATGAAGAACATGGTGCTACTTTGAAGCACAAGTGTGGAAAAAGATAGTAGCAATTGTCCCTTTTTCTTTTCTCTTTTTTTTCTTTTTTTCTCTTTATTTTCTTTTTTTCTCTTTTTTTTTTTCCTTTTTTTCTTTTTTTTGGGCCTTCCTTCTTTTTTCTTTTTTTTGCGGAGGGGCTTTATAGGTTCAGCCTTTCCTCCCATGGGACAATGCTCTAATAATGATGATCATCACACTTTCATTGCAACACGAAATTACAACTCGATACTACAACAACAAAGTATGACTCTATATGATTGCCTCCGGCGGTGTACCGGTATGTGCAATGAAACAAGAGTGACATGTATAAAAAGATTGTGCATGGTGGCCTTGCCACAAATACGATGTCAACTACATGATCATGCATGGCAATATGACAATATGATGTGTGTCATATAAACAGAACGGTGGAAAGTTGCATGGCAATATATCTCGGAATGGCTATGGAAATGCCATGATAGGTAGGTATGGTGGCTGTTTTGAGGAACAATATGGTGGGTGTTTTGAGGAAGGATATATACTGGGTTTATGGCACCGGCGAAAGTTGCGCGGTACAAGAGAGGCTAGCAATGGTGGAAGGGTGAGAGTGTGTATAATCCATGGACTCAACATTAGTCATAAGAACTCATATACTTATTGCAAAAATCTACGAGTCACCAAAACAAAGCAATCAACGCATGCTCCTAGGGGGGAGGTTGGTAGGAGCTAACCATCGCGCGCCCCCGACCTCCACACAAAGGTTGACACTCTACAAATACCTCATGATTTAACTTAGTCACATAATGGTTCACCATACGTGCATGCTACGGGATTCACTAACCTTAACACAAGTATTTCTAAATTTCATAATAACTCCACTAGCATGACTCTAATATCACTATCCTCGTGTCTCAAAACAATTATCAAGCATCCAACATCTCTTTCTATTCAATGCACTTGGTGTGAATTTTTTTACTACATTGACATTGGATGTTTATCATGTGAAGACTAGTTTCTTTAGCCTAAACACATTACCATGCTGTTTTAATAGACTCTCAAATAGATATAAGTGAAGCATGAGAGTTCAACAATTTCTACAAAATATTACCACCACCATGCTCTAAAAGATATAATTGAAGCACTAGAGCAAAAACTATTCAACTCAAAAGATATAAGTGAAGCACATCGAGTGTTCTAATAATTTCTAGGCCATATTTCACTCTCTCAAATAGGTGTGTCCAGCAAGGATGATTGTGGAAAACTAACAAGCAAAGACTCAAATTATACAAGACGCTCCAAGCAAAACACATAACATGTTGCGAATAAATATATAGCTCCAAGTATAGTTACCAATGGATGAAGACGAAAGAGGGGATGCCTTCCCGGGGCATCCCCAAGCTTAGGATTTTGATTATCTTGAATTTACTTGGGGTGCCTTGGGAATCCCCAAGCTTAGGCCTTTGCTACTCCTTGTTCCATAGTCCATCAAAGCAATACTCAAAACTTGAAAACTTCTCAACACAAAACTTAGACAAAAATACTCGTGAGCTTCGTTAGTAAGAGAAAGAAAACCACTACTCAAAGGTACAGCTATGAATCATTCTTTGTTTATATTGGTGTTAAAACTGCTGTAATCCAAGTTCTCTATGGTTCATATCCTCCAATATTACTCGTAGATGCATCGGAATAAGCAAACAACACACGAAAAACAGAATCTGTCAAAGACAGAACAGTCTATAGTAATCTGCAGGGTTTGCCTACTTCTGAAAGTCCAAAAAATTCAAACTAAATTGGTAAATTTTCGCAATTTGTCTACCAATCAGAAGCAAAAAGAATCAACTAAAAATCACGCTTTAGTAAAATCCCACAACTACTTTAGCGAGCGCTAACGATTCTGTTTTTCACAGTAAGATCATATAAACTCCACACAAGTCTTACCAAAGGTTCTACTTGGCACAAACACTAAAAAAAACATGAAAACACATCTAATCAGAGGCTAGATGCAGTATTTATTCCCTAACAGCAACAAAAGCAAAAAATATAAAATTGGGTTGCCTCCCAACAAGCGCTATCGTTTTACGCCCCTAGCTAGGCACGATACAAGATAGATCTAGGTATTGCCATCTTTGGAAGGCAATCCATAAATGGCTCTCATGATAGATTCATATGGTAATTTGATTTTCTTTCTAGTAAAGTGTTCCATGCCTTTCCTTAACGGAAATTGGAATCTAATATTTCCTTCCTTCATATCAATAATTGCACCAATCGTTCTAAGGAAAGGTCTACCAAGAATAATAGGACAAGAAGGATTGCAACCTATATCAAGAACGATGAAATCTACAGGCACATAATTCCTATTGGCAACAATAAGAACATCATTAATTCTTCCCATAGGTTTCTTAATAGTGGAATCCTCAAGATGCAAATTTAAAGAACAATCATCAAGCTCATGAAACCCTAGCAAATCACACAAAGTTTTTGGGATAGTGGAGACACTAGCACCCAAATCACACAAAGCATAGCATTCATGATCTTTTATTTTTATTTTTATAGTAGGTTCCCATTCATCATAAAGTCTTCTAGGTATAGAAACTTCCAACTCAAGTTTTTCTTCATAAGATTGCATCAAAGCATCAACTATGTGTTTAGTGAAAGCTTTATTTTGACTATAAGCATGAGGAGAATTTAGCACGGATTGCAACAAGGAAATACAATCAATCAAAGAGCAATTATCATAACTGAATCCCTTGAAATCCAAAGGAGTGGGTTCATCGCTATGCAAAGTTTTAATCTCTTCACTCCCACTTTTAGCAATTTTAGCATCAAGATCTAAAAACTCTGAATCATTGGGACACCTTAAAGCAGAATCATCTCCAATCCTATTCTCATCAAGATTAATACTAGAAAACAAGGATCTAATAGGAGACACATCAATAACTTTCAGATCTTCATCCTTTTTTTTTCACGATAACTAGAAGAACACGATTTAATATAATCTTCTCTTTTAGCACGCATTCTAGCGGTTCTTTCTTTGCATTCATCAATGGAAATTCTCATGGCTTTGAGAGACTCATTAATATCATGCTTAGGTGGGATAGATCTAAGTTTAAAAAAATCAACATCAAGAGTAAATCTATCCACACTTCTAGCCAATTCATCAACCTTAAGCAATTTCTCTTCAAGCATAGCATTGAAATTCTTTTGCGAGATCATAAACTCCTTAACACTAGTTTCAAATTCAGAAGGCATCTTTCCATAAGGGTTGTTGTAGGAATTACCATAATTATTAGAGGAATTAATAGGAAAAGGCCTAGGATTAAAATTACCTCTATAAGCATTGTTACCAAAATTGTTCCTACCAACAAAATTCACATCCAAAGATTCATTGTTGTTCTCAATCAAAGTGGACAAAGGCATATCATTAAGATCGGAAGAAGCACTCTTAGCAGCAAGCAATTTCATAAGTTCATCCATCTTTCCACTCAAAACACTAATTTCTTTGATAGCATGCACTTTTTTACTAGTAGATCTTTCGGTGTGCCATTGAGAATAATTAACCATAATATTATCTAGGAGTTTGGTAGCTTCTCCTAAGGCGGTTTCCATGAAAGTGCCTCCGGCGGCCGAATCTAAAAGATTTCTAGAAGCAAAATTCAAGCCAGCATAAAAGTTCTGAATAATCATCCATAGATTCAAACCATGTGTAGGGCAATTACGTATCATCAATTTCATTCTCTCCCAAGCTTGTGCAACATGCTCATGATCTAGTTGCTTAAAATTCATAATATCGTTTCTAAGAGAGATGATCTTAGCAGGAGGGAAATACTTAGAGATAAAAGCATCTTTGCACTTATTCCAAGAATCAATACTATTTCTAGGCAAAGAGGAGAACCAAGTTTTAGCACGATCTCTAAGTGAAAACGGAAATAACTTCAATTTAACAATATTGTTATCTATATCCCTTTTCTTTTGCATATCACACAAATCAACAAAGTTGTTTAGATGGGTAGCGACATCTTCACTAGGAAGGCCGGAGAATTGATCTTTCATGACAAGATTCAACAAAGCAGCATTGATCTCACAAGATTCAGCATCGGTAATAGGAGCAATCGGAGTGCTAATAAAGTCATTGTTGTTGGTATTGGAGAAGTCATACAATTTGGTATTGTTCTGAGCCATAGTGGCAAGCAAGCAATCTAGAATACACAAGCGAACAAGAAGCAAGCGAATGATAAACACACGGCGGAAGAAGGGCAAATAAAATGGCAAGGGTGAAGTGGGGGAGAGAAAACCGAGAGGCAAATAAATCTAATGTGAAGGATAAGGGTTTGTGATAGGTACTTGGTATATGACTTTTGCGTAAGCCTCCCCGGCAACGGCGCCAGGAATTCTTCTTGCTACCTCTTCAGCTTGCGTTGTATTCCCTCGAAGAGGAAAGGGAGATGCAGCACAGTAGCGTAAGTATTTCCCTCGGTTTTTGAGAACCAAGGTATCAATCCAGTAGGAGACCACGCGCAAGTCCCTCGCACCTGCACAAACAAATAAGAACTTCGCAGCCAACGCGATAAGGGGTTGTCAATCCCTTTACGGTCACTTACGAGAGTCAGATCTGATAGAGATGATAATTATATTTTTTTTGGTATTTTTAGTTTAATAAAACTGCAAATAAAAGCGGTAAAGTAAAGTAGATGTAGATTGATATGCTGAGAATAGACCCGGGGGCCATAGTTTTATCTAGTGGCTTCTCTCATGATAGCGGTATTCTACGACGGGTAAACAAATTACTGTCGAGCAATTGATAGAAAAGAGAATGGTTATGAGACTATCTAGGCATGATCATTGTATATAGGCATCACATTCGAGACAAGTAGACCGAAACGATTCTGCATCTACTACCATTACTCCACACATCGACCGCTATCCAACATGCATCTAGTGTATTGAGTTCATACGAACAGAGTAACGCCTTAAGCAAGATGACATGATGTAGAGGGATAAACTCAAGCAATATGATGAAAATTCCATCTTTTTATCCTCGATGGCAACAATACAATACGTGCGTTGCTGCCCCTACTATCACTGGGAAAGGACACCGCAAGATTGAACCCAAAGCCAAGCACTTCTCGCATTGCAAGAACTATAGATCTAGTAGGCCAAACCAAACCAATAATTCGAAGAGACTTGCAAGGATATTATGAGCACACATAAAAAGTTCAGAGAAGAACCAAATATATTTCAAAGATAACCTTGATCACAAACTCACAATTCATCGGATCCCGACAAACACACCGCAAAAAGAGATTACATCGAATAGATCTCCTCGAAGACCGAGGAGAACTTTGTATTGAGATCCGGAGAGAGAGAGAGAAGAAGCCATCTAGATACTAGCTATGGACCCGAAGGTCTGTGGTAAACTACTCACAACTCATGGTGAGGGTGATGATGATGATGATGATGAAGGCCTCCGTGATGGATCCCCCTCACGGGACAGGCTCCAAGATGGGATCTCCACGGGAACAGAAGCTACGGCGGTGGAATTAGGGTTTTCTCTCTGCGTATGGAGTTTCTGGGGTGTGTAGGTATATATAGGAAGAAGGAGGGCACCGGGGGCCACATGGGCCAGCCTCGAAGCAGGGGGCGTGCCCTGGGAAGGGGGGCGCGCCCCCCACCCTCGAGGGCAGGCCTTTTGCCCCCTGACTTGGTCCCGGCGTTTCCCGAGCGTGATTTCCTCCAAAATATCTCTCGCGAAGGTTTCATTCCGTTTGGACTCCGTTTGATATTCCTTTTCTACAAAACCCTGAAATAGGAAAAAAAACAGCAATCTGGACTGGGCCTTTGCGTAAGTAGGTTAGTCCCAAAAATGATAAGTGAATGATAAAGCCCATTAAACATCCAAGACTTCATAAATAATAGCATGGAACAATAAAAAACTATAGATACGTTGGAGACGTATCAACTGCCTCCTGAGGAGAGGGGTTCTAGTGCTCTAGTGAGCTTGTGGTGTGTGGCCTTCTATCTGATCAACTCAAGATGAGATCCCCTCCCCATGGTGGTGGCTAGTCCTATTTATAGTGGCCAGGGTCCTCTTCCCAAATATTGAGCGGGAAGGGACCCCACAATGGCCAAATTTGAAGGGGGACAGCTAGTACAAGCTATCTTGACAAAAGGTGGTCTTCGCCTGTGAAAGGCTCTAGTGGTGACACCGCTGTGGGCTCCGCGATGACCTCCGCTCTGTTGTCTTGCTGGTCTTGGTCTTGTTGCACCGATATGGAAACCTTTACCTGATGCCTCGGGACTCTTTGCCTACACCTGCGTCTTTAGCACCAAAGAGGAAACTGGCACTCCGCCCGCCGGTGCCCGCCTGGCCTTGGTTGTCACCGCTCACGTCACGAGGACCTCACGAGGTACCCCTTTGCCTTGATAACTCACGTCATGAGACGGCCTAGTGAGGCCGCCCCAGGGATGTCTTGCATCGTCCACCTCGCGAGGCTCGGCCCCTCGCGAGGGTCTTAAGTGGTTGCTAAAGATGTTGGGTCGTACCAGGCCGCCTGATGAGCCACGCCCTGGGCCGCAGGCAGGCAAGTGTGGGTACCCCCGTTCCCAAAATGCTGACAGTAGCCCCCGGGCCCAATGTGCGCTCGGGCTTGACTTCGTGGCAAATCCAAGGGTCAAGTGCGGAGCGCCACGGGCCCCAAAAGCCTGCGGCCTTGACTGACGGGTGGCGATTGATTGGTCGTGGGCATCTCCACTTCCCCACATAGCCTCGGCGACTGCGCGACTTGACAAGTCCCTGCATGCATAGAAGATCATCATTACTTGCGATTATGGAGGCCGGCGGTTGGCCTTCTCCTGGCTATAAATGAGGGGCAAGCGGGGTCCTTGCTGCTCATCTTCCTCCTTCGTTCCTCTCGCTTCTTCTTCTTTCCATGCCCTTCGCCTGACCGAGCCGTTCATGGCACCGACCAAGAAGTTTTCATCAGCGGAAAAGGGGAAGGCCCAGCAGGAGGGGCCCAGCTCACCACCATCCAAGAGGGGACGAGGCCGCTAGCGGGCGTGTGTCGCAACTCCGGTCGAGGCTGCTAGCGGGCGTGGGCGGACCCCCACAGCGCCTGTAGCCACCCTCAGTAACTGTGGCGGCGGTTCTTCGAGCGGCGGGGGCCGCCGTGGCGTTGGCGGACCTGTGAATGAGGGGAGGCGCTCCGTGGTCGTCAGGCCTCCCCGACCGTGCTCCCACTTGGCGGAGGCGATGCTGGAGTTCGTCGTGTGGTCAGAGAGCCCAGTCGGCACCCAGCTCCAGCTCCGGCGGCTTTTGGCTACAGGCGGATGGTTGCTGCAGCAGGGCTTCATGGGTCACGGTGGAGGTCTCCACCTCGGGCGCTGTGACTCTGGCTCGTGGCTGGTAGACGTTCGCCCGCGCGCGCGGCTTGGGCGGATGGTGCATCCTTCATTTCAGGTATGGCGACGACTCGGCCCTCTTCATGAGGGTGTTTGGAGAAGACGGGCGCCGCGCCGAGTGCTGCCCCGAGGACAACGACGGCGATGAGGTGCTTGGCCTAGGTGATGGCCGCAGCTCACCCAGCTACATCGGCTCCATCCTCAGCGACAGCTCCAGCAGCGGTGGCTATGACCAGCCGCCACGCCTACGTGCCAGCTTGGAAGGTGGCGCTGGGTCGTCTCGTCGTAACGCTCGGGTGAAGCGTGAGGAGGGTTCGGCTGAGCTCGGGGTGCGCGTCCTGGTGAGCAGCCGTGCCTCGAGGGTCGTCGTCGGCCGTTCTTGGTCTTTCTTTCTTCTTGCATCGTTCAAACAAACAAGTATGGAGCCATGGAAGGGCGTGTAATGAACCATGGTTTTATGATGTTTAGCGCCATGTTTAGCGTCCCTGTCCATCACTGCGTGATCTATGTATTATGCGCTCTTAGATGAGGAGGGGGCTACAAAAACTTATCTTGATGCACTCGGTATTGCCCTCATCTCGTGACGTTTGACCCTTCGTGAGGCTGCAAAAACTCGTTAGGTGGTTATTATCCTTTACCGCCCGAGGCCCTTGACGCGGGCTGAGCATGGTCGGTCGCCCCTTGTCGCGGTACCCGTGGGGCATGTACATAAGGAGGGGGCGTGCCAATCACAAGCCCGGGTTTGGGCGCCTCGTAAAGGCTAAGGGAGGAGCACTGGGGAGAGAGTCGAGCAACTGCCGCTCTCCCTGGGCTAGCCCGAAAGATAAGGGAAGGACCACAGAGGGAAATCAAACCGAGCAATCGAGGAATGCCAGAAGTTTCAGAATCCATTAAAAGAGAAGAAAGGGGCAAGCCAACTCCAGAAAGCAAATGAAAAGCCCCGTCCGGCACCTAATCTAGTCTTCTCACCAACGCGGAGCTAAGTGCTGCCACTAGGTCGTGGGAGGGAGCCCTCGAGGCCCAAGGGCGGCTCTCCGGAGACTCCGGGGCGTGTACAGCCCCACTCATTATTACGTGAGAGTGTAACAAGCGGAGATCTTCACAGGCGTGAGCCTTGCTTCATAGGCATTGGGCCTTGGCTTCTCAGGCGCAGGGCCTTGTTCCTCGCAGGCACGGAGCCTAGTCTTCTCAGGCGCAGGGCCTTGTTCCTCGCAGGCATGGAGCCTAGTCAGCTCAGGCGCAGGGCCTTGTTCCTCGCAGGCACGGAGCCTAGTCTTCTCAAGCGCGGGGCCTTGTTCCTCGCAGGCACGGATCCTAGTCTTCTCAGGCGCGGGGCCTTGTTCCTCGCAGGCACGGAGCCTAGTCTTCTTAGGCGCAGGGCCTTGTTCCTCGTAGGCACGGAGCCT